>OZ010600.1:16998662-17266162 GCA_963932145.1 Acanthosepion lycidas | reverse complement strand
CGTCTCTGACTGGCTGCCTGTATTGTACTAGTAAGTACTTGACTCCTTATGCTACCCTCTATTCTTTATCAGAGCCAGATCAGGCTGAAAATGGAGTACTGTTTCCATATTTGGTTGGAAACTGCCAAGTACTCACTTTCCAGTCTTGACAGAGTACAAAAGTGTCTCCAAGTTCTTGTTGGAGAAGAATTATTTTCCATCCTCCAACCTCTTTCTCACAGGTGGGACATGGTGAACCTCTCACTGCTCTATCACTACTACCAATGAAAGTGCTTGAACGAACTACATTCCTTGGTTCCACCAGGCCTAAACTTCACAGCTAGGACCCACCATGCCACTTACATAGTAGCAAACTACCCATATTCCATCTGTATTCCATCAGCAAGAAGTTCCACTCAAACAGCTTCTTCCCATGAACCACTACCCTGTGGAACAGACTCCCAAGAGGATGTTTCCCAGATCACTACAATCTTAACCTATTCAAGTCTAGAGTTAACCATTATCTTCACCTCCTATCCATATAAACTATCCCTTAATGTAATTCTCTACCTTGAGTGGCTCCAGGCCATGTACAGGACCTTACTGTATAAAAAACAAAATAAATTTTTTTTCAATTTTGTCATTCAGTTCAAATAATGTAACAGTAAAAAATTATCTTTAAATTTTTATTAAAATTTAGAAAATCTTTCAAGCAAGCAAGGAAAGAAATTAAGGAAAATATCTGATTTAACAATGTGTATGTGTGTGGGTGTATATTAAAATCGTTCAAGTCTTTCACTTAACTGAATTATAATACTTTTAAGCTGTAAAATTACATACCAAATAAAATGGTTTTTGCTTTGTTTTTTTGGTGTTTTTAAGGTATTTTTTTTATTCTTTCAAAGTTTTTAGTTGTTTTCTGCTCTTAACCTTTATTTTATTTTTTAATATTTTATTTTTATTTATTTTATTTTTTAATATTTTATTTTTTAAAGTTAGCCATTTATTCTTTCCCTTTTATCTATATAAACTACCGCTTAGCGTAACCCTCAGCCCAGGCCTTGTACAGGCTGAACCTTACTGTAAAAAAAAAAATAAATAAGGAAGATTGATACTGCAGCTTCTTTGGCAAACATTTTACACTGGAATTGAGAGCTAGACAGACTCACATGTCTCGTTAGATTTCCATTAGTGAAAGAGCTATTTTTCATTGAATTTGTCTGTTCATTCTTGCCAGAGATACTAATAATTGATTGAAAAATATTCAAATTTAAACTATAATTTTATAACTTTTATTCAACCTGCATATATATGTAGAGCCAATTGTGTAATGACCTATTTTTGGTCATTTAGACTATTTACATCAATTATGTTGTCTGTATACTCTACAATTTTTTTTTCTTGGAATGCCTAAGAAGGGATTTTCTTTCTTTGGTTAAGAACTTTTCAGCATCATCTTGCATTTTATTCTAGCAAACTTTTGTGAATCCTCCATCTAAATATAAATATATGCAATTCAGGTTAAGGTTAATTTTTTTATAGTGGAATCTTCATTTATGTCCTCTTTTAATGTAATGAAAAGAAAAATGTCATATGCCACATTTTTAATTTAGTAGGAATAGGATAAATACTTTGATAGTATTATACTCTGTTGCATTTAGATCTCATTCTGGTTCATTTTACATGCTAGTTGTATGTGAATGCTGTGAGGGCAGAGGTCAAAATAACAAAAGTCATTTCTGCACATTGGGCTCTGTGCAGCGACATACAACCTACAAAGTGAACTTCAGTGGTGGCCAATCATGAACGTTTCCACCAGGTAAAGAGTCGCCTCTTGGGACTACCAGAACTGCTTAAAAACAGGCTCTGAGGATGAACAAGGGACCATTACAGCTAGCATGGCTGCCAGCCGTCACACAGGCTGCTGCTGCTGCTACTGCCACCATGACCCTGTCACCATGATAACACAGTGGCAGACTGGCCACCATGCAAAGTACTACTACCACCACAGTCACCGTTTTCATTGCCACTACTCAACATGACTGCACATTTCAATGACTGTTACCACCTACAACCTCAGCTATCCAGTTTTCAACTCAAAATCTCTAACTTGATTCCTCCCAGCTACAGGCCTCCATCAATACCAACACCCACCGTCACCTCGGCCCACCCTGACATACCTCGGCTTGCTTAGAAGGCATTCACTTTGCAGTCAACCCCAGCGACATCCATTCCAGGGAACAGCTCTACCTCAACTCACGAAGCACTCTTCAAAGTCAATGCAGCTACTCTCCATTCCACAAAACAGCTCTACTTTGACTCGCTTAGGAAGCACCCTTCGAAATTGACACAGCTACCTCCATTCTATAGAACTGGTCTACCTCAACCTACTTCAAACCTACCTTGACTCACTTCCAAGGCATTCCCTTTGCAGCCAATACAGTGATATCCATTCCACACAACAGCTCTACCTTGACTTGCTTACAAGGCACTCCCTTCACAGTTGACCATCATTCCACAAAACTGGCCTCCTGAAACCCGCCATCACCTAACCCTACCTCGACCTACTTCATCTGACCTCAAGTCATTTACAAGGCACTCACTTCGCAGTCAACCCCAGTGACATCCATTCTATACAAGATGACTTACAACTGTGACCACAATCAAGCAAACATACACTAACCGTATTTTGTGACCCGGGCCATGCTGGCATAAGAAATGGTTCAATCCCTGACATTACGCATATGCCCAACCATATTCTTGTACTATCTACCAACAATAAATGTTGTTTTAATCTAATCCTTGTTATTCTTTTCTCTTGCTACCATATGCTTAATATAACAATAGGAATATTAAAATAGGGTCTTAATATTTACAGGTAATAAGAAAAGTAAACATAAATTAACTCACACGGCATTAAGTTTCAACAATTTTGTGGGATTTACCATGTGAAAATTATTATTCCGGTCAAGATTCATACCATAAAAGTCCAGCATCATTTTAAAAGCCGCCAACACTTTGTCTTTCAATTCTGATGTCTCTTGAATTACCTATGAAGAAATAAAAGATTTATGGTAAAAACTAACCAATGAAAGAATTTAGTACATAGAAATCACAATTTTAAAAGCAAAAAGTATTCATTAAGTTGTAACAAAGATTGATATAACCTTTGGTTTTATTTTCAAACTATTGCTATAGCCCCTTGTTTTATTCTCAATCTATAGATTCTGGTTTCATTCACAATTGTTACAAAACTGCTCTTCCTATACCTGTTTTTATTCTCAGATTATTGCAACCTCTCTTTTTATTCTCAATCTACTGCTTTTGTCTCTTGTTCTATTCTATTGATATAGCTTCTCATTTCTTTATCAAACTCTTGCTAAGCCTCTAATTTTATTCTCAACCTACTGTGACACTTTAAGGGTTGAAAGGATAGCTCGATAGCTATACCGGGAGAGATGTGACACTTTAAGTGTTGAATGACAGATTAATAAACATACCAAGAGTCAACACCAGATTTTAGTAAATTCAGAGGGTTTTTTTACTTCCTTGAAAAAAGGCAGAGGGCAAGGACTGAAACATCTGATTTTTCCTATAAAAACCATATGGCTGAAGTTAACAACTATGAAATAGAAACACTATTGTTTTTAAAATCCATAACCTGGTAAGGAAAGTTGGTGGAGAGATTATATTTAGGGATTTTTGGAAACAAAGGCAAAGTTGGAGAATTTTTTTTTATCACTTGTCAAAAAAAAGGGAAGGGAAGGTGTGAATTGCTAAAATTTCTTTAGATAAGGCCCTCCCCAGGTGCCTCAAGAAGATATTGTCAGGGGAACAACTGGTAAGAGTCCAGATTAGAAAGGGAGAAAGAGTTGAGGAATTCCATTGATGAAAATTTTGGATGGTAATTAAAATTAATAATTGGAGCTAAGCCAGGCCTGCTTGCCATGCAGTCTACAGATCAGGTGATCATAGAAGTGAAAAGCCTAGGTAATACACAAAGACAGGCAGAGGAATTGCCCACACCCCTTGGGCAGTATTGGTATTAAGCACCAATACAAGGAGGAAGGAGTTAGGATGGATTGGTATTCTGCTACTACTACTCCTTGGAGGAGAGATCCCTCCAAAATCGGGCATGCAATTAATTTCACAGAGTCAAACAAAGAACTCTGTATGGAGATTAGGGAATCATCAAAATTCCAAACCACGTCAGACCCCATGTCAGTTTTGAATGAAGGTTCATATAAACAGATGATCAAAGCAACCAAATGAGAGAAGCTGCCAGACACCAGGTGAGAGACAACTTCTTCACTGAACTCAGAAGCCTTGTCTAGACTTAATCATGATGAACAAAGTGTCATGAAATATTTGAAGAAGGGAAGGGTCGAATAATTTTGCATGACAAATATATTCCTGCATGAAGAACATATATTTCTACCTGAAGAACTAATATTGTACTATCAGCTCTGTACAAGAAATGTTATATAAAATATTTTCTTTATTACAATTTATCCTATGACTTGTGGTTTCATTTTATCTGGACCAGACCAGTTCAATGATTCCTGTTGACAATTTGATCCTCCCCAGCCTTGTAATCTAAGTCAAACAGAATTTGGGACAAGGCAAGGCTTGGATCAAAGTGATCCATTGAATGGTCTGCTGTGGGGATCGAACATCAAAAAGACCGGCTGGGTAAAAGTCGCAACATCATACTATTGTAATACTCAATGGTCATAATCTCAAATTTTACCTCTATTTAAATTTTCAACCTACAGCTGTAAACTCTGGGTTTATTCTCAACCTCTTCTTAGAGCTTCTCTTAAGCTATTCTGATTGCTATGGCCATTGTTCTTGTTTTCAATGTCTTGCTATAGAATCTGGTTTTATTCACAAAGTATTGATGTAGGCTCTGGTTCACAATCTCTTCCAAAAGCCACTGGTTTTATTCTTAAACCCTTAATCTATTGCTATTCATTCTGTTTTTATATTCAACCTCTTGTTTCTGCTTTTATTCTCAACCATTTGATACTGCCTCTGTTTTTATTAGAAACCTATTTCTGTATCTTTTGAATTTATTCTCAGTATATTGTTATGCTCTCTAGTTTTATTCTCAAACTCAGGCTATACTGAATGATTTGATTCTTCACCTATTGCCATAGCCCAGAGAGAGAAAAAAAGGGAGATAACCACAAATTAGAAGTCTGAACATTATCATTGATAATTCTTCCTCCAATTTGCAGACCCCATTTGCTATATTCTTAATACTTGATATAATGCAAAAATATAACTGTAGTTTAAATGAGTCTCTATTACTTGGACGTCATTTGTACAATTCAAGATACCGCACACTTCAAAATGTAAACCCGTCCCCCCCTTCTCAGTGCTTTGGCCTTCTATTATTAGGCCAACACCATGGTCAACCAACCAATCAGCATTCTTTGCTCTTATTCTCTGTTACCCAGGCAAATAGCCTCCTCCAGTCCAACCAATCAGCACATGACTTGCTATTGGTTGAAGCATGCCAAACTGTACAAAAAACATATTGCTGGAATAGCTAGACAGGAGCAAAACTGCTGATGCCCTGTGCTGTACATTGAGGTAAGACACTTATTTTCCTTTGTACCAGATGCAAGCCACTCTGGCTCGCTTGCTTCTACATGACTGTTCACCACAATAACAATGGTAAAATTGGTTAGTAATTATTTAGAACAATTTATACTAGGACTCATGGATGCAATTACAAGTAATCCATAATAATATTCGAAATTTTGAAATATTTATTTTTACCATATGAATTTTTTAAAACTGTTTTTAAATTCTTGCTTTTCAATCATTCCATCTCACCTGCTATTCTCTTCCTCCACACCTATGGGGCACCTTTGGGAACCACTGCTATAGCATTTATTTTAATCACAAACTTTTCCTACACCAATGGATTTTATTCAAAACCGATTTCTGTAGCCTCTGTTTTTATTGCCAACTTAATGTTATAGACTGTCGTGCTTCCTACATCTTCTACACAGACCAGATGTTGACCTTTCTATGACCGAAAGCAGACTACGTAAATACGTTTTCTGTGCATCAGCTAAACGCATATATCTGCTTTAACCAAAATAAAACTAATAATATATTATAACCAGTCAGAGCTTCTTCCACTCAAAAACCAAAACCTTAATTTTTAATCAACTAAAAACTATATATACTCAAATTCAAACAGACCAGACACAGATCAGCGTTTGATGTCAACACTGACACATTGAGAGTGTGATGCCACTGACGATGATGGCGGCCACCACCAAGTATCCATTTCACTTCTAATTTCACCAGTCTTTCTCCCTGTTGCCTTTGCAACAGCAACAGACAGAAGTTGCCAGTTTTTGTATACGTACAAACAAATTATACATTTATTCATCTCTACTCAATGTCCTCTTTTGTAGGAAGCTTGGATTTGCATTTTCCAGGGAAAAGAAGGAATTAAAAACAGTAACAATAACGAGGGTCTGTCTCCCATATTAACAATTTCTGCCTCTGTAACAAGTCTCTATTTGTATTCTCAACCTAATGTTTTAGCTTCTGTTTGTATTCTCAACCTAATCCTATAACCTCTGTTTGTATTCTCAACCTAATCCTATAACCTCTATTTGTATTCCCAAGCTAATGCTATAGCCTCTTTTTGTATTCTCAACTTAATCCTATAACCTCTGTTTGTATTCTCGACCTAATCCTATAACCTCTGTTTGTATTCTCAACCTAATGCTATAGCCTCTGTTTGTATTCTCAACCTAATCCTATAACCTCTGTTTTTTATTCCCATACCTATTACTATATACTCTGATTTTCTTGTTCTCTAAGGAACAAATGATTCTCCCGAAAAAAGTTTGTGTTCAATCAAATTAAATTTTTTTGGAACTGTTTAGGTCAAGTAATAATAACAAGAATATAAATTGACTGATTTGTTTGTTTTTTTTTATGACTTAACAACCATTTGTGTTATTCAATGCCAAAACATATTCTGATTTTAAAAGTACAATTCTTTTTGTTTCTTTTTGTGAGTGAATATAGCATTAACAATTTTCAGGAGATAACAATGATTTTTCTAGATAAAAGTCCAACTGATTAATTCATAGCTGAGGGAGAAATGATGAAATCATAACATTCCCAAGGATATTTGCACATGAGTGAATATAATGAACTCGAGTAGAAATCATCTCTCTGATTTCTCAATCTGAGCCAATCTCTATTACACCACCTGCACATAAAGGCAAGGAACAAAATAACATTTTTAAAAATAACATTAAAAAAATAAAGTATATATAAATTAAATTCAAAACTCTTTTTCAACAGATATCAACTAATCCAGTTTTTGTGATACAATTTCTTCAACTACCACCATTATCATGGCTTATATTTCAAACATTTTCATGGCTATGGACAAATATTCTGAGATACCTTGAGATAAATATTGAAGCTTCACATGTTATGTTAATCACAACATTTTTATTATTAACTGTTTTGGTTTTTGTCTCTATGTTTCTCCCTAATTTTCTATACAACAAATTTCTTAATCCAGTCTAACCTCTGCATCTACATCTGTAAGGACTGGATGTGAGGAAATCCCATGTAACTTGCTTGGAAAAAGCCTGTAAAGAAATATGAATCAGAAAAATGAATGAAAAATATAACAAGCAAAATAAATTCAATAATCACAATAAAACAGAAATATTGCAACAACATGAAAAAATAACACAAAAAGTTTACATCACCATAAATTGGTAATATCAAAAAACAAGTAAATTAACAAAAAACATTTTAACTCATCAGAGTTCAGCTGAGAACAAGAAATATGCAGATAGACTAAATTAAAACCAATAACTCCAGTGACAGGATGTTATATTATATATAAACATTAAAGGTTAATTATAGTTAAGCCTAACAGCCACTCCTTTTCCTTACAGAGGGATAGCTGGTAGGGCCAGAAATGCTGATAGGTACATGTCCTGCATTCTCATGGAAAGCAATACATTCCACAAAACCAATCCTTAACAGTTATGACATTGTAAAATGTTGATTTCAATCTCTGCTGGGAATAACTGCAAAACACTTGCCTCTCCCCTTTTCGGAAAAAGCACACAAATGCACGCTGGGATTTTTTTCCTAGCCAATAAAATAGGCCAATTTGCAGTTTTATATGACTCAGTCCCAATCTGTCTTGCCTTGAAGTTAGCATAGATAATCAGTTATCTTGCTTGAACTATTTCTATAAAAGGAACTCTTCAGTGAGGACACAGCTCTCTTGGTTGTTTATCGTCTAAGCAAGTTAACAAATGTTGTCAGTCTGAGATCCAGTCATTTTGTGGGATATTTTATATTGTTTTGTGTTGTACACATTGCCACTTATACTGTGTCTCAAGATGACAACTCAACAGACTTTAAAATCACCACCAAAGAGAATTATGTTGAATGGAAAAATGATTTATGGTAGATGTACACGGACTTAAATAAATGTAAACAAGGTCCAGTAGTTTTTCTCAGTTTGACTGGACAAACAAGAGATTATGTTAGGGACATGCAACCTCAGGAAATTGATCAGGAAAATGGAGTCAAGAAAATAATAGACAAACTGGACACATTGTTTTTAAAAGACGAAAGTTTATTTAGCCTTTAAGAAATATTATGATTGCAGGCAACTTTCCAGCATAAGTATAACATACTTTTTGATTCAGTTTGAATACAAATATCACATACTGGGTAATTTTAAGGTTGAATTACTGGTGGGTGTATGTACCTTTTTCCTATTGACTGCAGTAAATTTGTCTAATGAAAAAGATAGACTGGCTCATGCTACATGTGGGTCTATGACTTATGAAAATATAAAATGCACAATAAAAAAGATTTTTGAGGATCCTGCTGCAACTAATGACCAAATAGAAGTATCATGTAACAAATCTGAACCAGTTTCTGTCACTGAAAACAAAAATATTTTTCAAACAAAAGGTTGGTGTGAATGAGTAAATTATAGAGGAGGTTGAAAATTTCTCAGCAGAACTTATGAAGCTAATATTGTTTCTAATTCAATAAACAAGGATGGAAAAATTATTTAATTGCATCTCTACAAACAAAGTTCTCAAGAGATTGTAAAGATCAAGAAAATACATGAAATGTGCAAGAGATTCACATAACTCTATATAGCACAAAACTCCATGCTTCCAGGTTAGTTAAAGAGTCTTTCAGAATGGGTATATTGAACAGTGCATGTACAAAAACTATCACTGGTAAAATATAGCTGGACATTTTTCTTGATCCTTTGTCTGATTAAGACAAATACTTAGTTGAATATTTTTCATCTGAGACAACATTCAAGTTTAGAGATAGAGGTGAAGTTACTTTCCTGCAGATATTGACAGAAAAAGGGTTACGATTGAGTCCTGTGCAGTGAATATAATGAAATTTCATTGTTATTGATTGAATAAAGCCTCTCTGAAGAAAACTGGAATTATTTGAAATTTTGTGAATGATACAGCAAAGGTTTTGAGTGATACGATAGATTTGGTTTGCACCTCATCAGGCCATTATTATATTACATTTACAAATTTATTTGACAATTGAAAGTAGCAGTGGTGTTGCATACCACTTCTTTAAAACCTTTAACACTGGAAAAGAAAAGAAAAAAAAAAGTAATGAAGCTACACAGACAATTTTCACATGCCTCAAAAGAAAAGTTGTTTAAACTTGTGAAGAGGATTAAGGATTTTAATGATGCTGAATTCCTCAAGATAATTGAAAAATGTTGTGATTCATGAGAAGTATGTATAACATATAAACATGTACCTTTACTTCCAATTGTAGCTTTACCCATGGCTGATAAATTTAACCAAGTTGTGTGTAGAGACTAAAAAGAACATATTCACAATAAAACTTGGATTTTGCACATGATTGATTCTGCCACAAAATATCCTGCAGTTTGTTTAGTGTTTTCTAAACAACAAAATGAAATTGTGCAAAACATTTACCAAATATACATAGCTTATTTTGGTGAACCTAGAAAATTCTTGAGTGATAATGGAGGAAAACTTTCAGATGAAAGATACAAGGAAATAAATGAGAAACTAAATATGGAAACTGCAACAACAGCAGTTGAATCACCATTTAGCAACAGGATTGTGGAACGGTATAATCAGATATTGGCAGAAGCATTTTACAAGACTATTGCAGATGTGAAATGTGAACCAAGAATTGTACTTACATGTGCAGTAAGAGCCAAGAACACATTAAAAAATAATGGTGGTTTTAGTCCAAACCAATTCAGTCAGTTATGTGCCATGCTTGATACACACTTAGGTAATCATGCATCTTTCGATACATGACTGACGAGGCAGATTTTTTCCCACAGTAGGTTGTCATTTTTTTCTGTGGTAGACCAGTTGCCATCCAAGGCTATAGAACCTGGTCTGTCCTGCTATTTACCCATAGCTGGGAGGGAGAAGAAGAGGATTCATACCTTTCCCAAGGGTATTAGCACATAAGTGAATGTAATGAATTCAACTGGTTTGGCGGGGGAAATAGCAGGAGAAAAAGAAAAGAAGATAAGGAAAAGAGTAGTAACTGTTCTGTGAAAAAATTAAATCATGGAGAGGGGAGAACAAAGTGACATGGAAAGTGGGTATACAGATGGGATAATAGAGGAGGAAGATGTTGTGTTTTAACTGATAGGCTCAGATGGAAGAGGGGTAAGGAGAAGTACTGTCTCTGTTACAGGTCTCAAGAACAATTTTGCACAGTCATTTTTGTGAATTTTCACTTTGACCTGTCGTACCCTTCCATCTCAGCTAGGAATGACATGGGTAATCAGTCCCAAGAGCCATTTGTTTCTCTTTGAATCCTGGTCTTTCAAAAGAACCACACTGCCAGGTTTCAGGTTCGGAATGCTGGAAGTCCATTTGCTTTGGGCCTGCAAAATTTATTCCACCGGTTCCAAAATGTCTGCACAAGATGTTGAACATGCCTCCATTGTTGTCTAGAAACATCCTTTGTGATCAAGTCACCCATTGGTGCAGGAAACAGAGCCAATCTTTTGGGTGAGGATTGTTGAAGGTGTTAGCAGAACTGGGTCCTCTGGGTCTGTGGATACCAGGACAAGTGGTCTATTATTAACAATGGCAGCTACATCAGCCAGAAAGGTGGTGAGTACTTCATGGGTTAGTTTGGTACTTCCATGTTGCAGCAACATGGAATTGAGAATTCTCTTGGCTGTATCTATCATTCTTTCCCACGCTCCACCCATGTGTGGTGCATGTGGAGGGTTGAATAACCAGGTACAACCATAGTCAGAGAGGTGTTTACTCACAGCACTTGCATCTAGGGTGGAATTGATTCCGAGTTCATTTATGGCTCTGACAAAATTGGAGCCTTGGTCCGAACGGATAAGTTTTGTAGGACCCCGGATGGAAAAGAAGTGCCTAAGAGCATTTATCAGGCTTGATGTATCGAGTGACTCCAAGACCTCGATGTGAACTGCTCTTGTGGTTATGCATGTAAATATGGTGGCCCACCGCTTGCTGTGGGCCAAGCCTCCTCTGGTCCGACGTGAAGTAATGGGCCATTGCCCAAAAATGTCGAGCCCCAGATTTGTGAAGGAAGGTTCCATAGGCGATCTTCTGGTAGGTCTGCCATCTTTTGGATCTGCGTAGGTCCATGGAGTTTTCTGCAAATTACACAGTAGTGGATGGTTTTGTTGACACTTCTCTTTCCACCGACAATCCAGAAGCCAGCAGCACGGACTGCACCCTCTGTGAAGTGACGTCCCTGGTGATGTATCTGCTTATGGTGGTGCCTAATGAGCAGGGATGCTATATGGTGCTTGCCGGATAAGATAACGGGGTGCATCTCACTACAATCTAGTCCTGCTCTTTGTGTGCAACCTCCGATTCTGAGGAGATGTTGGTTGTTCACAAATGGATCTAATTTTCTGAGTGCACTGCTCTTGGGAAGTTCCCTATGCTCTGTTAAGCAAGAGAATTCCAAGGCGTACGTGTCTCTTTGCGCTGACCGGAGGATCACAGTGTTGGATTGCGCCAGTGTTTCTACCGGAAACAGTGCTCGACAGTAATGCCAGCCCTTGCAGTCATTCGACTTAGTCTCTTTCTGAAATGACTGAGAGATGTGGATCAAACGAGTGATTGCCCGTGTAAGTGCCGTCCATGTGGAAAACTTCCTGAAGCGATGAGCACTGAGCAGCACAGGGGAGGAGTTGAGTGGTGAAGGTTGCCACTACTGGACGGATTTCGACATCATTTTCAGGATCGATAAGGCAGTAGGAGTTGGGTTCAAAACGGTTGAACAAGGAGTTGGAGAGGAAAGATGGACTGTTGAGACAGGCTGTAGTAGATATTTGGATGTCAGGAACTGATCTGGTTCCACAGTCAGCTGGGTTTTTATCCGTGGGTGCGTAATGCCACTGTTCAGGCTGAGATGATCGCCGGATGTGCAGAACTCGATTGCTGACATAGACATAAAAGCGGCGATGTTCATTGCCTATATAGCCAAGGATGACCTTGCTATCAGTGAAAAAGATGGTAGAGTTCACTTGCATATCAAGCTCTGAGAGAATCATATCTGCCAATTCAACCACCAGGACAGCAGCACAGAGCACTGGGCACAGAGCACTGGGCACAGAGGTCTCAGGTTGCGGTGCCAATTTCGTTTTTCCCATGATGAAACCCACCTCACAAGTACCATCAAGATAGGTGACTCTGAGGTAGGCTACTGCAGCAATCGCCTTAGTCGATGCGTCCATGAAGACACACAACTGCCTGGCAGATGCTGCAGTGGGTGACTTAGTGACGTAAGTCCTTGGGATCTGGAGGTTGTGGAGTTCTTGTAGGGAGTTGCGTCATGTAGCCCAAAGTTGCTCCTTCTGAGGAGGTGAAGGAGTATCCCAATCAACCTTATCAGATGTCAGCTCCCGTAAAATGAACTTGCCTTGGATGATAACCGGAGCTACGAAACCAAGAGGGTCATAGAGGCTGTTGATTGTTGACAAGACACCTCTGCGTGTAAAAGGCTTCTTTTCATCTGCAACTCTAAAGGTGAAGCAGTCACTCTCTGGGTCCCAATCAAGTCCCAGGCTATGTTGCATTGGTACAGCCTCCTCGTTGAGGTCCAGATCTTTGATATCACTGGTGAGGTCCCCTGTAGGGAAAGCGTCCAGAAGCTCCTTTTTATTGGAGGCTATTTTATGTAGTCCCAAGTTGGATGCTGCCAGAACATTTCAGGTTTCCTTCAGCAAGGAGATGGCCTCTCCTACAGTAGGCACTGACTTTAGTCCATCGTCCATATAAAAGACACAGTGAATGTACTGAACAACAGCAGGGCTGCAATCCGGATGTGTCCCTCCGACAAATTTCCTGAGACAATAAGTTGCCACTGCCGGTGATGGACTGTTGCCAAATACGTGGACTTTCACCCTATATTCAACTATTTCTTTATCAGGGTCATTGTCTCTATGCCTCAGGAATTGCAGAAGGTCTCTGTGCTCTCTTTTAACGAGAAAACAGAAAAACATTTGCTCAACATCAGCCACGATTGCCACAGGCTCTCTTCGAAAACAGATCAGAACTCCTATCAAGTTGTTTAGATCTGGCCCGGTTAATAAGGCGTTATTCAATGATACTCCATTATATTGGGCACTGGAGTCAAAGACAACTCTAATTTTGTTTGTTTTTTTCAGGTGGTAAATGCTGAACATAGGGAAGTACCATCTCTCTTCTTCCTGTTTCAGTGGAGGGGCAACCTCTGCCTGATCATTAGCAAAAATCTTTTCCATGACTCTCAGATATCATCCTGTTTAGAGAACTTGCCATCAGCAAGAGGCTACATGTAGACCCAAAATGATGCTTCAAGGATCTGTTGAAAATGTCCCAGACTATGATCTTCATTTTTTTCCTGTTACATGTTTGGAAAATTGGATAGTTGGGAACCTTCTGACCTGGCTGTTGACTTCAGTTGAGGAAACCCTTCTCCAACGATACCATGTCATCACTGCACTGGCTGTATACATATCTATGAAGCCCTGTATGCTCCTTTGTGCTAAATGGCCATTTACCATACAAGAAAGATCATCTGCCCTTTGACAGGCCTTGTTTTTAATCCTGACAAGTGTCTTGCCACTCTCCTCATCAGAAAAGCCTAGTGGTGGGTGGTAACTGGTTTAGTGGCTGATGACCTGACCATGATGCAAGTAGTACTGAGTTATATTCACCTCCACTGGGCAAGCCACATGTCCAGAATGCATCCCCCTTGACTCCCACATATCATCCTGTTTGGAGAACTTACCATCAGCAAGAGGCTATGCGGAAACCCAAAATGGTGCTTCAAGAATCTAGTTAAAAAAAACGTACATGACACAGGCTAACACTACCTTGAGACTTTGGAAACCGGTGCTGCAAATTGGCCTTCCTGATAGCCAAGGGAAGGTTGAGATTTTTGAGTCCAACCATCAACATGAAGAGGATCTATGATGTGCTGTCAGAAGGGCTCAACTTGCTCAGCCACATCCACCACCTACTTGACTATTGTTATTCACTCCACATAAAACCTTCAAGAGTAGGCTGGGCCTTCACAACAATCTCTGCCACAGCTACCCAATGGGAGAAAAGGAATAAGAAAAGGGAATGACGATCATGATACAAGCAAGTGTTGAGAATTACATAGTGTGATAATAGAAGATCTGCCCAGAAAGGTGAAATGTTGTAAGAACCTGGATGTAAATTTATTGTGGATGATATAGCAATTAAAGCATTCTGTAATTTCTATACATGTTTGTCTTAGTATATTGCTTTTTTTTAATTAATAAAGTAATTTTTAAATCAAAATTATGGTCAAGTGCCTTATGGTGTGTGTTTTTGTAAAAGATCCCTTTTGTGTTCATATAAACTTTTAACTTTCTCATAGAGTAACCTTTAACTCTTAGCTTATTATTATTTTGTTTCATATTATGTGGTATACAAAGAAACTAAAAGAACTAAACTGATGGAGGCAATACAGATATTGTGCTATTTATCATTTGTCATTATTTATTATTCTTTTATTATTACAAGAAAATCTTTCACCAAGTGAAAAGATGGCTTTTGACTTTCATTGAGAAATTGAGATGGTGCAACTCTGGGGTATTGACCTAAAAGCAGTCAATGTGATCCACTGTGAAGCAACAACTGTCATTCTTCAAACACCAGCTCAAACAACATAGGATGACATGACAATGCAACATTAAAAAAAGGAGATACAAAGTTAAGATTATGAGGATGTGGAGGATAGATAACAAATAACCCTAGAATTGAAGAGATTAAGATTATACTGCCTGAGATTGTTTTTGTGGCTTCTTGATAGGTTTGGCAAGGTTAAATCTCACAGGGAATTAAAGACAATTGAATTCAGAGGCAAAGTCTGTTGAAATGATGGGGATTTTGCAAACGAAAACATCCTCCTTTTTGCCTCCTCCAATTAGGATAGCTACTTTGGCATCTAGATGAGTTCCACTGAAAAAAAAACTTTGGAGGGGTGAAAGTTCTTTGAAGCATAATTTTTAGTCAAAGCCTGTATGACAGAACACCAAGCAGCTTAAAAATGTTGAGGGATTCTAGATAGTCTCCCAAGTGTCTAGAAATGTTTCAATTGAATAGAACAGTGGAACACTCCTAGTCTGTTGTAGTAACAGTTTTGAATTTATTTCATTACATTATTCTTTTGAGCAAAAATGCTTTGCACACAGAGACATTGATAATTTTCATAACTTTGGTCTGGGAAAAAAAAAAAAAAACTGAATTCTGAAAATTTCAGAATGCTTGTCTGAAAGCAATTTTGATGGTTACACCACACGCACTTCACAAACAAAACAAAAAATAAGTTCATGGCAGCGAGTTATAAGATAATGAAATATCTGTAGAAATTCACCTATCACATGTTAAATATTTGAGCTTAACAACTTTTATAAAATATTGCAATGACAATAATAAATTTGAAAGCTGGTTGTTAGAAGTAAGGGGGTACAAATGAAAACATTTTAAATTGGCAACTTTTTCTATTTCACTGAAACAGATATTAAACACTTCTATCTTCCATTCTTTCATTTTCTTACTGAAACCAAGTAATGTCTCTGGTATGTCTTTTCTGTTTTTATATATGTTGAAAATGGAATATTCCATTATTTATGAGGTACTGGGAAGCCATAATGGTTATGAGACAAGCAGAATTATAAAAAAAACTTGTCATGCCAAATATCAGACCTTAGTTGTCATTGTGGCACCAACAGACAGACATGCACATATATTAATATTAGTATAGATAAAAAAAACTTCAAACTGCAAAAGAACATAATGGGTAACCTGTATAAGAATGCATCCTTTAAACAAATGACATTACATGGAAAGAAAACAAAAAAAATCTTGTCTTTAATTTTTCCTTCTAAAAAACAAATGCATGAAAATTGTAAATATTTCATGAAAATTTCAAGAAAGTTTTCCTTTATTAGTTAAAAAATGAAAATTCCTGCAATAATTATCAATTTTACTTACCAGTAAATGTAATGGGGATTATTCATTAATTTCTCAGGTTTTGTGCTCCAAGTTTTCAGAATAACATTTATATATTCACCTTAAATTACAAAAAATCAACTCTGAGAAGGAAACTAAAGTTATATCAACATGTATTCAACTAGTTAAAGAAAAATTTATTAAATAAAGTTAATGAGACAACATGGAAATTATTTTTCTTTCCTGATAATCATCAGATCAAACAGTTTCTATGTTCAGAGTCATGATCAAAGGAGTTCGAAAAACACAAATGCAATTTAATCAAGTTGATATAGTAATTTCAACAGTCTTCTACTAATTTTATCTCAATGAAAAGTATAAAACAATTGCTAAAATATCAGTATTCTCTCTACAACTAAAACAAAATCAAATTAATTCAACAATTCAAGGTCAGACACCTCTTAATTCTCTGTTTGGACTATTGAGATCTGAAGTTATCATTATTTACATCCTCATCTTTGTTGTCAATCAATCTATGTCTTTTCATAACACAGTCTGTTCACATCTACCTATGTTTATATGTATCTATCTCAGCCTATTCACATCTATCTGTTACATTATTGCTTAATGTATACTCCCTTTGCACTACCATTAATGTATGCTCCCTAATCAACATTAAGGAATGTGATTCTCACTCTCTGATATGTCACCTTTCTCCCTAACCCCTTGTCTCATTCTCTTTCTTCTAGTACCCAATAAAGGACAGTCACATTCTGTGTCAGCTTTCTTTCAAACCTCAAACCTGTGTCTGTCCTGTTTTCCATTACTTAATGTAACATGGTGGCAGCAAGGTAGTAATTCATACTTTACAACCCTGCAAATGGGGACTAATACTAACAAAAAAGGCAGCCCCCACATAAGATGTTTACACAGTGCCCAGCATTTGGAGTGACGATAACACAGAAAGAAAAAAGTAACCACATGCATAAAATATGGCGGAATGATTCCAGTCAAACATATCACCACCGAGCAAACTGGACATTAAGACTAATGCCTCAGAAGGATGGAAGCTCCGGAAACAGATGTGGAATAATTACAGCATCATAACCAAGCTGCGCAAACAAAATAAGGAATACCAAATGGCACTGTTTCTCCACACTATCAGACCAGATGCTTTGATAGTCTACAATGGTTTTCAATCCACTTCAATGGAAAACAAAGATAACTTAGACATGGTAATAGCCAAGTTTGATCAACATTTTATCGGACAGACCAATGAGACATGTGAACAGCATGTCTTCAACAAAAGAGATCAGGAACAAAGTGAGAGCATTGATTCATATCTAACCATGCTTCACAACCTAGCAAAGTTTTGCAATTTTTGTGAGTGTTTACATGATTCTTTGCTACGTGACCACATAATGTTGGGTGTAAGAGACAACCAGGCATGTAAAAGAATGCTGCAGCTTTCAACACTGAATCTCGGACAATGTATTGATATATACCAAAGTTGTGAAGCTTATGACTACACAGTTGAAAGATATAAGGGACTTGAATGTCAGAGACGAAATAAACAAAGTGCAAAAACAAAGCTACAAACAGAAATACCATACTAAACTGGGACAAAGAGACTAATTTCTGTGCCAAGATACACAAAAAACGGAAAGAAGCATGTCCTGTGTGAGGCCAAAAATGTAAATTTTGCAACAGTCGAAACCATTTTGCAATGAAATGCCTGAGGAAGCTTTCTGTTGGAAAAACAGAGGTTAAGTCTAAGCACAAAATTAACCATGTTTTTCCAAATTCTTCCAGTGCCATTGAATGTGAATATGTGCTACATGTAAACTCGGAGAGAGAACAGCCAGATAACATTATATATGCAAATATGATGCTAGAAAAAAGGAAGGTGAATTTCCAAGTGGACTGTGGAGCTACCATCAATGTAATCCCACAGAAATATGTGTGTAATACCTATCTGCAACTGTCTACCATAAAACTCAAGTTGTGCAACGGCACAGAACTAGTGTCCATTGGAAAATGCCAAATTGTGCTGCACAACCCCCAAAATATGAAGAAATATTCAGTGCAATTCACTGTAGTCAAGCAGAGTTTGGCACCTTTGTTAGGAAAAGGCACAAGTGAACAGGTGAACCTAATAACCGTGAATTACAATAACATCACTAATGTTAGTTTAGTACCAGATACAAGCAGCTCCTAATGGACTATGCAGATGTTTTCAACAATGAACTAGAATCATTACCTGGGCAGGTGCATTTACAAGTTGATGAGACTGTCACACTGCATACTGCTGCAGCAAGAAGCATGCCAGTGTCCATGATCCCTCAAGTTAAAAAAGAACTAAAGCAATAGAGAAACTCAGAGTTATCACTCCTGTTGATGTAACTACAGACTGGAATAGCAGAATGATCCCTGCAACAAAGAGCTCAGGTGAAATTCATATCTGTATTGATTCAAGACCCCTGAACAAGGCACTGAAGTATGAATGATACCAGTTACCAATCATAGATAAAGTGCTACCAAGGTTAACAAACGCAAAATACTTCACCAAGTTGGACGTGGCATCAGCTTACTGGCATGTAATATTGGACAATGAATCCAGCTATCACACTACATTTCAGGTTTTGGGCAATATCGGTGGCTCAGATTCCCCTTTGGAATATATGTGAGTTCTGAAATATTTCAGAAATGTCTTCACCTCACTCTGGATGGCCTGAATGTTGTTGCATGTGTTGCCGATGACATCATTGTATTTGGTTCAGGAGACAAACTCAAGCGAGTATCAGCAGACCATGATTTGAAACTAAAATTGCTACTACAACGATGCTAACAGAGGAAAATCAAACTGAACAAAGAAAAAGTTCAGCTCAAGGAATCAGCAATCAGCTTCATGGGGCATCTCGTAACTCGTGATGGCCTACTAACCATCCCTGCTAAAATTGATACAATCACCAAGTTGCAACCACCCACCTCATTGAAAGGAGTACAGCAACTCTGTGAAACTGTGAATTCCCTGGCAAGGTTTCTGCTGCAACTATCCTCTGTCATGGAGCCGATCCAATGATTGATGTGTAAGGATGTCCTATGGACATGGTCTCATGTGCATGACGCAGCATTCACAGATATGAAGCAACTTGTGATAAAAGGCCCAGTACTTAGTTTCTACAACCTGAATGAACCACTTGTAATTCAGTGTGATGCAAGCTCAGGAGGACTTGGAGCAGCCCTACTACAGCAAGGAAAGCCTGTCGCATATGCAAGCAGAGCCCTCACTGAGACAGAGAAGAGATATGCCCAAATTGTATAAGAAATGCTTGCAATAGTATTCTCATTGGAGAAATTTCACCAATACACCTATAGTAGAAGGACAGAAATTCATACTGACCACAAACCACTAGAGCTCATAGTGAAGAAACCTCTGGCCAAAGTACTAAAGCATCTAGAGGAAATGTTACTATGGACCCAAAAATACAACATCGACGTAGTATATATCCAGGGAAAACACATTGTAGACATGCTATCACGGTCATATTTGTCAAATGAAAAGAACTATCAAACAGAGTTTGAGCATGTGAATATGGTCAGTTTCCTCCCAATCCGTGACAAAAGGCTTGTGCAGATCCGCAGAGCAACAGACCAGGATGAAATATGTGACCAGCTGAAGAAAACCATATTACAGGGGTGGCTGTCTGATAAAACAAATCTTCCAGCTACAGTACACCCATATTTCAATCTACATGATTGATGAGATGTTCGCTCAAAATGGTTTCATATCTAAAGGTGACCGAGTACCTATCCCTCTCAGTTTGCAGAGTGAAATTAAATGTGCACGTCACTCATCACACACAGGCATTGATAGATGTCTATGGCAAGCCAGAGAATGAGTTTTCTGGTCAGGCATATCATTGGACATACGGGAGTATATATCCACATGTGAAACTTGCACAAGAGAACAACCTAAGGAGACACTAATTCCACACAACGTACCTGATTGTCCATGGCAGAAGGTTAGTGTTGACTTATTTGAATTTGACAGTATCGAGTACCTTGCAACTATTGATTATTTTTCAAACTTCTGGCAAATAGATCGACTTGAGGATACTGCTGCCTCAACTACCATCTGCAAATTGAAGGCACACTTTGCAAGATATGGGATTCCATGTCAACTGATTTCAGACACAGGATTACAGTTTATGTCTTCATACTTCAAGAACTTTTCTGAAAAGTGGGATTTTGAACATCTCATGGCAAGCCCTGGAAATCAACAGGCAAATGGCAAAGCTGAATCTGCAGTTAAGAGTGCAAAACAGCTCATGAGGAAAAACAAAGACACCTACACAGGCCAGTTTCTGGCACTGCTTGATGTCAGAAACACCCCAACCCAAGGAATGGGAAGCAGCACTTCTCAGTGCCTACTAAATCACCACACCTGTACACTTGTCCCCATGAGGAGTAATTTGCTAAATCTTAGCACGTTGAACCTTGAACCAAGTGACAAGATTCTACTGGAACACAGACAGAAGGTTTCAATACTGTCATACACGTGATTTACCTGTGCTGAGTGAAGGTGATGTTGTATGAATGCACCTGTACAAGAGTGATCGAGTATGGGAGAAAGGTATTATAAACCACTGATTGATTGAATGTTCATACAAAGTCCAGACAGCGAGTGGAACCTATTGGTGAAACAGACATCATTTGTGCAAATTTTCTGAACCAGCAGAGCATGCGAGAAATGGACAACAACCACCACCCACTACAGACACTCTAAGACTCTAAGTTTGTCATATGACATGGCAAAAACACAAAGTAGTATCCTCATCAGCCTCAGCTGTTGTAAGTGAAGATACAAATACAACTGAACAAGAAAAATGTGAATCTTCTGTTGGGATTCACACACATGCTGGACGAGGGATACGACAGCCAGCATATCTGAAGGACTATGTCAAACTGATCAAGGACTGTATGTGAGACCATAGTCTCTACTTACAAAAGGGGGAATGTTACATTATTGTTTAATGTATACTCCCTTTGCACTACTGTCAATCTATTTCATATGTTTTTTCTCATCTATCTAGCAAGCTATCTCGGTCTGTTCATATCTATCTTTCTATCTATTTCAGTCTTTTTGTATCTATCTCAACCTTTTTGTATTTATTTATCTATCTCAGTCTTTTTGCATCTATCTATCTCAGTGAGTTCATATCTACCTTTATTCATATCTATCTATCTCAGCCTTTTCAGTTCTGTCGTTTCATATATATCTATCTCAGTCTTTTCATATCCATCTATCTATCCCAGTCTGTTCATATCTACCTTTGTTCATACCTATCTATTTATTAACACAGTCTGTTCATATTTATCTATGTTCTTATGTACCTATCTCAGCTTATTAACATCTATCTATATTTCTGTCTTTTCATACCTACGATCTCATCTGTCTTTTTTCATCTATCTCAGTTTGCTCATATCTACCTTTGTACATATCTATCTCAGTCTTTTTGTATTTATCTATCTCAGCATTTTTGTATCTGTCAGTCGTTTCATATCTATCTATCTTTTCATATCTATCTATTTCAGTCTTTTTGTATCTACCTACCTCAGTCTGTTCATATCTACCTTTCTCCATATCTATTTATTAATTGTGTTAATGCTGACTATGTGATTTCTGTCTGAATTCCTGGTATGAGAATTTATCATTTCCATTCAGACTAATATCCTTATCTTTGTTGTTATTATCACAATGTTTCAACCACAGTCCCCTCCAGCCTTCTTGAGGTGTCTATTGATATAGGTAACTTTCAGGTAATTTTTTTTGAATTTTTGAGATAAGAAGTTATCATTATTTACAGTCAGACTAGTATCCTCATCTTTATTGTTATCCCAACATTTTGGCTGTTGTGCCTTCCAGACTTCTTCACTTGTCTGTTGATCAGGGAATTTCAAACTGAACCTGTTATTTAATCTATGGATGTATATTATTCTAGTTCTGCTGTCCATGTCTAGGGATATCTCTTCTTGTTCTTATTCAATACTGTTTATATATTGCTTACACTCTTTCCTATGAAACTGCATTATCCAGACCAAGCACTGTACTCACAATTACTATGTCACAAAATTCACAAACCAATGTTTTAATTCTCTAGGTTATTGTCCTATGGGATAGATACCTGATGGTCAGATCGTACAATGGCTGAAATGCTGTGATAATAACAACAAAGATGAGGATATTAGACCGAATGTAAATAACCTATTAAATTATTTTGAAGATTAAATATACTGAAACACAATTACAATTTCCTTGTTTTGTTATTTATTTAGTCCAAGGATTAAATCTTTCACCCCCACACACAAAATAAATAACATATAGAAAATGTCAATTATTTGAATTAAAAGAATAGTTAGAAAAAAACTAATAACTCACCATTTGGTTCAAATGGGATTTCATTTCTATAGAAGGCAATAATTTTTGACTTCTCTGAAAAATTTGAAAAAAAAGTAGAGTACAAACTGCAATTTTTAATTCTTAAAAATTATATAATTCTAATTGCCAACAAAAGATTCTGTTATAAAATGGTATATGGAAGCATGTAAGACCAAATAAAATGACAGTACTACTGATGAGATGAAAAGCAATGAAGACAAAAATTGTAAATATAAAATTCTTTTGTACTTGCAGATGCGAGTGAAATGTCTTTATGTGGTTATTTTGAAGGAAGAGTAGAATTGGTAAGAGCTGGAATTGATGTGTTTATCAGGTTGAGACTGTGATAGTGACATCAAGAGAGGCTTAATGAATCTTGATGTTTGGATGTGAGCAGAATATCTACATGGGCATGGTTTAGGTGTTTGAAGGAGGGTAGCTCTTGAGTGATATGTGTGTTGGGTTGGTTGACCAAAGTTATGGTGGTGATGTCAAGGGCCTGCTGAGTGTTGGCAGTTCTCTCATTCTCCTTGATCCTGTTTCAGTTGTTTATGAACAGCTTTCTTAAAAGCGAATCTAGTAAGCTGCTGAGCTTGTCTTTTTGTCTTTGGTGGTAACATTCATGATTGGCTTCTTTTATGTTGTATTTTAAATTTTTGAGGGGTTTTTTTTTGTGGGCTGGATGTGATGCTTGAAGTCCCTGTGCAGAGGATGACTATTATTAATTTACTTTTTGTTTTCTTAGTGTTCACATCTGGCCAACACACAGAGTGAATCAGAAAGAGATGTAATTTGCAATGGAGCTTACCAAAGTTATTATTTATATACCAGTATGTCTGAAACTGTATAAATTATTTGAGTTAAATTAATTTATTTAGTACTTAACTTATATTTTTTCTATCCTAAGAAGATCCATCTTCATAGTGTCATCTTCCTATAAGGTAGTGAATGCTGGACAATCTCCTCACAGATGAAGAAGAGACATGAGGCAACAGAAAAGTGCTTTCTACAGAAGTATGATGAGAAAAACATAGACAAAATATGTTTAGGAACTATAAGAAGGGGGAGGTGGCCAGCCAGTGTTTTGTTCCAGGGTCCAAGAACTAAGAATGGCCCTAAGAAGGGATCTAGTACAACTGAATTTTGAATCTGGCATTTCCAAAACAATTGATTTTGATAGTTATTAGAAATTTTAGAAACATAAAAGCCAGAAAAGTACATTTTAATTAGTATTGTAGTTAAATGTGAAATTTGTTTTTTCTTAAGAAAAGTATTTTCCTTTGAAAGAAATTTTTATAAATATTTAAAAAGTATTTCAATATAACAAAACCTAAAAGATGATTGGTGAATGTAACTATAAATACTGATTTATGTTGCTAATTAATTGAATATATTTATTACATTCTGTTATATCTGGTCATGGAAATAAAGCATTTAGGAGAGTTTACACGTAGATTTATAGGACATCAAAACCTCAAGCATTTTCTATGACCCCAGCCCAACATACACTTACATTCACATACTCAAACATCACTATGCTTATCACACCACACTTACTTTTTTTTAATTAGTATTTATTATTAATTATTGTAGACCTAGTTGTATAAAATGACCAACACAGATGATCCCACAGAAGAGTACTTTTTCAAAAAAACTGTATTTTATGTTTTGATTGATAATGTTGCAGGATTAACAGTATGTTTTAATGCTGGTTAAATGATGTTGGCTGAAAATTTTGATTTTTTTATTGAAATATCCCACAATATTTGAAAGTGAGCTAGCAAAAAAAGAAAAGCAAAAGCTTTAAAGGATCAATACCCTGCAGATCTTAATGATAAAGATTTTGTAGAAAAAATGCAATATTTGCCAGCAGTACATAAAGCTAATTTTGGAAAACCAGAACTAAAGCCTCTAGAATTGTTAAATTTGTTAACAGACTACAAATTGTGTGAAATATTTCCAAATGTTTATATGAGTTTGAGAATAATGTTGACAATTCCTGCTACAGTAGCATCAGGTGAAAGATCTTTTAGTAAATTCGAACTTTTTAGGTCTACTATGTTGATATAGCACAGCTGAGTACTGAATTGCTAGACAAATTGATTTTAAGTTAGAAATTTTGCAAAAAAAAAAAAGAGCCAGGAAAGTACATTTTAATTAGTATTTTAGCTAAATGTTAAATCTGTTTTTTTTTTTTTAAGTAAAGTATTTTCCTTTGAAAGAAATTTTTATGAAAATTTAAAAAGCATTTCTCAATGACAAAACCTAAAAGGTGATTGGAGAATGTAACTGTAAATACTGATTTATATTGCTAAATTAATTGAATATGTTTATTACATTCTTTTATATCTGGTCATGGAAATAAAGCATGTAGGAGAGTTTACATATCCATTTAACCAATGTTTAAAAACATCCTCAATATCAGGTGTCCGGAAATTGTCTCCAAAGACCAATTGTGAGACAGGACCAGACAAGCGCCAATCAAGATTGACATCAAGAAACAGAAATGGGGATGGATCAGCCACACACTCCATAAGCCTGCTTCTAGTGTCACCAGGCAGGCCCTTGATTGGAATCCACAAAGGAAGTCATCTCTAATGACCAACTGTGGGACAGGACCAGACAAGCCCCAATCAAGATTGACATCAAGAAACAGAAATGCGGAGGGATCAGCCACACACTCCATAAGCCTGCTTCTAGTGTCACCAGGCAGGCCCTTGATTGGAATCCACAAGGGAAGTCATCTGCAATGACCAACTGTGGGACAGGACCAGACAAGCGCCAATCAAGATTGACATCAAGAAACAGAAATGGGGATGGATCAGCCATACACTCTATGAGCCTGCTTCTAGTGTCACCAGGCAGGCCCTTGATTGGAATCCACAAGGGAAGTCATCTCTAATGACCAACTGTGGGACAGGACCAGACTAGCCCCAATCAAGATTGACATCAAGAAACAGAAATCAGGATGGATCAGCCACACACTCCATAAGCCTGCTTCTAGTGTCACCAGGCAGGCCCTTGATTGGAATCCACAAGGAATGTGAAAAGTGAGTTGACCAAAACAGACTTGGCACAGAAGTGTTGACGCAGAGGTAAAGGCAACAGATATGAGATGGCCTGAGCTGAAGAGGATACCCTGGAACTGCATCCGTTGGAGAGATGTTGTTGCAGCCCCTGTGTTCCCCAAGGAATCAAGAGGCATAACAACAATATGTTGATTTACTGTACATCAAATTCTCAATTTTTAGAAAAATCTTTACCTTCCTTGGGGCTCTAAATGGATCTTGTACTGCCTTGCAAAATTTCTCTTGGGGGCCAAGACATGTTAGTAATGACAGAGTTTTAGAGAAAATGGAAACAAAAAGGAAATTTATATTTAACATCAAGAAGAGAAAAGTTGAAATTTTTAGGGTACATAACGAGGAGAGACAGAGTAAAGCTGCAGATAACCTACTTTACAAGCATGGGCAGAACAGGTATTAGGAGAGATAGCAAAAAAAATTTAAATTTTTGAAGAGATACAAAGGACATGAAATTGTGGAGAACCATGATACCCCATATTCAGAAGAGGCATGGTACAAAGAAGACAAATCTAGAATTTTTATCTATATAATTACCACCACTGTCAAATGTAAAAATATCTAAAGAAATCTAACATGACAATACCTTGCTGCTTCATGACTCTCTACAGCTTCCTATCCTTTAGGAATTAT
Source organism: Acanthosepion lycidas (assembly GCA_963932145.1). Lineage (NCBI taxonomy): Eukaryota > Metazoa > Mollusca > Cephalopoda > Sepiida > Sepiidae > Acanthosepion > Acanthosepion lycidas. The sequence continues at coordinate 17,239,499 of OZ010600.1, read as the reverse complement.
TCACAAATGAGTTAAATTTTTTTAGAAATGTTTTTATTAGAAAACTTTGGTAAAAATATTTTTTTTTACATTTATTTCACCCCCTTAATTTTATAAAATCTTGAGAGATTCAAATGTGATAATTTTTTGTGACTATATTAGTTAAAAGCAGAATTATTTGGAGAATTTAAATCACCCATTGTTTTTTGCAAAGCCAGACCCTGTTTTAATGAAAATCTGCTCTGAATGGAAAAATAAAAAAATGAAACAAAACTAAGACTTTATTTAATTGGAGAAGCTTTTAATTGCTTTTATAAATATATATTACGGCAATAAAATTTTTTTTACGATGAAAAATTATTTTTATAAGATTTGTTTACATTTTTTTAATATTATTTAGAATAACTTATAATATTTTTAAATCTTTTAAGACTCAGTTTCAATAGTGTAACTCTCAGGAAATATTGTTAAGTAAAACTATATCTGCTAATCATATATTGTAAAGATTATTACAATCTGGCAACCCCGAATATTTGTTCAAATAATTCTGAATTGTTTTTGCATGTGTAAAAATGTGCCAAATTTTATAGATACATTTTCCCATACATGACGCTGTCAGAAAATGAGAGTGATAGCTATAGTAAATTTAAAGTCAAAATTCTCTAAAATTTAATAAAATATTAGATTACAGAAAATATTTTGTTAAATTTTTAAGATTACTCAGTATTTAAAAGGTTTTTGCATTATATTCCTCAATTGTTTTTTTGCGGTTACCAATTCTGAGCCATTATTTATTTACACTAACCAAGCATGTAGTATTCCCAAGTGGTCACTCATCTAGGTACTGACCAGGGATGACACTGCTTAACTTTTATAATTGATGTCAGATTTTATTCTCTTCTCGTTTCATGTTTCCCTGCCACATACATTGTACAAAAATGTAAAGGTAATGTCAGTTGTCATCTTCTTTCTTCCTGAATCCTTTTCGTTTACTGTTCTTCCCCCTCGCTAAAGTCTTCTCACTCTCTTCCACTCCCAGTAACCCCTTGCATCTTAGTGACATTATCACCTTGCTTGGCATATAATGATTAAAAAAACCTATAATATAGGGTCATATTTTTTTTTATAAATCTATAATTACCACCAAATTTTGACTTTAAAATTTTATAATCTCCGGACAAATTTTTGAATGGATTCAGTGTTTATCTAATTACAAAATGAAAGATGTCCTGAATGGCCACTCTTTTTGATCCTTTCATACTAATTCAGGTGTCCTCCAGGCCTCTACCCTTGGTCTTACTTTGTGCTTAACTTTACTCATTAATAATCCTGATGGCATCGGCTCCCAACTTGGTATCTATGCTGATGACACACCTATTTACCTAGGTCCTATCAGTTTACAGTCGAATTAGCTAGATGTAACCATAAGTTCTATGGTAACAGTTTCTTTTCTTGCACTTCTCACCTGTGGAACTCTCTTCCAGCTTCTTGCTTCCCAGACAAGTTTGATCTTCAAAAATTTAAATGCAATCTCAATTGTTAACATACTGTCTTCCTGATTACTCTTCTATTGTTCTCACACTGCAATAAGGTTTCTGTTTTCTAATTCTCTAACATCCAGTAACTCCTTATGCCTTAGTGGCTTTACTGCCTTACATGGGTTGAATCAAATAAAAAATTGAAGCTGGAAATTAATAAGCTAATAACTCTTTTCAGGTGGACGTTATTCCAATAAAAAGAAGTTCAACTTACCTGCATGTATACTGACAATTTTTGTATTGTCTTTTTGAGCAGTTTTCCTCATTTTCATTTGAGATGAAGTATTAGAAACATCGGGGTTGAAAGTAGTTGCTGTGTTACCAGTATCAGTAACTTTAACATCCTTTGGCCTGCTATAAGTGTTAATGCCCACAATAGGTGCTTTTGTGTTAGTAGCAGTTGTAGGACTAGTGATATTTTCAGTAGTATCACTAGGTTTACGTTGTGTTGTAATGTCAGTTAGTTTCAATTTTGGTAATTTATCAACGTATGATATCAATTCTAATTTGTCCTCAGCATCTAAAGTATCAACCCAATATTTCTCAAAAGAAGAGTGAGCAAGGGGGAGTTTCTTTACTTTGTAGATCAAATCAGCCAGAAATTTCAACCAAGGTAGCATCAAATTGTCATATCCTAATTCTAAAAGTGCTTTTAGGATTCTTGTAATACGTTGGTGGTTGTGATTGTACCTGCCAGAAAAGAAATGCATACAAGAACATCAAGTAATTTTTAATCATTGCAGAAAAATCAATCTAAAGACAAAATATATATATATATATATATATATATATATATATATAAGTGAACATTGAAGTCAACACTTAGAGGCAACAGTCTGTTTCATGCTAGATGCAATCGTCAAGCCAGCAGTGTGACCTGACGATTGCGTCTAGCATGAAATAGACTGTCGCCTCTAAGTGTTGACTTCAATGCTCACTTTTATATTTACACATGCTCTATCTCTGATATTGAGCACTTTATCCCATAAATATAGCACACCTTAAGACTATATTTCTTCATATATATATATATATATATATATATATATATATATATATATATCACAGCTGTTTGAGGTTTCCTATAGCTCCACTGAACTTAATTAAAGTCAATTCAGGTTTCCTATGGTAAAAATTTTCTTTTCCAAGTGAAAATCATCACAAAAATAGCAAAAGTCAGTTTTGTCACAGCTTATTTTCTCTCAAAACATCTTTTTAACACTCCATGACCCAGGTGATGACAACAACACTTAGCAGGCAACATTGTTTTTTTTGCCGCATATCTTTCGTATTTCCCATCGCCGGTCCATTTAGCCCTTCCTTTTATTCAATGATGTTCATGCCAAATGAAAGAGAAAGGAATGAATTTTGAATGATGTTATTTTGAAGTGAAAATAAATATTTTTCATAAAAAAATGGTGATTTTTCTCAGAAAATTGGGCATAATTTCTTAATGCTAATTGCCAAGTGACATTTTCCACAGCCAAATCGAAGATTAATTACCAGTGAATAATTCCATGTGCAAACAATGGCCGTCTGGATCCTATAACGTCACCCTAAAAGGTCCGGAAGTTTACTGATTGATCGAAAACCTGTTGTGCATAATTGTATTTTTCATGGTCAGTTTCCATTATTTCATCTTGATATTATCATTTTCGGACAGCCAAGTCATCAAGGATTCAGGAAAACAGTTTGGCATAGGTTTGCTTTAAGAACTTTACATTCTATGAGGTTTTTAAAATGTTACTGATGAATGAGATTTTTTGCCAAATATTTCATTTACGCGGCATGTTGGATTTTCCTATATGACAAAAGCAAGGTTTTTAAACAGCCGTGATATATATATATGTATGTATATATATATATATATATATATATATATATATATATATATATATATATATATATTAATTTCTCCGAATTAATCAGTAGATATATTCATAAATATATATATATATATATATATATATATAATTGGTATTTATTTGATATTTACCAAGCTTAACTGAGTCTGACACAAGGAGAATAATGAAAATAAGCAATTGTTGTTGGCACCTGCTCATATCCAGACTGACATCCTCTCTCCCTATTCCCATTCTCTCCCTAAATGGTGGTGGTGGAGATATCTGAGAATCAAAGTGAGTTTGATGAGCCCATTCACATGAATTTGATTTTGGTGGACAGAGAAGCCGATACACTTAGCTAGAAGTACCTTCCTCAAGGCTCAAAGGGGATTGTGCCAGATGAAATCTCTTAAACCTGGTTGCATCAGGCTGTCAGATGCTTGGTCTGTCAAAGTTCACCTTGGTTATGCCAGCCTGACTGGTGCTGTTCTCTTCTGCCAGTTTAGCTGTTGAGAACATGTAGATCTTTCCCTATTCCACCACTGAGGTCTTTGGGGGTTGGTTGCATTCAGCCTGGTACTTCCTCTTCAGCCATACCTCCATGGGTGGCCCTACAGGAGTTGTAACTTCGGACAAATTCATTCTTTGGATCACTTGGACAAGTTAGCCCTATACTATGACAAAGAATGACCATATATATTTTACAGTAGATGTAGGAGTGAATAGTTTGTTATCAAATGTACTATTTTGACTTATTATTACTTTAATGGAAGTGAATAAACAAATAAGAAAAGAATAAAACTAATAAAAGTATAAAATTATCAATAAATATATGAGAACATTTTTTATTAGTGTTGTTGCTAAAAATAAATATTTGAGAGATAAATAATAAAGAACGACATTCACTACTGAACAAAACAAAAAAGGAAACAAAATATTTGAAAATATATCCTTGTCAATAAAAAAAAATGTTACTGCAATCAATAAATAAGAAAAGGGTAACAGACAAAAATTATTGGCAAATGTTGCTAAAAATGTTTGAATGATAAATGATAGATAAAGAAATCAGCAATAATGAATGAATAGTCAATGATAAACAAAACAAAAATTACCATTTGATATGCATTTCCTACAACTCCAATAATTATGTCCGCTTTCATAAAAAAAAGAAATGTTATACTTAAATATAAATATAGAATTATTCATCCCAGTGTATAAGTAATTTAACAAATTCAATGTTCCTAGTATAACAATTCCTAGTGATAACAAGCATTCTTAATAAAGTAAGTAAACTTGCTAAAACACTTATTTTAAAAATAAAAAGCAACTGATGTATACATTGACTTAAAAAAATAGAGAAATATGTATTTTAATAATTAAATATTGTAAATGTGTAGTAATATGACACAATTATAATATTATAAACAAAAGAAAAATATAAGAATAAATGAATAATTAAAATAAAGACATCCTTTTTTAAAATACAACGCTTTTTTGAGCAATGAAAAAACATGTCCGCTCATTCTGACATCATTGTCTATCCAGTCAATAATCAATAAAATAATAGTGAAAATGCTTCATTTAAAAAGTAAAAATAAGCTTGAGTAAAACTACAATAGAATTAGTGAAAATGCTTCATCTAAAAAGCAACAGTAACATGGAGTAAAACTAGCAATAAAATAATCATTAAAATGCTTCATCTAAAGAGATGATAATGAGATGGAATAAAACTAGTAATAAAATGATAACAGTGAAAAAAAGTTTCATCTAAAAGATGACAATAATATTCTTATACTCTGCAGCAAATTAGATTTCCATCTTTTTCACACTACATGTCAGCTGGATATGAGCACTAAGAAAGCAAAACCCAAAATGAAAAAAGCCATCTTCTGCACAGGAGCCAACAAAAAAATCTAAAATACGATAGTCAATATTGATCATTGCTGCCAAAATAAAAGGATGTTAACCACCCTATTTTCTTAAAAGAAAGCTCCTTATAAATAACAGATTCAGAATCTGGCTGACAGACTAGCTGTTGATATTAGCAAACTATCATTGTTATTTATCACCATAACCGTCTCTCTCAGCGTCACTATAACCCCACTCAATCCACTATAATGGCAACCAGATTTCTGACTTCATCTGACTCTTCACATACAGAACCCAACCAACAGGCCAACTGTTGACAAAGGTGAGCTCTGTACACTTCCCACCTTCTATATCAGTGAAGGCAGATTCCTGACTTCACTAATCCACTCCAGGCTTCTCTCATCACCTCAGTCAACCTACCTGCCAAATGCACCAACTCCAGTATCCTGACTTCACGCGACTCTTCACACAGACAATGTTGCTGATAGGCCAGCTGTCAACATTGGCGTGCTCTTGATGTAATGACTGTGATTGCTAAAACCTTGATGGCTTCATTAATCCACACCAAGCCTTTATTGTCATCAGCACAATGACCTTGGTCAACCAACCCAACAAATCCATCAATTCCCAACCTTATCAGTAACACCTAATTGGTTCCATTACCAACTGCAACTAAAGAACTATAAATCAGCAATTTTGTTATCTTTCACACTGCCTCACAGGCTGGTTATTGCAATTTTTGATTTCACATTTAACCAGAATCCAACAGAGACATTCTACTCTATCAAGTTTCATTATCATACTCCAGGCTTCTCTCATCATCACCACTATCACCTCAGCACTGAAAGCATCTTTTTTTTTTTTTTTCTAATATAGTCTAAGTGCTTCTATTTTTCTCTAAGAGGAGAAAAAATAGTTTGCATAAACAACCATGATGCCAACAGAAAATATATTTTTTTTCCTTTTTTCCCTGGTGTGGTCAAGAGAAGCAAAGAACAATGCTTTAGATTATAGCAACGAGGAAGAGAAAAAAAAATCTTACTTACAATTTTTCACTAGTAAGTATTTTCAAGTTGTTGGTTTCAAATGGATTGAGTTAATATTTCTTTTATACTTTTGCCTTCTTCCTAAATATATCCGACGTCCGCTTCTGTGCCTTTTTCCGTATTTACGTTGCATGTTATTCGGTTGGTGTCCTTTTATTTTTTTTATCAGATGTATATTAACATACAACTGTTGTACATGTAGCTTTCTTTCGTGAAAATTTCTCTTTGGTTCGCCAAACTTGAGGTTAACACGCTGGGATCTTTAGACATCTTTAGAGTTATAGCGTGACCTTTTTTTCTTTTTTTTTTTGTGGAATTTTTTTCTTTTAGGTAGAGGTTTCTCTTTGTGGTTTGAATATTCTTTGTTGCCAGTTGTTATGGTGTAGAACCATAGAAAGATAACATGGACTCGGATATAAAGTTAAATAGTATATTCTCGGAAATGTAGTACAAAGCTAAATGTGGACTGGAGAGTACTTTCTCTCACTGGTATCCTGACACACTCATTCACTCACTCGGTGTCTACTACTCGGTGATCCTCACTTGGTGACTCACTTTACTCAGAGTTGGCAGCCATATTATATAGGTGTGGAAGAGTCCATTTGTAGGTAGGTCCCCACAATACATACACTAGTTATAAACAAGATGAAGCAAAACTAGTAATGAAATGATAATAGTGAAAAAGCTTTCTCTAAAAGGCAACAATAATAAGATGGGAAAAAATCTGCCTCATCAGTCATTTATCGAAAAATACATGATCGCCTAAACGTGTATCACACATGGCACATAACTGACTGAATAAGATGGAGCAAAACTAGCAATAAAATAATAATGGTGAAAAGGCTTCATCTAAAGGGCAACAATAATAAGATGGAGTAAAACTAGCAATAAAATAATAATGGTGAAAAGGCTTCATCTAAAGGGCAACAATAATAAGATGGAGTAAAACTAGCAATAAAATAATAATGGTGAAAAGGCTTCATCTAAAGGGCAACAATAATAAGATGGAGTAAAACTAGCAATAAAATAATAATGGTGAAAAGGCTTCATCTAAAGGGCAACAATAATAAGATGGAGTAAAACTAGCAATAAAATAATAATGGTGAAAAGGCTTCATCTAAAGGGCAACAATAATAAGATGGAGTAAAACTAGCAATAAAATAATAATGGTGAAAAGGCTTCATCTAAAGGGCAACAATAATAAGATGGAGTAAAACTAGCAATAGAATAATTATAGTAAAAAAACTTTATCTAAAAGGCAACAATAAGAAGGAACTAAATGAATATTGTAATGGTAATATTAACTGTCTCCTTATAAGGAGACATTTGACATTCATTCATCAAGCAGCCAGAAGAGCTGTTCATTGAAATTTATCAAATCTTTCTCTTAAAACAATTTTTCCGGTAAATAGTAACTGATATTGATTCATTACAAAGCAACAATAATAAGATGAAGTAAAATTAAGTTGAAATTTTTGAGATTAAGAATTATTATTATACACCTTTCTATTTGAACCAGATTTCTCACCTTTGTCATTATGCTCACACCTGTGTGAGTCTCTTTACTCCTGTCATGGAATTCTTTTTGAGCATTCTTTCTTTCAGCCTCTTAAATGGTATATATCTCTATAGTACGTCTATTTAGGAGATTATCAATGAGGTCATTCTTTGTCATTTTATCCTCTGGTGTTTCTTTTTTACTATCTTGAATTAATTTTACAAGGGTTACTTTTCCTTTCATATCACACCAGCCATGCCTGATTTCAACATCCATCTTCTGACTACACCTTTTCATTGTTCTTCTGCCTTTACTTTTAGCAGGTGCTTGGTTTCCTCATTGTAATCCTTGCCACAACTGCATGGGATTAAATATATAAAATATTTAGACATGTTTTCTTCATAGAGTAGAATACAGACATTAAGACTTAAGGCCCCAGAATTATGACATGAGACTGTCAAAGAGACACACAGTCTACCAGAGAGCTTCTTAACCGTATCTGTAAATTGCTCAAAATCAATTGCTCAACAGTAAATTGCTCGAAAAATAAATTCTCGAACTATCAATTGCTCAAAAGGCAGATTGCTTGAAACCTGTGGTTAAAAAAAAAATAAAACTACATTGTTTCTAATATTTACTATAATATAAAATAATCCAACTTTATTGTTGTTAACTGAACAGTTAAAATTAAAGAACAAGTACATTTATATAGCAGGTCTTATTTTTTTTTTACTACATTGCTTTTTTGTCATAGTTTAACATAAAGGGTACATTTTTATTATTACTGTTATTCTTTGTGATTTAAAAAATATAACTATTGTTGCTAATATTTACTCTATTAGTATTAAATATTATATGCAACACTTCTTAAATATTCTTCAATATTGTTGTGTCATAGTTTGATACAATGTTCTTTAATAGAAAACAAATATAGAAAAAAAAAACAGGAAAATAGTCAGTAGTATTGTAGGTTAATTCAATACCAATGCTTTGAAATTACTTTGAGCAATCTGCCTTTCAAGCAGTTGATAGTTCAAAAAATTATTTTTCGAGCAATTGGTTTCAAGCAATTTACTGTCGAGCAATTGATTTTAAGCAATTTACCTAGATCCCTTCTTAATGTGGGGTCCATGGCCCCCTAGGGCTTCAGGAGGTCCATGAGGATGAGATAAACATTAATTATTTATATTTGCTATAGAGCCCTTGTCACAATCAATTTGAAAGAAATAAAAGAAAATGCATCCTGCCATTGTTTGAAAGAAAAATGAATCTAGACATTACTGACATTGCCGACCACTACATGTCTCTTGACTTGCTGTTGAGTCCATGATTACCATTTGAACATGAGTCATCATTCTCTGCATGACCACCATCATCTTTTTCCACTCCATAAGAGCAAGTGATAATTCTCATTTTTCACGATTTATCACGGCTTTATTATCTTCTTAATATACTGGTGAGGATTACTCAACCATGATTTCTTTCAAGTGTGGCTGGCTAAAAAAGTGCATGAGGATGCAGTATGGAGAAATGCATGTACAAATGTTTTGAAAAACGAACCAGACTATGAGTATCTGCTTGTCTATCTGTCTATGAAGGGCTTGTTCTTATGGGGGTCCATGACTAAAGGGGTTCTTGACTCAAAAAAGGTTAAAAACCACTGCGATATTGGAAATATCTAACTTCTTCAACAATGTTTTATCTTTGTAAATGCCTGGTCAGACCAAAAAGTTGATTATTGCTGCTATATTTTTCCAGAGATGCTCATTCCTCTCTTTCCAGCTTTGATAGAGTTCAAAATTGTTTATGTAGTCTTATAGAGTGCGATTTATTTTCCACTCTACAGCCTCTTTCCTCACACTTGCAATGTTGCAATACTATCACTATTTCCATGTCAAATACTCAAATGATCTCCATTCTTTAGTTGCAGTTTAGGCTCTTAAAACTAAGATCTTCCATATTCCTTCTCACTCATTTCACCAAGGTTCTCAGTGTAAGAAAGAATTTCTTCTTGGGCAGTTTTTTTTCCTCCCAAGAACTGTTATTTTGTGGAACAGACTTCTGCATAGGTCTTTTCCTGGACACTTCAATATTCACCTCTTCTAGTTAAGGATAAATTGTTATCTATCTTTTTAACCTTGTAATCTTCAGTTCCTACCACTTTCTCTTTCATTCATATAACCCACCTCAACAATTATTAACATTTTAACAGTAATCTTATACATTGAGTAACACCAGAGTTTTACATTAATGAACATTGAGCATTCTCGCTCACGTCATTCCCTTACTTTTTTTGTTTTCTTGACAAACATCTTTTGCCACCCCATAAAAACAAGTGATAATTTTCATTTTCCATGGTTTATCACGGCTTGATTATCTTCTCATATATTGGTGAGGATTATTTGACCACAGTTTCTTTCAAGTATGATTGGTTGAAAAGTTATGAAGGTGCAGTATGAAGAAATGTTCATACAAGTGTTGTGAAAAACCAATTGGACTGTGAATATCTACTTGTCTGTTTATCTGTCTATGAAGGGCTAGTTCTTAAATGGGTCTGTAATTCAAAAAAGAAACACTGGCATAGTGGATTGAAACTTTGGTTAAAACATACCTGGTTTCCAGGTAATTGTGATTTCAATTCCTAGATGAGGTAATATTATTTTATAATAATATAATTTGATTTTTCTGTCATACATTTATTATTATTATTACTAGGTCAAGCTAGCTCAGGCATTCATGAGTCTATCACGCCAATCATCACGGTTCTGCATCAAGGTCGGGAGATCATTAGGTTGGCATTTGGCGTCATAATGTAGCTGGTCAATGTAGGTGGTTGCTGGTTGTCCAGACTAGTAGATCATTCACAAGTTCTTGTTTGTCTTGCCAGTAGTGTCCTGCATAAGATTGTAGAAATATCAGTGATGGGTCCATAGGGCTGTGATTTAGTTACAGGTTGTCTCCAGTAGATGCCAAGTGTAGCTGTCAGCATCTGAGTGTAGGTTTCATCAAAACTCTAAGGTTTTAGTTAATGTCCAAAGAAATGGCACCATACATTAAAACAGACCCTATATTGGTGAAGAAGAATCTCTGTCTGGGGTTGAGTGGTAGATCAGATTTCCATATTACACCCATTTTATTCACAGCAGCTCACATTTAGCTATGCAAATTTTAAAATCTATTCATCTAGATTTTACTTTATCACCAACACTCATAAGTTGATATCCTGTAAAAACTATGCAGATGAACTAGCTATTACTGCAGACACAGTTATCAATGTCACAGACCTTCTACATCATCTAGAAAATGCTGCTAATGATATAGGACTCTATGCCAATGCCTCTAAAACTGAATACATAAGCTTCAACCAGCAAGCCTCAATACAAACTGTCTCAGGAGAATCAATAAAAACTGTCAAATCTTTGTTGCAGTTTTTTGTGTATATGTATGTACTAGTGAGCTAGCCTAAATGAGTTAACTCTTTTATAGTTCACCAATAGAAGGGTTAACCAATCAGAAAGCTCAAAATATTCAATGCGACATGTATAAAGGCAGCCATTTTTTTTTTTCTCCCAAATTGTCTGCACTGATATCAAAGACTTAAAGAATTACTTAACAACCGCTACTTTCTCTGAATCTTCACTGCCAACCTCTGATATTGAACAGATTACGGGCTTCACTGGATTCCATATTCAGAGACTGCGGCAAACATGGTCAACAATCTTTACATGCCATACAATTAAGAAAAGGACAAAAAATGTTAGCTTACTCTGTATTAAGTACTGCTAATATTTTATCAGCATTTTCTGTGAGTTTAAACTGGTTTCTTCCAACAAGCTTCATGCCATAAAAATCCAGCATCATTTCAAAAGCCATTTTGACTTTTTTCTTCAAATCTTCTCTGTTACGGAATATCTATTAAGAATGAAGAAATCCTTGATTAAAGCTGGCAAACATAATTATATATATATATATATATTTATTAAAGACATTTTTATGTTTAACGTTCTTTTTATAGATAGAAGTATTTAAGTAAATGCTCTGTTTATAATAAACAGTATTAAATAACATTTACCGGCCTGAATGTCCGAGAAATTTTCATAGAAAATATTCGTCCTTGGACAGGATTCGAACATGCATCCTATACAGAACCGTCATTTATGCTGATGTGCCTTGACCGCTCGGCCACCAAGGACAAATATTTTCTATGAAAATTTCTCGGACATTCAGGCCAGTAAATGTTATTTAATACTGTTTATTATAAACAGAGCATTTACTTAAATACTTGTATCTCTAAAAAGAACGTTAAACATAAAAATGTCTTTAATAAATAAATTGTCGGACTTTGTCCATTTCGTAATATATATATATATATATATATATATAATATAAAAGAGTCCACATATGCGTCATATAATTCATAAAATAGAGTAGATAAGTTGGTCAATAAAACAAAGTCAAATGAAAGGGTACTGATGAAATCATTATGAAAAACATTTATTAATATTAACCAGGTGACAAAAATGAAACATGGAGATTGAGGTTCCAAGTTCAGAATTTTCAAATATGTCTGTGTTCTTCATCAGCAGATGTGAGAAGTAATCAGAGGGACGGTGGAAACTATCCAACATTAGTTTTTGAGGTGGACAGAGTCCACTTGTAGGTGGAATTATTAGAAAAAATCCGTTTCCTGTCTGATTTCTTGCTGTGTGAAACTTTGTGTGATTTAAAAATTGTGATTGGTGGTGGATGGTAGGGGAGCGAGATTTTTTAACATACAGGAAAAGGGGTTATTGGACCAGCGGTGGGGACGATATTAGTGTTGAAAGATTTTGTGAGTTACGAACAGTGTGGGAACATAGTGAGATTGTCAATAAAAGAGAAAAAGGAAAAAGAGAGAAAAGAAAAAGCACAAAAAAGGGATAAAGAATTTTTTTTAGGAAAATCATTGTTAGACAATGGGGGCAATGTAGAAAAATAAACTGAAATAAAAATTAAAAAATAATACCAAAATATATTTTTTTAATTTTTATTTCAGTCTATTTTTTCCACACCCCCACCCATTATCTAACAATGATTTTCCTAAAAAAAAAATTTTGAATGATGAAAAGTTGATGCATTTCTTCCTCTGAAGGACTTTATCAAGGTAAATGTAAGGATTTTAATTTGCAACAAGTATTTATAAATAAAAGTAAAAATGTTAGTTTTTCAAAATTTCAAAATTTCAGACATGCTCATAAATCTTCATCAGGTTAACTGAAAAGTCCAGATAAATTATGGTGGATGCTAATTTAATGCCTAATAAATGAAAGTGAGTCAATGATGATGTTTTTTAATTTCATTTTTTATAATGCAATTCTTAAATTATTTTATCTTAGTATGGGATAAATTTACATATTATATATTTTAAGTAACAGGTGGTTATGAATTTAACTAATTTCTATGAACATCTCTTGAATTTAAAAATTTTGAAAAACTAATATCCATATTTAAGTAGGTGCTTTGTTTATTTATTAAACAGTATATTTATTTATTTTTGTCTACTGGCTTGAATATTCAAAAAATCTTGTTAAAGAAAAATGTGTTCTCTGGCAGGATTTGAATCTCTGTCTCTCTGGGCAGACAGAAACTGTTGTTAGATCCGGTGTTCCTTAACTAACTCGACCACAGAGCAAATTTTGAACAGTGCCTTTAAATGAAATCTTTTTCATATTAAATTCCTAAAAATTTTCATATCTGCTCAATTTTGAATCCAAATGTAAACAAAATAATTTTTTAAAATAAGGGATTTTTATTTTTTATTTTATCAATCTGACAGATTTTTATCATTTTAAATGTTACTTTTTAATGGATAGCTCTTGAAGTGAAGAATTTTGTGTTAACAGTTAAACATATCAGTAACAGCATTATGATTTGAGGTTGCTTTGCTGCAGCTGGGACAGGCAAAATAGTTATACATTGATGGCACAATTGATTTGGCAAGATACTAAGCAATTTTGAATGAATATGCCTTGCCCTTTATTTGAAAGTTGGGCTTAGGTCAGGGTCTTCTAACAGTACAATGATCTGAAGCATCAAAGTAAACCAACAAAAGAATGGGTTTGAAAAAGAAATTTCAAATCTTGGAATGCCTAAGTCAAAGTACTAGTTTTTGTGAGAACAACAATGGCTCTTGAAGCCTGCAAGTGACTTGCAACGCTTATTGCAGATGTGGCAAACTAAGTTGTTTTTGTACAGGGCCTGGCCTTTTTTATAAAGTTTGTTTAGCTTTCTTGCTGCTTTTCATGTGATGGATGAACCTGGAATGGTTTCTATGACTTACCCTGCATTTCAAGGGTTATACCAATCATAATTTGTGAAAAGTCTATCAATATGATTCTTCTTGTGATGAACAAGGCCTGCATTGGAGACATACTCTGCCATATTCATCACGTGTAAATTGATGGATTACTGGATCAATGGTTTCCTCTCAGGCCTACTAATGCAGGAAAAGGTGTATCCATCATCAGCCTCCTGTAGCTGACCAAAATCAGCTAGTCTGGTTTCTGAGAGAGCAACTATTCCAATATTTTTTTATGATACAGGTAATCAAAGCAGTCCTACATTCAAGGTTTTTCTTACTATTCTGGAGAGTTCTCTGTTTCCAAGACTCAATGAAAAGATCCTTAATGTTTGACTTCAGTTTTGGTTACCCAGTCATTTGCATCTAATGACAGGGAGAAAAGCAAGTAAGCAATTTTTCTCCCCCAGAGGAAAACAGTGCCATCCTAAAAAGGGCTGCTTTGTTATGAAAGGAAGACAAGAGTTACACAGTTACTAACAGATGTACAAAACAGCTATCTACCCTTCACCATCCATGTGAAATTTCAAGCTAGGAATCTCCAGTGACATTCTTCACCTGTTTCTGTCACTATAACTTCAATGCCACAGGATTTCAAGAACACAAAACATATTGGTGGTGTGCACTGAACAACATGCACCTGATTTGTTTATAGGGGTCACTGCTTGTGCAGCACAATGCACATTCTCTGCATCAAAGCAGCATAGCCTGTACTGGTGCACATTTTACTACATGTTAGGTGCTGAAGTGATTGCAGATTTTAAATCAGAATTTTCCTATTCCTAGGGAGATATCCTCTCTCCCAGTTGTTTAACTGCATGCCCAGATACCAACTCAAGTATTTCTGCACACATATATTTTACACTGGATGTTGGAGTAAACTGTTTGTCATCAAACATGTTGAATATTAGCTAGTTTGCCAGTGGTTTAGCACACAAGTAGGCAAATGTAGCCAAAGCCAAACTCACTTGAGTCATCTATGGAGAAATATATAGCTGAATAAAGACCCCTCATGCAAATGTATTGAGAAGGTCCATTCTAGCAAAATGGACCAACCCAACTGGTGTATTAGGCACTCTCCTATAAAATAAGGTAAAATCAGCTGGCTTGCCTTTACAAGGAAACAGAATTCCTCAACGCTTCACCAGGGGTGTGATCAAGTTGCTTCGCAAGAAGAAAGACGGTGGGGATGGGGTAGATAATTATCGGCCTTTGACGATGTTAAATACAGAGTTGAAGATTTTAGCCAAGGTCTTAGCTGACCGTTTGCAGGTTGTCCTCTCTAGTCTGATTGGCCCCGAGCAGACTTGTGCTGTGAAGGGCAGGACTATTCAGGACAACCTTCATTTGGTACGCTTGATCATCGAGAAAGTCGACGGTGATGCCGCGCTGATCAATTTAGATCAGTCCAAGGCTTTCGATAGGGTTGACCATCGATTTCTGGAGGCTGTCCTTTCGGCCGCCGGTTTCGGGCCGCACTTTCGCACTTGGATCCGACTGCTGTATGCGTCCCCCGGTGCGCTGGTGGAAGTGAATGGGGTAAGATCGAAGCCTTTCATTTTGTCTCGCTCCATTCGTCAGGGTTGTCCGCTGTCTCCATTGCTTTACGTTCTTGCGCTGGAACCTTTCCTGCGTAAGTTGAAGACGAATCCGGTCCTTCGCGGAATTTCCTTACCTGGTGCTACCACCTCGGCCAGGTACTCCGCCTATGCTGATGACGTTTCGGTTCTGGTGTCGAGTAGGGCCGAAATTAACGAAGTCGGCAAAGAAATCAGGGGTTATGAGATGGTGACGGGGGCCAGGATCAACCGCGATAAGTCTGTTGGCTTGCGGTTGGGTTCGTGGAGGGGAGTTTCTCTTCCCGGACCTTTCCTCTGGACGGACGGGCCGGTCAAGATACTCGGCGTCTGGTTCGGTCCCGACCTCTTGTTGGATATGAATTGGTCGGAGGTGCAAGAGAAGGCCGGGCTCGCAGTTCGTCTGTGGACTCGGAGGAATCTTTCCTTGAAGGGGAGGGCGGAAGTATGTGGCTCGCACATCTACCCGATTCTCCTTTACCGACTCTCCGTGCTTCCACTCCCGTCTAACACTTTATTGGCGTTAGTAAGGCTCCTGTTCTCCTTCTTGTGGGGAGGCAGGGCCGCCATGGTTAGTCGCGAGATCTGTTACCTCCATCCCTCTGATGGCGGTCTAGGGGTGCCTTGCGTTGAGACTCGTCGACATACGCTTCGCATTAATTATCTAGACCGGATGTGTATGCAACTGGATGAGAACGGCGAATTCTGGAAGGAAGACGCCCATAAACATTTTCCATCCTTGAGAAATGTGCGCTCGTGTGAGGAGGAGGTCGGCCGTAATCCTCGAGGCGAGGGCTCTTTCTATCACGAATGTCGCTTGGCCCTCAAGCGTCTCTTACGGGCGAAGGATGGCCTCTCCGACGTCCAGACGTTGTCCCGTAAGGCATTATATCAGGTGTTAGTGAGGGGGAACGTTCAAGATGATCTGATTGACGAGCTCGGGCTGACGAAGCGGGAGGCTCGCTGCATATGGCCTTGGGCGCCCGGCTTGAAATGTCTCACCAACCCCGAGGCATCACTCACCTGGCTGGTGATTCGAGGGGCCCTCTGGGTCGCCAAAAGACTTCGCGCAGCGGGTTTGGCAAAGTCGCCAAACTGCGTGCGCTGCAGTGGGGAGGTGGAGACCATTGGTCACGCCTTCTTTCAATGTAGTGTCGTAGTTCCGTTGTGCAAGTTCGTTGAAGATCTCATGGTTCGCATGCTGCGCGGAAAGTTCTTTGTCCTCGAGGCCAGTTCCGTCTGTAGCAATATAGTACCGCCGTTGACTAAGGCTGAGCACTACGTGTTCCTTTGCTTACTGGGTGTTATGCGAGTCGTGATATGGACGACGCGACAGAAGGAATTTCATGGGGACGAGAAGTTTACCTCTTCCCAACTGATCTTGTTCTTTAAGCATCAGCTTAAAGTCAAGATCAGGACGGAAAGGAAGCGACTCCATCCATTGGAATTTAGCGAAAGGTGGGTGACTCTTGCGCGTCTCTGCAGAGTGAAAGGTGCTGACTTGGAGTGGCCGTTTGATACCGGTTAGGCATTAAGGATTTTGGGATTACTGGGGTGAACATTGGTAACCCCTCCCTTGTATAGGTTAGTTTAGGTCGGTCTTGTTTTAGTTACCTTTTTCTTTTTTCTTTCCAGTTTAACTTAGCTAGGGTATGTATGCTCATTGGACCCCCCTTTTATTTCTGACCCGATTTTTTTTTATCTTTTGTTTAATTCCCCATCCCTCCCATCGTTAGGTGGTTAGTGATATCAGTTCTCTGGTGGGTGCGGGGCGCTTTTCGTTTCGAGTGTGTCTTTCGTATTTGTCGTTGTGTCTGATTGAGTGTGTGTTTGTAGCGAGTGCATGGATTGTATGAATGTTTTATATATTTTTTTCAAGTCCCGCATTGATTTCGTCCAGTTAACTGATGTTTCTACCACAGTTAGGACTGTGGGGGGTTTTACTACTAACAAAAAATAAAAGTTTTGTTTATTTTCTTGTATATAGTTTTTGTATTCATTGTAAATTTTCATTGGGGTTTTTAGTTGTTATTTTATTCCCCTCCCCCCACAGACAATGATTTGTATATATGGGGACTAGTTTAGAATATCATAGAGTCTCTGAGGAATTTTGGTGAATGTAGTAAGAATGGTATGTAATGGATGTGTCATTTTGGTGAAAGGAACATTGTTTGTATGTCTGGGTCAGTGATTGCGGCTAGCTAAGTTTAAAAGTTAAGACAGAAGATGACCATCCTTGCCCCCTTTCCCCAATTTTTGGCCTTGTGCCACATTTGTACTTTTTGTATAATAAATAATTACAAGGAAACAGAATTCCTCAACGCTTCACCAGGGGTGTGATCAAGTTGCTTCGCAAGAAGAAAGACGGTGGGGATGGGGTAGATAATTATCAGCCTTTGACGATGTTAAATACAGAGTTGAAGATTTTAGCCAAGGTCTTAGCTGACCGTTTGCAGGTTGTCCTCTCTAGTCTGATTGGCCCCGAGCAGACTTGTGCTGTGAAGGGCAGGACTATTCAGGACAACCTTCATTTGGTACGCTTGATCATCGAGAAAGTCGACAGTGATGCCGCGCTGATCAATTTAGATCAGTCCAAGGCTTTCGATAGGGTTGACCATCGATTTCTGGAGGCTGTCCTTTCGGTCGCCAGTTTCGGGCCACACTTTCGCACTTGGATCCGACTGCTGTATGCGTCCCCCGGTGCGCTGGTGGAAGTGAATGTGGTAAGATCGAAGCCTTTCATTTTGTCTCGCTCCATTCGTCAGGGTTGTCCGCTGTCTCCATTGCTTTACGTTCTTGCGCTGGAGCCTTTCCTGCGTAAGTTGAAGACGAATCCGGTCCTTCGCGGAATTTCCTTACCTGGTGCTACCACCTCGGCCAGGTACTCCGCCTATGCTGATGACGTTTCGGTTCTGGTGTCGAGTAGGGCCGAAATTAACGAAGTCGGCAAAGAAATCAGGGGTTATGAGATGGTGACGGGGGCCAGGATCAACCGCGATAAGTCTGTTGGCTTGCGGTTGGGTTCGTGGAGGGGAGTTTCTCTTCCCGGACCTTTCCTCTGGACGGACGGGCCGGTCAAGATACTCGGCGTCTGGTTCGGTCCCGACCTCTTGTTGGAAATGAATTGGTCGGAGGTGCAAGAGAAGGCCGGGCTCGCAGTTCGTCTGTGGACTCGGAGGAATCTTTCCTTGAAGGGGAGGGCGGAAGTATGTGGCTCGCACATCTACCCGATTCTCCTTTACCGACTCTCCGTGCTTCCACTCCCGTCTAACACTTTATTGGCGTTAGTAAGGCTCCTGTTCTCCTTCTTGTGGGGAGGCAGGGCCGCCATGGTTAGTCGCGAGATCTGTTACCTCCATCCCTCTGATGGCGGTCTAGGGGTGCCTTGCGTTGAGACTCGTCGACATACGCTTCGCATTACTTATCTAGACCGGATGTGTATGCAACTGGATGAGAACGGCGAATTCTGGAAGGAAGACGCCCATAAACATTTTCCATCCTTGAGAAATGTGCGCTCGTGTGAGGAGGAGGTCGGCCGTAATCCTCGAGGCGAGGGCTCTTTCTATCACGAATGTCGGTTGGCCCTCAAGCGTCTCTTACGGGCGAAGGATGGCCTCTCCGACGTCCAGCCGTTGTCCCGTAAGGCATTATATCAGGTGTTAGTGAGGGGGAACGTTCAAGATGATCTGATTGACGAGCTCGGGCTGACGAAGCGGGAGGCTCGCTGCATATGGCCTTGGGCGCCCGGGTTGAAATGTCTCACCAACCCCGAGGCATCACTCACCTGGCTGGTGATTCGAGGGGCCCTCTGGGTCGCCAAAAGACTTCGCGCAGCGGGTTTGACAAAGTCGCCAAACTGCGTGCGCTGCAGTGGGGAGGTGGAGACCATTGGTCACGCCTTCTTTCAATGTAGTGTCGTAGTTCCGTTGTGCAAGTTCGTTGAAGATCTCATGGTTCGCATGCTGCGCGGAAAGTACTTTGTCCTCGAGGCCAGTTCCGTCTGTAGCAATATAGTACCGCCGTTGACTAAGGCTGAGCACTACGTGTTCCTTTGCTTACTGGGTGTTATGCGAGTTGTGATATGGACGATGCGACAGAAGGAATTTCATGGGGACGAGAAGTTTACCTCTTCCCAACTGATCTTGTTCTTTAAGCATCAGCTTAAAGTCAAGATCAGGACGGAAAGGAAGCGACTCCATCCATTGGAATTTAGCGAAAGGTGGGTGACTCTTGCGCGTCTCTGCAGAGTGAAAGGTGCTGACTTGGAGTGGCTGTTTGATGCCGGTTAGGCATTAAGGATTTTGGGATTACTGGGGTGAACATTGGTAACCCCTCCCTCGTATAGGTTAGTTTAGGTCGGTCTTGTTTTAGTTACCTTTTTCTTTTTTTTCTTTCCAGTTTAACTTAGCTAGGGTATGTATGCTCATTGGACCCCCCCTTTTATTTCTGACCCTGATTTTTTTTTCTTTTGTTTAATTCCCCATCCCTCCCATCGTTAGGTGGTTAGTGATATCAGTTCTCTGGTGGGTGCGGGGCGCCTTTCGTTTCGAGTGTGTCTTTCGTATTTGTCGTTGTGTCTGATTGAGTGTGTGTTTGTAGCGAGTGCATGGATTGTATGAATGTTTTATATATTTTTTTTTCAAGTCCCGCATTGATTTCGTCCAGTTAACTGATGTTTCTACCACAGTTAGGGCTGTGGGGGGTTTTACTACTAACAAAAAAAAAGTTTTGTTTAGTTTCTTGTATATAGTTTTGTATTCATTGTAAATTTTCTTTGGGGTTTTTAGTTGTTATTTTATTCCCCTCCCCCCACAGACAATGATTTGTATATATGGGGACTAGTTAGAATTTCATAGAGTCTCTGAGGAATTTTGGTGGATGTAGTAAGAATGGTATGTAATGGATGTGTCGTTTTGGTGAAAGGAACATTGTTTGTATGTTTGGGTCAGTGATTGCGGCTAGCTAAGTTTAAAAGTTAAGACAGAAGATGACCATCCTTGCCCCCTTTCCCCAATTTTTGGCCTTGTGCCACATTTGTACTTTTTGTATAATAAATAATTACAAGGAAACAGAATTCCTCAACGCTTCACCAGGGGTGTGATCAAGTTGCTTCGCAAGAAGAAAGACGGTGGGGATGGGGTAGATAATTATCGGCCTTTGACGATGTTAAATACAGAGTTGAAGATTTTAGCCAAGGTCTTAGCTGACCGTTTGCAGGTTGTCCTCTCTAGTCTGATTGGCCCCGAGCAGACTTGTGCTGTGAAGGGCAGGACTATTCAGGACAACCTTCATTTGGTACGCTTGATCATCGAGAAAGTCGACAGTGATGCCGCGCTGATCAATTTAGATCAGTCCAAGGCTTTCGATAGGGTTGACCATCGATTTCTGGAGGCTGTCCTTTCGGTTGCCGGTTTCGGGCCACACTTTCGCACTTGGATCCGACTGCTGTATGCGTCCCCCGGTGCGCTGGTGGAAGTGAATGGGGTAAGATCGAAGCCTTTCATTTTGTCTCGCTCCATTCGTCAGGGTTGTCCGCTGTCTCCATTGCTTTACGTTCTTGCGCTGGAGCCTTTCCTGCGTAAGTTGAAGACGAATCCGGTCCTTCGCGGAATTTCCTTACCTGGTGCTACCACCTCGGCCAGGTACTCCGCCTATGCTGATGACGTTTTGGTTCTGGTGTCGAGTAGGGCCGAAATTAACGAAGTCGGCAAAGAAATCAGGGGTTATGAGATGGTGACGGGGGCCAGGATCAACCGCGATAAGTCTGTTGGCTTGCGGTTGGGTTCGTGGAGGGGAGTTTCTCTTCCCGGACCTTTCCTCTGGACGGCCGGGCCGGTCAAGATACTCGGCGTCTGGTTCGGTCCCGACCTCTTGTTGGAAATGAATTGGTCGGAGGTGCAAGAGAAGGCCGGGCTCGCAGTTCGTCTGTGGACTCGGAGGAATCTTTCCTTGAAGGGGAGGGCGGAAGTATGTGGCTCGCACATCTACCCGATTCTCCTTTACCGACTCTCCGTGCTTCCACTCCCGTCTAACACTTTATTGGCGTTAGTAAGGCTCCTGTTCTCCTTCTTGTGGGGAGGCAGGGCCGCCATGGTTAGTCGCGAGATCTGTTACCTCCATCCCTCTGATGGCGGTCTGGGGGTGCCTTGCGTTGAGACTCGTCGACATACGCTTCGCATTACTCATCTAGACCGGATGTGTATGCAACTGGATGAGAACGGCGAATTCTGGAAGGAAGACGTCCATAAACATTTTCCATCCTTGAGAAATGTGCGCTCGTGTGAGGAGGAGGCCAGCCGTAATCCTCGAGGCGAGGGCTCTTTCTATCACGAATGTCGTTTGGCACTCAAGCCACTCTTACGGGCGAAGGATGGCCTCTCCGACGTCCAGCCGTTGTCCCGTAAGGCATTATATCAGGTGTTAGTTAGGGGGAACGTTCAAGATGATCTGATTGACGAGCTCGGGCTGACGAAGCGGGAGGCTCACTGCATATGGCCTTGGCCGCCCGGGTTGAAATGTCTCACTAACCCCGAGGCATCACTCACCTGGCTGGTGATTCGAGGGGCCCTCTCGGTCGCCAAAAAACTTCGCGCAGCAGGTTTGGCAAAGTCGCCAAACTGCGTTCGCTGCAGTGGGGAGGTGGAGACCATAGGTCACGCCTTCTTTCAATGTAGTGTCGTAGTTCCGTTGTGCAAGTTCGTTGATGATCTCATGGTTCGCATGCTGCGCGGAAAGTTCTTTGTCCTCGAGGCCAGTTCCGTCTGTAGCAATATAGTACCGCCATTGACTAAGGCTGAGCACTATGTGTTCCTTTGCTTACTGGGTGTTATGCGAGTCGTGATATGGACGACGCGACAGAAGGAATTTCATGGGGACGAGAAGTTTACCTCTTCCCAACTGATCTTGTTCTTTAAGCATCAGCTTAAAGTCAAGATCAGGACGGAAAGGAAGCGACTCCATCCATTGGAATTTAGCGAAAGGTGGGTGACTCTTGCGCGTCTCTGCAGAGTGAAAGGTGCTGACTTGGAGTGGCTGTTTGATGCCGGTTAGGCATTAAGGATTTTGGGATTACTGGGGTGAACATTGGTAACCCCTCCCATGTATAGGATAGTTTAGGTCGGTTTTGTTTTAGTTACCTTTTTCTTTTTTTTCAGTTTAACTTAGCTAGGGTATGTATGCTCATTGGCCCCCCTTTTATTTCTGACCCTAATTTTTTTTTCTTTTGTTTAATTCCCCATCCCTCCCATCGTTAGGTGGTTAGTGATATCAGTTCTCTGGTGGGTGCGGGGCGCCTTTCGTTTCGAGTGTGTCTTTCGTATTTGTTGTTGTGTCTGATTGAGTGTGTGTTTGTAGCGAGTGCATGGATTGTATGAATGTTTTATATATTTTTTTCAAGTCCCGCATTGATTTCGCCCAGTTAACTGATGTTTCTACCACAGTTAGGGCTGTGGGGGTTTTTACTACTAACAAAAAGTTTTGTTTAGTTTCTTGTATATAGTTTTGTATTCATTGTAAATATTCATTGGGGTTTTTAGATGTTTTTTTATTCCCCTCCCCCCACAGACAATGATTTGTATATATGGGGACTAGTTAGAACTTCATAGAGTCTCTGAGGAATTTTGGTGGATGTAGTAAGAATGGTATGTAATGGATGCGTCGTTTTGGTGAAAGGAACATTGTTTGTATGTTTGGGTCAGTGATTGTGGCTAGCTAAGTTTAAAGTTAAGACAGAAGATGACCATCCTTGCCCCCTTTCCCCATTTTTTGGCCTTGTGCCGTATTTGTACTCTTGTACAATAAATAATTTACAAGGAAATAGAAGGAGGCAGCCATGTTGGCAGGTAAGTCACTTGACTTCTACAAAACAGACCACATATTGTTATTACTATTATCATAATTTCTGTTTAAATGATAAATAATAGTATTCAATCAATAAATAAGAAAAAGATAAAAGAAAAAAATCATCAGTAACTGTCTGATAAATGATAAGGAAAGAAATCAACAATACTGAACCAGACAATACTGAATAATAGCTACTATATTAGAATTTCCAAACCTTTGCTTCTTCAGGAGAGAGGGGATAAGAATGTTCATTCTTCCCTCTTTCAGTATTCGGAAACAACCTGTAATAGAATGTTAGTAAAAATGATTATACAAAAATGGCAAGTATTAAAAGAAGTTTTTAGCAAAATATCTTTTGAATTTTACGTTATTTTTGTGAAATTTATGTCAATATTATCAGCAAGGCCTATGAGAAGTTGGGTCCAGTTGGTACTTTATTCCAGGGCCCAAGAACTAAGAAGAGCCCCACAGTAACTATGCAACACCCATACTCCCTTGAGAACAAACACTTTCTACTACCCTCATCCTGACATACACTTACATTCATATACTCAAACATCACTATACTTATAACACCACACTTACTTCTTTTTATTAGTATTTATTATTAATTTTGTAAGCCTAGTTGTATAAACATATGTTAATATCAAAAGTATCTACCTACAGCATGGAGGGGGGGATAGATGCATAAATTAGCATAATGATTTCACTAGCACACACCAGAATGTTTGTGTCATCATGTGCCTGCATGTATTATTATTTTGGGAAAAATCTTTTCTTGCTTGCTCGTAGCCTCAAATGGGTCTTGTACTGCCTTGCAAAATTTATCTTGGAGACACTGATTATTAGTATGACTGCTATCACAAAACAGTAGGACATCATGGGTAGATAGGTTTTCTGTAGATGGTGAAATCCAGGGATATTAGGGAAGCATATCTACGTAATAAATTCGAATGTCAGTGTGTCACATTTTTCAACTTTACTCCTAGAGACTGTTGCCCAACATGTGATAGCATTTTGGAAACAGTCTGATTCCATGAGCAAGTTAAAAACATTCCGGGCCAGATCTGGACCCACAATCCTGAAATTTTGGTGTCCCAAGTTTTCATTACTGTGATTATTTTCAGATTCCACCATCTTGACTTCTACTGATAAAAACAATTAAAGGGACACAATTCTCTAACTTTCAGTAGCTCATGTTCAAATAAAAAAAAATTACTGTTCTCAAATTACAGTATTTCAAAATAAAATTATCCATGTTTTCACTTTTACTCCTAGAGGCTGTAGCCCAACATATCATACCATTTTGGATTCCGTGAGCAAATTAAAAACATTCCAAGCCAGAACTGAACCTGCAATTCTGAAATTCTGGATTCCCAAGTTTTTATTACTGTGTTTATTTTTGGCGATATTTTAAATAACTTTTTGCGACAATTTTTTTGTACAATAACGATTTTTTATAACTTGGAAATAAATTTGGGAATAATCAAAATTAATTACAAAATCCAGCTAAAGTCACCCATGAATAAAAATAATTGTTTGTATGGAAAGTAAGGACTTATGTGCATCAAGTTGTCTTTAAATTAAGTGGCAGCAGAAGAATTTGTCTATATTTCTGAGATGAGGTATTATGTACATTTACATTATTTGGACTATTGTCCTCATCTTTGTTGACATATTTATTACAACGTTTCAGTCAAGGACACATGGCACAGTGAATAAAGGCATTAATTAGATCCAGTGACAGGACCCAAAGACTGTGAGTTCAATACCCGTTTAAGGCAGTGGAGAACTTTCAGAGGGAAATTAACAGAAGATAAGTGATAACTGACATCCATTAAACATGGCATGTGAAACTAGAACAGTCTACCCCAGTGAGATAAATAAAGAGTTCAGTTCAACATTCCAGCCACCTGACGAAGGCTGGAGCGTACAATGACCAAAACATTGTAATAAATATGGCGACAAAGATGAGGACAATAGTCTGAATAATGTATGTAATGTAAGTTTTCTTGTACTTCTTTCCCCAGTTACCAATTCCTCTGAACTATCACCAATCATGATGAATGGATGTTCCCTCAGAGAGGCCACATATCAAAACTCAATCCAGACATCAAGTGAAGCTCATGCAAATAATCCATCACTAAAGATGCAAGAAAATAGACCTTTTGAGGTTTTTTATGTGAGACTGTTTAAAGCTTACTATTGTATCTCATAAGGTGAGATCACCACAGATCAACTCTTCAAAAGTTCCTGAAGGAGATTAAGTTTGTTTCAAGCTTCTGTTATTTTCTAGTGTAAATTACATGCTATAAAAGTATTATGATAAAGATCTTATAGTGACCCATGTCTTGCTCACTGGATGTAACACTGAATAGCATTTCTGAGGAGGCAATCTCAAATATGGAGCAAGTAAAGCTTTCTTCTAAGCTAAAGAGTGAGAGTGGTACAAATGACCACACAATTTGATGTTACTTGATAGATTTGGGGTTAGGCCTCAGACACTGTAACATGACTCTGATCCAGGGTACTCCTACATCACACTAGGAGCAGTTCTTAAGCATTGTGGTACTTATATAGTCTTACTTTTATTGGGTTTTGAACACTGATTTTATGGCGTAGAGGAAAGAAAAAGCAGGAGAAATTGGAGGTGGGGAATAATTTTTTTTTATTACATTAAGGTTTACCCCGTACAAGGCCCAAGAGCCACTTGAAGTAAAAGGATACAGAGTAAGTGGCACAGCTTAAATGGATATGTGGGGGAAGATAACATAACTCTTGAACAGGTTCAGATTGTAGTGATTGGGAAAGCATCCTCTTGGGAGTTGGTTCTGCAAAGCAGCAGTTTATGGGAAGAAACTACTTGAGTGGATGTGAGTGGTTCACTACAAAATAGATGCCTGGCAGGCCTTAGCTGCAAAGATTTATAGAAGTAAGGAATGTAGTTCATCTGAACACTTTTCATGGAAATAGCAATAGTAGCAAGAGGTTTTCAGTGTTTCATTTGTAGGTTGTAAGGTGGAAAATAATTCATCATCCACAAGGATATGGTGTTGCTTTTGGACTCTATTGAAACTGGAAATTGAGGACTTAACAGCTCCTGCCCAGATATAGTAGCTGTACTCCATTTTCAGCCAGAGCTGGCTCTTGTAAATGTAGAGGATAGCATGAGAAGTGAGGTAATTACTGGAGTTTTAAAGTGAACCAAACATTTTTTAATCATCTCTAGTTTTGATTGTATGTACAAGTATCACTTGAGATCTGAGTTGTGCTTAAGCTGCTATAGCTACTCAAGGACCTCCCTGAGAGAACACCCATTCATCATAATAGGCAAAAATTTCTCGGTTTACATGATGATCTGAGTTGTCCTTAAGCTGCTATAGCTACTCAAGGACCTCCCTGAGAGAACACCCATTCATCATAATAGGCAAAAATTTCTCGGTTTACATGATGATCTGAGTTGTCCTTAAGCTGCTATAGCTACTCAAGGACCTCCCTGAGAGAACACCCATTCATCATAATAGGCAAAAATTTCTCGGTTTACATGATGATCTGAGTTGTGCTTAAGCTGCTATAGCTACTCAAGGACCTCCCTGAGAGAACACCCATTCATCATAATAGGCAAAAATTTCTCGGTTTACATGATGATCTGAGTTGTCCTTAAGCTGCTATAGCTACTCAAGGACCTCCCTGAGAGAACACCCATTCATCATAATAGGCAAAAATTTCTCGGTTTACATGATGATCTGAGTTGTGCTTAAGCTGCTATAGCTACTCAAGGACCTGAGAGAACACCCATTCATCATAATAGGCAAAAATTTCTCGGTTTACATGATGATCTGAGTTGTGCTTAAGCTGCTATAACTACTCAAGGACCTCCCTGAGAGAACACCCATTCATCATAATAGGCAAAAATTTCTCGGTTTAGATGATGATCTGAGTTGTCCTTAAGCTTCTATAGCTACTGAAGGACCTCCCTGAGAGAACACCCATTCATCATAATACGCAAAAATTTCTCGGTTTACATGATGATCTGAGTTGTGCTTAAGCTGCTATAACTACTCAAGGACCTCCCTGAGAGAACACCCATTTATCATAATAGGCAAAATTTCTCGGTTTACATGATGATCTGAGTTGTCCTTAAGCTGCTATAGCTACTCAAGGACCTCCCTGAGAGAACACCCATTCATCATAATAGGCAAAAATTTCTCGGTTTACATGATGATCTGAGTTGTCCTTAAGCTGCTATAGCTACTCAAGGACCTCCCTGAGAGAACACCCATTCATCATAATAGGCAAAAATTTCTCGGTTTACATGATGATCTGAGTTGTCCTTAAGCTTCTATAGCTACTGAAGGACCTCCTTGAGAGAACACCCATTCATCATAATAGGCAAAAATTTCTCGGTTTACATGATGATCTGAGTTGTGCTTAAGCTGCTATAGCTACTCAAGGACTTCCCTGAGAGAACACCCATTCATCATAATAGGCAAAAATTTCTCGGTTTACATGTTGATCTGAGTTGTGCTTAAGCTGCTATAACTACTCAAGGACCTCCCTGAGACAACACCCATTCATCATAATAGGCAAAAATTTCTCGGTTTACATGATGATCTGAGTTGTCCTTAAGCTTCTATAGCTACTGAAGGACCTCCCTGAGAGAACACCCATTCATCATAATAGGCAAAAATTTCTCGGTTTACATGATGATCTGAGTTGTGCTTAAGCTGCTATAACTACTCAAGGACCTCCCTGAGAGAACACCCATTTATCATAATAGGCAAAAATTTCTCGGTTTACATGATGATCTGAGTTGTCCTTAAGCTGCTATAGCTACTCAAGGACCTCCCTGAGAGAACACCCATTCATCATAATAGGCAAAGATTTCTCGGTTTACATGATGATCTGAGTTGTCCTTAAGCTTCTATAGCTACTGAAGGACCTCCTTGAGAGAACACCGATTCATCATAATAGGCAAAAATTTCTCGGTTTACATGATGATCTGAGTTGTGCTTAAGCTGCTATAGCTACTCAAGGACTTCCCTGAGAGAACACCCATTCATCATAATAGGCAAAAATTTCTCGGTTTACATGTTGATCTGAGTTGTGCTTAAGCTGCTATAACTACTCAAGGACCTCCCTGAGACAACACCCATTCATCATAATAGGCAAAAATTTCTCGGTTTACATGATGATCTGAGTTGTCCTTAAGCTTCTATAGCTACTCAAGGACCTCCCTGAGAGAACACCCATTCATCATAATAGGCAAAAATTTCTCGGTTTACATGATGATCTGAGTTGTGCTTAAGCTGCTATAACTACTCAAGGACCTCCCTGAGAGAACACCCATTTATCATAATAGGCAAAAATTTCTCGGTTTACATGATGATCTGAGTTGTCCTTAAGCTGCTATAGCTACTCAAGGACCTCCCTGAGAGAACACCCATTCATCATAATAGGCAAAAATTTCTCGGTTTACATGATGATCTGAGTTGTCCTTAAGCTTCTATAGCTACTGAAGGACCTCCTTGAGAGAACACCCATTCATCATAATAGGCAAAAATTTCTCGGTTTACATGATGATCTGAGTTGTGCTTAAGCTGCTATAGCTACTCAAGGACTTCCCTGAGAGAACACCCATTCATCATAATAGGCAAAAATTTCTCGGTTTACATGTTGATCTGAGTTGTGCTTAAGCTGCTATAACTACTCAAGGACCTCCCTGAGACAACACCCATTCATCATAATAGGCAAAAATTTCTCGGTTTACATGATGATCTGAGTTGTCCTTAAGCTTCTATAGCTACTCAAGGACCTCCCTGAGAGAACACCCATTCATCATAATAGGCAAAAATTTCTCGGTTTACATGATGATCTGAGTTGTGCTTAAGCTGCTATAACTACTCAAGGACCTCCCTGAGAGAACACCCATTTATCATAATAGGCAAAAATTTCTCGGTTTACATGATGATCTGAGTTGTCCTTAAGCTGCTATAGCTACTCAAGGACCTCCCTGAGAGAACACCCATTCATCATAATAGGCAAAAATTTCTCGGTTTACATGATGATCTGAGTTGTCCTTAAGCTGCTATAGCTACTCAAGGACCTCCCTGAGAGAACACCCATTCATCATAATAGGCAAAAATTTCTCGGTTTACATGATGATCTGAGTTGTCCTTAAGCTGCTATAGCTACTCAAGGACCTCCCTGAGAGAACACCCATTCATCATAATAGGCAAAAATTTCTCGGTTTACATGATGATCTGAGTTGTCCTTAAGCTTCTATAGCTACTGAAGGACCTCCTTGAGAGAACACCCATTCATCATAATAGGCAAAAATTTCTCGGTTTACATGATGATCTGAGTTGTGCTTAAGCTGCTATAGCTACTCAAGGACTTCCCTGAGAGAACACCCATTCATCATAATAGGCAAAAATTTCTCAGTTTACATGATGATCTGAGTTGTCCTTAAGCTGCTATAACTACTCAAGGACCTTCCTGAGAGAACACCCATTCATCATAATAGGCAAAAATTTCTCGGTTTACATGATGATCTGAGTTGTCCTTAAGCTGCTATAACTACTCAAGGACCTCCCTGAGAGAACACCCATTCATCATAATAGGCAAAAATTTTTCAATTTACAAGATGAAGGAATGTTACTAGTTTTTATTCTCATGGCACTGAATTTGAACACCCAGTTTTTCCTTTCCCTGAGCTGTTAGAGCTCGGTCAGAGGTAAGATTAGCTGCCTGCCTCAGGTCATCAAGATTTTTATAAGTGCACTCATACTCCATTATGATGTAAATTTATCCTCCTAACTGCCAATGGGTCACTGTGAAAGGGAAAAAATAAAAGCAACTAAAGACTGCAAAAATGGGGAATTCATTAGGTGAAAGGTGTGAGTGGTTTGCATTATGAAAGAATGGTTGGAGGAATAAAGGCTTATAAGAAAAGAAGCTTTGGGCATTTCGAGGCGGTGTAATGGTTAGCAAGCTTGTCTCACTAAAACAGTTACAACTGAATAGTGAGTTCAATCCTCACTGGGTGTTCCACACTTTCAGCCGTGTGCCACATTTAAGCTACACTTAGAAAATCATTTGGGGCACTTCAACGTGATGTAATGGTTAGCAAGCATGGCTCGCTAGAACCATTACAACCAAGTAATGAGTTCATTCCTCATTGGGTGCCTCATGCTTTCAGCCTTGTGCCACATCTAAGCTGTGCTTAGAAAATCATTTGGGGCACTTCACTGTGATGCAATGGTTAGCAAGCATGGCTCACTAGAACCATTACAACTGAATAGTGAGTTCGATCCTCACTGTGCCCCTACTTTCAACCCTGTGCCACATCTAAGCTGAGTTTGGAAACTCACTAAGCGCCTTGACATGGTGCAATGGTTAGCAAGCCTGACTCGCTAGAGTAATTACAATGGAGTAGTGAGTTCAATCCTCACTGGGTGCTCCATGCTTTTGGCCTTGTGCCATATCTAAGCTATACTTAGAAAATCACTATAAGAAAAGAAGCTCTAGTTGGTGGATGAATAGACCTTATGTGAGTGAAGACAAGGGAGAGAGGAGTCAGGCCAGGAGGAAGCAAGGTAATAGATGATTGCAAGTGGCATTGTGTATTATTTTGTTTTCTTCTTTTTTGTTGTGATCAAGGTGATGGCTGGAACCTTACAACTCTGGAGAAAAAAAAAAATCATTGTAAAAGGTATATGTTCATTTTATTTCATTTTTTCATCAGTCATTCCATTCTTTTCTTTTTTATCCTTTTTCTTCTGCTAAAAAGGTCAGTACTTAGAAATTGCAGGAACACACAGGTGATTGTTAATAAATTCTTTTTTTTTCTATCTTTTTCTTGTTCAAATCACAGATTTTATAGATAAAATTATGACCAATATTTCCAATAAAGAAACTTTCCCATACAAGATCCCCCTTCCTAAAATCATGACATACTTTAGATTTAAATTAAACAAAAATTAAAGAACTATCATAGACATAAATAAAATAGTAAGGAGTTAAAGATTTTACATACCACTGAATGTAAAAATGGTCATTTTCTAATAAGTCAAAGTTTCCACGCCATTTATTCAATATATCATCGATGAATACATCTTCAAAAATAAAAGAGAGATAATTAAATTGAAGTTTAACTTAGGAATAAACAATTTTTATTTTATTAATGATGTATTTTAAGAATAAGATGTATCAATAAATTACAATGCATGGGTAAAAAACATGGGAAATGACAAAATCATTTGAATTCAATGGAAACAGAAATTCTAAGAATAACTCTAAGAGATAAAAAGAAATTGCAAAGATAAATCAGAGAATTGATTAAACTACAAAAAATGAAGGTAAGTGTGGTATATAGCAAGAAGAAAATATAACAGATGGAGCAAAAGGTTGCTTGCCCAACAGACAGCAAATGTAGAAGAAAATGAAGAGATACACAGACAAAATAAAGAGGCACACTGGTAAGTTGTGGCAAAAAACAAGGCTCTTATAATTTATCACCATTCTTGGTAGATTTTCTATTGTCACAGTGTTAGTCATGGACAAAGATGGAGAGAAAAAAAAAGAAAAAGAATACAGATGAATTTGGCTATATTGAAAAAATACTTTTTCAAAAAATATTTTATTTAAAAAAAAAATTCTTTCAAAAATTTTGAAACTACCAGCATCCCTCATTTTATGCACATGTGTAGATGTGGAGACATCAACAAAGCCCAGTCTGATGAAATCCTAACAGATGAAATGTGCCACAAAAACTTTTTGCCAATTTATCATACTATTTTTATAAATACTGTTTGTTGATATATAAAATTATATATTGTTATATATCTATAAATCCAAAGTAATAGATGTTTTATTTATTAATGTGACAGATTTTAATCACTTTAAACATTATTTAGTAGATACCCAAATTTGAGTATATCCTCCATTTATTTATTAAACAGTATAATTATTTTTGTCTACCATCCTTGAATAGCCAAAAAATCTTATTAAAGAAAAATATGAACTCGATCAGTAATGACCTATATGGCTGATTTAGATTTAAAGCATGTAGGATCTTATGATGGTTTCTCCTGTAAAGCAGGATGCAGGTTCAAATCCTGACAGAAAACACATTTTTTCCTTTAATAAGATTTCTTGAATATTCAGGTCAGAAGATAAAAATAAATATACTATTTCATAAATAAATATTGTATATATGGAGTTGATTGTCACTTCTTTGCAGAAGACCATTTCTTGGTAGCTTTTTTGTGTTTTTCATTTAGAAATGGTGTATGTATATGTATATATATATATATATATATATATAATAAATTTACTTATTTAAAAATATGGTTCCATAGCTACACAAGAATTATCATGTTTCAAAAACAGAAGCTAAAAACTTCAAATTCAATTATAGAATTAAATTAAAGTCCCTAGTTCTGTTTCTGTTTCATTTTGAAGCAAATTTTAGAATAACTTACTATGAAATTTACTGTGTTTTATAAGCACATACATTCATAATATTAGTTTCTATGGATATGGGGAAATCCAATCATTTTAAAAAGGCTTGTGGGGGTAAGATATTCTTTTTACTGACAACTATTGTATCAACATATTAGTTACTTTTGAAAAGAGGTTAAGTCAAGGTAGGGTAAGGGTGCCTTTTCAAACGAATGATGATAGCCATTCAACGCATGTCATCTGGTCTTTTCAACAACAAAAAGTTTTTCAGAACTTTTGTTTCATTGCCAAATTTGTACTTGTATACATAAAGATTTTTTCTAAAAGGTTTGTTTGCATATGAATATGTTGTATTGAACTACAATTTTAAAATATTATTCTTAATTTTAATTACTAATGGGCTATGCATCTTTTAAAACAACTAAATGTAATAGAATTACCCAAATTATTTAAAAATTATTATTAAATATCAAATATTGTCATTGAAAAAGATCAGACGATATGCGTTGAATGGATGTCATCATTTTGACTGACTCTTATACAATTGAAAAAGAAAGAATCTATGTTGAGGACGAGATTTGGAATCTTGAGACATCCATTTTTATTTTGGTATGTTTTTAGTGCTTCCACTATTAAATCTGTTGTAATTAAAGAAGATCAGGCATTACATTTTGTCTGACATTTGCACAATGATTAAGAAAGAAGGAGAATATGGTGAGTGCTAGATTCCAAAACCCGTGTCTTTTGTGCTCATTTGGGAATAATTTCTTTGCTACAACAGTTATATCTATTATAATTAACAAAAAAAAAAAAAAAAAAAAAAAAAAAATCAGGCCTGACTTTTTGACTAACTTTCATAGTTCAAATAAAAAAATAAGGAACTTACCATTTGGTGCTGCTATCACTCTATTTTCATAAAAAGCGACATTGGGAAAGGAAGCTTTTGGATAAGCTGAAATCAAAAAATTCATAACAAAATCAATTAAAAAGAATTTTAGTTTGATATTATCTCATTTTAACATGTACTCTAACCCATTACAATATACAGAGTAACCCGGATATAAGAGAGTTGTCAGGACCGGAGAAGAAGTCTCTTATATCGGGTTTTTCTTATATCCGGGTTTGGTCTATTTTATATACATTAACACAGGCTCTAATTTGGGACCAGAGAAACTCTCTCTTATATCCGGGTCTCTTATATCCGGCTTACACTGTACTAAGTTACATAAAAAGATAAAGCCTGGCAGTGATGCTGATAGGCTTTTGATGTAGTGAGTCCCTGGGGCCCA
Source organism: Acanthosepion lycidas (assembly GCA_963932145.1). Lineage (NCBI taxonomy): Eukaryota > Metazoa > Mollusca > Cephalopoda > Sepiida > Sepiidae > Acanthosepion > Acanthosepion lycidas. The sequence goes on along the minus strand of OZ010600.1, from coordinate 17,205,215 downwards.
CACGTGGTGCTTTGGATGTGTCCCTAGGAATTTCAATGGATCCCAACTAAAGTTTCTTCATAAATGTTTGTGTTAATCTGCAGGGATAAAGATTAAGATTTTTTTTTGGTAGGGTAGGGGTGCCTTTTCAAACGAATAATGATATCCATTCAACTCATGTCATCTGGTCTTTTTCAACAACAAAAAGTTTTTCAGAACTTTTGTTTCATCGTTAAATTTGTACTTGTATACATAAAGAGTTTTTCTAAAAGGGTTGTTTGCATATGAATACATCGTATTGAACTACAATTTTAAAATATTATTCTTAATTTTAATTACTAACAGACTATGCATCTTTTAAAACAAATAAATGTAATAGAATTACCTAAATTTTTTAAAAATTATTATTAAATATCAAATATTGTTGTTGAAAAATACCAGGGATAAAGACTAATTTTTGGGGGGTGCAGGTGCCATCATGCCCCCACAAAAAAAAAATTTAATCATGCTGAATCACTTAAACTGACCAAACAACATTTTTTTTAAATTAAATTAATAAATTCAAAACAAAAATCATTATCTGCCATATTCTCATAATCATGATTTCCTACTTGCATTCATATCATGACCCTCTACCTTGGGTAGCTCTTGGGTCGTGTGTCAGGTGAATTAAAGTAAAAAAAAAATTTAAATGTAAATCTACGACAGATCCTTCTTTCTCAGTCTTTAACCAACTGGACACATCATTCCAAATTTTATTTCAATTTCAGTCAGAACTGGTGTGCACAAAAAAATGTGACCTCTTCTACCACCCATGTGCCCATCTCTATCATGACATGCTGCTCACAACTGTCTAGCAGTGGGCTGGAACTCTCTCAACAGACAATTGTTATGCACTGAAACTACATCCAATTCTAACTGTGAGTGTTCACAGTTCATATAAGCTTATGAGCTAAACATTTTAACATTCTAACTTCCAATCAAATGGCATTTTTTCCTTATTACCATTCATTTTCCCTAAAGTTTTAAATGGATCATATACAATAGGTGAACAATTCAACTAGAAAAATTGAAAATAAATACATATCTAAATATATATTAGAGACATGCCATAATAAATCATTCCATCTTAAATAAATCAACATTGATTTGCAGCAATCTTTAACATCAAATTGAGATTTTTCATGTTGAATTACTTTAACACATTCAACATTATGGAGAAAAACAGTGAATTTTAAATAGTGTTTTTTTCGCAACTTAGTATGAGCAAAACAAATTCACAGATTTGGACAAAAAAAATGAAAAAAACCCAGAATGGCACAAAAAAAACAAAAACGCACAAATTTTTTATCCTTTATTTGTTGTGCTTAGTTTAATTTTTAATGTATATAAATATAGGTAGAAAAAAGCAAATGTTGATAAGATAGCAAGGGTCACAAAGCACTGCCCGGGGTCCCAAATCAAGCTTAGCAGGGTCAGGGTGTTCTGGGGGGTAGTACACACCAGCTCTGATTATATTCTTAACCTGTTCAAGTTTAGGGTTATCTTCCCCATATATCCGCATAAACTGTGTCTTTTATCTCTTGCTCTGTAACCCTCTACCTCGAGTGGCTCTTGGGCCTTGTACATAGCAAACATTATTGTTAAAAAATATTTAAAATAAAAAAAAGAAAAACAGTGATCTTTTAGTTCCATCCAAGCCAAGGCCCTTTTTTGAACTAATGTTCACCCAATGCATGACCCAAGAGCCACACAAGGAAGAAGGTTAATGAATGAGGTGTAGCATGAACATAAAGTAGGAAGTGATGATTATGAGGATATCGGGGGGGTGTAAGTAATCATTGAAGTGATTGACATTGGAGTGTTCAGGAGGGAAGCATCTATGTGGAAGTCTGTTCTACAAAGCAGTGTTTCTTGGGAAGAAGCTTACTGAGTGAAATATCATTTTTACTAATGGAATGCATAGGGAAGGAGAGTGATTCAACATTGTGGCTGCAACTAAGAAGATCTTAGCTGTAAACGTCTGACTTGATGGCATTAAAGAATGGAGCTTGTTTGAATACTTGTCATGGAAGTAGCTGTAAGCTTGCAATATTGCATCTGTAGAAAAGATATAAATCATCTTGCAAAGACTACATATGAAAATTTCATAGAGGGAAAAGTGTGTAAACAAGTAAGACAACCAACTGCTACTAATCATGAGAATTTTACAGTTGCAGAAATAAAAAAGAAATAGCCTTGTGTAGCAGCCAGTCTAGAAGGACAACTCTGGATTCAAAACAATGGAGAAAGCAAGAATAGGTCTAATCAATTGCATTCAATATTACAGAAATACTTTTGGGAAAGGTATGAATCCATTTATTCACTTAAAAAATAACAGGGTAGACTGAGCTCCCTAGCCTTGACTAAAACAACTCTGGATTCAAAATTATGGAAAAGGCAACAAGAATGTATAATCTGTTACATTCCCTTTTACACAAATACCTTTGGGAAAGTATAGATTAATTTTTTCTCACCTATGCCATCTAAAATTGGGAGAGGTTTGAATCCATCTCTTCATTTCTTGGCTATGCGTTAAATATCAGGACAAACTGAGTATTCTAGCCTTGAGTGACAGCCAATCTAGGAGAAGGATAACTCTGAATCAAATAATCAAATCAATCTCTCCACTCTTTTTCACAAGGAGTCATGACAATCCACATAGAGTTGTGAAGAGCCATGATCAGTTATGTCCTAAAAGCATATAGTATTAAAAAAACCCACTTCTGACACAAAAAAATTTAGTGTCAGAATCTTAGTCACTTGGATCAATGTAGAGGTGAATATTAAAGTCAAAAGTTCATGGTTTCTAGATTTTGCATATATTAAATCGATTGTTTTTATTGATTCATTCATTTTTCTACAGCTTATCAACGCTTTACAGGTTATTTAAGGCCATAATATATATATATATATATATATATATATATATATATATATATAAAATTTGGGGGTGGAAGGTGGAGATAATAATGATTTAGTGATACAAGTTTTACTAATTACTCTATAGCTAAGGGAAGAAAAAGGTGAATTCTCAAGTGTATTTGAGCATAAGTGAATAAAATGAATTTAACTGGAATTGGAACTCAGCTCTCCTATTAACCATTCTGAGCCATTATCTACCTGTACATCCAAACTTACAGCATCTGGTATTTCCAAGTGATCATCCATCTAGATACTAACCAGGCTCAACATAAGCAATCGCTGATCATATGGAAACTGATGACATCAAATCAAACTCTTGTCATAACAAAGATAAGAGATACTGAACTTTTATATAATAACACTTAAAATCAGAAATTTAGATAAATATGATTTATTGCTCTTACCTGAAGCCATTTCTTGCCTTAGTTTGAAGAATGAGCAAAACAAAATAATCACTTGGCTAGATTCAGGTTAACTCAACAAATTTGAGGATTTTAAATTAAATCTGTAAACAAATAGAAAAATATATGTAAATTAGTATCTTGAAAATGAGACTTGAATATCTCAACAATTGATCCATTTCATTCTTTAGTTTGAAGAAACAAGACTTGGATATTTTAACAAGTAAGCCATTTCTTTCTTTGATTTGAAGAATGTGAAAAAAAAAAAAGATAAGAATCACTTAGCAGATTTTGGGTTAGAATAAAGATTTTAAATTATATCTGCAAACAAATAGAACAATATATTAGTAACTTAGAAACAAGACATTTTTTTATCATTTCACTCCAAGCAAGGTGATAAAGCCATGAAGACAAGGGTATATTGAGTGTGAAAAACATTGAGTAGAAAGGACAATAAAAGAACAAAATTCAAAATGTCAGAATTAACACAGTATTTAAATTTTTGAAGATCATAGTTGACAGGAATGCAAGAAACCACAGGTGAGTTCCACTGGCAAGAAGTATGAGAAAAGAAACTATTAGAATAAAACTTAGTTACATTTAACAATTTCAACAGTAAAATGATGCCAATCTAGTACTATGCTTAGATTCATGAAGTTGAAGTAACAAAGGAAAGCTCATTAGAACACTCATCATGAAAATATAAAAAATGCACAGAGAAGCTACATTAGGATAATGGGAAAGTAAGTGAAGCTGAGATAACAGGCTAGGACTGGTAATATTGCAGATTCTTCTTTAGATTATGTCAAGAAGCTTGAGATACAATAGCTGAATCATCATACCAGATGTGGCAATAAGATCCAATGAATGATAGATATATAAAGGTGCAAGGTAGATTCTGTCAAGAAAAACTGTGTATCATGACACAGCGAACCAATTTTCATAGCAGAAGACAGCAATTGACTTAATACTGTAAGGATACAGAAGACTATTATCTTCCTTTGATGGAGATAAGTCATAGTGGTCATGTGACAGACTGCTTAGTGACATCACTCCATACCTGATGAAAGCAGCTGTCAAATTCAGTTTATTTACAGCAGTGAATGGGTGCTTTCTTTGGCCCAGCCCCCACATGCATTGGGCAGAGGCTACATCTGCCTCCCCAGCAGTTTACAAGTCCATAGTGCTGTTTCCCTTTGGGAACATATCTTTCCTAGATATAGAATGAAACTCCAGTTCGCAGTTCTCAATTTGGGAAAACCCAAAACTCACTGTTTCCCATTTATGGAATATGTTTTTGCTTGGGACATAGATGAATCTAGCCCATTGAATCTAAACTCCAGAGACAGGAGTATCTCTCTATTGTATGTAATATCCTTCCTTCTTATAAAACCCTCTCTTTTTGCTTCTCCTTACACTTTGCTGTGTAAATATATGTGATATATTATTTTCCATGTAGGACATGTTTATATGAATAGATGATATATAGTTTTTGTGTATGTCTTAGTAGTATAAAAGTCTCTCTAAAAACAAAATGTCTGTCATTCTTTTTCCTTTCAATCATTCTGTTCCATCCAAGAACTACGATTTTATTAGATCACAGATAAAATAATGCCCACAATGGGGGAAATACAAATGGGAAAATAAATCTTTTTTTTCCATAAACTCTCTTCCATTACAATATAATCATTCAAACTTATATCAGTAGAAAACATTAAAATGTGAAGGTGCACTGTGTTACTTATTTGAATGTTGTCATCAACCATGTTGATGGAAAGTAAAAAGGTTTTCTAAGATAATTAAATTAGTAATTTAGTTAAAATTAACAAGTCATTTCTTGTCCCATTTAACAATAGATTGGAAGTCATTTTTAATATCACCTGCCAATTTGACTTTAGCAAACCTATCTTGAATATTTTTTAAATTAAAGACAATTAAATATGAGTCTTACAATTATTTCACCCCTCTAGAGCACAAGGGATTAATGATTGTTAGATAATATGAGGAAAAACTACTATTAAAGAGAGAGAACAATAAAATAAGAATTAAGAAAACAGAAGATAATGATTGACATTGCATTTAAAACTTTGGAGATCTAAGTTGACTGGGAAACAAGAAGCTGGAAGAGAACTCCACAAGTGAGAAGAGTAATAGAAGAAACTGTTAGCATAGAATTTACTGTTTCATCCAACCATTTCAACTGTAAATTGATGAGACCTTGCTGCCAATCTAGTACTGTGCTTAAATTCATCAGAACAATTACCATGAAAGTATTGACAGAAAAGGCACAGGGAAGCTACATTGTAGTAACAGGAAAGAGACTGAAGCTGAGATGCCAGGATAGGATCACTAACATTGCAGATGATTCTTTGGATTTTATCAAGAATTTCTAAATATACAACAGTAGATCCAGACCAGATGTGGTAGCAATATTCAAATCAAGAACGAAAGATAGACTTATAAATATATGACAAATTCTGGCAAGAAAAATTTCAATAAAGGATTACTGTATTAAGATTATTTCTGTCTATATTTCTGAGATGAGGTATTATGTACACTATTTACATTATTCAGACTATTGTCCTCATCTTTGTCGGCATATTTATTACAACGTTTCGGCCGTTGTATGCTCTAGCCTTCCTCAGGTGGTTGGAATGTCGAACTGAACCTTTATGGATAAAGGCATTGGTTAGATCCAGTGACAGGACCCAAAGACTGTGAGTTCAATACCCAGTTAAAGCAGTGGAGAACTTTCAGAAGGAAATTAACAGGAGATAAGTGATAACTGATATCCATTAAACATGGCACGTGGAACTATAATACACCAGTGAGTGAAATAAAGGGTTCAGTTCGACATTCCAACCACCTGAAAAAGGCCAGAGCATACAATGTCCGAAACGTTGTAATAAATATAGTGACAAAGATGAGGACAATAGTCTGAATAATGTAAATAGTGTAAGATTATTTCATTTCTTTAGAATTTTTTTTTTCTCTTGTTCTGTTTCCATTTTTTTTTCTTAGTAGATTACTACTCTTCAAGAAAAATCCATTTGACAAATGATAAGTCAACCTACAAGAGAGTTTGGTGAATGTGTGGGCAATGTAAGAATTTAATATTGTTCAGTGATTAATTCTGACATCCGTAAAACACCTCAGTTGGAAAAAAAACTATATAAAAAGTTAGATAGGTAGATCTTGTTGGTGTTATTTGATAAAACTTGTTTGAATGAATTCTTGATGCATGAATACACCTAATATATAGGTATCCCCAAAGATTTACTAAAAAATGAGCATACATGAAAAAAAGCCCAAAATTTAATAAAAACAAAGTTTTATCATAAAACTCTTTATTATTAAGAAAGGTCAAATGTCTTTTTGGTCTTTCCTCTTAATTATATATCTTCATATTTGAAATTTTATTTTTAATCCTTTTTAGAACCTTCGAAATTTTGGTTAAAAATCTTGTTTTTCTGATGACAATATGAGATCATAAATTTGGAGTGTCTTTTTGCTGTGAAAAACACACTGATTTTTCAAATTCTTGCAAAAATCAAATTTTTCATGAAACTTGACTTGGACTAATTCAGAAATAAATTATATTTAAATCCTTTATTTTTTTTAGGAAATCTTGGTAAATTGTTTTTTTCTTTTTTTACATCTGTTACCCCCTGTAGTAAAAACAGAACCAGTGAATAAACTTATACCAAAGCTGTCTACTGATGGATATAACTGCTTTTTAAAACTCCTAAATCTTAAGGGGAGGTAACTGATGATTTATCAGTACACCCCTGACTCATTTACAAGAAATTATATCTTGTGGGGCTTTAACGTTTTAGTTATAAGTCTTCAGAGAAATTAAATCATAATTTTGTTTGTCAAACTGGGACACCCAATTACAAAAATCTGCTCTGAATTGTAAAATAAAAAATGTTATAAAACTATGACATTATTTAATTAGAAATGTTTTTAATTGGGTAAAATATTGTCTTACGAAAAAAAAGATTTTCTATGAATATTACATTTTTATTAGAATTTTCATTATTTTTTAATTTAAATTTTAATTAGAATAATTTACAAACTTTTAAATCTTAAAATTCTGTATTAATTTGTAGTGGCAAAGTGATATAGTTATTAAATAAAAACTGAATTTACTAATAACTGGAAAAGCTCACACAATTCAGCAATCCCCTGTACTTTAAAAAAGAATTTTGAGTCGTATTTTTTCTTTATTGTCCTTTATAAATCTGCTTATAGCTAATGAAACAGAATCTCACCCAAAAATGGTATTTATGAACCTTTAAATTCTGTTCAAGAAACTTTCACAACACATAAAAAATAATACAAAAAAAAATTTGAAAAAAAAAAGGCAAAGATCCTTTTCTACTTTTCAAGCACATAATTTTTATTTTATTTGTTGGAGTCTGTTTTCCGGTGGTTAGGACAATTCGGGCTGGTAGGACAATAGACAGAATTTCTGAAACGCCATATTTTTCGTTCGGCATACAACAAACTAACAAGTATGAACATTTTTTTAAACAATTTATTTTCTTTTTAGAAACTAGATTATTTTGTGTATGGATGTAGAAAAAGGACATAATACTGATCACGCGTTGACTCACTACTATTGGATGAGAGTACTTAAAATAAAAAATCTAATTCCGTATCTCCTGTTCAGTCAATTTTTATGTCTTGAAATCACTCCAATTCATTGTTACAGGTATTTGTTTGCATAAATTGTTTTTAACTGAAAAACAGTATCTTCGGGGATGAAAAAAAACAATTCCAAGAACACTAACCAAATTAAAACTACAGTACGCACTAGATATCGAAAAATGGCAGCTGAAACAGATCCCCCCAAAAAAAACATTTTTAATAAAATAAACTATTCAGTAAAAAAAAAAAAAATTACTAATAATGAATAAGTACTGGAAACGAGTATTTCCTGTTGTTAAAATATTCGCTTGTTGCGTTTTTTACTTTTAAAAAAATGCCTAATAATGGCTCTAAACTTAATTGAATTCTGATGGTAGTTTCCAATTTAAATAAGAAGTTATTCACAACCATGATTACAAAACTGTGAAAAAGAGAAAAAAAAAAAAAAAAATGAAGAAATTACCTGTAAATCAAAATGTGAAGAAGTGTAAAAGTTGTTTACATGGACAGGTGCGCCCAAAGTTTGGGTTAAATCGCGAAGTATTCTTTTTTAAAATAAAGATAAATGTTTCCTCTTGTATGATTAAATCGCTTTCTTTTTTTTAAGTTTTTGAAAAAAAAAGCTTAACTTCACATTTCATGTGAATGGTATGGAAATACTCCGTTGCTTTAGTTTAAGAAGATTATTTTTTTAAAGTGAAAGTAAAAAAGTGTTTGTTAGATTGTCATTTTCATTTTATCATTTTACTCAGAATTTCCAATTACGTTTTTTCTTTTTTACGTTTGAGTTTTTCATTTTTATTTCATGTAAGAAGTGGAAAAAATCATTTTCGACTTATTAGAAACAGTCCAAACTTTTCTTTTCTTAGAAAGCATTATTGACCTATATTGCATGTTTCGTATTACTTGGTCCAACCAGAGTTTCTAAAATGCAAAAAAAAAAAAAAAAGCAAAAAAAATTAAAAAAATAAACAAAACGGAAAACAAATTTCTTCTTGGAACTTGAAATTTCGGTTCTTCTTTGAACTTGAAATTTCGGTTCTTCTTTGAACTTGAAATTTCGGTTCTTTGAAAGATAATCATCTAAAGCTAATCCATATAAAAAGGAAAATTAATTTCCGTGTACTGTATAAATAAATATTTGATGCATTTTAAAGACATAAAAACTCAATATTTCTCCTAGAGATGTGTTTCGAAGTCTGTCATTAAAATTTAAGAGGTATTTTGATTTTCTAAAAGTAATGATTACATTTTTTACTTAAAACAGAATGAAAATAGCGTTTTATCTGCGCACGCTAGCTTGTGATGTCAAAGGATTGTCTAGAAAGACAGTAATAATGATTCTACCCCTGTCCGAAAAAGACGCGCGAAAATGTAAACATAAAACCTAAAGAAATTCGGAAGAATAGCAGTGCGATAATTAAGAATTTGTTATTTATGTTTAAAAAATGTTTTCTTTAAAGTTGTTATCAATATGAATATCTTTATTATTATTATTATTATTATTATTATTATTCTATATACGCTTTTTTTATTCAACCTTTTTAGTATAATCATTATACTAACTTCATTTTTATACGGATTGAACGGGAGATATAAAATTAGATTAATTAAATTGCATAATACACTCGCGATATTGAATAGTAGTCAGTCAGAGGGTGATATCAGAATTATTTCCTTTTTGTCCATCCATACAAAAAATAACATAACACTAAAAAGGAAAACAAAATGCGTAAAAATTCTTTTAAAAAAAGTTCACCTCGGAAATGACATAAACTATATTTTTTAAATCTTAAAACATGTCTTTAGTTTATAAAAGAAACTCTGATGATGAATAGCAACGGGATTCTTTCAAAATTTCGCTGAAAATTTTCAAGTATTTTTTTTTTTAAAACAATTTTAGATTTTTTTTTTTTTGTATACGTTTTTTCTTTAGCAAGACATGGGCCAAATTTTCCGTATGTTCCCCACTCGATATTATATATTTTTAATATATTCTGGTATTTCCTTTTTTTTATATGAATATAAAGAAAAACTTTGAACGACCCCCCCTCCCCTAAAAAGTACACACACGATATTGAAAAGTCGCAGTGAAATATACCCGCAAACATATTTCCCCAACTTTTTTTTTTAATAATATACTCTATTCAGTAAAATATTAATTCACTAATGAATAAGTCATGAAAATTTCGTTTGAATCAGATAATTCCTGATTTGAGGCAAATATTTTTAAACAAGCGTTGGGAGGTCGACTTTTTTTTTTCTTGCTTTCATTTCGGTAAAGAAAGCATTCATTTTGATTTTTGGTGGTGTCTAATTTTTACACATTTTTAAACGCAAGGTAACTACAGTGTAACCTGGATATAAGAGACCCGGATGTAAGAGAAACCCGGATATAAGAGAGATTTTATCTGGTCCCAAATTAGAGCCTGTGTTTAATGTATGTAAATTAAACCCGGATATAAGAGAAACCCGGATATAAGAGATGTCTTCTCTGGTCCCGTCCTCCCCGATATAAGAGAGTTCGTTTTGAGTGACAGTGTGATGTCGTAAATCGGTCAAACAGAGGTCAATTAGAGAGAGAGTGAAATTCAATGACTTAATCTTGACTAGTCTAGAGACACGGTGTGTCCAATCTGTGTCTGCAGGAGACATCCCCTTCCTTATGATTTTGCTTTGTGTGTCTAAGGGTAGCGCCGCCCGCTTTTTTGCCGACTTTGCTTGTCGTTGCATTTACTGGACAGCACTTTCACTTTACCCACTGTTCTGTTGAGTCAGAAGTTTGTCTGTTTGTTAATTTTGCCATTGAAAACCGTTTGCTTGCGATCATTGCGATTAGTGATGTCGGCGTCATCAAACCGTCAACAATTCAAAATTGTTTTACTTTTAAAAAGGCCAGCTTTGTCATTGAATCACAGGCTGAAGTGGAAGAAATACTCGACGAAAATGATCAAGTTTCTCCACCATCGGGCATGGAGCAAACAGATTTTGACGAATTTATCAGCTTCGACGACCGTACACAATGTTATGGAGAACTGACTGACACGGACATCACACGTGGTATAAAATCGGATGATCAAGATTTTGACGAAGATGATGATGCTGAAAGCGTAAGTTATGAAGTTTCTGAAAGTGACAAATCAGTGCCAAATTCTCTGGCTGCATTGAATGCGCTTGAAAATCTGACAGCCTACTTTGAAGCAAAAAGCAGTAATGCTGATGGCGCATTGAAAATGATTTTCGGACTGTATGAAAGTGTTCATGATGTTAACAAAGAGATTTCTGTACAATCAAAAATGACTGACTTTTTTAAGAAAAAGTAATTTTTGATTGAATTATTTTGAAAACTGATTGAAAATGTATTTTTGTCTGTATTTTTTATGTCTATAACAGTTATAGTTACTATAACTTATAGTATAACTGTTAAATAAACTAGTGTTCTGTACGTAAAAAACGTTAAATGAAGTGTTCCCAAACTTAAACAAAATAGACGAACCCGGATATAAGAGCAACACGGATATAAGAGAAACACGGATATAAGAGACTTCTTCTCCGGTCCCGGCAACTCTCTTATATCCGGGTTACACTGTACCAGGGACTGTCTAAAAAAAAAACACTTAAATAATTTCAATTTCTTGAGTTTGAATTTCGGTTCTATTTCAAAGATAATAATAGTAACCTAAAAAATCTAATCCGAATTAAAAGGAAATAAGAATAAACTTTCTAGACATTTCTTCCGTATATAAATAATAAACATTTCATACTTTTTTCCGATACTCATCGAGCCGCCATTGTATACGAAAAATAATGTAAACAAAACCAATTTTAAATTTTCTTTAAAATTCAATATTTAGAGAGATGCGTTTTGAAGTCTATGAGTAAATTTAAGACTTAATTAACTGGATTTTCTAAAAAATTATGCTGACCTTTTACTTTAAAACAGAATGAAAATAACGTTTTATTTACAGACGTTAGTCTGAAGTCAAAGGATAAAATAGAAACATGTTTACAAAAGTGCACGAAAAAATACCTAACGAAATACGGAAGACCAGCAGTGCAATAATCAAGAATCTATATAATCAATATTTTAAGAAAGTGATTTTTTATTCTATACGATTTTATGAAATTTAGCTGTAATTTTATTTTTATACGAGAAAAGAAGTTTTTTTTAGCTAAATTATATTTTTGAATTGATTTTATTTTTCAAATTATTTTCTTACATGTTTGATGCTATAAAATATTTAATTGCATCCAATTTACTTTTTAAATTGATCTGATCTAAGAATTATTGAATGATATTCTCTTCTGAGATGGTAGTCAAAAACAGTAATTCGGTATTATTTTCCTTTTGAACATCCACACAAAAAATGTTCTAACACTTACTAAAAGTAAAAAAAATAATAAAACCCTTTTAAAAAAAGGTTCAAACTAGAAAATAGCATAAAACTATATTTTTAAATTCTTTGTAGTGATACTAGCAAATTAGTATGCATAATTTGCATAAGCAGAACTGAACATTCAATATAAGTGGTCTCTGAGACTAATCAAGCAGAAGTACGACTTAGCATTTTGGGCGCCTCCTGTGATAGCCTGAGCGGGGGGGGTGTGGAGCTTTGATATAATGTTAGACGAAAAAGCCTTCCGCTCCATCCCCAACTGTCTGGATGTAGGAAGCTTGAAATTACCGGTCATAGTAACAGGCCGAAGACCGGTATGCTGATCGAAGAGACCCACTTTGTTTGCAGTTCCGATGCGTGTGTGCTGGAGGATGACTTTGTCGTCTATTCAGCATATGGGGACCGTTCTGCCAGAGGAGTTTCTTTGCTTGTCAGACGTACTCTTGATGCAAAGGTGGACCTTGTGCATACCGATGCCGAGGGCCGGTTGATCGTGGCCGATATTGCCCTGAAAAGTGGATCGTTCCGAGTCGTTGCGGTTTATGCGCCCAATGACCGCGAGGAGTGGGTCTCGTTTTTTCGGCAGTTGGGGCCGTTCCTGGTGGATTCAACGCGCCTAGTTTTAATGGGGGACTGAAATGCCATCCTGGACCCCAAGTTAGACAGGGGGTTGGGTGCTAGCGGGAGAAGGGGCGATCGTAGCCTGGTCGATCTGATCGGCGATTACGGTCTCGTCGATAGATACCGGGTCGATCATCCCGGGGGGAAAATGTGGACGTGGGCTCTTAATTAGCCTTTTGACAAGGTAGTTAGCTACCTTGACAGAATGTTAGTTAGAAGAGCCGACATAGATCTACTAGATTGCCCTACGTTCCACTGGGTAGGCTATTCGGACCACAAACTCGTTTGTGCCCGGGTGGCGTTAGACAATAGGCCTAGAATGGCTGGGTACTGGAAGTTCAATCTGTCCTTACTGGACAGGCGGGACTTTCAGGAGCAGCTAATTAGACTAGTGCAGCGGGAGCTAGTGGAGGCGGTTATCGGGAATAGGTGGTGGGAACGCCTTAAATGTAGGATTAGGTCCTTCACCACTGATTTCAGCAAACGGCTCGCTCTAGATAGAGCTGACAAGGTGAAGACGCTTAAGGCTAGTTATTCGCGGGCGGTGTCTGGGGAGGATCCCCTAGAGATAGCCTTAGCTAGAGAGGCCCTGGATCATTCGAATAGCGAGCGCTACATGGGCCAGATAATTAGACATGTTAAGCAAGATGTCTTCCGAAGCTGTGAACATGGGCGCAGATCTGCGCAGGGAAGAGGTCCGTCGAGGTGGCGATCGTTACATTCGTGAAGTCATTTCCCCGGAGGGGCGTACTCTTCGGGCCACTGACGAGGCGTTTCGGCGCCATTTCGAGAGCCGGTTTACCAAGGAGCCTGGTCTCCGTGAGGAGGAGTTTCGTAGCTATTTGGCTGACTTTCCTCGGCTTTCGCCGACTGAAGCGGCTAGCTGCGCGGAAGAGATAACGGAGGGCGAAGCCTACGCAGTTTTGAAGAAGGTCGGCAGAGGCAAGTCGCTCGGTCTGGATGGTTTGCCCTATGAATTGTACTTGAGGTTGTTCCGATTTTGACTGCAGTGTTCAACAACTGGTTTCGGTCGGAGTCCATCCCCAATCGGATCACCAGAGGCGTGATCACTCTGTTGAAAAAGGGCAAAGGTGGTGAGGGGGGGCTAGATGATTACAGGCCCATAACTCTGCTAAACACAGAGTTAAAGATTATGGCCAAGATCCTGCAGGAGCGTTTGCAGTCAGTTGCCGAGTCCCTGTTGGGACTTGAACAGACTTGTTCTGTGAGGGGCCGAACAATTCAGAGCAACCTGCATCTGATCCGCACGATCATAGAGTGTGTAAAAGACGACGAAGAAGCTGCGCTGATCAATTTGGATCAGTCCAAGGCATTTGATAGGGTCGACCATCGCTACCTTGCTACTGTCCTGCAGGCCGCTGGATTCGCACCCAACTTCTGCCGCTGGATTAGCCTCCTTTATCCATCCCCCAGTGCTGTGGTACAGGTAAACGGAAGGTTGTCGGACGCGTTCGTGCTGTCTAGGTCGGTTCGTCAGGGTTGTCAGCTGTCGCCTCTCCTTTATGCTTTGGCGTTGGAGCCTCTCCTTCGCCGGCTGAAGGACGAGACCGGCAGTCCGGCCCTACGCGGAATCGCCGTTCCTGGAGGGGCACGAGCCAGGGTTTCCGCGTACGCCGATGACGTATCCGCTTTCGTGTCGTCCCGCAGCGACATCGAGTCGTCCGGCTTGCGGTTAGGTGCCTGGAAGGGGGTCGCTCTTCCGGGCCGCTTCGGTTGGACGGACGGTCCTGTCCGCGTTCTTGGAATGTGGTTTGGGCCCGACCTCCAGCTGGAGAAGAACTGGTCTGAATTACGAGCAAAGGTTGATTCTGCCGGTCAGACTTGGAATCGACGGAGGTTGTCCGTGAAGGGCAGGGCGGAGGTGTGTGCTCCATACATTTTCCCCCTGAGGATTTATCGTTTGTCCGTACTTCCTCTCTGTGAGACCCACTGGAAGGCGCTCGAGCGATCGCTATCCTCCATTTTATGGAGGGGACGCGGGAACAGGGTCGACAAACGAGTCTGCACTAAACGTCCGTGTCATGGGGGGCTGGGAATGCCGCACCTGTTGAGTCACATCCGTGCCTCTAGGTTGGCTTTCCTACGCCGCGCATTGACTGGAGGAGATCCGATTCTGGAGGGGATTGTTAGGGACGCGTTCCCTGGCCTTACCATCAGTCCCCCCATCTCGAGAGTTGAGCGCCGTCGTAAACCCCGGGATCAATCGGAGTTCCTTCGCGAGTGTCGGTTGGCCTTGAAGGCCATTCCCCGGTCCAGTGACCTTTCACGGCCTAGGAAGTTCTTCTATCGTGAATTAGTGGAGGGGCCCGCGAAGGATTCCCTACGAGATACGCTCGGCTTGTCGGAGGAGGAGTATCGCTCCTACTGGTCTTGGGCGCCAGCGGCGGATTACCTCAGTAACCCTGAGTTTTCGCTTACCTGGCGATTGGCTCGGAATCGGCTGCCTCTCAGCGACAAGGCTTTCATATGGGGTTTGGCGGATCTGCCAGACTGTGAACGGTGTGGTCTTGGTTTAGAAGAAACGGCTGCGCACGCCTTCTTCCATTGCCCCCGGGTCCGCCCCTTATGGGACCGTGTCGGTGAGCTGACGGCTCGTCTCGCTCCCGAACAGCTTGTGTCCATGGATCGCGCATACGCGTCTGACAATGTGTCGCTCCCGTATTCCGGGGTGGAACGGATGGTGTTTCTGACACTGCTGGCCGCGGCTCGAATGGTGATTTGGACGACGCGAAAGGAGGAAGTCTTGCGGGGCAACCGTCTTTCTCATCAGCATCTAATCCAATTCTTTGAGCATCAGCTCAAGATGAAGATTAGATCTGATAGAAAACGATTTCATTCGACAGTCTTTAGCGAAAGGTGGGTAAAAGAGGCGAGCTTGCTTCGTGTGACCGGGGCTAGCCTTGATTTTCTCTTCTAGGTCAACCTATTGCACATCGGGGTGGCTTCCTGTGGAACCCTCCCCTTGGTTAGGTTAGACAAGCTTCAGTGTACCTAGTTAATGTGAGTAAGTGTTGTTCCTGGCCTGTTACCTGGCTACGCTTTGGTTATGATCCAAGTCGAGATTCCCAACCTTCCCAGTTTGTTTTGGTCCCCTTTTATCTCGACTGGGTCAGTTTTATATTTTCCCATTCCCGCATAATATTTTATCCTTTTTTCCACTCCCTTAGCGAGATGGCCTCTTGATTTTGTCCCCTGGCCAGAATACAGCGGCCTCTCTGTTTTGAGGGTTGGACAGGACCTACTAACATCAAGTATGTTTAGTTTGCATTTTGTGTTTATTTTTAGTTTGTTATTGGGTTCATCTGCCCTCCCCTTCTCATTTTATCATTATTAGAATTTTAAATTACATATATATCATCATCAAATTTTTATGGTGTGGGGTGCGTTTTTGTAGATTCCCCTTGAGATGATGTGGTATTATGGTGGTTGGAGGATTGTTTGGTGATGGACGAGTTCTTGTGGTGAATGGGTAAATTGTAATGTATGAATGGGTCGTGAATCTGATTAGCTTGGTATAGGATAGTTAGTTTGGACCAGACTTTACCACCCCCCCTTCATCGGCCACGTGCTGCCACAATTATGTAATTATACGTAATAAATACTAGTACGACTTAGCAGCTGATTAGTGGGAGTATATTGTTGTATTTTTCCATTGACGTGTGCAGCATTGTTCGAACAAAAAAAAAAATGAACGGTTAGAATTTGTTTGAAAATTTTATTTTGACACTTTTTCGTTGTATAATATTTAATTTTTAATTTTGTGCAATGTTTTGACTTTGGTTTCTTTATCTTTGACCCTCCCATCGTTTCTTTTTCCTTTGTTTTTCGTTGAACTGTTAATTTTTTGTTTTCACGTACATTTTTATTTTTCTCTATTCTTCCCCATTTTACTTGTTTTGTTTTACGCCGTGAATTATTGCTCCTTTTAAAAGAAGAAAAAAAGTATATAACGCAGGAGGCGAACTTTTATCGTGCAGCTGTCGTGGGGAGAAATCAATGGCGGACACTTCACAAGCAACACCGTCTCCTACGGTGTTAACCGACACGCCGCCGCCACCGAAAACATCGGACTGGGCGGAAAGCAGTCCTAAAAGGAAGGACGCCGCATACTATGTTAAACAAGGTAAAAAATATGGGGAATTCGTCAAAGGAAATGAATTCTTGACGATTCAAGAAGCATTCGAGGCAGTTAAAACAAAGACTATCTCCCTACTGACCGCCGACGTTAAGAGTCGGAAATTGGCTGGCTTCAGCAGGGAGACTATGGAGGAGGCGCTTAAAAGCCTGAAAATAGCTCCCAAATTATTGGCCAGGAGGTCGAATGCCATGTGGGACATCCTCCTGGCTACAGAGCAGGGAGCCAAGCAACTAGCCGGAAGTGTGTTGCAGACAGCTAGCATGCGAATGCAGACGGAGTACATGGGCGCCGGCAGAACTAAAATCACGGTGCATGGGGTGCCCACAGACATCGGACCAGACAGAATATGTGGATTCTTCTCCAAGTATGGTCAGGTGGAGGACGTGTCACCGGTGACTAGCAAGGCTGGCATAGCTACGGGAGACATGGTCCTACAAGTGATTTTGGACAGGGATGCGTTCAGAGACATCCCCAACACCCTTACATGCCGACAGAAGAGGATGCTGGTGGTGGTGGAGGGACGTAAGCCGTTTTGCTGGTCTTGCGGAGTTCTGGGCCACATGGCCAAGGTGTGCCCGGGCAAGAAGGTGCAGCCTCCACCCCCTCCAGCTACAAAAACAACAACAGCAACAACAACGGCAGAGGTAGCAGCTTCGGAGGCAGTAAAATCGCCAGAAAGGGCTCCCGACGGGGAGTGGGTGAAGGTGAAGGGGAAAAAGACGGTACCTTCTCCCTTGAAGCAGCTACCCAAACAGCAGGAGAGGAGCAGCCCCAAGAAGCAGCCGGAAAAGCAGAAACCCACCCAGAAGGCGGAACACAGCGCAAAAGCTACGAAGTAACCCAATCCAGAGGCGGAGATGGAGGTGGTGGAGGAAATGCCCCCACCTCGGCCTTCCTCATCAAAGAGAGGGAGGGAAGACGAGGGGAAGAAGGATTTCCCTACTAAAAAAGAGAAAGTGTCAGGGCGGAGCGGGAGAGACAAAGATGCAACCCCCTCAAGATCACCGTCTCGTACTGCTACACCCGAAGAACCAAAGTCCCGCTCCAGGAACGCAGCGGCCTCATCGGCCAGGTCGCGGTCCCCCTCACTTTGTACACCCCCCAACCCTCTGCCCAGCCCTCTACTCAACCACCTTCTACTACTCCCCCGCCCTCAGACTCAACCCCACCCCACCCTTCCAGGAAAAAGAAGGTGAGAAAACACTTCGACAAAGTGGAGGACATTTGCCGAGTGGACAGGAAGAAGGCAGAGAAGGACCTTTCCACGCAGAGAAGGGCACTCTTGGGCCCTCTGTTTAAAGTAACTTCTGTTGACGGGAAGTCGACGGAAGATCCTAGGAACTTCCCCCGAGCGCCGGGAGTGATTACCTGCATTAGAGATACAGGGAAGCATCTAAAGGTTTGGTCCCACTTACAAGAGGCTAAGGATGCTTTCCCTGAAATCAATATGGCACAAACTGGTACAGAAAATTTGAAAAAACTGTTCAACTACTGTGCAGGGAGGGTCCCCGTGTGTATCCATCCCTCTCTTTACAGGGCTTTAAAACTCACCTACCCCATGGACGTTGGCGGGATTGTCTCAGACGGACGGATGACGTCAGAGATGGGAACAGGGAGCCTGGGACAATCCGTCGGGGTGCTTTCACCCTCAGATTTCCGCCCCGTATGTGAGTCGGTTTTTTTGCACTAATTCTTTTTCCTTTTTGCAGGCCTAGAAGATGGCAATGAAGATAGCGACGTTGAATGTGAGGGGCTTGAGGGATCGGGGTAAGGCTGCCCGCCTGCTCCGGGACCTTCTGTCCCTGGATGTGGATGTCGCCGCGATAGAAGAGACCCACTTTGTTTGCATTTCCTATGCGTGTGTGCTGGAGGATGACTTTGTCGTCTATTCAGCATACGGGGACCGTTCTGCCAGAGGAGTTTCTTTGCTTGTCAGTCGTACTCTGGAGGCGAAGGTGGACCTTGTGCATACCGATGCCGAGGGCCGGTTGATCGTGGCCGATATTGCCGTGAAAAGTGGTTCGTTTCGGGTCGTTGCGGTTTATGCGCCCAACGACCGGGGGGAGGGGGTCTCGTTTTTTCGGCGGTTGGGGCCGTTCCTGGTGGATTCAACGCGCCTAGTTTTAATGGGGGACTGGAATGCCATCCTGGACCACAAGTTAGACAGGGGCCGGGGAGCTAGCGGGTGATGGGCGAATTCTTTTGGTGAATGTGTAAATTGTAATGTACGAATGGGTCGTGAATCTGATTAGCTAGGTATAGGATAGTTAGTTTGGACCAGCCTTTACCCCTCCCCTTCATCGGCCACTTGCCACAATTTTGTATTTTACAAAATAAATCTCCTTCACAACAATGGCGTCGCCGATAGGATTTCAATTGTCTCTGGAAGATCCAGAATTTGTCGATACTTGGATTCGTTGCTTCTTTGCCACTGCGAGAACAAAAAAGTTGAAAGACAAGAAGGAAAAGGGAGGCGAAAATGAAATCACGGATTTATTTTTGGCTACAGCTGGATGCGAGGCGGTAATGAAAGTCTCCACCATGGCATATCCCTTAAATTTGGAAGACCTGACTTTCGAAAAAATAAGTCGGATTATAAAAAAGAATATGAGACCCAAGAAAAGGCTGGTAGTGGCAGAAGGAACGAAATTCATGTCAACAAAACAGGAAACTGATGAACCAATTATAAAATATTTACACAGTCTACGAAATGCAAGTATATATTGTGAATTTGAGAGACTCGGACAAGACGAACAGACCATTGAAGAGGACTTTATTCAATTAAGACTAATTGTCCAATGCGTCACACCGATATAAAATATTGGAACAATTACAAATAGGAAATATGTCTTTAAATGCTTGTATTGAATTTATGCAGCAACAAGAGCTTATACAGACATACCACTATTATAAAAGTCAACCCACCAAACAAAGATTCGCTGATACATACGCGGTAAACAAGATAAAAAAGTGTTAGTATTGTGGACGTGAACACGAAATGAAAAAGGAAAAGTGTCCGGCATTTGAGAAAACTTGTAATAATTGTTTAAAAAAAACACTTTCAAGCAGTGTGTAAATTAAAAAAGAAAAATGTTGAAAGAGTTGAAGAAAACGACACCGACAGGGAAGTTTTTACTGTGAAGAATAAGACTTTTGAACAGAAGAAAAAAGACATTATAGTAAAGGTTAAAATTAATAACTGCAATTTAGATATGCAAATGGATACTGGGAGTGAAGTAACACTGATACCAAAAAATTTGGGGGAATACATAGGTAAGCCACCTTTACGAAAAAGCAATTTACAACTTCGCCAGTTTGATGGATCCGTTATAAAAATATTAGGATACTTCGAAGGTTCATTGGAGTTAAAAGAAAAATTTGAAGTAATTCCTGTAATTGTTACAAGTTGCAAGAAAAACCATGGCCTTATTGGAAATGATTTGCTTAACATGAATTCTACTAAATTAATTAATGAAATAAAAATGGAAAAAACTGGAAAATTAAAGAACTATGAAGCAAGTTTAAAAGTAAAAGAAAATGTTTCCCCCTCTTATGAGGCACGAAAATTACCAGTACATTTATTGCCGTTACTAGTGACAAAACTACGTAAGTTAGAACAAGATCTTCTTGAACATGTTCCGCCTGGAGGTAGCAAGTGGGCATCACCGATTGTGGTTTTGAGGAAAACAGATGGTGATTTACGTATTTGTGGAGATTATAAAATAGGAGTAAATCACAAGATATGCTCGGATTCATATCCAATACCCAATGTTGAACTTGCATTACATGCGTTGGCAGGGATGTCTGTTTTTTCAAAAATAGATTTAAAAACGGCATACCACCAAATACCAATAGATGAAAACTTCAAAGAAGTAACCACGATAAATACGCCAGTAGGGTTACTAAGATGGAAGAGAATGACATATGGAGTAAAAACAGCAAGCGCCATATTTCAAAGGGCCATTGAACAGGTTGTAGGGAATATACAAAATATGATTTGTTACCAAGACAACATATGCATAGGAGCTACTAATGAAAAGGAATTAAGAGAAAACTGAACTAGTCTTGAATAGATTAAGAAATGCCGGAATGACGATAAATGAAAAAAAATGCGTAAGCAACTCCAAGAAAATTTCTTTTCTAGGTTATTCCATTTCGAAAGAAGGTATATCACCAGACCAAGCCTTGACAGAAAAAATTCTAAAAGTAGCTACACCTACAAATAAAAAAGAATTGGAGTCTTTTTTGGGATTGGTAAATTTTTACAGGCGATACTTACCAAAATACACGGACTTGACGGAACCATTTGCAAATTTAAGAAAAAAGAATGTAGAATTTATCTGGTCAAGCGAACAGCAGAAAGCTTTTGAAACATTAAAAGAAATAATGTCAAAAAACCCTGTAGTGAAAATATTTGATCCCAAAAAAAAAAAAAAACACTCACTACAGATGCAAGTGAACATTCAATATCGGGAATATTATCACAAGAAGGACATCCGATAATGTATTTGTCGAGAAGGTTAACGAACACTGAATTTAATTACTCGAACATAGAGAAAGAAGCATTGGCTATCGTGTGGACAACTACCAGAGCCCGACAATTTTTAATTGGAAAAAAATTTCTACTAAGAAGTGATCATAGACCATTAGAGTTTATATTTAACCCAAGGAAAGAATTACCCAAAGTCACGACATCAAGGATTTTACGATGGGCGATAAGATTGATGGCATTTGACTTTGATATAGAGTATGTCAAAGGAAATTCAATTCCACATGTGGACGCACTATCAAGATTGAGATTTTACAAGGAGTCAAAAGACAAAACGGAGGAAGAATTTGAAGATACGTTCCTACACTTGATAGAGACTGATGTTTTGTCTTTAGACAGAATGGCTGCGGAAACGAGACATGATCCAGTGCTAAGTAGGATACTATCAAGAATAAGGAAAAATTCGTGGGGAAATTGTTCTAGGGCGGAAAGACCTTATAAAGAAATGAGGCACAAATTAACAATAGAACATCGAGTAATATGCAATGGGGACCTGGTAGTTCCCCCAGAAACACAAAGAAAGCCGTTAATAGAAAGTGTACATAATGATATACACTGTGGAGTAGCGGCCACACAAAAAAGGTTAAAACTAGAAGCATGGTGGCCGGGTTATTCACGAGATGTTGAGGATTATGTAAATAGGTGTAAGAAATGTAAGGAGTTAAGAAACTTTACACAAGCCAAGTTACATTCATGGCCCAAAGAAGCAGAGCCATGGAGTAGGGTCCATATGGATCATGCCTACGTAAATGGAGTGGGACTCTTATTGATATTAGTGGACTCTTTTTCAGGTTGGCCTGAAATAATAAGGGTTGCAAACTGGAAAAGTTCCACTATAAAGCAAATTCTAAGAGTCGTATTCTCTAGAAATGGTGTACCAAAAACCTTGGTATCGGATAATGCACCAGAGTTTTGCGACGAAGAGCTGAATGTATGGTTAGAGAAAATAGGGTGTAAACCATATAAAACTCCTCCGTATCACCCTCAATCAAATGGCATAGCAGAAAGGATGGTTCAAACTGTAAAAAAGGGACTGAAAGCATGCTCTCAGCAAAAAGAAAAGTTTTTCTACCGAGGATGCTTTTAAGTTATAGGACCATACCACACGCGGGAAGACTCGAAAGCCCATCAGCTCTAATGGGGAGACAGATTAGAGCTCCGCTAACTATGTCATACTCTACATATGAAAAGATGTGGTATAAAAAGAGCAAGGATGCAGATACGGAAGGAGCAGAGTTCATAATGCAAAAAGACCATAATACGGCCATAATAAGTAGAGAGAATGGCGATAGTGTGTTGGTCCATGCTGACCAAATAAGGACCCAGGGTGAAGAGGAAGAACGAAATGACGAAGAGATGTCAGTTTCATCTGATATTGAGTTGATAGGACAACCATTACACAAGGAAACGTCAGAGGAAACAATGCAGGAGGAAGGACAGAAGGACTCTGAAAGTTCAGATGAAGACCGAAGTATGCAAGAGGACACATGTGACTACAGCTTAGACCGGGACAGATCGAGGTCTCCCAGGGAAAGAAATGCGGGAGGGAGAGAAAGAGAGCAGAATGACAGGGAGATGTAGTGATACTAGCAAATTAGTATGCATAAATTGCATAAGCAGAACTGAACATTCAATATAAGTGGTCTCTGAGACTAACCAAGCAGAAGTACGCCTTAGCAGCTCGAGTTACGTCTTCCGTCTATTTGTGACCGGTGTTTTTTTTTTTTTTTTTGAACTCGTATAATTGTCATTTTTTGTGTTGCAAAGCGACGAACTTGATTTTTTTTGGCCACGAGGAATTGCTTGGCGACCTTTTTTCGGAATTAACGTTATTCTTTAAACACACCAAGACATTTTGCTAAGTTTTAATTTTTTATTCTTCCATTTCTTTTGTTTGTTTTTATTTTTGGGGGCTTCGGCCCACATAATTTTTTAATTTTTTTTTGTTGTTAAAAAATAAGTACTTTTTAAGAAAAAAAGAAAAAGAAATCTTTATTTTTATTTCGTTTTTATTTTTTTTACCCATTTTCATTTTATTAGCGACTTCGGTCGCATTCTTTTCTTTTTGGTTTGACTAGTTTGTTTTTCTTGTGTTTTTAGTTTATTTTCTTTAGCGGCTTCGGCCGCAAACTTTTATTTTTTTTTTTTCTTCTGGTTACAAACCAGACTTTTTCTTTTCTTTTTCTTTTGTACAGTTTATTTGAATTTTTTGAAAAAAAAGAAAGGAGTTTTTGTTTTTTCTTTTATTTTCGGCAGCCTTTGAGCGCCATCTTTATTTTTTTATTTCTTTCTGTTTGTGCAAGTTTGTTCATTTTATTTATTTTTGTTACTGGTTCATCCAGGCTTTTTCTTTATTTGTTTATTTTCTTTCTTTTACCCTCTCCCAACTCCTTTCCACGGAAAAATACAAAAAATTGGACCCGCAGTTGGAAGTCTCTTACACTAATCCACCATGGCCGACGAAGCCAGTCGGTCAAATGTGAAAAAAGACCTTTTTGGTTCGGCGGCGAAAGCGGACCCGCCGGATAAACCGACGAAGAAGCAGGGGAATACCAGCCCTAGTTTGAAAAAAAAAGTCCCTAGTGTCTCCAAAGGAGAAACTAGCAAAAATATTGATGTGCCAAAGGAGGCACA
The DNA here is from genome assembly GCA_963932145.1 of Acanthosepion lycidas. Classification (NCBI taxonomy): domain Eukaryota; kingdom Metazoa; phylum Mollusca; class Cephalopoda; order Sepiida; family Sepiidae; genus Acanthosepion; species Acanthosepion lycidas. The sequence goes on along the minus strand of OZ010600.1, from coordinate 17,180,858 downwards.
AAGTAAGACCGCCGAGGAATTGCCCTCATGTTGGAAGTCCCCCCCAAGTTGTATCTTGAACATGGCGGATTTCTTGGATAAGGCGAAGGGGTACGCCCATCTTGTTAATAAAGATGGGTTCGTCGATATTGTCCAAGAACTCGATGTGTTCTCAAAAAGAATGGTGACCATTTTTGTGGTGGATAAGAAAACTAGAAAGATTTGTCGCTCCACAAAAGACACAGTGATTAAATCACTTTTGTCCCTGGGGATAAAACCCCAAAGAGTAATAAAGGGTAGAGGGTTCTTCATGTGGGACATTCTGCTACCCACCCCAGAAGATTGCCTGGCCATGGCCAAGAAAGAATTAATCACAAAAGATTACATCATCAGAACAGAGTATGAAGGCCGCAGGCGGACTAGGGTAGCCGTCTTTGAAGTTCCTCCTCAAATTTCGGGAGAGCTCCTGGCTGCATTTTTTATGCAGTTCGGCCAAATTTTAGGGGCTCTCTCCGACAATTTGAACGGGGGATGGACTTTCGACATAATGCTCGACCAGAAGGCCTTCAAGTCCGTCCCCAACTGTTTGGAGTATGGCGACCGGAAAATGCCGGTCATAGTGACCGGTAGAAGACCAACTTGCTGGAGGTGTGGAGAGACTGGTCACCTTTCCTCCTCCTGCCCAGGAAAGAAGGCCCCTGGAGTTCCGGTCGCTGGCGACCAAAATCCCCCCTTGGCCGAGAAGCTAAAATCCGCGGCGCCTGTAGTGGGCCTAGCTGCGAGGCGGACCGGTGAGGAAAATCCCCCGGTTGGGCCTAGACCCTCATTACCCCCGAAGCCGACGCCTGCCACAAGTGTGGAGAAGGAGAAGGAGGAAGGGGAATGGCGCCTCGTAGTTAGAGGCAAGGGGAAGACCCAAACAGCGGTTCTTCAGTCCCAACATGACACCAGGGACAATGTCACCTACAGCCCCATTCCCTCTACCAGCTCCGAGGGCGACGCCTCGGCGTCTTACGAAAAAAATGCCTCCGATGCTCAAAAATTAAATGAGCCAAGCTGGAGGAAAATACTAGATCTGAAGAAATTAAAGGAAAAGCTTGAGACTAAGCGGGGGAAAAATAAGAAATCGCTGGGGGCACCGGCCCCTCTATCCTCTGCCCCGTCTTCCCCTTCATCAAAAAAAGACTCTTTTACCATACCATCTGCTCCAAAATCTTTGACAAATTCACCGAAAAAATATCATTCTACAAAGCCTTCGCCTGTGAGGACGCCTTCTGGCATGACACCCTCCTCTACACCCATTACAACTCCAATTTCAACACCTATGCAGTCTCCAAATAAAAAAAGGTACAGAAGCCCGGAATCTCAAGTGGCTACAGATAAAAAGAAAAAGAAAATCAAACCTCCATACCTCCCAGGGGAAGACGTCTGCCGCGTGTCCCGGGAACAGGCAGAAAGGGTCTTCGGGCAAACCAAAAATCCGAAGCCCTTGAAAGTATTATGGAATTTCCGGCACATCAATGGTGTGGATGTAGAGATGCCGGAAAATTTCAAGAAGGCCCGAACTCTGCTAACTGTTGTTAGAACTGGCCCGGGTACGCGGGAGATTTGGGGCATGATAGAGGAGGCTAAGGCCTCCTTGAAAGTGGTGCCCCCAGCTGCCGTCCTTCTGGAGGAAAATCTTGATGATTCTAAGCAATGTAAAGGGAGGGTCCCTCTTTTTGTTCACCCATCCCTTTATAGAGCCCTTAAACTAACATATCCTGCGGACATCGGTGGCTTGTCTCAGGATGATAATCTTGATTCGGAGATGATATCTGGTTCGATGGGACAAGCTGTCGGTGTCCTCACCCCAGCCATGTTCTATCCTGAAGGACAACCCTAATCGGCTTGACAATGGCTCTCTGGTTAGCTAGCTTAAATGTCCGGGGCGTGAGGTCCGAGTCTCGCAGGGCGAGGCTCACTCGTGATCTTCAGCGCCTCGGGGTGAATGTATGTTGTATACAAGAGACCCGTTTTTCTTCTCATGATCGTGAGGACATACTGTCTAAGGGGTTCGCCGTTTATTCAGCCTGTTTTGATGGTCGTTCGAGGGGTGTCTCTTGGCTAGTGAGCAAGTCTTTGAAGGCTGCTTGTACCCTTGTCTTCGCGGATCCGGCGGGCAGACTTTGCGTGCTGGATGTTACCATAAAGGATAAGGTTCTACGTCTCATTGGGGTTTATGCGCCCAATACCCATTACGAGCGGCCTGCTTTGTTTCGGCAGATCGCGCCGTTCTTGACGACGTCTCGTCGGGTAGTTTTAGCGGGGGATTGGAATGCCGTCCTTGACCCCGATATAGATCGTATAGGGCAAAAACAAGGTACTAACAACCCGGATGTGAAACCATTTCGGGACTTTATCGATGAGTTTGATCTTGTCGATAAGTTCCGGAATGAACACCCTCGGGAGGTAGCATGGACTTGGACAAATAGTGGCAACTCGGCTCCCGGGACGCTTGCGAGCTACCTGGACCGGGTCTTAGTTAGGAGAGTCGATGTAGGGCTCTTAGGCTGTCCAAGTTTCCATTATATAGTTTATACGGATCATAGGCTTGTCCGGGTCCGTGTAAACTTAGATAAGCCTAAGGTTAGATTGGCTGGTTACTGGAAATTGAACTGTTCCCTTTTTGGTGATCAGGGTTTCCGGGACCAGCTTTTACTAATGATACAAAGGGAATTGACGGGTGCGGTTGTGGGAAATGCCTGGTGGGGCAAATTAAAATCTCAAATTCGAACGTTTGCTGCCGATTTTAGTCGTCGACTCAATCTAGATAGATTAGCGGCGCAAACTGCTTTAGAAGATAAAGTCGATCGGGCAGTGAAATCCCGTGTTAGTGGGGACATAGCCTTAGCTAAGGCAGAGTTGTCCTCCTTGCTTATCAAGAAGGATCAAGCTCTGGTAGTTAGGGCTAGGTTAAAAAGAATGTCTTCTGAGGCAACGAATATGGCCGCTGAACTGCGTGCAGAGGAAAATCGAAGCGCGTCTAAGCGACATATCGCATGCGTCACGTTGCCGGATAAGCGGACCGTGACTACAAACGCGGGCATATGTGAGGTGTTTCGGGACTACTTTCAGGATCTTTTCACCAGGGAGCCCGGTCTGAGCTCTGCTCAGTTCGACGCCTATTTAGCTGACTTTCCCTGCCTTTCGGCAGCTGAAGTGGCTAGGTGCGAGGGTCCCATTACAGAGTCGGAGATCTGGGAAGCGCTGAAGCAGGTTGGCCTGGATAAGTCTCCGGGATTAGATGGTCTTCCCTACGAAGTGTACTTGAGGTTGTCGCACGTTTTTGTTCCTTTGCTGGAACTGATTTACAACCACTGGATGAAGCAGGGGTCTTTACCCCAACGCTTCACCAGGGGTGTGATCAAGTTGCTGCGTAAGGACAAGGGCGGTGGGGATGGGTTAGGGAACTTTCGCCCTTTAACGATGTTAAACACTGACTTAAAGATTTTGGCGAAGATCTTAGCCAACCGTTTGCAGCTTGTCCTGTCTAGTCTGATTGGCCCCGAACAGACTTGTGCTGTGAAGGGCAGGACTATTCAGGATAACCTTCACATGGTACGCTTGATCTTAGAAAAAGTCGACAGTGAAGCCGCGCTGATCAATTTAGATCAGTCCAAGGCCTTCGATAGGGTTGACCATCGATTTCTGGAGGCTGTCCTTTCGGCTGCCGGTTTCAGAGCCGACTTTCGCTCCTGGATCCGACTTTTGTATGCGACCCCCGGTGCGATGGTGGAAGTGAATGGGGTAAGATCGAAGCCTTTCGTATTGTCTCGCTCCATTCGTCAAGGTTGTCCGCTCTCGCCTCTGCTTTACGTTCTTGCGTTGGAACCATTCCTTCGCAAGTTGAAGGCAAATCCGGTCCTGCGCGGAATTTCCCTGCCTGGGGCTTCCACCTCAGCCAGGTATTCTGCCTATGCTGACGACGTTTCGGTTCTGGTGTCGAGCGGAGCCGAGATTGACGAAGTCAGCAAAGAGATCAGTGGGTATGAGATGGTGACAGGGGCCAAGATCAACCGCGATAAGTCTGTGGGCTTGCGGTTGGGTGCGTGGAAGGGAGTTTCTCTTCCCGGACCTTTCCTCTGGACGGATGGGCCGATCAAGATACTCGGCGTCTGGTTCGGTCCTGATCTCCAGTTGGAAATGAATTGGTCGGAGGTGCAGGGGAAGGCCGAGATCGCGGGTAAACTGTGGTCTCGGAGGAGACTTTCCCTGAAGGGAAGGGCGGAGGTATGTGTTTCACACATATATCCGATACTCCTTTACCGACTTTCTGTGCTTCCGCTCCCGTATGCCAGACTAATGTCATTAGTCCGGACCTTGTTCTCCTTTTTGTGGAGAGACAAGGCCCCTATGGTAACTCGCGAGATCTGTTGCCTTCATCCCTCTGAGGGCGGTCTGGGTATGCCTAGCATTGAGATTCGTCAATATATGCTTCGCATTACCTTTCTAGACCGAATGTGTCGCGGATTGGATGAGGTGGGCACCTTTTGGAAAGAAGATGTCCGAAAACATTTCCCAACCCTGAGAAGTGTGCACTCGTGCGAGGAGGAGGCCGGCCGTAGACCTCGTGCCGAGTGTGCCTTCTACCGCGAATGTCGTAGTGCTTTGAAGCTCCTTTTACGGACGTCGGATGGCCTCTCCGACGCCCAGGCGTTGTCTCGTAAGGCATTGTATCAATTGTTAGTTAGGGGGTCCGTTCAAGATGATCTGATCGACGAGCTCGGTCTTACGAAGCAGGAGGCTCGCTCGATATGGCCTTGGGCGCCTGGGTTGAAATGTCTCAATAACGATGAGGCATCACTCACCTGGCTGATGATTCGTGGGGCCCTCTGGGTCGGCAAGAGACTCTGTTCCGCAGGTTTGGAGAAATATCCAAACTGTCGTCGCTGCACTGGGGAAGTCGAGACCATTGGTCACGCCTTTTTTCAGTGCAAGACGGTAGTGCCGTTGTGCAAGTTTGTTGAAGGCCTCATGGTTCGCATGCTGCAGGGAAAGTTCTTTGTCCTGGAAGCCAGTTCTGTTTGTAGCAATGTGGTGTCGCAATTGACGAAGGCTGAACACTGTGTTCTGTTGCTTACTAGGGATTATGAGAGTCGTGATTTGGACGACGCGTCAGAAGGAATTCCATGAGGGCGAGAAGTTCACCTCTTCCCAACTGATCTTGTACTTTAGGCATCAGCTTAAAGTCAAGATTAGGACGGAAAGGCGGCGGCTCACCTCATCGGAATTTGGCAAAAGGTGGGTGAATCTTGCGCGAATGTGTAGAGTGAAAGGGGCTGACCTAGAGTGGCACTTGGATGTCGGTTAGGTACAGGATTTGTCCTAACAGGGTTGAACATAGGCAACCCACCCTGATTTTAGGTTAGACTAGGTTTTTGATTTTGAATCTTTAGTTTTCCCCTTTTTTCTAGTAAACTTAGCTAGGGTATGCATGCGCATTGGTCCCTTTTATTTCTGTCCCTATTTTTCTTTCGTTTAATTCCCCATCCCCTCCCTCGTTAGGTGGTCAGTGACTTCAGTTCTCTGGTGGATGCGGGGCGACTTTCGTTTCGTGTGTGTGTGCTTTTTCGTATTTGTTGTTGTGTATGAATGTGTGTGTGTCTGTGTGAATGCTTGGAGGAATGAATGTTTTTTCTTATTTTTTCTTAGCCCCGCATTGATTTCGTCTAGTTAACTGATTTTGCTGCCACATTTATGGTTTGTGGGGGGTTTTATTACTAACACAGTTTTGTTTAGTTTTCATTGTAAATACTTAAGTCATTGTTAATACTCATTTGGGGATCTTTTAAAGTTGTTGTTTTATTGACCCTCCCCCCACAGACAATTTTTGTACATAAGGGGACTAGTTAGGACTTCATAGAGAATTTGAGGCATTATGGTGAACGTAGTATGAAAGGTAGGAGTGAATGTGTTGTTTTGGTGAGTGGAATATTGTTGGTTTGTTTGGGTCCGTGTCTGGGACTAGCTAAGTTTAGATTTAAGACAGAAGAAGACCGTCATTCCCCATCCCCCTTTTAGGCCTTGTGCCACATTTTATACATAAATTGTATAAATAAATATCAGTACGCCTTAGCAGTTCAATTCACGAGTTTTTCCTAGACCTCCGTTGACTGCTATTCTGACGCCATTTTTTTGACCCTTGCTTATTGAACGTCATTTTCAGTGTTTGCCGCCCGACCTTTTGGACTTTTTTCAGTTGTTGTTAAGTTTTTTTTTCATTTATTACCGTTTTTCTTATTTACGACTGTTTTTGAAAAAAAAGATTTTTTGATTTTTTTTCTTTTCCTTTTTTTTTACCCCGCTTTTATTTAATTTTTTTTTTTTTTATATTTACCTCCTTATAATTCTCTTTGTTTTCTTTTTTTTTAGTTTTACCCTTTTTTCATTTCCAGTTTCTTTAATTTCTCTTTTAATTATATCTTCGTTTTTCTTTTATTTATAAACCCTTACCTGTTTTGTTTTTTTTACCGTTAATTCTTTAATTCTTGCTCCTTTTAAATTCTTTTAAATTTTCGTGTTTTTTTTTTTTTTGTTTGTATTGTATGTAATTTTTCTAAACCTTTTGTCCGTCTATTTGCCAATTTATTTGTCCTTTTATTTGGTTATAACGTTTGTACTGTTTAATTTTTATTGTTTTTGTTTTGGCGTCAGCCATCTTGTATTTGTTACTAGCTTTGTCTGTTTTCCATATTTTCGTATTTTCTTTGTTTTTCTTTTTGTCTAGCGTTTTTGCTTTTCTTTTAAATTATAGTTTTCGCCTTTAGGCGCACCTTAAATCTTTTTATTTTGCTGTTTGTCTCGTTTTGTGTTTTTAATATTTGTGATAATTTTTTTACCTTCGGCTTTTGTCGAATTTTTCTGTTTTTTATTGTCTAACGTTTTTTATTTTATTGTTTTCTTTTAAATGTTTTTCTGTTTTTTGTTTCGCCTTTAGGCGATATTTGTTCCTTTTTACGTATAAGTGATCTGCGTTTTTCTCGTCATCTTTTTGTGTGCTTTATTTATTTATTTATTTATTTTTCCCTCTCCCCCCCATACCTTTTTCTCCCCTCCCCTTCACTTTTTAAAAAATGGATAAGAAAGAAAAAAAAGTTCCTTCGTTTTTAATTTTGAAAAAGTAGCCTAAAATTGCTTCTTTTAGGCGCACGGTGAGGAAACACCTTTTCAACCCTAAAAAATATCCCCCAGACAGAGACAATAAGGATGAATATCCTGATCTGCCCACAGTGCCAACAAATGAGGAAATTGTGGATGCACTAAAAAAAGCCTCCAAAATTAATGAGGCGGAAAAAACTAAGAGTGACCATGTAAAAGATAACTCAACTGCTAATGCAGAGGCCGGGGAATCGCCCTCTTGTTGGAAGTCCCCTCCTAAATGCATAATCGACATTGCGGAGTTCTTGGATCGTGCCAAGGGTTACGCACACCTTGTGGTGGAAGGTGGGCTCTTGCAGGATCCAATAGAGCTGAAGAAAGTCGAGAAAAGAATAGTGTCAGTTTTTGTCGTCGACAAGCGATCTCGCAAAATTTGTCATTCGACTAAAGACACAGTGTTTAAATCACTGGAGTCCCTGGGGTTTAACCCCCTCCGAATTGTTAAGGGCAAGAGATTTTTCATGTGGGACGTGCTGCTGCCCACTGCCGATGATTGTATAAGAGCAACAACGCGGGATCTGATTACGAAGGATCTCATCCTTCGTACAGGGTACGAGGGCCGGCGTAGGACCAGTGTAGCAGTATACGAGGTCCCTCCTCAGGTTAGCGGCATTCTTGTCCCAGTACGGCGAGATTCTGGGTGCTTCTTGTGATAGCCTGACCGGGGGATGGAGCTTTGAGATGATGCTCGATCATAAAGCCTTCAGCTCTATCCCCAACTGTCTTGACGTCGGTGACCTGAAACTGCCGGTCATCGTGACCGGCCGTAAACCAGTTTGCTGGAAGTGTGGAGTGACTGGTCACCTCTTCCTGCCCAGAGAAGAAGGCCTCTGGACCTCAGGTCCCAATCGACCAAACTCCCCCTCTGACCGAGTCTTCTAAATCCGCCACGCCTGTAATGGGCACGCCGGCTACCAGGACCGGAGCGGGTGTACCTCCGGTTGGGTCCTCATCAAAACCCCCATTCCCCGAAGAGCCTTCTTCCACTGCAAGTGTGGTTGAGAAGGAAAAGGGGGAATGGCAGGTAGTCGGTAAGGCCAGAGGGAAGCGTCAGACAGCGGCGCCTCAGTCCCCTGAAGCCTCGGGGACTAAAGACACTAACAGCCCCACTCCCTCTGGTAACGGTAAGGGCGATGCCCCGGTCTCTATTCTGACCATCGAAGAAAAAAAGAAGAAATATGATCTGGGATATAGTAAAATGGAAAAGATTAAGGATTTAAAAAATAAACTCGCTCATCAAAGGAACGAAAAAGCACCTCCTTCCAAGATTTCTCCCACCTTGCAGTCTTCACAGCCCTCTACACCAAAGTCCCCCTCTCCAAAGAAATCCACTCCCTCCACATCCACCGACCCATCACCTTCTCCCCGTCCCTCAACCTCTCTTCGTAGAGCGAAGCCTCCACTTGCTTCCTCTTCCACTTCTGCCCAGTCCCAAATTCCTCTCAGTAGAGACCCCAGCCCTTTTAGACAACCCTTTACGCCCTGCAGCACTCCTACTACTTCTCCTACTAAATCGCCTGTAATGCCTCCTCCGTCTAAAAGACTGAGAAGTCCTACCCAAGAGTCCACTGAAAAAAGAAAAAAAACTAAACCTATTTATAATTTAGGTACAGACGTATGTAAAATTTCACCTTCACAAGCAGAGAAGGCAAAAGATTATGGAAATCGGATCACCAACTTGAAGTACCTACTTTCTATAAAACAGTTCGGTGATAAAGAGATAGACGACCCAAAGAACTTTCCAAACGCGCAAAGGGTCTTGACTGTAATAAGATCGGAGACTGGGGTGAGACAGATTTGGGCCATGTTGGACGAGGCAATAACTTCGTTCAACATGACCCCTCCCATTGGGATTACAGAAAATGAGAAATTGAAAAAAATGAAGCAATTTTGTGCAGGGAGGGTCCCGGTTTTCGTTCACCCCTCCCTTTATAGAGCACTAAAATTGACTTTCCCCTGGGATATCGGCGGAATCTCCCAAGACGGTACCATCAAAACTAAAATGGGCCATGGGTCTATGGGAGAGGCTGTCGGTATCCTTACCCGGGCCATGTTTAATTCAGGTAAGCAACCCTAATCGGACTTCTCAATGGCTCTCTGGTTAGCTACTTTAAATGTGCGGGGCTATGAGGTCCGAGTCTCGCAGGGCGAGGCTCTCTCGTGACCTTAAGCGCCTCGGTGTGAATGTTTCTTGTGTGCAAGAGACCCGGTTTTCTTCTCATGACCGTGAGGATATACTGTCTAGGGGGTTCGCCCTTTATTCAGCATGCTTTGATGGTCGTTCGAGGGGTGTCTCTTGGCTAGTGAGCAGGTCTTTGAAGGCTGCATGTACTCTTGTCTTCGCAGATCCGGCGGGAAGGCTTTGTGTGCTGGATGCTACTATAAAGGATAAGGCTTTGCGCCCAATAACCATGCCGAGCGGCCTGCTTTGTTTCGGGTAGTTTTAGCGGGTGATTGGAATGCCGTCCTTGACCCCGATATAGATCGTATAGGGCAAAAACCGGGTACTAACAATCCTGATGTGAAGGCATTTCGGGACTTTATCGGCGGGTTTGATCTTGTCGATAAGTTCCGGAATGAGCACCCTCAGGAGGTAGCATGGACTTGGACAAATAGTGGCAACTCGGTGCCTGGGACGCTTGCGAGCTACCTGGACCGAGTCTTAGTTAAGAGAGTCGACGTAGGGCTCTTAGGGTGTCCAAGTTTCCACTATATAGTTTATACGGATCATAGGCTTGTCCGGGTCCGTGTAAACTTAGATAAGCCTAAGGTTAGAATGGCTGGTTACTGGAAATTTAACTGTTCATTATTTGGTGAGCAGGATTTCCGGGACCAGCTGCTACTAATGATTCAGAGGGAATTGACGGGGGCGGTTGTGGGAAACGCCTGGTGGGACAAATTAAAATCCAAAATTCGAACGTTTGCTGCCGATTTTAGTCGTCGACTCAATCTAGATAGATTAGCGGCGCAAACGGCTTTAGAAGAAAAAGTTGATCGGGCCGTGAAATCCCGTGTTAGTGGGGATATAGCCTTAGCAAAGGCAGAGTTGTCCTCCTTGCTTATCAAGAAGGATCAAGCTCTGGTAGTTAGGGCTAGGCTAAAAAGAATGTCTTCTGAGGCGACGAACATGGCCGCTGAACTGCGTGCAGAGGAGATTCGGAACGCGCCAAGGCGACATATAGCGTGCGTCACATTGCCGGATAAGCGGACCGTGACTACAAGCGCGGGCATATGCGAGGCCTTTCGGGATTACTTTCAGGATCTTTTCACCAGGGAGCCCGGTCTGAGCTCTGCTCAGTTCGATGCCTATTTGGCTGACTTTCCCTGCCTCGAGGCAGCTGAAGCGGCTAGGTGCGAGGGTCCCATTACTGAGTCGGAAATCTGGGAAGCGCTGAAGCAGGTTGGCCTGGATAAATCTCCGGGACTGGATGGTCTTCCCTACGAAGTTTACATGAGGCAGTCGCCCGTTTTTGTTCCTTTGCTGGAACTGATTTTCAATCACTGGATGAAGCAGGGGTCTATACCTCAACGCTTCACCAGGGGTGTGATCAAGTTGCTGCGTAAGGACAAGAACGGTGGGGATGGGTTAGGGAACTTTCGCCCTTTAACGATGTTAAATACTGACTTAAAGATTTTGGCGAAGATCTTAGCCAACCGTTTGCAGCTTGTCCTGTCTCGTCTGATTGGCTCCGAACAGACTTGTACTGTGAAGGGCAGGACGATTCAGGATAACCTTCATATGGTACGCTTGATCTTAGAACAAGTCGACAGTGAAGCCGCGCTGATTAATTTAGATCAGTCCAAGGCCTTCGATAGGGTTGACCATCACTTTCTGGAGGCTGTCCTTTCGGCGGCCGGTTTCGGAGCCGACTTTCGCTCCTGGATCCGACTTTTGTATGCGACCTCCGGTGCGATGGTGGAAGTGAATGGGGTAAGATCGAAGCCTTTCGTATTGTCTCGCTCCATTCGTCAAGGTTGTCCGCTCTCGCCCTTGCTTTACGTTCTTGCGTTGGAACCATTCCTTCGCAAGTTAAAGGCGAATCCGGTCCTGCGCAGAATTACCCTGCCTGGGGCTACCACCTCAGCCAGGTATTCTGCCTATGCTGATGACGTTTCGGTTCTTGTGTCGAGCAGAGCCGAGATTGACGAAGTCAGCAAAGAGATCAGTGGGTATGAGATGGTGACAGGGGCCAAGATCAACCGCGATAAGTCTGTTGGCTTGCGGTTGGGTGCGTGGAAGGGAGTTTCTCTTCCCGGACCTTTCCTCTGGACGGATGGGCCGATCAAGATACTCGGCGTCTGGTTCGGTCCTGATCTCCAGTTGGAAATGAATTGGTCGGAGGTGCAAGTGAAGGCCGAAATCGCGGTTAATCTGTTGTCTCGGAGGGGCCTTTCCCTGAAGGGAAGGGCGGAAGTATGTGTTTCTCACATATATCCGATTCTCCTGTACCGACTCTCTGTACTTCCACTCCCGTATGCCAAACTAATATTATTAGTTCGGACCTTGTTCTCTTTCTTGTGGAGAGACAAGGCCCCTATGGTATGTCGCGAGATCTGTTGCCTTCATCCCTCTGGGCGGTCTGGGTATGCCTAGCATTGAGATTCGTCAATATATGCTTCGCATTACCTTTCTCGACCGAATGTGTCGCGGTTTGGATGAGGTGGGCACTTTCTGGAAAGAAGCCGTCCGAAAACATTTCCCATCCCTGAGAAGTGTGCACTTGTGTGAGGAGGAGGCCGGCCGTACACCCCGAGCCGAGTGCTCCTTCTACCGCGAATGTTGTTGTGCTTTGAAACTCCTCTTGCGGGCGTCGGATGGCCTCTTTGACGCCCAGGCGTTGTCTCGCAAAGCATTGTATCAAGTGTTAGTTAGGGGGGCCGTACAAGATGATCTAATTGGCGAGCTCGGTCTTACGAAGCAGGAGGCTCGCTCAATATGGCCTTGGGCGCCTGGATTGAAATGTCTCAATAACGATGAGGCATTACTCACCTGGCTGGTGATTCGTGAACCCCTCTGGGTCGGCAAGAGACATTGTTCAGCAGGCTTGGAGAAATATCCAAACTGTAGTCGCTGCACGGGGGAAGTCGAGACCATTGGTCACGCCTTCTTTCAGTGCAGGGTGGTAGTGCCGTTGTGCAAGTTTGTTGAAGGCCTCATGGTTCGCATGCTGCAGGGAAAGTTTTTTGTCATTGAAGCCAGTTCTGTTTGTAGCAATGTGGTGCCGCAGATGACGAAGGCTGAACACTATGTGTTCTGTTGCTTGCTAGGGGTCATGAGAGTTGTGATTTGGATTTTCCATTGCCCCCGGGTCCGCCCCTTATGGGACCGTGTCGATGAGCTGATGGCTCGTCTCGCTCCCGAACAGCTTGTGTCCATGGATCGCGCATACGCGTCTGACAATGTGTCGCCCCCGTATTCCGGGGTGAAACGAATGGTGTTTCTGGCGCTGCTGGCCACAGCTCGAATGGTGATTTGGATGACGCGAAAGGAGGAAGTCTTGCGAGTCAACCGTCTTTCTCATCATCATCTGATCCAATTCTTTGAGCATCAGCTCAGGATGAAGATTAGATCTGATAGAAAACGATTGCATTCGACAGTCTTTAGCGAAAGGTGGGTAAAAGAGGCGAGCTTGCTTCGTGTGAACGGGGCTAGCCTTGATTTTCTCTTCTAGGTCAACCTATTGCACATCGGGGTGGCTTCCTGTGGAACCCTCCCCTTGGTTAGGTTAGACAAGCTTCAGTATACCTAGTTAATGTGAGTAAGTGTTGTTCCTGGCCTGTTACCCGGCCGTTCTTTGGTTATGATCCGAGTCGAGATTCCCAACCTCCCCAGTTTGTTGGCCTCCTTTTTATCTCGACTGGGTCAGCTTTACATTTTCCCTTTCCCATATAATGTTTTATCCCTTTCCCACTCCTTTAGCGAGAGAGCTTCTTGATTCTGTCCCCTGGGCAGAATACAGCGGCCTCTCTATTTTGAGGGTTGGACGGGACCTACTAACATCAATTATATTTAGTTTGCATTTTGTGTTAATTTTATTTATTATTGGGTTCATCTCCTTTCCCACCTCATTCTATTATTATTAGAATTTTTAAATTACATATATATCATTATATTTGTATGGTGTGGGGCGCGTTTTGTGTAGGTCCCCCTTGTGAGTATGCGGTATTATGGTGGGAGGAGGATTGATTGGTGATGGGCGAGTTCTTTTGGTGAATGTGTAAATTGTAATGTACGAATGGTTCGTGAATCTGATTAGCTAGGTATCGGATAGTTAGTTTGGACCAGCCTTTACCCCTCCCCTTCATCGGCCACGTGCCACAATTTTGTATTTTACAAAATAAATCTCCTTAGCAGCTGATTAGTGCTAACATCAACTTCACAACATTCTTCAAACATGTCTTTATTTAGTAAAAAAAAAAAAAGAACACTTCTTGCAAACAGCAATGGGATGAATTTCAAAATCTCAGTGAAAAATTATAAATAATATTTTTAAAATAAATATTAAGTGTAGATTTTTTTCCAGTCCAGTTTGAAAGAAAATGTGTTTTATTAAATTATGCAATTACCAACTGTCAGAAACAATTATTAAATTATTTTTGATAAGGTTTGGGATATTTTTTCCTTATGTTTACACTTGGTATAGCATAATTTTTTTACTGAAATAACATCTTTAGGGATTTTTATTTATATAACTCAGAACTCTAAAAGAAAGTACACACAAGATATCAAAGATGAAGTGACAACACTCAACCATGCAAAAAAAACAAAACAAAAAAAAAACAAATATTTTCAAAGACTTTTCTAATAAAATAACAGAAAATAAACGAATTCAGTATACAATTAATTTATTAATGAATAAGTACTGAAAATCTTGTTTGCTTTTTGGCAAATATTTTAAAAGGCGGTAGCAATTTTTTGCCTTCATTTTAAAAAAAAAAGGATTAAAAAAAGTTTCAATATTGCCATGTCTAATGTACCATTAAATATAAAAAGTATTGCATTTTAGATCATTGTAATAAATTGTATAAAAGATATATATAAAAATGATTAAATAATATAAAAATCTCCTTTAAGAAAGACTTAAGGAGAAAAAAGTAAATGACTTAAGGAGAAAAAAGTAAATGAAAAATACCAAAATTAATCCGTGGCTCAATACATATACCTCTCTGAATTTCAGTGTATCTTATAAAGGTTCTAAAAAAATAAAAGTGAGGATAACATGTTTAATACACAACAAACAATTCTAGACAACCATGAATTACAAAATCATACCTAACCTCTAATCTACATTTTTCATTTTTCCAATTTAATTTAGATCTATATTTAGATTCATTAAAGACGTCAACATCTATAATAAAATGTTGAAATCTCATTCTCCCCTTCTATTTAAACTTTTCAATATAATACTACTTTCTTGCAAAAGTAAATCATTTTTATTCTGAAATTATTCAAGAGCACTTGAAAATGGAACAATAATTTTAAACATCAGTTCTGAAACATAGAAATTTTTGTGTTGTGATGATAAAATATTTTTTAAATATTTTAAATAATAATATTATAATAATATGCTCTACTTTGTATCAAGCACTTTTTAAAAAAATAAATGCTAAAGAATTGTGGATTGCTAACCTTTCTCTTTATTTGTATATATATATATATATATATATATAGGGCCAGCCAGTACTACAACCCCTTGGTTTGCTGGGGGCCCAAGCTTGATTGAGGCCTCAGCAGTACTTTGTGACCCTCTCTACTTGTCAATGTTTTCTTTTTTCTATCTACCGTTATATACGTTACAAATTAAACTAAGCACACCTGACTATTAAAGGATGGAAAATTTTCACTGATTTTAATGATATTCTGGAGTGGTTAGTACAATCAGCAGGTTCATTTTTCACAAATCCCACCCCATGTCTGAGACCACTGGTGACATGGTTACTCTCAGGGCATTTTTGCTAAACAAAATAGTTCCCAAAGTTTTATAATGTTTAGAAAGAAATAAGAAAAATATTACATAGTCAGGATAGAAACAATAAATAATGTAAAAAAAGTGCTTTAAATATACTAAAGGGCTAGTGATAAAAAGTGACCAAAAAATTAGCAGGTCCTCTGATTCTAGTGCCCAAGAATTTGGTCCCTATGCAAGAGTCTTGCAGTAAAATTTTCTTTGGGCCTTTTCAGAGTTCTTGGAGCAGTCAGACCTGTTTTTCATCACACTCAATGCATTCACTACTGATGCTACAAGTCAATTCGCCAAGCCCATATGTTGCCAATGAGGTAAATGCTATAAATGTTTCTCAAATTGTACATTTGAGTTTTAAGCCAAGTATTTCTCATAAACCATACACATAATTTACACATTTAAAGCAAATAAGTTTTGTATATCCTAAAATCATTTTAATGTACAATTTATTACTTTTGTAAATTGAAAAGATAATTAAAGTTAAATGTTAGTCTTTGTAACCTATAAGGATAAATGTTTCCTGCTGATTTTAAAATATTAACCACACGTTTTGTAAAACTTCATCAGTTCTTTGGTTTGTGTAATCTGTTGTTGTTGTTGTATGTTTGTTGTTTCTTTGTAAATGTTTACCTTTGCACCTCTATGAACATTTTCCCCATTGTGTTTATGCAAACCCTTTTGTTTTGATTGCAGTTCTCACAGCTGTATATGTATCTAATGGAATAAAACATCCTTCAACATAATTTGCGCAGTTTGTCAGTTCTCTCACACATTCAAATAGGGTGACAGCAATTACACTCCTCCAAACCTCCAATCTCCTGATCAGAAGCCTGATGCAATTTGCTGTCATACCCAGTTGATTTCAAATTTCAGTCAAGTTCATTAAATTCACTTTTGCAGAAATAATCTTGAGAAAAGTATGACTCAATATCTTCTCCCTCTAGCTAAGGTCTGACTGGAATATTGTTTGATTGAAAACCAGTCTAGAAGAGAGAAAAGTCTGAATTCAAAACCATCCTGAAAAGTGATAGGCTCTGTCAGACTATCTTGCCCTAGACACACCACTGCTGCTATGGCTGCAGTACTTATAGTGACTCTATGACCCTAATGGGTTACAGGACTCATAATGTGACAGGATTACTTTCCAAACATACAAAATATTAATATATATAAATATTTTATATGTTCTTTGCCAGTACAGTCTAGGTCTGTATATCTGTTTTATTGATGATAAAAATTTGGACTTATTTGAAACCTAGCATTCTTCAACCAAAAAAGCACTCAAATTTTGTTTGCTACACCCTGGCATTTTTTGGGAACATTACATCTCAAATTTACATATATATATATTGTAGAGTTACTCCACTTACTTTCCTAATTAAAACTGCCACTAGGGGAGATTTCCTAAGCCTATAAATAGTCAGTGACATCCTCTGTCAGCTTCTTTTTATTATTTCACATCAGGGATGGCAAGATGCAGGTTATAAATGGAGAAAAGCATGGATGCACACCAGCACGTTTCTCTTTACTTACATGAAACACATTTCCCAAGGACTTACTTGTATACAACTACACACACTCAAACAAGTTTAAACATTTTCTTCATTCATGTTGTTTTGCAACATGCAAAAATATTCTATTATCTAAATATAACATCATTTTGTCAATACTTCCAATTTTCACTTGCTTATATATATAGTTTTGTCGTTGCTTTATTATTATCTGGCCTCACATTCCGAGTCCACCACTTTGTTGTGGGATAAATATAGCATGAGACACGTGTGTTCCAACACACAACCAGCATTCTCTCACAACAGTATGTGTATCGATATATATGCACATGCACACACACACACACATACATATATATATATATATACACACATATATATATACACACACACACACACACACATATATATATATATATATATATATATATATATATACCTAAAATCCTGACAGAGAATGCATATGCAAGTAGTTACAGAGAGTTGGAGCAAGAGTAAAGAGGCATGATAGAGAAATGGATGAAGAGAAGGACAGCGAATTAGATCAAGGCATTTGTAGATGTCAATTGACAAGGCATTTGAATAATTGAAGATCATAGCTATCAGAGAAGCAAGTAAGATGGAGGGAGTTCCACAGGTGGGAAGTGCAAGACATGACACTATTGGAGTAGAAGAGATAGCTACATTTAACAGTTTCGACAGTGAAATGGTGAGACTGAGATGCCAGCCTAGTAGCACACTTAAATTCATGCAATTTAAGAACCAGCAAAAGTAGCTCATCAGAGCAATTACCATGAAAGTATTTGTAGAAAAGACAGAAGGAAGTGACAACACATATGTGAGAAAGTGACTGTGCTGGATTTTGTCAAAGACCTTGAGATGAACAGTAGGGGTTCCTGACCATATATGGCAGCAGTATTCCATGCAAGGGAAAATGGTTGATTTATAGATTTGAAGGACAAATTCGGGTGAGAAAAACTTTCTGGTGTGACACATAGAACCAACTTTCCTTGTGGTAGATGAAGCTATTGATTCATTGTATTTGTTCCATCACAGGTCAGTGGACAGTGTGAGACCAAGCAGGTGCTCTCGTGAAATTGAGCATCAGACATTTTAATGGGAGGTAGGGAGAGTTCTCTGTGGTGGGTAAAAGAGAGCAGTTTTGTTTTTGAGACATTAAAGCCTACCAGCCATTTCTTGCCCCAGTCAACCACAGATTGGAGCTCTTTTTTTGAGACCAACGGCCAGGTTAGTTTTGTCAGTGATACCAGATTTTCTATTTAGGCAAGAGTAAATAGTAGTGTTGTCTGCATAGATACCTACTTGGGAACTGACGACATCAAGAAGATCATTAATGAAGATCAGAACCAGTGTAGGACCCAGAATAGAGCCTTGGGTAACACCTACATTCGTCAGAAAGGAACTGGAGGACAATCCATTTAGGATGGCCTTCATTACACAATTTAACAGGAATGATTGTATTAAGTGAAATAATCATCCTGAAATTCCATATCCTTGAAGCTTATGCCAAACCCTATCAAATGTTTTAGAGATATCTAGAGACATAGCTCAAGCTTCTCCATTATTGTGAAGTGCTTGGTAAACAAATTCAGTTATGGCCATGAGCACATCAGCAGTAGATTGGGCAAAGTGGAAACCATATTGCTTGTGAAAGAGCAGATCACTTTGGTGTTGATTAAAGCTTTCAAGAGTGGTAGGAGACTGATAGGATGGTAGTTAGATGGGTCAGGAGGGTCTCCAGAGTTCATAAAGACACGTACAACAGATGAGGACTTCTAACAGGCTGGAAAGCAAGAGTCATTGAGGCAGTAGTTATTAGGTTGGTGCAAAAATAATGTCGTTTTCTCACATATGTTACTATGTGAGAAAACGGCATTATTTTTGCACCAACCTAATATATAGTTCGGAGACGACAGGAGTCAGTTTAGGAGCACATTTCTTCAGAACAACAACTGGTATCTTGTCCCCACGTTATGGGAGTCTAATTTAGTGACAATGCCGAATACCATTGATGGGGTTATGTGCAACTCGCTGAATAGAGCCTCAGTTCTAAGGGGAAAGTTGGGTGTGGGTACACCAGATGAGTTGAACGTTGAATTGGATGAGAATATTCAAGCAAAGCATTCGGCCTCTTGAATATTCAAACTGGTAGATTAAAATAAATAGATATCGTCATTATCATCCTCTTGACTTTTGTAATTGTAGCAGGGAGAACCCAATGCAGAAGCAACACTGAATATTCTCCACAACGGTCTATCAATGGCAGCTATCAGCAATTCTGGTATAGTCATACATATCCATTGTTTGACATTGTCTAATCAGTTTTTGCATTGGCCTCCTCTCCTACGTCCACCTTCAACTATGCTTTGCGTGATGGTCTTGCACAGGCTGTCATGCCTTGCAATGTATCCAAACCACACCATTTTTCTCCATTTGACAGTGGCAAGAACAAGTCTTGGTGGTTCAAAAAACCTTAAAACCTTTTCTGCACAAACTCACTGGTTTTATGGTCCCAATAGAAGATGCCAAAGAGTTTTCTCATGCATTTGTCCTCAAACGCTTGGATCCTTCTCTCTGTTTCTGCCAACAGTGTCCATTTTTCACTACCATACAGTAGAATGGAGACTACCAGCAATTTGTACAGTGCTATACTTTGTTTGAAAGCTTATTTTGCTCCTCCATATTCTTGCCAATTCAGTCATTGCTGCAGCAATACATGTGCAGATTTCCATGTTGCAGTTATTATCTTTAGAAAAGATTGCTCCTAAGTATTTAAAACTGGACACTTCCTCCAATGACTTCCCATTCATGGTAATGTTGACACAGGCGTTACTGTTTCTGCTATTCACCATTACTTTGAATTTCTTGGAGCTGACCTCCATTCCATATGCTCTTGCTTTTTCAACAAGTTTGTTAGTCAAGTCCTGGAGCTCACTGTTTTATACCTCTTTTGAGGTCTATGTTGTCTGAAAGATGTAAGTTACAGATGGGTCTACCATCGATAGAGATTGAAGGATTATGGTCATTCTCAGGAAATAGTTTGAACAATGTAGGTGAAAATATGCATTCCTGTCTCACACCGACAGTTGTCCAGAAGAATCCTCCCATTTATTTTCCTAGAACTGAGCTGGTGGCATCTTTATATAAAGCCTGGATGACATTGAATTCCCTAAGGATTTGCCAAAGGCTGTCATGCCATGCACAATCAAACACTTTCTTGAAATCAACAAAATTGTGGAACATGTCCCTCTGATGGTGCAGGTGTTTCTCTATGAGGATTCTACAATTGAATACCTGCTTCATTTAATTGTGTCCAGCTCTAAAACCTGTTTGTTCCTCTGATATCAGTTCAGCCTTGTATTTCAAACGATTCAAAATGATACAGAACAGGACTTTACTAGAATGACTAATCAGCTTTATTGTTCCATAATTCTAACATTGCCTGAGTTTTCCTTTCTTTGCTAGGGTTATTACCAGTGACTGAGTCCACTTGTTAGGCCAATTTTTTGCTCTCAAATCTTCTGGTATAGTGCTGTTATGGCTTTGATGGTTTCTTCACCTTGATGTTTTATCAGCTCAGAGGGAATATTAGCCACTCTGGGTGACTTGCAGGGTTTCAAGCTCCTTACTGCCAACTCAACCTCCTCTTTCAGTATTTATGGACTAGTCTCATCTTCTGTGGAGTCTTGGTCAATTTGTAATATTGAGACATTTGGATGGAGTTGGTAATTGTATAAACCATCATGGTATTGAGTCCATCTATGGAGGACTTTCTGTCAGCAATTTACCATTCTCATCCTCTACAATAGTTGCTCTCGTTTGACTGGTCTTAGTGAGGGATTTGAGAGTATTCTAGGCCTGCTAGTTATTGCCAGTAAGCATATCCTTTTCAATATACTGTTTAATAAATAAAAACAGAACATCTATTCAAATATGGGTATCCATTAAAAATAAAGTTTAAGCAATAAATTAAAATATGTCAGATTAATAATTGAAAAATCCATTCCTAAAAATTGTTTTTATTTAAATTAGGATATAAAAGTGAGCAGGGATGTATATTTTGAGAATTGGGAAAGGTCTGTATTTAAAAGCAATATTTGGGCTTTGCTTTGGCCAGGAGGTTCTTCCTGGCTGAGAGGTCAAAAGCATGCCAATTAAATATCCCACAAAGGGTTCATAAGCTATTAAAAATGTCATAAAACTTACATAAGTTGCCTTAAGGTCTTTGTTGATTGTTGTCAACTTAGACAGCTTGGCATTACTTACCATCATGAGATCTTAGATGACTAGCATAATACTACCACAGATTTTGCACATATTCTCAGGCTCGGTGTAATGCCATGCTTGCCTTTCTAAAAACCTAATTCAAGATTGCATGTTCAACCCTCTTTTCTATGGGTATTTATATGTAAAAGAATATAATGAACCTGATTTGAAAGGAATTTGCCTGAATTCCAATTCTGAGCCATTATGACTGACAAAATATGAATTACACCAACTGCACATCCAAGCTCACAACACCTGGTATTCCTCTGTGGTTACCCATCTAGGTATTGACCAGGCTCATAAAACTGTATAAAATAAAAAATAATAATTATATTCTTAAACTATTGGTTGTATAAGATTAAAGATAATTTATATTTAAACATAAATAGTAATGTCTTCATTACTGCACTGCTGGTGTTTCATATTTCTTTCATTTTTGTTTTTAATTTTTTGTGTGCTTTTTAAGTCAGAGCAGTAATTATACATCTTAATTTTTGAGTTTTGACCCCACTGGCTACCATATTATTTTCATTACATTTTGAGTAAAAAGTGAACATTACTTTTACAAAATCCAGTTAATTAAACCTTAAATTTACTAAATGACTTTGAAACATATATCTAGGATATATATTGTATTCTTAAATATTTTTTAACCATAATGAGGGTTTGATGAGTGAATGTGCCATTGTTTTAAAAATGCCTAAAACCATTATTTACATACAGAAATTTATTTTTCTTTTCATACAAAATGGCTTTAGGCTATTGTTCTTCTATGTTACATCTCTTCAGGACATAGATGATCATGGCTCTCCAAAATTCCTATCCCTTGTTTCTCAGTGGTTTTTCTCACTTTGCTAAGGCCTCTCCTTCCCCTTGTTCCGCCATCTATTCACATAAGCTTGTCAGGTTGATGGTTTGCTGCCTTCTATCTCTCTTAAAATCTATTTGCCCAAATGAAGTGTTTTAACAGAAGACGGAAAGTGTGACACTGGAATCCAAAGGTGCATTGGGATAGCCAAGGATGCGTTCCAAAAGATAAGCAAAGTATTAAGAAAGAGAAAAATTGCATTAGGAACAAAGACGACTAAACTGTTATGTGATATCAGCCCTCCTATATAGCAGTGAATGATGGTCAATCTCCTCACAGATGGAGAAGAGACTTGAATCAACAGAAATGTCGTTTTGTAGAAGGATGTTGAGAATATCATGGACTGAACAAAACAGTCCTTGTTCTAGGCTATAAAATGAAACTATGATGTCCTCTTAGGAATTCTTACTTCTTTCTAAATCAGGCATGGGTAAACTTTTCTGACCAGAGATTCTTTTTTATTGATTCATTTTCTACAGCTTTATTACAAACTGTCACAAATTCACAGAGACACAAGTTCAAATCATTGTGAATCCACCTTTTGATCCATCTTTTTCATTGTTACTGAATTGTTATGCTTTTGAAGGGAGGTATGCTAATTTGTAGCCAGCACATCCAGGTTATTCCATCAACCCACATAGGTACCACATCCGAGCTATTCCATCAACTGTTTTCTGTTATAGACAATGGAATGACTCAGTCCAGGTTTTTCTTTATATCATAAAACCAATGGCATTGGCATGCACACACTGATAGGCTTTTTGAAGGTAAGTAAATTTAATTTGTAAAGGCATAAGTTTTTAGAGAAAATTGAAACAAAAAGGAAACTTATACTTAAAATTAGAAAGAGTGAACTGAAATTTCTAGAGTACATAATGAGAAAAGAGGGCTTAGAAAATTAGATACTCACAGGACAGATTGAAAGATATAGCAAAACAACGCGTAACCTATGCAATATTTAAGGAGAAGAACCATAAATAATCAATAGTGCTTTATTATAGCCATTTGTTAGTTGTATTATTGCCAACTAATTAACTAATTAATTAAATCTTCTACAATTCCAGAATAATCTTTCTAAGGAAGAATCCATGAAAATTACGAACTGGAGATAGCAAAATCAAAGGGGCTATTTTAGAGAAACAGCAACTGTATAATTTTCTTTCCTTATAAGCTGATATTTTTTGACCACAAAAGATATCTAAGCCAGGATGACAAAGCGAATACTTTTCACCAGCTCATTTTATCCCTGCTTCTGGAAAATCAACAAATTCTCAAGCCTATAAGATCAATGCAGTTGTTGCTCAAGATTCCAAGCATTTTTCTCCCTTATAGTAAAAATTTTCCCAAGAATATACTCAGATCTTTGGTAAATATCTATGCAGATGATGTAACAGCTCAATACAAAAAAAAATCTCTCTTGTAACATTCAACTTCCTCAAGAGACATACGAGAAGTAGAAATAGTAAAAATCAAGTTTTGAAAGAAAGTTCAAGAAAATCAGTAAAATATTTTGCGTATATAAAGTGAAAATCTATAAGCGTTTCATTTTAATTTCTAAAATAAAAGTAATTCTTATTTTTTCAATTTCAGTCCCAAACAACTTTCTTCAAATTATTCTTTGATATCATAAGAATGACAATATTTGATATTTATTCCTAGAAATGAATTTCTTTCTTATGCTCAATCAATACTAGTTTGTGTTCTGCATCTAATGTCTCGAGCCAATAATTTTCAAAACTTGATGCCACACAGCTTTATTACCCTATTTGGGATGAAATGTTTAAAATAAAAATGGTAGATGACCTCAAAATGACCTATAATCTCCTGTTAACTAGAGTAAATAATGGCTTGTTAATTTTAATACAAAACGGAACAGCTCACTATCAATCAGCTGTGAGATCTCTTTCTGCCATCCATTAGCATGGCTGATTCTAACAAGCAGGAGACTCACTTCTTAGACCTTCTCAGGCTAACATTTTGCACTGACATGAAGTGGAAATATTATATTGAATCAATTATTAGGTCTGCTGCATGGAAAGTAGGTTCACTGTGTCATGCTAGACAATTTTTCTCTCCAGAATCTATTTTACATATTTAGAAGTCTACCCAGGCTTTAAATATTGCTGTCACATTTAGTCTAATGCTTCTGCTAAACTTCTAGAAATTCTTGATAAAATTCAAAGAAGAATCTGCAATGTTATTGGTCCTGACCTGATATCTCAACTTCAGTTATGTTTCCACCACCATAATGTAGCTACCCTATGACTTTTCTATAAATACTTTCATAGTAATTATTCTGATGAACTTTTCTCTATGTTACCTAGACTTCATGAATTTAAGTGCAGTACTAGTCATATATTGATAAATCATATATTCGAGAGTATTGACATTGATCATATATTCATAGGATATGAATAATGTCATATAATGAAAATGTCATATATTCAAGAATATTGATATCAATTGTCATATTATAAGATATCACAGTAGTAAGTGAAAATTCATATAAAATTTATTTTGTATTTTTAAAAAGAAACTTAATCCTCTTTGTGGATTGAGACATTACAAAATATTGCAAGATACCAAGTGAGGCTTGTAGACTTTTGCCCTCACTCACTTTTATCTTGTGATTTTCCAGCAAAGAGGGGATGCACAATAAAAGATTGGAAAGAGGCTGAAACTTTAACAATAACAAAAGTGTTTTCTTCTTCAAATTATTCTTTGATGTCATATAAATGAAAATATTTAGATTTTATTCATTGGATTGTGTCCTTGGATTGAATCAACATATTCTTGTATTCAATCACTGCTATTTTGTCTTCTGCATCTAATGTTTCAAGCCAGTAACCTTCAAAACTTGATTCTGCACAGGTCAGCACTTTCTCTTTGTAAATCAATTCAGCCAGAAACTTCATCCATGGCAGCATCAATTCTTGGTGACCAAGTTCTTTGAGAGCCAGCAGGATTCTTGAAATATGAAGGAAATTGTGATTGTTCCTAAAAGAAATTGTTAAAAAAAGAAAAAAAATATGTGAATAAATTCATAGAAATCTTTAATTATATCTTAAAAAATTTTATCAGGAGGGAAAAAGAATGCTGGGAAATGATGCCTTATTGTGACATCAGTCAAGGGTCCCAAATATGTGATATTGGTATAGACCAGAGTTGAAATATTGTCATACATTCAAATTTTATCAGTGACCAAAATGAAAAGGAACATAATCACATTTATCTTTATCTATAAAAGGCAGGATGTGTGTGTGTGTGTGTGTGTGTAACGAATGCATGGCCGCAATTTTCGACAGATTTGCACCAACATTTACATGCACATGCTCCAAGTTAGCGGAAAGGCTAAGACCAACTTTGCATTTCCCAACTTCCATTGATAGTGGAAATAATCGATTTTTTTCATGGTTCTACGGCAATTTTCATGTAGTTTGTGGCCATTTTATACAGGCCAGTGTGAGAGCCAATAGCTGGCTGCCACAAATAGGCAGGAAGATTCTATTGGCCAGCGTGAGAACCAACAGCTGACTGACATGAATGTTAACTAGCATGCTAGCATGCAAAAAAAAATCAATAGCTGCATTCGTCACAAGTGGGAAAAATTTAAATCTGCATGGCACTTTACTCCAATTGGCTCATTCGCTTGCTTAAACTCAACGTTGATTCTGATTCCACAGAACTGGGTTGGGTGTGAAAAAGTTATTGTTGTTAACATTCTTTTATCATTTGGTTTTTCCAGTTACAAGTCCTTTTTTAAAACTGATCATTTTTTGTTCATTTTGTCTAGTTCTTTTTTTGTAACAGATTTAATGTTTAGTATAGAGCTTAGAAAAAATTTGCAGTGTGAGATAGGCAAGAAGTAAGGCATGTAGCAACATCAGCACGGCAAAGGGCACTGCTTTAAAAGCAAGGAAGGGCAAAAATATTTTAAGTCAAGTGATAGTGATTGCTGTATGAGTCATACTATTTGAATCAAGTACGGGCAACGCCGAGGCATGCTGCTAGTCATATGATAAAAATAATAATATAAAATTGTCATTTCAAACCATTAGTAATGATAAAGGCGTTTCCTTATAAGAAACAATCAACATTCTTTGGCTGAACATTTAACATTACTATTTACATTATTTACATGTGAACTATTTCCCTTGTCTTTGTTGTTGTTATCATGTTTCGGCCATTGTGCTCTCCAGACTTCATCAGGTTTATGCCAATCTGAGTAACCTACAAGAAATACTGAAAACTGAACACTTTATTTAATCAACAGTCCTCATCCTTTCCTCTATCATTCCTACCTGCTCTCGCTCCAAATCGTCTATAACCCCTTGCGTGCTAGTGACTTCCCGCCTTGCTAAAGGTGAAATGAAAAAAAAATAAAAATAAAAATAAAAATAATGTAAACTAGTAGACATAATATACACGGTTTAAAATGGAGTGTCTCTTCAAATACGCATATCCAGCTATATATATTATGATGATCAAACTTAGTAGCTGTAGAAATTCTATGTACACTGACACAAAATTGCTCATGAACTATAGTTCTAGCTTTCTTTATGCTAATTACCTACTAGCTAACCCAATCCGATTATATCTCCCTTAATCTTTTGAGTTTCACACCTTGGATGGATCTACAGTTCCTCCTGCATCAACCCACCCCTGCGATCTCAATAGTTTCATGAGTATTTCTTGAACCATGATCTAATTCTTTTATTCTCAGTGTGCCATGTTTCAGACTCAGAGTCTTCTGAAGAACTTTGATCTCCCATTGATTCCTCCATCCTGCTTTCTTGTTCATCTATATAGTTCCTTGAAATAGCTTTGCTTTGTACTTCCTCGTAATTTTGGCTAGCTCTTGACTGGTCTGCATGGGCAACAATATTTTTACCATTCTTGCACATTAATGGCATGTTGTATCCTTTTTGCCTTATGAAATTTTGTTTTCTTTATTTCTTTTGTACCATATGTTTTCATTAATGGAGTAAGACATGATTAATGAAGCCCTAATCAATCTGCCCATTAATGCAAATGGGCTCTCTAATCTGTCAGCATGTGGTATTATTCTGTAATTCAACAATAATCTTGGTAGGAAAGTTTCAATCTTTTCTTGCTGAAAAGAAAAATGTTTTCAATCTCATATGTTTGGACCATTCGTTCAGCAATCCCATTAGATTAAAGCTGGTAAGGATGTGTTTTATATGTAACACAGCCAATCTTCCTTAACCATGAGCATAGTCTTTCATCACAAAATTCAGGTGTATTATCAATTAATAATGTTTTGGTACTTTATTTCTAGAAAATATTATGTGTAATATTCATTTTAGTATGATTGATTTGTTTATCCTGAACTCTGTAAACTTCAGTCCAAGCAGAAAAATCATCAGCCAGTATTAGATATAAGCCTACCCCATCAACTTGTGCATGAACCATATGAACTCCAGACCACGGTTCTGTTTCCTTATTATAGTGAAAATTCTTTATTTCAGCACATTTAGGGCATTGTGTAATTCTCCTTGTCTTAGGTGTATCCTGGCCACCACACTTCCATTTTTAACTGTTTCTGTGTAGTGGTTATCCCACAATGCACAGCATCATGTACACTTTTAATTACTTCTTTTCTACATTTCTCAGGTGGTATGACTAAATCCCCACTACAAATCTTTCTAGTTTATGTCTGGTTTCTTTCTAGGGTCTTTCTGCTTTTAAACAATCACTCCATTTTTGTTCCTTATTCTAGATAAAATTTGATTTAAGACTGGATCTTGAATGTTTCCATAACTAGTCTATTCATGGGCAACACATCTGTTTCCACCAAATTCAAAAATTTATCCACAACATTTTTGTTATGTTTTGTTCCATTTCATTTGGGACAATTCATGTGGTATTGTGTTTCCCTTCATATATTCTATATCATAATCAAAAGCCATTAACTTCATAGCCCAGCTTAATATTCTGGATGATGTAACTTTCAGTAATTCCTTCCTAGTGTTATTATCTTACTAAAATCAAATCTTTTTCTGATTTATGCTACACTAATTTCCACCACTGGCCGGATGTGAATGCTCCAAATCCCATCAACCACACATTGATGCCACACATAGCTTCCATTTTTACTCACACACTCAAAGAAAAATACAATCTAGAATTTCCACCCAATAGCACCCACTTCTGTCTAAAGAAACAAAATAAAATTTGCAGTCAATCTGAGCCTAAGAAAAGCCAAAATATGATCTGAGAGCTTACTTTCTATAAATATTCTAATGGCAATTGTTCTAAAGAGCCTTCTATCTTGGTACTTCGACTACATGAATTTAAGCCTTGTACTAGATTGGTAACTAGATCTCATAGTTTTACCTTTGATATAGCTAGACTATAAGTTCTAGTCTAAAAGTTTCTTTTCTCACACTTCTCATCTGTGAATAATCTCTCTTTTGGTTTCTTGCTTTTATGTCACTTACAATCTTCAAAAATTTAAATATTGTAGTGATATGTAAATTAGGTACTGTATAAAAGGCAGTATACCATATCTATGGAAGAGTTATCATCTCTTGATGAGACTACATCTGTCAGAGAGAATACCTGTCATAACAAATGTAATCTTTGTGTAGGATCATCTTTCTCTAGTTCAAGGCCAGGAGTTTAATTCTAAACTCTACTTTAAACTTACCAAATATTAAGTTCTGCGAGTCTCTCTTTACAGTTTTTTGCATGTTCAAACTTGTTATCGCTTGTCAGTCTCATGCCATAAAACTCCAACATCATTTCAAAAGCCCTCTTCACTCTTTCTCTCAACTCTGGAGTGCATCTAATAACCTGAATGAATGTAAAAGACACAAGAAAAAAGATTAATATTTTTATTTCCTTCAAATAATTATAAATAATACATAAACATAAAAAGAAGATAAAAAATGAATACATTTGAACATTGGAACTTGTTTTAAGAGCAACCTTGAAACCAAGATCCTTTTCTTTCTTAAAGTTTAGAGTCAGCTCACTCTTCTGAATATTGTTAAGAAAAGAAAAGACTTTAAAATATAAGTAAAACAATAAAAGAGGCTCTCAGCATATGAATTTGCTTTTCACACTTACAGTTTTAATATTCAATGTCCTTTCAGGGAAAATAATGGAAAAAGTTAATCATATTGATACATACTTCATAGAATATGAGCATATTTTGTCACTAATCTATTTAGAAATAATTCAAATTGCTTTGCTTGATTGGGGGTAAATGATTAAAAAAAATTACTTGTTATTGTAATCCAACTACTAATACTACCATGGCCTCCACACCAAGCAACTTTGCTTGTTTCGACATATTTATGTTGTTCCCACTTAATAGATTTTAAAATTTCCTCACTTCTGCTTCTTCATCCTTGAGAACAGAGGATTCTGGGTTCATTCCCGGCATTCGGTTGGGAAACAACCTACAAAAGAAAGTTGGAGAAAAAAAATTCAAAAAAAATTATTTGAAAGAAATATTTTAATTTCTTTTGATGAACTTGATAAAAAACGTTTCCATGTTGAAATCTTTATGTTATTATTAAGAGGAAAGATCAAAGTATTTTTGATTATTTTATTAAATTTTTTTAATGCTTTCGAGCATGCTTGAAATTTTGGTTAAAAATCTTGTTTTTTTTGTGTCAGCAAAGATTAGTATAGCTAAGTCATTTCTGTGGTAAAAATAGATTGATTTGGAAATTCTTGCAAAATCAAAAATTTGTCTGATTTTAATGAAATTATTTTAGAAACATTTTCTTTTCAGAAATCTTGGGAGAAATTGTTTTTTACATTTCTTAGTCACAACCCCCATGCACTTAATTAATCAAAATATGCATTTGTTCTTCATCAGTGGAAATGCCTAAAGTTTAAAATGCATTTTAAAAATGAAAAATTTTTCTTGAAGATTTTATTTTAGTTTTAATTCCAAGCTAACAGATTGAAATGAATATTTTCAATAAGCAACATACTTTTGTGTATTTCAAACCAAGTTTAAATTGATTGTAATTATTTTTTTTCTGATTATCAGTGAAATCAATGAAATCATCCATATTGACAAATCTGTCAACACAACATAATTCTTTTTATTAAAACATTTTTCAAAATACTTTCTGAAATATTATTTGTGAAAAAAGAATTGAAAGAAATATTTTGTTTCATTTACAATATTGCCAAAAACCATTTTTTAACATGGAAGTGCATGTTTTATAAGGTATTGACACACTTATCAACAACCTGATGTTTGGCTAATTTATCCAAAGGGGTCATGATTTTAATAAAATTTCATGACAAATAGAACATAAACACTGATTTTTATGTAGTTTTTTCAGTATCAAATAATAATAAAAATGTTAAAATATTTTAAAGATTCTAATAATTTTATTAATTTCAAGTACTTTGTCTTTATAGTCTTATTTATAGTCTTTATTGGTAATTTTCTAACATTTTCTAAACAAGCATTGTTTAGAAAATGTTAGAAAATTACCAATAAATTTTAGTATTTACTCTTTTATTTTCTGATAATGTCATGCATGTATATCTGTATTTAAAAAAATCGACATGTTTATACACACACAAAAAATCGAAAATTCTTTTTAAAATACTGGGGTTCACTGAAATGTAGTAAGCTTTTCCATTTATGATTAGCAAATATAACTTTTATTTAATAACAATATCACATGAACACTACTTAAATTCATCTTCTTCAAGTTATGAGTTAAATAACAGGACAGACTGAGCTCACTTGCCTTGATGTGGCAACCTGTCTAGGAGAAGGAAAACTGCAAATTCAAAAACTAACCTAAAAAGGGATGGGTTCTGTTAAGCTACATTTATATGGAGACATTATTCCTGCTATTGTTGCAGTACTTATGACTCTGATGGGTTATGTGATATGTGACATAACCACTGTAAATAATATTAAAAGAAAAGGGGGAATATACTCTGATGATCAACTCAACATTTTCCAAGAATATAGCACAAATAAAAAGCAATCAGTTCATATACACACACACATATATATATATATATATATATATATATATATATAACTTAAAATGGAAAGTTGGAAAAATACCAGAAATAAATTACTCACCATTGTATATAGAAATGATTTGTTTCTAAGATATTGTTGTTTCCTTTCCAGTGAGTCAAGATATTTTCTATGTAATCACCTTGAAAAAGAAAATGCAAAAGTGTCATTACTAAGCATAGCTATTTTTCTCACGGCATGATGTTATTGATAAAGAAATAAGTGCTCTAAACATGAACAATACAAATGATATTTTTTTTTTTTTAAGCATTTCACCCCAAGCAAGGTGGAAAGCCACTAGGACGCAAGGGGTTACAGAAAATTTAGAGCAAGATCAGATAGGAGTGATGGAAGAAAGGATGAGGGAAGTGGATAGATCAAGGCAACTGGAGATGTCGATTGACATTACACTTGAATAGCTGGAGATTATAGCTCACAGGGAAACAGGAAAAGGGAAGGGAGTTCCACAGGTGAGAGGTGAAGACATGAAGGTATTAGAGTAGAAGTGACGGCTACATTTAGGAGTTTCAACAGTGAAGGGGTGAGAGCGGGATGCCAGCCTTGTAAAGGCACTGCAACTCATGACATCTGAGAACCAGTGAATGCAGCTCCTCGGAGCAATTACCATGGAAGTATTTGTAGAACAGACAGAGGGTGGCGACGGCGCATCTGTGAGAAAGTGACTGTAGACGAGATGCCAGGGCAGGGCCAACTACATTATATATCTGCCTCTGGAACCTATCAAGAACCCCAAGGCAAACAGAAGGGGCACCAGACCATATATGGCAGCAATACTCCATGCAAGGGTGAATTGTTGATTTGTAGATCTGGAGGATCAACTCCGGGGAGAAAAACTTCCTGGCGTGGCTCAGGGAGCCAACTTTCCTTGCAGTGGACGAGGCAATTGATTCAATGTATTTATTCCATCTCAGGTCAGCAGTCAACGTGAGACCGAGAAGCGACAGAGAGTTGCTCTCGAGAAGTTGAGCGTCAGACATTCTAATGGAGGGAAGGGAACGATCTCTGTGGTGATTAATAGAGAGCAGTTTTGTCTTGGAAGCGTTGAAGTTGACCAGCCAATTCATGCCCCAGTTTACAATCGATTGGAGGTCCTTTTCGAGACGCACGGCCAGGCCAGTTTTGTCAGCGAGACTAGATTTGTTTTTGAGGCAGGAATAAATTGTGGTGTCATCCGCATAGATGCCAACTTGGGAAGTTATTGCGTCAGGAAGGTCATGTAGATAAGGAATAGAGTGGGGCCTAGGATGGAGCCTTGAGGAACACCTGTGTTCGTGGGATAGGAACTGGAGGAGAATCCATTGAGAACGACCTTCAATTTACGGTTTGACAGGAATTATCGTATTAGGTTATATAATCGACCTGTAATGCCATAACCCTGGAGCTTGTGAAGAAAGCCAGCATGCCAAACCCTATTAAATGCTTTGGAGATGTCTAGTGCCATGGCTCGGGCTTTCCCGTTATTTTGAAGAGCTCGGTAGACTGTTTCAGTGATGGCCGTAGATCGGGCAAAGCAGAAACCATATTGCTTGTCTGAGAGCAGATTATGGGATGTGAGGTGGTTAACCACCCCGGTATTGATTAGGGCTTCGAAGACTTTGCTGAAGAGGGGAAGGAGACTGATAGGACGGTAGTTGGAAGGGTCAGAGGGGTCGCCGGAGTTCTTGAAGGCAGGAACGATCGAAGAGGACTTCCAGCAGTCAGGAAAACAAGATTCCTTGAGGCAGTAGTTGTATAGTTTAGAAAGGGCGGGCGCCAGTTCAGACACGCATTTCTTCAAGACAATGGCTAGTATCCCGTCTCCACCACTAGCCTTGTTGGGGTCTAAATTGGAGATAACGCCCAGTACCAAAGATGGGGTTATGTTTAACCCACTCAATATGGGCTCAGTTCTAAGAGAGGGAAGTCGGGTATGGGTACACCGGAAGAGTCGAGCGTTGAGTTGAATGAAAATTTCCGAGCAAAGCATTCAGCCTTGTCGGTAGAGGAGGTCAGGACTTCGAACTGGTTGAATAAAGGAGGTATAGAGGGTTTGCAATTGTTCAATACGCTCTTGCAGAGACGCCAATAATCTTTGGAGCCAAATTTGCGAGATACAATACGTTCCTTCATCCGAGCTGCAAATAGTGACTTAGCATCGTTGAGAACACGCTTACATTCGTTACAGGCAGAGGCAAAGAGACGTCTATTGCAGTCAGACATGTCGCTATGGAATAGGTGCAAGTAGTGGTTCCTATGGGCGATGCCGGCTGAGCAAGCAGCCAAGAACCAGGGGGAGGAGCACGACTTGACCCTATATTTCCTTGATGGGATGCAAGCGTCGATTCCAGCTTTAACCCAGGAAGAGACTTCAGATTTGAGTAAACTTTCACCAGTTGGCAGTTAGGGGTGGGGTTGATACTATTCAAACTAGTTAAATAACACTATTAATGAACAATTCAAAGCTAGGTTCTTAAAATGGTTGTTAAGCCCTGGATAAATAAAGTATACAATGGAAGGCCATATGTCTTTCAACAATATTCTGCACCTTCTCACAAAGTCATTGTAACCCAGGATTGGTTATCAGAGAATTTTTACAATGATGTGGACCCCTAACTCACCAGATTTAAATCCTGTGGACTATTATGTATGGAGCATTGTTGAAAGGGAGACTAATCAACATCCTCATAGTACCATAGCTGAACTGAAGGCCGCCAGTGTCCAGGTGATGTCCAAAATGAATAGGGACCACTTAATTGTAGCTTGTGAATGGTTTTGAGCCCAAATAGAAGCAGTCATTGAAGCCAAATGTGGTTTCATAGAATAATTAGTTGAACTATATGACGTTTCTTTTCCCGTTGTTTTTTGTGCTGTGTGGTGTGCATGTGAGTATTGTTGGGAATTCATTATCTTTTAAAGCTGTTCCAAAGTCTTTCTTGTCTTTTTTGAAGATGGTTTCACTGGAGGAATTGTCAAAAAACCTGCAGTTAATTATTGATAACAGGTGGTTGGAAGATGTGTGTATATACAGTGACTTGGTATTGGGTTTTTCGTATGATTTAATATATATACCATTTAAGTTGAAGGTGACATCTAGAAAATCTACTTTTTTCTGGTTAGTTTTTATGTGTATGTTGAAAAATACATTTTTGAAAATTATTATGAGTTTTTCTTGTTTTGTCTGTGCTTTGTTTGTTCCAATTTCTTAAGATTATAAGACAGTTGTCTCTGTAGAGGCCTGTATAATTTTCATTGATTATTTTACTTAGTTTGTGTAGCAAATGTATACCTATCAGTTCACAGGTCTATGCACCATCAAAGCTTCCCATTGTAATTTCAAAGGCCTCTGCTTTCTTTGTCCATCGTATTATTCAACAATGAAGAATTGATAAGAAATTCTATTGAAGAGAGTAAAGTTTAATTTGTGAATTTAAATGCCACTCATGAAAGCAAAGTTGATTTATTTCCCTTGGACATCAGTAAAATACATTATTTATAGCTTTTCCACTATGTCGCACCATATATATATATATATATATAAATTAATTGATTTAATAAAAATATCTATAAGAACACCGGATTATATATCTTACTGTTCTTTCTTTTTATTTATATATACATATATATATCCCATCATATGTATATATTTTATTACTTAAATATTATTCTTAGTGGATACACATATTTGAGTTGATGCTCCATTTATTTATGAAATATGTAAAAGCTATAAATGATGCCTTTTACAGACATTTGTTGATCTCAGCTTTTTCATGTCAGGATGAAAGACAAAACGCTGTATATAGAAAATGAATTGGATAGTCAAACAATACTGCAGTCCAACGTACCATTTTTTTTATTGGGGTAAGAAAAATTGTGATTGGTTTAAAGTGCTATGGAAATGCAAACAATTATCATTTTTTGAAGCCTATTAAAGTTGCATCGATCTTGAATCTAGTCATGGCTTTATATGTTAAAGTATATTTTACAGTTTCTATCAAGATAATATATTGATATTAGTAAGAGAAAATCAATTTGCATAATGGTCTGCACCATTGGATAACATATTTATAATGACTTTTGTTCTATACAAATTTCATTAGATAAAAATAATTATGTGGGGTCAATTTACTTACCATCTGGTCTTGATTTAATGAAATTCTTGTAGAAGGCAACATTTGGAAATTTAACTGATATGTCTTCTTCTGAAATTTTAAAAAGGAGACATGAAAAAGGAATTAAAAAAACGTTAGCTTTTCAATGGGTATTCTTTTTTTTGAAATTTCAGTAGAGCAACTGTTACTTAAATTTGACTTGAATGTCAAAGTAAAAAGAATCAATAAGAAATTTTAAGAAAGTTGATTTTGCGAATTCAGATACCTCTCAAGAATCCAAAGTTGTCTTCTACCCTAAGCATCAACCCTTTTTTTAAATTTCATTATATAAAAATTACTCATGTGGCTTTCCAAATTTAGATTTGCCCAACCCCCTTTTGTGAGTAGTCAGAGGAATCAAGCCACACCATAAGTCCATCTCCCTTCATGTTTCAGCTCACACCATCACTCCATATAGGTGGTGCTAATCTCTCTCTTCCTGCTTTAACTTTCTCAGCAACTAACTTTAGCCTGCTCCTAAGATTGGTGTAATGAATCTTACTTCTCAATAGTCTAGTGAAAACAAAAGCGATTTTCATCCATTAATCTTTCTTTATTAGCTTGTCCCATGTTATTTCTTGATTGGGAAAGAAAAGGAAAAAAATTATTTCCACTCTTCTTAAAACAAAAATTTATCTTTTCTCTGTCTATTCATTTTTATGATCAATAGACCATACAGCCTTTTTGTCCATGGTCACTTCAAAACAATAATTACTTTTTTCTTATTATTTGTATCCAAAGGAATCCAAATTAATGTTTGGGTATGAATTTTTTTTTTATTTTGTCTAAAATCTTTGTAGATACTGCAATAGACTCTTGTAGGGAAGTGGAGAAGGATGGGTAGTTTTGGTTTTGCTCAATCATATTGAATTCCATCTTGTTAATTTTCGGTTTGATTATCCTTGGAATTATTTCAAAACACGATTGTTTTCA
The DNA here is from genome assembly GCA_963932145.1 of Acanthosepion lycidas. Taxonomy (NCBI): domain Eukaryota; kingdom Metazoa; phylum Mollusca; class Cephalopoda; order Sepiida; family Sepiidae; genus Acanthosepion; species Acanthosepion lycidas. The sequence goes on along the minus strand of OZ010600.1, from coordinate 17,144,937 downwards.
ATGCATTTTGTTTTTCATTTTCTTCTCAACTTTTCAATCCATCTACCTGAGAATCTCAACAGTTACCATCCAATTAATAGACTCTTTCCTCTTCCGTCTTTCTTTCTCTTTTTGTTTGAACAACTGCCAGAGATCTCGGTGTCACATATAAATAACACATTTTGCAGGCATTTGTTGGTCTCAGCCTTTTCAGGTCAGAATGAAAGATAAAACTGTGTGGATAAAAAATGAATTGGGAAGTCAAGCAATCCTGTGGTCCAACATAGCGTTCTTTTATTGGGGTAAGAATGATTGTGATTGGTTGAGATTAGTAGGGAAGCACAAATAATTATCATCTTTCAAGGCCTTATAAAGTTGCTCTGATCTTTAATCTAGTTTTCTTTTTCCACAGATAGCACAAAAAACACAAACATTTTTCTGAGATATTAAGATATTTCACACTCAAGATAATATGGTCCTGTTTCTACATTTCATTATTACCAATAGGCCAGATAAACCTGGAAAAATTAGGTACCTTTAGTCAGTTGGAGGTTCTAGTGTATGCACATCGCATATGTCCAGTCAGGCCAGCTTGAGACAGGCAGATATGGCAGCAAATATCATACACAAAAGGTGTATTTTCATATTTTATCAGCTGTCTTCCCTTCTTTCTTTCTTTCATTTTCTCACTGAAACCAAGTAGTGTCATTGTTATATCATATGTATGGACTATAATGGGTATGTTCTAATCCTTACAAATACAGTAGAATATAGTGTATGTGGGATTCACTTGGGTTTCACTTCTAGTTCACCACTAGCAGATGATTACTTACTACATGCCACTGGCAAATCTTGAATAATGTTTCTGTTATAGATATTATCGTTCCATTTCCAACCTTCGTTTTGGTTATTCTTATTCAGTAATGTTTTCCTAGGCTACAACAGTCTTTTCACCTCTTTCCACATGATCAAAGCAGAATAGTTCATTATTTATGATGCATTGGCAGGGTGTAATGGTTGTGCAAACTAACAAAGGTGGGAACAAACACAATAATAATAATAGGATGATAATGTTTGATCTAAGAAATTAAAAACAATTGCATTTAATACACCTGGAGTAATAAAAAACAACTGAAATTAAAAGGAAAATATTATGAGTTCAAAAATGAATAATAATTGATAATTTCACATTTAATTATAAAATTCAAGATAATATTTACCTGGAATTGTATTCCCAAAAATGGCTTTCTAGAAAAAAAAGATAAAAAAAGATAACACTTCTTAAAATCTTAACAAAATTAATTTATTTTCTGAAAGAAATAACTGGTATTATGATGAGAGATGAGGTGGGCTACAGAAATGAAATAAAAAAATTGACTCCATAGAGTTCAGAGAGTAACTTTGCTTTAAACACCTTAAATACAGTTCAACAGTTCAAAAAAGTTGTACTTGGAATGCTGTCTGTCTTTCATTGTTTTCTATGACCAGAATTAGAAATGTCCTCTGAGGAGGGGCAGCTACCACTTGATTATTTTCTGGACAATCTGCTATAATCATTTGTTGGGCTCTCTTGTTTGCTATCAAGTAGCTGGTATGCAAAGCAATGATGCTGTATGATAGCACATTCTCAAAAGAGCAGCATTAGAAGGTCATCAGCAGTTCCCTTTGTAAATTATTTTTTCTGGGAATTCTCAGTAAATAGAGTTGTTGTTGCACCTTCTTGACTAACGCAATGGCATTGATAGTCCAAGATAGATCCTTTAAAATGAACATTCCCAGAAACTTAATTTCATCCATTCTCTACACACAAACCCTGCCAATAATCAAGGAGTTGCTGCTGCATCTTATTCTTCTTTCTTTTTTTAAAATCCTTTTTTCCCAAGCAAACATGATTGTGATGAAACCTGGACGTTGTCAGTTTTATGGAAAGAAAGCCAGCATTGAGCTATGGTGATTAAAATAATGCACGCAGAGTTAAAAAGTGTCTTTTTTTTTTTTAAATTTCAAGAATAAAAGCAAAACGAAATGTGGAAAAAGTTAAGAATGACATTAGAAGAGAAAGAAACATCATGCAACAGCGATGAAAAAATCCTTGTTACATTATTCGTCTTGCATATGTGGCTTAATTTTCATTAATATTACATAGTTTAATACTTTTACCTTAATATCAAATCTATTATATTTCACTCATTATTAGCTAATTTTGCTTACTATAATACATTGAAAATAAACATTAAACCTGATTTCAGTTCTTTTATTTTACTCTAAATATAACCCCTCATATCCGGACTTTGTAACCAATTCCTTATATCCAGAAGGCCTTCTTAGTCTGGTTGTCAGGGATTCTACTGTACAATATTCCTTGCACCAAAACAGCAAAGAACAAAGTTCATCAGAACAAATATCATGAAATTATTTATAGAAAAGCTACAGCTATAGAGAAGCTACATTACTGTAGTGGGAAAGTGACTGAAGCCAAGATGTCAGATCAGGACCAATAACATTGCAGATTATTCTTTGGATTTTATCAAGAATCACTAAATATATAGTAGGAGCACCAGACTATATGAAGCAGCAATATTCAAAGCCTGGGCAAATGGTAGGCTTATAAAAATATGCAAGATAGATTCTGGTGAGAATTTTTTTCTAGCAAAATGAACCAGCAGTCCTAGCAATTGATTCACTATAATCTTTCCACTTCATGTCAGTGGAAAACATTAGCCTGAGAAGTTGCAAAGAATCAACTTCCTGGAGGTTAGTATCAGCCATATTGATGTAAAGTACAAAGTGTTCTCTCTGACTTTTAAAAGAGAGCAGTTTCATTTTGGAGGCATTAAAATTAACAAGCCTTTCCTTGCCCCAGTTAATGATTGTAAGTCATTTTTAAATCAGCACCCAATTTGACATTATTGAACTGATCAGACCTATTATTAAGATAAGGGTAAATAGTTGTCATTAGAATAGATACTAAGTTGAGAACTGATGACATCAGGAAGGTCATTGACGAAAATGAACAACAACATATGTCTAAGGATAGATCCCTGGGGCACACCTGGAAAATGATCTGAAAGAGTAGCTATTCAAAATAACTTTCATTTTGTGATATTCAAATCAACAGCCCGAGCTTCACAGTTCTTACCTAAAGCATGATAGACTTTCAGCAATAATCGTTAATATATCAGCAGTTGACTTAGAGATGCAAATGCTGTATCTAAAAGAAGGGCCTGCGAGATGATATGTTTAATCAAATCAGAGTTGATTAGAGCCTCTAGCTAGTACTTAATTTGCAAAAAAGAGTTAGAAAGTTAATAGACTGATAGCAGGATCAGCCTGTTCGTCTGTGTGCTTTAAAACTGGAACTCAGCAAACCCCAATCATGTTGTCATACCCTGTCAGAACATCAGTTCTTAAACTAAAATGGAAGTGTAGACTTTGACATACACAGCTGATACGATAAAAACAGACCTTAATTTCTGTTATGGAGTGATTTCACAGTGGAGGCTTGTATTTGTACTAAGTCGGTCCTAAAATAGTTTTGACATACAAAACGTTAGGAACTTGATATAATAGGTATGACGCAGAGTAATCTAATGGTGGTCGCTGATACTTTAGTATCCGACTAACAGTTGTCCGGCATCGACTGACTGACTAACTCACTGAGCGACTCCCACGTTACTCTTACTACTCCTACTTATTATAGGTGGAAGAGTCTATTAACTATAGAAGAGGTGTGTGCCACTATAACAATTTCATCCAACCACTTCTGTATTTTCACTTGGTACCATCAAAATGGATACCTTTGTTGTTTGTTTGCAATGAAAGCAAAACAGTATCACCTCAACCCCTTCTAAAAATATTTGCCAAAAAACCTGGGAATTTAGAACTTTGTAAAGAGCATGATTATCTACAAAATAAAATTACAAAAAATAATGCTAGAAACAAAATAATAATTAATGCGCGAACTTTGTAAAGAGCGTGATTATTTACAAAATATAAAAATGATGGGAAGGAGCATTTTGTTTTATTTTGTAAATAATCATGCTTTTTTCAAACTTCATGCAAAATTCTTGCATCAATTATTATTCGTTTTATTTTTGTTTGGTTTAATTTTTAAAAAATGCTTTATTATTGTGGCAGCCTTCACTACATTTATTTAACTTAGATTAGGAAACCAAACTGACATGAAGAAAAAAAGGATAAGCCAAAGACATCATTACACATAAAATTTGTATTTAACAAGATGTACAAACAAAGGTGTGAAAGAAAGTCATGCATTGAGTAAAACAAGAGTTGTCTCTCTTTAACTATCAATTGTTCCAAAGTTCACTGAAAGCAATAAGGTTGTAATAGTTTCTGGTAATAAATGTTTTTTACAGTTTTGCCATGTAAGAAAAAAGATGATGTGAGTATAGGGAATATTCAGCATGTGAGTGGTGATGTAAGTGAGAAAATTGGCGCATGGTTTCAACTGTTGTGAATTTCTGTGGTATCTGAAAACTGGTTTACTAAGAATTCTCTTTGCTTATATAGGTGATCATCGGCTCCGAAAGCACTGCGTGGTAAAAATCACTCTTCACGTGTAGACAATCTGATTGGTTGGCATTGACCAATCAGAGAGCGAGCTTTGGGGAGACTCACAAAAAGCTTCTGGGATCCGATTCTCCTAAAAGTGCACAAAATCGACTACATGAAAATATAGCAATTATAAAATTGTCACATTACACAGTAGTATTGATTTACTATCCAATGAACGCTTGTTGTTGTATAATTCGAATTTGCATTAGTATGTATGCGTGTGATGATGATGATCGTCACATTATATTATTTGTTCTTTTGTCATTGCTATTCTACATGGAAAAAAAATTGTTTAAAGTTTTCTTATAAACAAAACTACACTTATCAAAAAATTTAAGTTTCAAATATATGAAAATATTGAGAAATTAAAAAAGAAATTAAGTAGGTACCTCCACGAAATCGCTAAAAAAAAGAGCATAGTCTGATGAAAAAGACGCCAAACTTAATGAAAACCAAATTTTATCGTCTAAATGCTTATGTTTTTATGAAGAGGAAAGACCAAAGTTGTTTTTAATTATTTTTTAAAATTTTTCCTTCTTTTTAGAACATTCTAAATTTTGATTAAAAAAACCTTGTTTCTCTTTGTACCAACAGGTGAGAGTAAATAACATAGATAATTTTTAGCACGTTTTTTATGTACAGTGTAACCCGGATATAAGAGAGATTTTATATGGTCCCAAATTAGAGCCTGTGTTAATGTAAACAAAAAAATAAACCAAACCCGGATATAAGAGAAACCCGGATATAAGATACTTCTCCGGTCCCGACAACTCTCTTATATCTGGGTTACACTGTATTACACACATTAATTTGGAAAACCTTGCAAAAATAAAAATAATTGTCAGATGTTAATGAAACTTTCAGAAACTATTCACAGATGATTGAAATTATGTTTTTTTTTTTTTTTTATTAAAGTCATGGCAGAAATATTTTTTTTTATATTTATTAACACCCCATAACTAATTTTATGAAAAACTCTAGAAATTCGAGCACATCAACCTTAGTGATTACAATAATTAAAAGCACAAGGCTTTGAAGAATGCAAATCATGTTTTTTTTTTTTTTTAATTAGCTCTGAATTGTAACATACAAAACTCAATAAAACAAATACATATATTCTTTAATTTCAAATGCTTTTTTATTTGTTTTTAGTTGTTTTTATGAATATGGACAATATTTTCTGAAAGCAAAAAATTTTTTCAATGAAAATTGAATTTTTAATACAATTATTTGTTATTTCTTTAATTATAATAGATTTTTACATTAAGTTTTTTAAAAATATTATAACATTAGTTAAAAGCAACATCAACCTTTCAAAGTGTCCTTATGAGATTGTCATTGTCTAGAGCTTTGAAGATTGTATCATTTTGACCAATCAGAAGACCCACAGTAATTAAGAAATGTAATTTTGTGTTTATAATCGGGCGGTAATTATAAAGTACAGAAGACAAACCAGAATACAATTAAGTTGCATTATTTGAGTTCAGCATTATTCTCCGCTGTTAAGGCCTTTTTTTGCGAAACACGTATGGAGAAGTTAATTTGATTTTTCTATTTCAACTGAGAAGGGTACTTACAAGTATCAGTATCATCTTATGAAATTTAACTACCGCTAAACTTTAATTTATAATATGATGTTATTTTTATATTAATCTCAGTTATGACATTTTTCCATAAATGAAATTATCAAAATTAATAATAAAATGAATGGAAATACAAATAACACAGTAAATGTAATAAATGTACATAAAATTATAGTATTTTATGTACACTTCTGATAAAATTTCATAAGAAAGGTACCTATAAATTAATTCGATACCTTTTTCTTATGAAATTTAAATCTCACTCTTAGTCTTAACAGTCTTATTTTTTAATTTCTTTATATTTTCCATAAAGCATCGTAAACGTAAAGATGAAAGCTAAGTACAAAAAAAGAAAAAATTAGAGCGCTGAAAGTTTTCCTTAAAAGTAACGAGGTAAATAATTTGTTCACTTAAATCTAAATAATTTCACTTCCTTCCATCCGTAGAAAGAATTATCCTCCCGTAAGTTATCTAAACGTCAATGTCTTTCGTCACCTGTCAAACGACGCGAAATGTTATGACCCGTTTTGATTATTTTCAAATAACATTTTTTTCGGCGCAGAAGCTAAGTTAAGCTTGGTTCAAAATATTTTAAATAAACATTATAGTTTCTGATTTTATTAAAATAAGTTTTGAAAAAATGATAATTGATTTTTAAAAGAATATCAAAGTCAGATTTTCATCTTTTTTATAAAATGGAAAAACCAAAAAATGATTGAAAATGATTGATTATCTGTCCTTTTTTTGACAAAAATAAAACAAGATTTTTAGCGAAAATTTCGGATGTGCTAGGAACGATTAAAAATGTAAAAAAAAAAAAAATGCCCCCAAAATACTTTGATCTTTCCTCTTTAATAATAATATGAACATTAGACGATAAAATTTTGTTTTCGTCAAGTTCGGCGTCTTTTCATCATGCTATGCTCCTTTTGTTTGCATTTCGTAGAGTTAAAATGAAACATGTGTTTTTCACTTAAAGTCGGATTCCGATCCGGATGTGACCTCAACTCATTAATTTATTTTAAAATGTACATTTCACTTAAAGATTCAAAAGTAGGAAAGTTACTTTTTTTCTAAAAGTGTGAAACTGGCTAACTAAAAAAATATAAGAATTCTAACAAAACAAAAAAAAAAACTGAAACAAAAATGTCTACGAAATTAATTTAAAAAACAATTTAAATTTAAAATATTCAAATTTAAAATAAAAGTATGTTAGTTAAAAAAAAGAAAAAAGAAGATAATCGGCTATTTGTTCGACATAGAAAGAAAGACAAAATTACCTTTATTTTAAAATATAGACATTTTGAGAAGCCCGGGAAGATTACTACTATTCCAATTCCACCGATTGCTAGACAAACAGCAAGTTGTCGATAGTTTCTCCGGAAAACATGTGGAAAAATCCAATTATGAGTGATTTTTTTTGAGTAACCAAATAATCGGAAAAATTTTTCCACTCTTTCTGACATCATAAAAAAAAATGTTTGGCAAAGACAGCAATTACAATGGGCAAGAAGAAACAACTAGAAAAAAAGCTTTCTTTCACTTTTAAAAGTGCAAGTTTCTTTTAACTACGAATGCGGAACTAAGTAGTAGCAGGTTTTATTTGGCTGTGACAAAAAAAAAAAAAATGTAGCGATACAAAAATTTAGTTTTTTAGTGCAAACCCCAGGGGGTCATCCCGCACCAGACAGAACCTCTTCTTCGAGAGTTGGGGGGGGGGGGGATGAAGTTATTACTTGGCATCTGGGGCCTTCCCAAAAGGGGGAAGTGCCGAAATGGGAGGTTAAGAAATTTTAAAACTTCGACCCTGTGCCCCGTTCTGTCGCGACGTAAATGCATGTTTGATACCTACAACTAATAATTTTTATTTTTTAAATTAAAGTTATTAATATGGGAGAATTTAATTTCATATCAAAGTCAAACAGTAAATAAAAAAAACAAAAAAACATAATTCGAATTATCTAAAACAAAAATCAATTCTTTTTTTTACCCAAGTTCTATAAGAAGAGGACAATTAAATGAAATGATAAATTTTTACGTCTGGTAGTTGTAGAATCCAGACAAAAATACATCCAGCCAAAACAAAAAAAAATTAAAAAAAATAAAAATACCTCAACTCGCCTCAATAAAACTTAAAAAGTAGGACACATTTTTTCTTTTTCTTTTACTTTCCTTATTTGACGAAAGTACATAACCTTTTAAAAACATATTTGCCCTAAGACTTATTGTTCATACCACCAAAATAGGAGCGTTCTTTTTTCACCGAAATTAAAACAAAAAATAAACTCGCTACACACGTTCAAAAAAATGCTAAAAAAATCAAGGAAGGAATCATTCAACAAATCAAACGAAATTTTCAGTGCTTATTCATTAATAAATAAATTGTATAGTATACTAAATCACTTATTTTATTAGAAAGTTTTGTAGAAAATTTTCTTTTGTTATTAGTGGGTTGTTACACCCCCACCGCTTTTAAATATCTTGTGTGTACTTTTTTTTAATTTGGGGGTGCTAGCGAAATTTCTTTATTTTACTTTGCTCATTTATAAAGAAAAAAAATAATGTAATTAATATCAAGTGTGAACATACGAAAAAACTCGTCACGAGTCTTATCCAAAGTAATTTAATAAAATTCAAAAAATAATTTTTTTCTTAACATTGGTGCTTCTTGCTCTTGCATAATTTAAGAAAACATTCTATTTCCTTTCACTCAGAGTGAACGGGAAAACTAAATCTTACTGAAATTTTAATTTTAAAAAATTACTTGTACTTTTTGGGATTTTGAAATTCATCCTATTACTGTTTATCAGAAGAGATTTTGTATTAAATAAAGACATGTTTGAAAAATGTAAAGTTTAATACAGTATTCTAATGTGAACCCTTTTTTAAAAGAATTTACTGTTTTTTTCATTTTAGCTGTTTAGCAACTGTCATACTCATATTATTTTTCAAAATGTATGTTCAAAAGGGAAATAATTCTGAATCACCACCTTTGACTATTCTTCCCCCTTGAAGATTATATTTCAATAACTCTTAAATTCAGAATAATTTAAAAAAACTCACTGGGTGCAACTATTTTATTGCATCAAAAAGATAAGAAAATAATCCACTTCAAAAAATGTAATATAAATTAATTCATTCTACTAAGTTTAAAGTGAGAAGAAATAAAAATTAAACTATTCGTTAACCGTTCAAAAGGTAATTAAATAAATAAATATGAATTTCTTAATTATTGCACAGCTGGTGTTCAATATTTCTTTATTTTTTAAAATAAATTTAATGTGTCTTTAAGTCAAGCGTGAAATTATATAGTTCCTATTTTTTACCTATGACATCACAGGTTACTATGTGTAAAATAAACATTATTTTCATTTTATTAGGTTGGTGCAAAAATAATGTCGTTTTCTCACATAAAGTTGAAGGTCAAAAAACGTCATTATTTTTGCACCAACAATAAATAAAAAGTAAGTACAAAATCCAGTTAATTAAACCTTAAATTTACTAAAAAGACTTTGAAACATATATCTAGGATATATATTGTATTCTTAAATTTGTTATTTATATTTTTTATCTATAATGACGGTTTGATGAGTGAATGTGCCATTGTTTTAAAAATGCCTAAAACCATTCTTTACATACAGAAATTTATTTTTCTTTTCATACAAAATAGCTTTAGGCTATTCTTCTTCTTCTATGTTACATCCCTTCAGGACATGGAAGATCATGTCGCTCCAAAATTCCTATCCTTTGTTTCTCAGTGGTTTTTCTCACTTTGCTAAGGCCTCTCCTTCCCCTTGTTCCACCATCTATTCACATAAGCTTGTCAGGTTGATGGTTTGCTGCCTTCTATCTCTCTTAAAATCTATTTGCCCAAATGAAGTGTTTTAACAGAAGACGGAAAGTGTGACACTGGAATCCAAAGGTGCATTGGGATAGCCAAGGACGCGTTCCAAAAGATAAGCAAAGTATTAAGAAAGAGAAAAATTGCATTAGAAACAAAGAAAAGACGACTGAACTGTTACGTTGTAGTGATTATCATCACCATCATACATACAGATCATGCGACAAGCATTCATTGGCTAATCTCCTCAAAACTAGCTCACTGATTGGTCAATTTCGACCAATCAGGTATCTTGCACACGAGGAATAAAATTTCCTGCTCACTAAGGTTTGAGCTGGTCACGTGATACACCATCTTATATAAACAAAACACGTGTAAGCTCTCTCTCTCTTTTCCGTCACTCTTGCGTCTCATTCCTTGCTGCCAAAATGTAACCTTCAAGAACTCCTGTCCTGACCATGCAGTTAGACGTTAAAGAACATTACAACATTCACGCAAGTATGAACTCTTAACTTCTCTGAATTCTTACCAACTTTACCAATACACAATTCCTAACATGCAACAAGAACTTTATTCTTCCTAAATTACAGTTTAATAGCTATTTCAATTTATAAGCTCCGGTACAAATATTTCCAAATCTAAGAGACATAAGTCTATCAAACCTTCAGCTTACGTATATGTACATTAAGACAAATAAAATCAAATGTTATGTTTTGAAACATTATGTTCTCTCTTGTATTAATTGTTGTGGATGGAAGATTATCAAACACACACAATTTTTAGCCTTCTTACCAGTCAAACCTTCTGATACTTTCTAACACTTGACACATCTACAACAACGTAATATCAGTCCTCCTATATGGCAGTGAATGATAGTCAATCTCTTCACATATGGAGAAGAGACTTGAAGCAACAGAAATGTTGTTATAATCTTCCTAAAACCAGATCTTCTTCTGATTCATGTTACACAAATTTACACCACTGGCCGGATGTGAACGCTCCGAAACCCAAGACTGAACTAAAAATTCCGCCATGTGTGCATTGTCTCCTCACACACCTTCTGCTTTTCTCACCACCTCAAAAAACCTCACCTCACAAAAAACATACAATCCAATTTTTTACCCAATAGAACCCACTCCCACCTAAAGAAGCAAAATAGGAATTGAAGCCAATTTGAACCTACGAAAAGGACAAAAAAAAAATGGATTATACTGTATTCACTCACCATGAAATGCTAGAATTTATCAAACAGCAACGAGCAACCATTCTCAAATTGAGAACAGACTTGAAATCCACTAAGCCAGAATCTTTGACGAACTTCAGCAAATGCTGACTGCTCTAACCTCTGCCTTTATCAGGATCGCACACACCTCAACACACTACAAACTATTCATGTGACTACAATTTTTATGTGACATTATGTGCGGCATAAAACATTTCCATCCGGGTAATGATGTCAATTGACTTATAACCAATTTAAACAAGGCCTACACAATCCATGTAAAACCTGAGCTTTCACATTATCTGAGGATGGAAACCGAATTTGTTAAAATCATGAAGCAACTTCTCTACGAGGGTATATTCCAACAGATGGAGGACTCGCAACAGACCACAGCCTCATACGAGCAGTTGAGGGGCTATCTGCTAAGAACCCAAATAACCAACTTATAGTCCCTCAGCCGAGCGTGAGATCTGCAATGACATGACAATGAAAAGATCAATGATTTTGCAGGCTGGCTTGAGACCACGATCAGAGAAGCAGCAGTCCATATAAAGGCGAAGTTTCAGACGGGCAACAACTCTGAAATGAGTGCCAACATCGTTTTTTTTCTCATGGGCGCGATGCTTATGAGCAAATTTTAAGGCCTGTGCCACGAACATATATCCTCACCTTGTAAAGCTGATGGATAACCGCTACTCAGTGAGTGGTATAGCAAGTGATGCCCAACACTACCTCGACCACGGCATAAAAACCAATGATATCCCAAACCTTACCGCAGACATAATGTAAGCGCAAAGACAGCGACCGCATACACAAATCAAGGTGTCCATTAAAATCTCGCCAACCTGAAACGTCAAATACACCAGATATACCAACAGATATATCACCCAAGACCACCTCTACGAGAATGGGGCACAACGACATAACCCTGAAACAAATGCCCACAAACAACTGAAATAACAGAATCCACTATTTGGACTGCAGAAACTACATGAAGGGCCTCACATATTTCAAGGGCAAAAATTGCCCTTACTTCCATCCACCTTGTGCTCAAACACACATTGCGACTGTATACTCAAACACACCTACAACAGCCACAGGACAACCTGATGTTGCAAACCAACTGCATGAAATGGATTTTTGGTTAGAGCCAGATGAGATATGATGGTTCAGTCCCTGGTCCAGAATATTGACAAACACCGTCATATCTTCAATTTCCAATATCCACACGCGCATTGATCTCCTCCATTCAAAAAAATAGACATCACTATCAGCAATATTACTTTCTCTGAGATAGGCATGCTAGACTCAGGGTGCACCACTTGCGTCATACCTATCTCTCGCCTATGCGAGCAAGCAAGGAAACACTTAAAAACATCAAATACACACATAACAGTAATAGGTGGTGATGTTTCTGTCATTGGCAAAATAATCAGTGATATTAGCGTGGACGATGCCAGCTCACCCACATTTCAGAACATGAATTTACTGGTCACTAATACCACTATACCAATCCTTGTTGGCCAGAACATTTTATATCACGATATGCTAGCATTGTATACTGTAAACAATCGAGACACCACAGTCAAATTCTACTGAACCTTAACATCAGGTGATGTAACCCATACAGCATCTCTGATATCAGTCACTAACCCAAAAATGCCTCACACCTCCAAACCCATATATGGGGTCCAACCCGTCATGAGCCAGCTTATGGCGACGTCCCAAATCAATATCCAGTCCTTAGAGCAAAAACTGGATTTGGTTAGAAAAAATGCAGGCATAGTCCTCCCTGCTCATCCCAACCATGGGGAACTAGAAGTAACAGCAGCCCTTCTTGTCAAATATACCAATATATTTGGCAATGATGACAATCAGGGCACATTCATTAACCTAGCGTATATACCCACTAATGACCAGTCCCGCAGCCAAAAGCAACAGCCTACTTCACAGTTGTTAGAAGCTGACATCGACATTGAGATTCAATGCATGGCTACTGAAGGGAACACCAAACTCTGCTTTGACCTGAAAGGGTTCAACAGCCCTATCTTTGCCATTCGAAAGAAAAACGGATGAATCCGCATAGTGACCAATTTCAAGAGGACCCTTAACAAGGTACTCACAGTTTTAGGTCCTTATCTGATGTTCACGATCAATTCCATTTTTAACAAGCTAGGCCAGGGAAACAAATACTTTTTATCCCTCGATCTCTGCAGTGGATACTGGCAAATCCCCATCGATGAACGTGACCACCACAAAACTGCATTTACCAATATACACACTTAGCCTTTGGTCTAACATCTGCTGGTTAAATATTTTCTTGATGCATAGCCAAGGAATTGAACACCGTCACTTCATGGGATAATATCTTGTTATACATTGATAACAACCTCGTCCACGCCCAAACCTTTCATAAGTACATCTTCACACTGGAACAGTTATTCATTGCTCTTCAAAAATTCAGACTGAAACTCAACCTCAAGAAGTGCACCTTTCTTGCTTCAGAAGCCAAATTTCTTGGTCACATTGTTAACAGCAAAGGATTCTGACCTGACCCAGAATAAATTTGTGCTATTGTTGAGATGAAGCCACACAATACAAGAAAGGAGCCACAATGTCTTATATGCCATTTTCTGGATTTACGAACAAATCAAGACAGTTTTATTTTCCCGCTTGATGGCTCCTTTACATGAACTCAGCAGGACCAACAAGCTGTTCATTTTGATAGAAGCTGACAAGGCTTTTGAAAAATTAAGAGACGCTTATCATCCCCACCAGTCATTTTATTTCCAGATTTCACTCAACTCTTTACACACACTACAGATGCTAGTGACTTTGCATGAGGTGCCATCCATATACAGGAAGCTGACAATGGATGTAAAAAGATCACAGCTGTTACTTCCCATACCTTCATCCCAACAGAACAAAACTGGTCCACTACTGAATGCAAAGTGTTCACAATAGAAAGGGCCATATCCAAATTTGATTACTTTCTGCACAGCCACCCATTCACTATTTTGTGACACTTGTCAGTTCAGGGTTGGATGTGACACTGAGTCGTCGGCGAGGCGAAGCTGTGATATTTCTCCTATCAGCGTTTCGGGGTTGACTTTTTGTCGCTCCCACCAACCTGTGTCCTGGCCGATCGGTGGTCGTCACTGCCCAGTGGGATCTTTTGGTCAGGGTACCAAGTAGGATGATCGGTTGATTTCAAACGGCTTCACCTCAGATGCAACCAGTTCGACACCAACTCCGTCATTCTCAGCTCACTTCCAATGTCTGGTTACCAAAGCAACTACTTCGATCTCAAGTCTAACCTACTCATGTTGTGATTTTCATCTTAAGTAGACGAGATCAATCAGACATCAGGCTGTAGTGTAAGATGAGTCTAAACTGGAGGTGATATCGCATAAGCGTAAAGAAAAGAAGTAAATAAAACCCCAAGAGGTTCAAGTATGTTGAAAGTAACAAATTAATTTTTTATCCGTCTATTATATACAGGAGTGTGTGTTTTTCTCCCAAACCTTTTTTTTTGTTTTTGAAGAGTGACATTTTTATGCTTCTTAGGCAAGTTCTGGTCTTCTAAGTCAACTGGTTTAGTTTGTAAGTGCTAGCTTAGCTTTGTTCGTCAGTAGTGGGAAAAATGGGCTTAGAAAATTTGATACTCACAAGACAGATTGAAGGACATAGCAAAAGAACATGTAACTTACCTAGTGAGCTTGAGTAAATGGATGGTTGAACAAGCTTTAAGAGAGATAACAAAAAAGACAATTTATTAAGCACTACAAAAACAGAAAATTGTGGAGAGACATGATCATCAATGTCTGTAAAAGGCATGGAATATTTAAGGAGAAGAACCATAAATAATCAATAGTGCCTTTATTATTGTCATTTGTTAGTTGTATTATTGCCAACTAATTAATTAATTAAATCCCCTACAATTCCAGAATAATCTTTCTAAGGAAGAATCCAACATGAAAATTACAAATTGGAGATAGTAAAATCAAACAAGTATAACAATTTAAATAACTGGGAAGTGTTTAAGAGAGGATGGATAGTGTGACACTAGAATTCAAAGGCACATCAGGATAGCAAAAAATGCCTTCTAAAAGCTAAGCAAGGTATTAAGAAACAATTAGAAACAAAGGAAAGGGTACTCAACTATTATATGATATCAGTCCTCCTATATGGCAGTACTGGACAATCTCCTTACAGATGAAGAAGTGATTTGATGCAAAAGAAATGGAGTTCTACAGAAGGATGATGAGAATACCATAGATCCAGCATATAAGCAACAACAAAGTTTTAGAGAAAATGGAAACAAAAAGGGTACTTATTTTTAAATTCAGAAAGAGATAGTTGAAATTTCTAGGGCACAAAATGAGGAAAGAAGCTTGGAAAATTTGACACTCACAGAACATATTGAAGACAAAAAGCAAAGAGGAAAGCAATGCATGACCTACTGAGCTTGAGTAAATGGATAGTGGAACAGGGCTTGGGAGAAATAATAAAAAAGACAAAATTTATTAAGAGCTACAAAGGACAGGAATTTATGGCAAGTCATGATCATCAGTATCCTAAAGAGGCTATTTTAGAGAAACAGCAACTGTATAATTTTCTTTCCTTATAAGCTGATATTTTTTGACCACAAAAGATATCTAAGCCAGGATGACAAAGCGAATACTTTTCACCAGCTCATTTTATCCCTGCTTCTGGAAAATCAACAAATTCTCAAGCCTATAAGATCAATGCAGTTGTTGATCAAGATTCCAAGCATTTTTCTCCCTTATAGTAGCAATTTGCCCAAGAATATACTCAGATCTTTGGTAAATATCTATGCAGATGATGTAACAGCTCAATACAAAAAAAATCTCTCTTGTAACATTCAACTTCCTCAAGAGATATGAGAAGAAGAAGAAGAAGAAATAGTAAAAATCAAGTTTTGAAAGAAAATTTAAGGAAATCAGTAAAATGTTTTGCACAAATGAAGTGAAAATCTATAAGCGTTTCATTTTAATTTCTAAAATAAAAGTAATTCTTATTTTTTCAATTTCAGTCCCAAACAACTTTCTTCAAATTATTCTTTGATATCATAAGAATGACAATATTTGATATTTATTCCTAGAAATGAATTTCTTTCTTATGCTCAATCAATACTAGTTTGTGTTCTGCATCTAATGTCTCGAGCCAATAATTTTCAAAACTTGATGCCACACAGCTTTATTACCCTATTTGGGATGAAATGTTTAAAATAAAAATGGTAGATGACCTCAAAATGACCTATAATCTCCTTTTAACTAGAGTAAATAATGGCTCGTTAATTTTAATACAAAACGGAACAGCTCACTATCAATCAGCTGTGAGATCTCTTTCTGCCATCCATTAGCATGGCTGATTCTAACAAGCAGGAGACTCACTTCTTAGACCTTCTCAGGCTAACATTTTGCACTGACATGAAGTGGAAATATTATATTGAATCAATTATTAGGTCTGCTGCATGGAAAGTAGGTTCACTGTGTCATGCTAGACAATTTTTCTCTCCAGAATCTATTTTACATATTTAGAAGTCTACCCAGGCTTTAAATATTGCTGTCACATTTAGTCTAATGCTTCTGCTAAACTTCTAGAAATTCTTGATAAAATTCAAAGAAGAATCTGCAATGTTATTGGTCCTGACCTGATATCTCAACTTCAGTTATGTTTCCACCACCATAATGTAGCTACCCTATGACTTTTCTATAAATACTTTCATAGTAATTATTCTGATGAACTTTTCTCTATGTTACCTAGACTTCATGAATTTAAGTGCAGTACTAGTCATATATTGATAAATCATATATTCGAGAGTATTGACATTAATCATATATTCATAGGATATGAATAATGTCATATAATGAAAATGTCATATATTCAAGAATATTGATATCAATTGTCATATTATAAGATATCACAGTAGTAAGTGAAAATTCATATAAAATTTATTTTGTATTTTTAAAAAGAAACTTAATCCTCTTTGTGGATTGAGACATTACAAAATATTGCAAGATACCAAGTGAGGCTTGTAGACTTTTGCCCTCACTCACTTTTATCTTGTGATTTTCCAGCAAAGAGGGGATGCACAATAAAAGATTGGAAAGAGGCTGAAACTTTAACAATAACAAAAGTGTTTTCTTCTTCAAATTATTCTTTGATGTCATATAAATGAAAATATTTAGATTTTATTCATTGGATTGTGTCCTTGGATTGAATCAACATAATCTTGTATCCAATCACTGCTATTTTGTCTTCTGCATCTAATGTTTCAAGCCAGTAACCTTCAAAACTTGATTCTGCACAGGTCAGCACTTTCTCTTTGTAAATCAATTCCGCCAGAAACTTCATCCATGGTAGCATCAATTCTTGGTGACCAAGTACTTTGAGAGCCAGCAGGATTCTTGAAATACGAAGGAAATTGTGATTGTTCCTAAAAGAAATTGTTAAAAAAAGAAAAAAAAAAATACATGAATAAATTCATAGAAATCTTTAATTATATCTTAAAAAATTTTATCAGGAGGGAAAAAGAATGCTGGGAAATGATGCCTTATTGTGACATCAGTCAAGGGTCCCAAATATGTGATATTGATATAGACCAGAGTTGAAATATTGTCATACATTCAAATTTTATCAGTGACTAAAATGAAAAGGAACATAATCACATTCATATTATGATAAAAATAATAACATAAAATTGTCATTTCAAGCCATTAGCAATGAACAGCCGTTTCCTTATAACATTTAACATTACTATTTACATTATTTACATGTGGACTATTTTCCTTGTCTTTGTTGTTAGCATGTTTCGGCCATTGTGCTCTCCAGGCTTCATCAGGTTTATGCTGATCTGAGTAACCTACAAGAAATACTGAAAACTGAACACTTTATTTAATCAACAGTGTTTGATTAGGCACCCCATAGAGTATTGCTGCCATATATGGTCTGGAGCCCCTACTATTTGCCTCGGGGTTCTTGATAAGATCCAGATATGGATATGCAATATAATTGGCCCTGATCTAGCATCTCGTCTGCAGTTACTTTCTCACAGACATGTTGTCACCTCTCTCTGTCTTTTTTACAAATACTTTCATGGTAATTGCTCTGATGAGCTGCCTTCACTGGTTCCCAGACTTCATGAATTCAAGCACCCTATGAGGCTGGCATCACGCTCTCACCCTTTCACTGTTGAAACTGTTAAATGTAGTCAACACTTCTACTCCAATAGCTTCATATTTTGCACCTCTTGCCTGTGGAACTCCCTTCCCTATTCCTGTTTCCCTGATAGCTATAATCTTCAACTATTCAAATGTAATGTCAATTGACATCTCCAGTTGCCTTGATCTATCCACTATCCTTCTCCTCATCCTTTCCTCTATCATTCTTACCTGCTCTCGCTCCAAATCGTCTATAACCCCTTGCGTGCTAGTGACTTCCCGCCTTGCTAAAGGTGAAATGAAAAAAAAATAAAAATAAAAATAATGTAAACTAGTAGACATAATATACACGGTTTAAAATGGAGTGTCTCTTCAAATACGCATATCCAGCTATATATATTATGATGATCAAACTTAGTAGCTGTAGAAATTCTATGTACACTGACACAAAATTGCTCATGAACTATAGTTCTAGCTTTCTTTATGCTAATTACCTACTAGCTAACCCAATCCGATTATATCTCCCTTAATCTTTTGAGTTTCACACCTTGGATGGATCTACAGTTCCTCCTGCATCAACCCACCCCTGCGATCTCAATAGTTTCATGAGTATTTCTTGAACCATGATCTAATTCTTTTATTCTCAGTGTGCCATGTTTCAGACTCAGTCTTCTGAAGAACTTTGATCTCCCATTGATTCCTCCGTCCTGATTTCTTGTTCATCTATATAGTTCCTTGAAATAGCTTTGCTTTGTACTTCCTCGTAATTTTGGCTAGCTCTTGACTGGTCTGCATGGGCAACAATATTTTTACCATTCTTGCACATTAATGGCATGTTGTATCCTTTTTGCCTTATGAAATTTTGTTTTCTTTATTTCTTTTGTACCATATGTTTTCATTAATGGAGTAAGACATGATTAATGAAGCCCTAATCAATCTGCCCATTAATGCAAATGGGCTCTCTAATCTGTCAGCATGTGGTATTATTCTGTAATTCAACAATAATCTTGGTAGGAAAGTTTCAATCTTTTCTTGCTGAAAAGAAAAATGTTTTCAATCTCATATGTTTGGACCATTCGTTCAGCAATCCCATTAGATTAAAGCTGGTAAGGATGTGTTTTATATGTAACACAGCCAATCTTCCTTAACCATGAGCATAGTCTTTCATCACAGAATTCAGGTGTATTATCAGTTAATAATGTTTTGGTACTTTATTTCTAGAAAATATTATGTGTAATATTCATTTTAGTATGATTGATGTTTATCCTGAACTCTGTAAACTTCACTCCAGGCGGAAAAAGCATCAGCCAGTATTAGATATAAGCCTACCCCATCAACTTGTGCATGAACCATATGAACTCTAGACCACGGTTCTGTTTCCTTAAGTTTCCTTATTGTTACACTGGCCTCCTAACACAAGGGAATTACACCGGTTCTCACTATATATAGTGCCAGTAATACCTACCCGGTGTAAGCAGCGACAGTATTACAACTTCCTAGCTGAGTAGTACCCGTTTCCTACCTTTGTATCTGTGATGTTAAATACACTTGTTCCTTAAACCAACCTCGACTTGATTTTCTTATTTTTACTATTGTGCCACGACACAACAGATTGGCGACGTCGGAATCGAAACGATATCACTGCAGACAATCACCTAAAGTGATTGAAATACAAGGATTCGCAAGATTTTTACGGCAAAACACCTTCGTCATTTCAAACAGATATTTGGATACGCAAGGATTAATAGCAAATTAATTACAACAATAGTAATTTGACGACGTAAAAAAAAACAAAAAAAAAAACAACCAACCAAAAATTTGCTACCAAAAGTCTACAGCGTGAGAACGCGAATAATATTGTCAATTATTAAAATAGTTGAAAATACTGTCACCAAGTGTTTCGGAAAAAAAAAGGGTTCACAAGAAACCAGAGTTTTTTTTGTCACGGTAAGATTTTTTTTTTTTTCTCCTCTTCAAAGTTAAATGATTTGTCAAGTGAAAAATATATATATTCGCGTAAGTCATTTGTGCTTAACAAAGACTGTTAAATATTCGAGTCATATTTGTGCAAAACCACAAAGAGGTTGAAAAAAAATTTTGTGACTTTCCCATTAGTTGACACTCCTTAAAGCGATGGATTTTTTTTTTTGTTTACGAGAAATACTGCATGCAACAAATGACATTTGCAAAATGATTTTTTTTGTAACAAAGAAAAACTTGAATTGACTTTTTGGCTAAGAAATAATATATTTCTTGTTTGTGTATTAGTTGAGCAAACTAATTTTATTAAGCAAGCCTTGGGAAAACTGATTTGTTTAATACAAGTGTAAACTGTATGGTGCGTAAATTGAATTCGTACCATGGACGCAGAATTAAGAGAGTCTCTTCTTCAATTGTTCAAATTTCAAATGGAACAAAGTCTCGCATTGCAAAAGCAACAACTTCAATGACAACTTGAAAGTGAGGAGAAATTTAAAAAAGAGTTGTTGGAACAACAGAAATGCGTCGAAGAAATCTTTATGAAAACACGGGAGGAACAGAGGAAACTTCTGGAGGCAACACAGTTAACAAATGCAAGCGAGAATCATAACGCATTCTTCCAGACGGCTGTGTGGAACGCTATTGAAAGTTTCAATTATAATCCAGAAGACGATGTCACGTTTGCTCATTTCTATAGAGGATATGAGGATATTTTTGTATCGGATTGTGGTACATGGACAGACGCTAAAAAAGTTAGGTTTCTGCTAAGAAAATTGGCAACTGCCGAGCATACAAAGTTCATGAATTTTATCCTTCCAAAAAAGACCAGTGAGTTGAACTTCCAAGAGACAGTTACTCTACTAACAGAACTGTTTTCTACAAAAACTTCTCTTTTTCACAGGAGATATAAGTGTATGAATGTCACTAGAAGAGAGGAAGATGATTACACTACTTATGCAAGTATTGCGACGACTTTAAACTGGAGGAATTATCATCAGATAATTTTAAATGTTTAATATTTGTGCAAGGGCTGGTTTTAGGTAAAGACGCTGAGATCAGGCGTCGTGTTTTAAATAAACTCGAAAACAAGCCGAATTTAAAACTACAAAGCTTAGCGGAAGACTGTGAACGGTTTGTTGCGTTGAAACAGGACAGTCGTGACATAGAGGAAAGCGGAGTGTCGCACATTAAAAAGGTCCATCAGAAGAAAAATTTAACTTCAAAAAATAACCAGAGGAAAAAACAGGGAAAAGATCCACCTGGACCGTGTTGGAGGTGTGGAGATAAACATTGGTACAATGAGTGTCCCTACAAATTCAAACAATGTGACAACTGCTACCAGAAGGGGCATAAGGCATCACATTGTAGGAAAAAATCTGGTAGAAAGAAGACATCTGCCGAGAAGCGTCAGTGGTGAAAAAATCACCTTTGAAGGAGAATTATTGACGAATATTTCTTTTAAGAATAAGACCGAAAAAGCGAAAATTTTTGTCATGCGAAAATCGAATAACCTCTTTGGAACTGATTTGTTCGAAAAATTTAGACTATGGGATCTGCCTTTAAGCTCTTTTTGTCAAAAAGTTGAGGATTCGAATGTAGAAGCAGAAAAACTTAAGAGGGAGTTAAAAGAGAATTTTCCAGACGTATTTACAGGCGGTCTTGGAAGGTGTACAAAAGCGGTAGCAAAATTTGAAGTCAAAGAAAATGAACAGCCAATGTTCAAAAAGAAAAGAAAGGTTCCATACGCCGCTATAGAACAAATAGACAGTGAATTAGAAAGACTCAAAAACATGGGTGTCCTCGAAAAAATTGATCACAGTGAGTGGGCTATGCCAACAGTTTACATCAAAAAGAGCAAGGAGATTAGGGTTTGTGCCGATTTCTCAACAGGTTTAAACAATGCATTAAAGAATCACCATTATCCCCTTCCGAGCCCTGAAGAAATATTCGCGAAACTGAGTGGAGGGAAATATTTTTCTAAAATCGACCTCAGTGACGCGTATTTACAAATCCCAGTCGATCAGGAGTGTTCAAAGCTGCTATGCATCAATACCCATAAGGGATTGTACAAGTTTAACAGACTTCCTTTTGGGGTCAAAGTCGCCTCTGCGATTTTCCAGCAAACAATGGACATGATGTTAAGTGGGTTGGACTTTGCAGTAGGGTACCTGGACGATGTGTTAATGAACAGCGCTAGCAAAGAACAACACAAAGCTCATGTAAACCAAGTATTCAAAAGGATCCAGGATTATGGATTTAAACTGAAACAGGAAAAATGTACCTTTTTCATGGAAAAAATAAAATACTTGGGGCAAATCATCGATGAACATGGAAGAAGGCCGGATCCAGATAGATCGAGTGCAATAAGGGACATGCCTGCTCCAGAAAATATTGCGTCTCTACAAAGTTTCTTAGATTTGGCGAATTATTACAATGTATTCGTGCCAAATATGCATAAACTAAGATCACCCTTAAATGAATTGTTAAGGAAGGACCAAAAATGGGTCTGGACGCAAGAGTGCGAAGAAGCATTTCAGGAAATTAAAGATATATTAACGTCTGACTTGTTTCTGGCACATTATAATCCCAAGCGTGATATTATAGTTGCAAGCGATGCCAGTGCCTATGGCATAGGAGCATGCATACTACACAAAATGGATGATGGAAAAATAAAACCCATAGCCCATGCATCTCGTTCACTTTTACCAGCCGAAAAGAACTACTCGCAAATCGAGAAAGAGGCGCTAAGCATTATATTCGCAGTAAAGAAATTTCATCGTTTCTTGCACGGTAGACAATTTCTGTTACAAACAGATCACAAACCTTTACTAATGATTTTTGGATCGAAAAAGGGACTACCACAACATACGGCGAATAGACTCCAAAGATGGGGTACCATTCTTCTGAATTATAATTTTCAAATGGAGTATGTACCATCTAAAAAACTTGGTCATGCAGACAGCTTATCAAGGTTAATACCTAAGCACACAGAACCATTGGAGGATATGGTAATAGCAGCCATTCAAGCAGAAGTTGAAGTAAAAAATACTTTATGTGACATGATAAGAGAACTTCCAGTAACGCTTGATGAGATTAAGAGTAAGGCAGAGGTGGACGAATTTATTATAAGCACGAAAGAAAAAATCAACAGTAACCAACTGGATGAGGAAATTTATTCAATTTGTGATAACGTCCTGTTATATAGCGACAGGGTCGTAATTCCTACAACATTACAGAAAAGAATGCTCAAGGAATTCCATGTAGGACATCCAGGCATATCAAGAATGAAAAGCCTTGTGCACTCTTTCGTTTTCTGGCCAAACATGGATAAGGATATAGAAGAAAAAGTCAGGGAGTGTAGAGGATGCGCATTAGCTATGAAAGCTCCTCCGACTCAATTCGGATCGTGGGCAAAACCGGACCAACCTTGGTCGAGAATTCACTTGGATTTTGCTGGACCGTTAGATGGTTTCTACTATCTCATTGTTATAGACAGTCTATCTAAGTGGCCGGAAGTACTGAAATGCAAGAACCCCACATCCAAGGCAACTATTAACTTCCTGTATGAACTATTCGTTAGGTCTGGAGTTGTAGACTGCATTGTCACAGACAATGAAACGCAATTCACGTCTACCGAATTTAAACATCTCTGCGAGGATTATCTAATTGAGCATATAACCATTCCACCATACCACCCAAGAAGTAATGGGCAAGCGGAGAGATTCGTAGATACGTTCAAGAGAGCCTTGAGAAAAGCTAGTGGATCACCGACGGATAAGTCAATCCAACAGTTGTTACAAGTTTACAGGGTCACTCCGAATGCAAACATCGAAACGTCGAAGACACCTGCTGAGGTCATGTTCGGATGCAAGGTTAGATCAATTTTCCACAAGTTGTTACCAAACCAGGATAGGCCAAACCTCAAAAAACCGATAACAAAAAAACGGTATAAAGTTGGCGAAAGAGTTTTCTACAAGATTCATAGAAATAATAGGTCCTTTTGGGAGTCCGGCACTATTGAGAAACAAATAGGCAACATGGTCTATATGATTAAGGGACCAGATTTTGTGCACAAACGTCACACTAATCAAATCTGGAAAAGATACTCGAACAGTGAGGTGACCAGATCGCCCGAGGAGGACATCATGGACACAGTGTTTGATACTTTTAAGGTGCCCATACCAGAGACAGCTCCTGAGAATAGGAGGTCAAAAAGAAAACGGAAATCAACAGAGTTGATTAGGGTGAACCCAAAACAAAAACGTTATTAATCCCCATACGGGATATTTTCAAAGGGGGGTGTTACACCGGTTCTCACTATATATAGTGCCAGTAATACCTACCCGGTGTAAGCAGCGACAGTACTACAACTGCCTAGCTGAGTAGTACCCGTTTCCTACCTTTGTATCTGTGATGTTAAATACACTTGTTCCTTAAACCAACCTCGACTTGATTTTCTTATTTTTACTATTGTGCCACAACACAACACTCATTATGGTGAAAATTCTTGATTTCAGCACATTTAGGGCATTGTGTAATTCTCCTTGTCTCAGGTGTATCCTGGCCACCACACTTCCATTTTTAACTGTTTCTGTGTAGTGGTTATCCCACAATGCACAGCATCATGTACACTTTTAATTACTTCTTTTCTACATTTCTCAGGTGGTATGACTAAATCCCCACTACAAATCTTTCTAGTTTATGTCTGGTTTCTTTCTAGGGTCTTTCTGCTTTTAAACAATCACTCCATTTTTGTTCCTTATTCTAGATAAAATTTGATTTAAGACTGGATCTTGAATGTTTCCATAACTAGTCTATTCATGGGCAACACATCTGTTTCCACCAAATTCAAAAATTTATCCACAACATTTTTGTTATGTTTTGTTCCATTTCATTTGGGACAATTCATGTGGTATTGTGTTTCCCTTCATATATTCTATATCATAATCAAAAGCCATTAACTTCATAGCCCAGTTTAATATTCTGGATGATGTAACTTTCAGTAATTCCTTCCTAGTGTTATTATCTTACTAAAATCAAATCTTTTTCTGATTTATGCTACACTAATTTCCACCACTGGCCGGATGTGAATGCTCCAAATCCCATCAACCACACATTGATGCCACACATAGCTTCCATTTTTACTCACACACTCAAAGAAAAATACAATCTAGAATTTCCACCCAATAGCACCCACTTCTGTCTAAAGAAACAAAATAAAATTTGCAGTCAATCTGAGCCTAAGAAAAGCCAAAATATGATCTGAGAGCTTACTTTCTATAAATATTCTAATGGCAATTGTTCTAAAGAGCCTTCTATTTTGGTACTTCGACTACATGAATTTAAGCATTGTACTAGATTGGTAACTAGATCTCATAGTTTTACCTTTGAAATAGCTAGATATAACTATAAGTTCTAGTCTAAAATTTTCTTTTCTCACACTTCTCATCTGTGAATCTCTCTTTTGGTTTCTTGCTTTTTCTGCCACTTACAATCTTCAAAAATCTAAATATTGTAGTGGTATGTAAATTAGGTATTGTATAAAAGGCAGTATCACCATATCTATGGGAGAGTTATCATCTCTTGACGAGACTATATCTGTCAGAGAGAATACCTATCATAACAAATGCAACATCAATTACCATCTTCTGTCTTTGTGAATTCTGTTCTTTTATTGTTTGTCTTTCCTCCTCATATTTGTCTTCTCATTTTCTTTCACTAACTTTCAGTAACTCCCTGTGTCTTAGTGGAATTATCACCTTCCTTGGGGTAAAAAAAGAAAAAATAGATAACCAAGGGCTAGGCTTTCTTTGTGTAGGATCATCTTTCTCTGGTTCAAGGCCAGGAGTTTAATTCTAAATTCTACTTTAAACTTACCAAATATTAAGTTCTGTGAGTCTCTCTTCAGAGTTTTTTGCACGTTCAAACTTGTTATCGCTTGTCAGTCTCATGCCATAAAACTCCAACATCATTTCAAAAGCCCTCTTCACTCTTTCTCTCAACTCTGGAGTGCATCTAATAACCTGAATGAATGTAAAAGACACAAGAAAAAAGATTAGTATTTTTATTTCCTTCAAATAATTATAAATAATACATAAACATAAAAAGAAGATAAAAAATGAATACATTTGAACATTGGAACTTGTTTTAAGAGCAACCTTGAAACCAAGATCCTTTTCTTTCTTAAAGTTTAGAGTCAGCTCACTCTTCTGAATATTGTTAACAAAAGAAAAGACTTTAAAATATAAATAAAACAATAAAAGAGGCTCTCAGCATATGAATTTGCTTTTCACACTTACAGTTTTAATATTCAATGTCCTTTCAGGGAAAATAATGGAAAAAGTTAATCATATTGATACATACTTCATAGAATATGAGCATATTTTGTAACTAATCTATTTAGAAATAATTCAAATTGCTTTGCTTGATTGCGGGTAAATGATTAAAAAAAATTACTTGTTATTGTAATCCAACTACTAATACTACCATGGCCTCCACACCAAGCAACTTTGCTTGTTTCGACATATTTATGTTGTTCCCACTTAATAGATTTTAAAATTTCCTCACTTCTGCTTCTTCATCCTTGAGAACAGAGGATTCTGGGTTCATTCCCGGCATTCGGTTGGGAAACAACCTACAAAAGAAAGTTGGAGAAAAAAAATTCAAAAAAAATTATTTGAAAGAAATATTTTAATTTCTTTTGATGAACTTGATAAAAAACAACATTTCCATGTTGAAATCTTTATGTTATTATTAAGAGGAAAGATCAAAGTATTTTTGATTATTTTATTAAATTTTTTTAATGCTTTCGAGCATGCTTGAAATTTTGGTTAAAAATCTTGTTTTTTTTGTGTCAGCAAAGATTAGTATAGCTAAGTCATTTCTGTGGTAAAAATAGATTGATTTGGAAATTCTTGCAAAATCAAAAATTTGTCTGATTTTAATGAAATTATTTTAGAAACATTTTCTTTTCAGAAATCTTGGGAGAAATTTTTTTTTACATTTCTTAGTCACAACCCCCATGCACTTAATTAATCAAAATATGCATTTGTTCTTCATCAGTGGAAATGCCTAAAGTTTAAAATGCATTTTAAAAATGAAAAATTTTACTTGAAGATTTTATTTTAGTTTTAATTCCAAGCTAACAGATTGAAATGAATATTTTCAATAAGCAACATACTTTTGTGTATTTCAAACCAAGTTTAAATTGATTGTAATTATTTTTTTCTGATTATCAGTGAAATCAATGAAATCATCCATATTGACAAATCTGTCAACACAACATAATTCGTTTTATTAAAACATTTTTCAAAATACTTTCTGAAACATTATTTGAGAAAAAAATAGTTGATTTAAGGTTTAGTTAATCTGAATTGAAAGAAATATTTTGTTTCAGTTACAATATTGCCAAAAACCATTTTTTAACATGGAAGTGCATGTTTTATAAGGTATTGACACACTTATCAACAACCTGATGTTTGGCTAATTTATCCAAAGGGGTCATGATTTTAATAAAATTTCATGACAAATAGAACATAAACACTGATTTTTATGCATTTTTTTCAGTATCAAATAATAATAAAAATCTTAAAATATTTTAAAGATTTTAATATTTTATTAATTTCAAGTACTTTGTCTTTATAGTCTTATTTACAAGGATGCTTGTTGAGAAAATGTTAGAAAATTACCAATGAATTTAAATATTTACTCCTTTATTTTCTGATAATGTCATGCATGTATATCTGTATTTAAAAAAATCGGCATGTTTATACACACACAAAAAATTCAAAATTCTTTTTAAAATACCAGGGTTCACTGAAGTGTAGTAAGCTTTTCCATTTATGATTAGCAAATATATCATTTATTTAATAACAATATCACATGAACACTACTTAAATTCATCTTCTTCAAGTTATGAGTTAAATAACAGGACAGACTGAGCTCACTTGCCTTGATGTGACAACCTGTCTAGGAGAAGGAAAACTGCAAATTCAAAAACTAACCTGAAAAGGGATGGGTTCTGTCAAGCTACCTTTATCTAGAGACATCATTCCTGCTATGGTTGCAGTACTTATGACTCTAATGGGTTATGGGATATGTGATATGACCACTGTAAATAACATTAACAGGAATGGAGGAATATACTCTGATGATCAACTCAACATTTTGCAAGAATATAGCAAAAATAAAAAACAATGAGTTCATATATATTGATATATATATATAAAAAAAATGGAAACTTGGAAAAATACCAGAAATAAATTACTCACCATTGTATATAGGAATGATTTGTTTCTAAGATATTGTTGTTTCCTTTCCAGTGAGTCAAGATATTTTCTATGTAATCTCCTTGAAAAAGAAAATGCAAAAAAGTCATTACTAAACATAGCTATTTTTCTCATTTTTCTTTGCTGACTGCTCTTTATTTCTGTTCAACTTTTACATAAAGCAAAGAAATTTGATGAACCTTCTAATCCCTTGGATTACTGTCATGTGAGTCTTTTATCTTTTTTTGGTAAAGTACTGGAATCTTTAAGCAATGCCAAATTGGTTAAGCATCTCATTTCTCAAAGCATTCTTTAAGATAAACAATATGGCTTTCATTTCTTAAGGTCAATCACCAGTGTATTAATAGCTATTACTGAATTTGTTTATCAAGTTTTAGATAAAAAAAAGCAATGTTCAGGTTGTCCCTTTAGATATGGTGAAGGCGTTTGACAGGGTTTGGCATGCTGGCCTTCTTCACAAGCTCAAGAGCTATGGCTTCTCTGGCCGAATATTTGACTTAATCCAATCATTCTTAAATTGTATAATGAAAATTATATTGAATGGCCACATTTCTTGATCCTTTCACATTAAGGTGGGAATTCCTCAGGTCTATCTTTAGGACTACATTGTTTCTCAACTTCAGTAACAACCTTCCTGATGTCATTGGTTCCCAAATAGGTATTTATGCTGATGACACACCTCTCTACTGTCTTAATAGTAAATCCGATAGGCCCAATAAAGATAAAATGAGCAGTTACTCTTGAAAATGACCTCCAATCAGTTGCTAAATGGTGCAAGAACTGGTTAGTAAATTTTAACTACTCCAAAATGAAACTGCTATCATTGAATCATTATACAGAACCATTTTTCCTTCCTTCCAATGCTACCCCTATGGAAACAAACTCATTGCACTTTGTTGATCTCATGTTTTCAACTGACACGAAGATGAGCAATTATATTGAATAAGTTTTTACATTTGCTTCTATGAACATGGGTTTGCTGTCGTGTCAGGCAGTTGTTCTCATTTGAATTCATCTTGCATATTTATAAATCTATAATTCATCAGTGCATTGAATATTGCTGCCATATCTGGTCTTGTGCTCCTGTTATACATCTAAAGAAAAGTTTGTCATGTAACTGATCCTTATCTGGCATCTTGACTTCAGTCACTTTTTCACCACCGTGACATGTCTTCCCTCTACCTTTTCTACAAATATTTTCATGGCAATTGTTATGATCAAATTTCCTTGTTGCTATCTCAACTGCAGGAAATTAAATGTGCTACTAGATTGGCAACTAGGCCACATTGTTTCATTGTTAAAATAGTTACATGCGATCATAAATTCTATTCTAATATTTTCTCTCTTGTGGAACTCTTTTCTGATTTCTTGCTTTCCTGCCAACTACAATCTTCAAAAATTTAAACACAACATCAATTGTCACCTTCTGTATTCCTGAAACCTGTTCTTTTATAGTCCTTTCTCCTCAATGAAGTCTTCTCATTCCCTCTCACTCTCATTAACCCCTGGTGTCTTAGTGGCATCATCATCTTGTTTGGGGTGAAACGGTTAAAAAGAAAACAAAAAACTTTCCTGACAAAGAAATGCAGCCTAATTAATATATTTACTTTCCAGGTGGGTTAAAAATAAAAAAGCATTTAACAAAATACCAAATAAAGCACCTGAATTTGCAGCAGATATGTAGACAAATTGATCTTGTATAATTAATAGATGTAAATCATTAAAAGTTCTGAAAAATATAGCAACAATAAGAATTAATAACAAATGAAATAAAAATGAAAAGGATTATAATGTCATAAATGTCCATTTAAATTTAGCTGAAATGTATCATTTGGTACAGAGCAGAGAAGAAATTTAATGATTTGTACTCATTTCTTTCCACAAATAAGTCCTGCAGAGTGACTTTGTAAAATGGCATGATATCATTGAAAAAGAAATGTGCTCTAAAACCGAACAATACAAATGATTTGAGTAAACCTTCACCTGGTAAAACTGTTGTTGGCAGTTGCAGGGGTTGATATTATTAAAAGTAGTTAAATAACGCTATTAATGAACAATTCAAAGCTAGGTTTGTTGTTAAAAGTTACTCAGAAAAACCTGGAAACTTTCTCCCCGACAGCGTGTTTATTGTCTATAAGGACTTTAATGCAATTAGCTATTCAGCATAATTTATTTGTCCACATGTAAATGCATTGATTGACTGCGAAATATATGTCAAACAACTTGAGGATTATTCCATTACCAGCAAAAATAATGATAAATTAGTATGGTGACTAAATAAGTTATTATATGGACTTAAACAAAGCAAATGCAGCGTTCTGGTTTCAAGACAAAACAGACTGGGACTAAGTCAGATGAAACCAAGAACCAGCCTATTTTATTGGCTAGGAAAAAATCCCAGCATGCATTTGTGTGCTTCTGACTATAAATTATGATGGGGCAAGTGTTCTGCAGTCGTTCTCCAGTAGATTACTGCCTTGTGCCAAAATTGTTTGTTAAAAGCAACAAATACACATTCCCCAATCAACAAGTCCAATAAGTTAGGAAGAAAAAAAAATTTATTAGATTACTTTGGACGAAAAGGGACTCATTTTCTGAGGGTTTTATATATTCAATAACAATAATGATAACAAAATTTATCCATTACTGCATAAAGATTCGTGAAAATTCTTTTTGCCTAATCTACCTGGTTAATTAAAAGTAACTTTAGGGCTGGCAGATTTTAAATTTTAAGTAACCCACTGTCTAAAAAATTGGATGCCATGCACTAATAGCTTTAATAATTTCAGCATCCTAGCTTAATAGGAGTTAATTAAACTAAAGGAAGTATAAAACATACTAGTTATTAATTTCAGAGGGTGGTCCCAATCATTTGTTCTATACATATACATATATATATGTATGTATGATAAAATATATTTTTAAGGTATGTTATATTTATGATTTAAAGTTCTCAATATCAGGGATAGAACGTATGTAAATATAAATGTGAACGATGAAGTCAACATCTAGAGGCAACTGTCTGTTTCATACTAAACACTATTGTCAGGCTATATGAGTTCTGTTTTAGCTCAACTATTTATATATACAGGTCAGTGATGCATTTTGGGTAGTCTATTGTATTATTCCAATGGTTATTTTGGTGGGTTGTTACTGTTATGTATCGAATTATTGTAGAGGCTATTGAGTGGGAATAATTGTAGATCCAGATGCAGTTTTGTTTGACTATTTGCAGTGATATTTGTTAACTTTTTTATTTATTATTATTTTATTGCTGGGTGTTAGTATTATGTTTACTTGTGTTTATGTGTGCATCCGTGGTTTGTTAAATAGTTTATTATTTACTTACTTTATTTACTTGTTTTTGGTTAATTTATTTTTGTTTATTTATTTTATATTTGTATTATTGTTTATTTGTGTTAATTTCTTAAGTAACAGAGTAAAAATTTGTTTGCATGTCTGTATTTTGAAATGATTTCTGATCATTTATTTAGTAGTTTGTATTGCACTGGGAAGGTAATTATAGCTACTGTCTCCTTCAGCCAGAGTTTACAGTGTTTGAATTCATTGTTGTAGTCTGAAACTTATTTTCCATAATATTTTTGGTTTCATTTGGTCTTTGTCATTAATATACTAAATATATTTCAAAACATTGTGTTGTTCACAAATTTACTATTTATAAAGGATATTTTCTGAGCATAGTTTCTTTGTCTTTCAGTTACTCCTATATATGTTTTTTCTTTGTTATCTGCTGATTTTATAGTGGATTTATATATTACATTGTTCTGTAGTCACACATAGGTTTGATTTGTTCAGGTGGTTCATTGGTTGTTTTCCTGTTGTGCTTTTTTTATTGTGTCATGTCCTTAGTGCAACTGTAGTCAATTTTTACTGTCATTTTGTTGAATATCTTGTGAAGAGTGCTTGATGCAGGGAAGTGTTTGTGAATGACTTTTTATGTGTTTATTTCTTGTTGTATGGTGGGATGAACTATATGATGTTTCTTTTCCTGTTGGTTTTTGTGCTGTGTAGTGTGTATGTGAGTGTTGCTTGTAATCCACAATCTTTTAGGACTGCTTCAGAGTCTTTCTTGGCTTTGTTGAAGATGGTTTCACTGGAAAAATTATCAGAAAGCTTGCAGTTATTATTGATAACAGGTGGTTGGAAGATGTGTGTATATACAGTGATTTGTTATTATTTTTTTTTTTGTATGATTTATATGTACCCTTAGTTAGATTGACATCTAGAAAATCTACTTTTTTCTGGTTAGTTTTTATGTGTATGTTGAAAAATACATTTTTGAAAATTATGATGAGTTTTTCTTGTTTTGTCTGTGCTTTGTTTGTTCCAATTTCTTAAGATTATAAGACAGTTGTCTCTGTAGAGGCCTGTATAATTTTCATTGATTATTTTACTTAGTTTGTGTAGCAAATGTGTACCTATCGGTTCACAGGTCTATGCACCATCAAAGCTTCCCATTGTAATTTCAAAGGCCTCTGCTTTCTTTATCCATTGTATTATTCAACAATGAAGAATTGATAAGAAATTCTATTGAAGAGAGTAAAGTTTAATTTGTGAATTTAAATGCCACTCATGAAATCAAAGTTGATTTATTTCCCTTGGACATCATAAATGATGCCTTTTACAGACATTTGTTGATCTCAGCTTTTTCATGTCAGGATGAAAGACAAAACGCTGTATATAGAAAATGAATTGGATAGTCAAACAATACTGCAGTCCAACGTACCAATTTTTTTTTATTGGGGTAAGAAAAATTGTGATTGGTTTAAAGTGTGATGGAAGCGCAAACAATTACCATTTTTTGAAGCCTATTAAAGTTGCATCGATCTTGAATCTAGTCATGGCTTTATATGTTAAAGTACATTTTACAGTTTCTATCAGGATAATATATTGATATTAGTAAGAGAAAATCAATTTGCATAATGGTCTGCACCATTGGATAACATATTTATAATGACTTTTGTTCTATACAAATTTCATTAGATAAAAATAATTATGTGGGGTCAATTTACTTACCATTTGGTCTTGATTTAATGAAATTCTTGTAGAAGGCAAAATTTGGAAATTTAACTGATATGTCTTCTTCTGAAATTTTAAAAAGGAGACATGAAAAAGGAATTAAAAAAAAACGTTAGCTTTTCAATGGGTATTCTTTTTCTTGAAATTTCAGTACAGCAACTGTTAAATTTGACTTGAATGTCAAAGTAAAAAGGATTGAGAAGAAATTCTATCTAAGAGAATAAAGTTGAATTTGCAAATTTAAATGCTACTCATGAAAGCAAAGTAGATTTATTTTTCTTGGACATATAGCACTAAGTACCACAGACATCACCAAAATGCATTTTTTATAGGTTTTCCACTTTGTATCATATATATATATATATATATATATATATATAATTACATGTATACCTACATTTACAGTACAACTCAGTTTCATTCCTTTGCTAATCATCAGGTACAAAAAGTTACAAACTGTTCAATATGGTTCTTTTAAATTTCTGGTCTCATGGGAACAATGCTACATTGTGTGTGGATTCTAAGTTTGTCTTCTATCCTAAGCATCAACCCTTTTCTAAATTTCATAATACAAAAATAAATTTACTTATGCGGTTTTCCAAATTTGGGGTTGCCCACCCCACTTTTGTGAGTAGTCAGAGGAACCAAGCCACACCTTAACTCCATCTCCCTTCACGTTTCAGCATGTACCATCACTCCATGTAGATGGTGCTAATCTCTCTGTTCCTGCTCTGACTTTCTAAGCAGTAAACTTCAGCCTGCTCCTAGGGTTGTTGTAATAAATCCAATTTCTCAATTATTGAAAACAAAAGGGATTTTCATACCTTAATCTTTTTTAATCAGATTGCCCCATGCTGTTATTTCTTGATTGACCAGACCAATGAAAAGGAAAAAAAAATATTTCCACTCTCCTTAAAACAAAAGTTTATCTTTTGTTTATTCATTTTTATGATCATACAGCCTTTTTGTCCATGGTCATTTCAAAATAGTAATTAATTTTCCCTTATCACTTGTATCCAAAGGAATCCAAATTAGTGTTTGGATATAAATTTTTTTTTCTGAATGAATGTCACAGAAATTATAATGACGAACTTGTCAAGCTGGCCTCTATCTCTGGATAGATGATTCAAAACATGATTTTTCAGGCTCTTTTATCCAGCGGAATTGTAAATGTTATTTTGGCCACCACCTGGTTTTCTTTATTGATGTTTTTATTTTGTCTAAAATCTTTGTGGATACTGCAATAGACTCTTGTAGGGAAGTGGGGAAGGACGAGTAGTTTTGGTTTTGCTCAATCATATTGAATTCCATCTTGTTAATTTTCGGTTTGATTATCATTGGAATTATTTCAAAACACAATTGTTTTCAATGCATTTTGTTTTTCATTTTCTTCTCAACTTTTCAATCCATCTACCTGAGAATCTCAACAGTTACCATCCAATTAATAGACTCTTTCCTCTTCTGTCTTTCTTTCTCTTTTTGTTTGAACAACTGCCAGAGATCTCGGTGTCACATATAAACAACACATTTTGCAGGCATTTGTTGGTCTCAGCCTTTTCAGGTCAGAATGAAAGATAAAACTGTGTGGATAAAAAATGAATTGGGAAGTCAAGCAATCCCTGGTCCAACATAGCATTCTTTTATTGGGGTAAGAATGATTGTGATTGGTTGAGATTGGTAGGGAAGCACAAATATTTATCATCTTTCAAGGCCAAATAAAGTTGCTCTGATCTTTAATCTAGTTTTCTTTTTCCACAGATAGCACAAAAAACACAAACATTTTTCTGAGATATTAAGATATTTCACACTCAAGATAATATGGTCCTGTTTCTACATTTCATTATTACCAATAGGCCAGATAAACCTGGAAAAATTAGGTACCTTTAGTCAGTTGGAGGTTCTAGTGTATGCACATCGCATATGTCCAGTCAGGCCAGCTTGAGACAGGCAGATATGGCAGCAAATATCATACACAAAAGGTGTATTTTCATATTTTATCAGCTGTCTTCCCTTCTTTCTTTCTTTCATTTTCTCACTGAAACCAAGTAGTGTCATTGTTATATCATATGTATGGACTATAATGGGTATGTTCTAATCCTTACAAATACAGTAGAATATAGTGTATGTGGGATTCACTTGGTTTTCACTTCTAGTTCACCACTAGCAGATGATTACTTACTACATGCCACTGGCAAATCTTGAATAATGTTTCTGTTATAGATATTATCGTTCCATTTCCAACCTTCGTTTTGGTTATTCTTATTCAGTAATGTTTTCCTAGGCTACAACAGTCTTTTCACCTCTTTCCACATGATCAAAGCAGAATAGTTCATTATTTATGATGCATTGGCAGGGTGTAATGGTTGTGCAAACTAACAAAGGTGGGAACAAACACAATAATAATAATAGGATGATAATGTTTGATCTAAGAAATTAAAAACAATTGCATTTAATACACCTGGAGTAATAAAAAGCAACTGAAATTAAAAGGAAAATATTATGAGTCAAAAATGAATAATAATTGATAATTTCACATTTAATTATAAAATTCAAGATAATATTTACCTGGAATTGTATTCCCAAAAATGGCTTTCTAGAAAAAAAGATAAAAAAAAAAAGATAACACTTCCTAAAATCTTAACAAAATTAATTTATTTTCTGAAAGAAATAACTGGTATTATGATGAGAGATGAGGTGGGCTACAGAAATGAAATAAAAAAATTGACTCCATAGAGTTCAGA
The DNA here is from genome assembly GCA_963932145.1 of Acanthosepion lycidas. NCBI lineage: Eukaryota > Metazoa > Mollusca > Cephalopoda > Sepiida > Sepiidae > Acanthosepion > Acanthosepion lycidas. The sequence goes on along the minus strand of OZ010600.1, from coordinate 17,108,501 downwards.
GAGTAACTTTGCTTTAAACACCTTAATTACGCATAAGAAAAAAGAGCTGTTGGTGGACTTCCTTAATTTTAACCCTTAATGTTACCTGCAAGTCAATATACACTGCATTTATTGTCATTTAAAGAACAACTACATTTTTGGGGGATACCCTGTATATATGACAAAGTGGAAAAGATTTCTGTTTATATTTTTACAATGAGGTATTGTAATTATTTACAGTATTTACATTGTTCGGACTGTTGTCCTTATCTTCATTGCCATATTCATGATGTTTAGCCATTGTATATTCCAGCCTTCTTCACGTTATTGGAAAATGATGAGACGTTGTGGCCAATTTAGTACTGTGCTTAAATTTATAAACTCTAGATACCGTATAGGAAAGTTTGTCAAAAATATTAGCATGGAAGTGTAGAAAAGGCACAGCATTAAATTGGAAAATCAAGTCACAGTTTGTCCAACATACACACAAAAACATATAAAAACACACAGCATTGAATGAAAAAAAATAATATGCTTAAAATATATTGAAAATTGTCAGCATCTGGCAGTGTTCATTTTATACAGGGCCCAAGGATAAAAGCTGTCCCTCAAGTCCTTTGTTCTAGAAGTAATAGAACTAAAAATATTGCCCTGAAAGTAACAAGTTGTACTTGGAATGCTGTCTTTCATTATTTTCTATGACCATTAGAAATGTCCTCTGAGGAGGGGCAGCAACCACTTGATTATTTTCTGGACAATATATATATATATATATAATCATTTGTTGGGCTCTCTTGTTTGTTGTCAAGCAGCTGGTATACAAAGCAATGATGCTATATGATAGCACATTCTCAAAAGAGCAGCATTAGAAGGTCATCAGCAGTTCCCTTTGTAAATTATTTTTTCTGGGAATTCTCAGTAAATAGAGTTGTTGTTGCACCTTCTGGACTAACGCAATGGCATTGATAGTCCAAGATAGATCATTTAAAATGAACATTCCCAGAAACTCAATTTCATCCATTCTCTACACACAAACCCTGCCAATAATCAAGGAGTTGCTGCTGCATCTTATTCTTCTTTCTTTTTTAAAAATCCTTTTTTCCCAAGCAAACATGATTGTGATGAAACCTGGACTGAAATTGAAAAAGCTATTAAAAACGTTGTCAGTTTTATGGAAAGAAAGCCAGCATTGAGCTATGGTGATTAAAATAATGCACGCAGAGTTAAAAAGTGTCTTTTTTTTTTTTAAATTTCAGGAATAAAAGCAAAACGAAATGTGGAAAAAGTTAAGAATGACATTAGAAGAGAAAGAAACATCATGCAACAGCGATGAAAAAATCCTTGTTACATTATTCGTCTTGCATATGTGGCTTAATTTTCATTAATATTACATAGTTTAATACTTTTACCTTAATATCAAATCTATTATATTTCACTCATTATTAGCTAATTTTGCTTACTATAATACATTGAAAATAAACATTAAACCTGATTTCAGTTCTTTTATTTTACTCTAAATATAACCCCTCATATCCGGACTTTGTAACCAATTCCTTATATCCAGAAGGCCTTCTTAGTCTGGTTGTCAGGGATTCTACTGTACAATATTCCTTGCACCAAAACAGCAAAGAACAAAGTTCATCAGAACAAATATCATGAAATTATTTATAGAAAAGCTACAGCTATAGAGAAGCTACATTACTGTAGTGGGAAAGTGACTGAAGCCAAGATGTCAGATGAGGACCAATAACATTGCAGATTATTCTTTGGATTTTATCAAGAATCACTAAATATATAGTAGGAGCACCAGACTATATGAAGCAGCAATATTCAAAGCCTGGGCAAATGGTAGGCTTATAAAAATATGCAAGATAGATTCTGGTGAGAATTTTTTTCTAGCAAAATGAACCAGCATTCCTAGCAATTGATTCACTATAATCTTTCCACTTCATGTCAGTGGAAAACATTAGCCTGAGAAGTTGCAAAGAATCAACTTCCTGGAGGTTAGTATCAGCCATATTGATGTAAAGTACAAAGTGTTCTCTCTGACTTTTAAAAGAGAGCAGTTTCATTTTGGAGGCATTAAAATTAACAAGCCTTTCCTTGCCCCAGTTAATGATTGTAAGTCATTTTTAAATCAGCACCCAATTTGACATTATTGAACTGATCAGACCTATTATTAAGATAAGGGTAAATAGTTGTCATTAGAATAGATACTAAGTTGAGAACTGATGACATCAGGAAGGTCATTGACAAAAATGAACAACAACATATGTCTAAGGATAGAGCCCTGGGGCACACCTGGAAAATGATCTGAAAGAGTAGCTATTCAAAATAACTTTCATTTTGTGATATTCAAATCAACAGCCCGAGCTTCACAGTTCTTACCTAAAGCTTGATAGACTTTCAGCAATAATCGTTAATATATCAGCAGTTGACTTAGAGATGCAAATGCTGTATCTAAAAGAAGGGCCTGCGAGATGATATGTTTAATCAAATCAGAGTTGATTAGAGCCTCTAGCTAGTACTTACTTTGCAAAAATGAGTTAGAAAGTTAATAGGCTGATAGCAGGATCATCCTGTTCATCTGTGTGCTTTAAAACTGGAACTCAGCAAACCCCAATCATGTTGTCATACCCTGTCAGAACATCAGTTCTTAAACTAAAATGGAAGTGTAGACTTTGACATACACAGCTGATACGATAAAAACAGACCTTAATTTCATCCAGTTCCATACACCCACTTCTATATTTTCACTTGGTACCACCAAAATGGATACCTTTGTTTGCAATGAAAGCAAAATGTATCACCTCGACCCCTTCTCAAATATTTGACAAAAACCAGGGAATTGAGATTCAAAAGAAATTTTTAAGACTTAGTTATTAATGAATTATTTTACAGAATAGATTATTTTATTAAAAAACTTCCGAGAAATAATTTTAGGCCTTTTTGTTTTTGTTTCACTCTCCCTTTTTGACATTGTGTGAGTACTTTTTAATCACTGGGAAAGGGGTGGTCATACAAGTTTTTAAAAAGTTACATAAAAAATAAATAAATAAATAAAGCCATAATGAGTGGGAGCATACAGAAGATTTGGTAAATTTGCTTTTTAAGCCCTGCGCTAAATATCTATTAAACATTTCTCAAATCGTTATATTTCTGTGTAAATTTAAAAAGCAAATTAAAAATTACTGTTCCTGTGTTTTGTCAACTTGGTGTTTGGATTTTATTTAAAGAACAAATAGGAAACGTTTAAGTCAAATGTTTTCTATTATCTATGTTTCACTTAAACGGTTTAAGTGAAACATGTTAGTTAACATGTTTTTAGCTTCATCAGGTGAAACTTTAAGTGAAACATTTGTTTCACTTAAAGTTGGATTCCAATCTGGATTTGATCTCAACTCATTAATTTAAAACATGTACATTTCACTTAAAGATTTTAAGATTTAAAAGTAGGAAAGTTATTTATCTTTCTAAAAGTGTAAAACTGGCTAAAAAATAATATAAGAATTCTAACAAAACAAAACTGAAGCAATTTTGCAGGAATATTGCCTACAAAATTAACTTAAAAAACAATTTAAATTTAAAATATTCAAATTTAAAATAAAACAATGTTAGATAAACAAAAAGAAGATAACTGGTTATAATTTGTTCAACGCAGAAAGAAAGAAAGAATTACCTTTATTTTAAAATATAGACATTTTGATATACAAAAGCCCAGGAAGACTAAGACGATTTACACAAAGTCCTAGACAAACATGTTGAAAAATCCAATTATGAGTGATTATTTTTGATGTACGTATTATTGATAGGAAACTATTTTCCTCTTTAAAAGTGTTTGGCAAAGTCAGCAATTACAATTCAGTTTTGGCAAAAAGAAAAAGCTTTCTTTCACTTTTAAAAGTGGAAGTTTCTTTTAACTACGAATGCGGAACTAAGTAGCAAGTTTTTTTTGGCTGTGACAAAAAAATTAGCGATACAAAAAATTTAGTTTTCTCATACACATAGCGCAAACCCGACCCAGACAGTACCTCTTCTTCGAGAAGGGGGTGAAGTTCTTACTTGGCGTCAAAATTACGTCCAGCCAAAACAAAAAAAAAAAAAAAAAAAAAAAAAAAAAAAGACTCCAAAAAACAACTTGCCTCAATTTAAAACTTAAAAAGTAGGACACATTTTTCTTTTTTTACTTTCCTTATTTGATGAAAGGATAAATTTGCTTTTTAAGCCCCGCAAAGAAAATCTATTAAAAATTTCTCTATTAAAAATTTCCAAAATCGTCATATTTCCATGCAAACTTACATGCTGAACTTGAGTATAATGTGCAAATTTTGATAAAACCTACCGTCTTGAAGTTAACGACAATAAAATTTTGTTCATTTGTCCACCATTACGTACCTTGTTTAACTACATTCACTGCGGAACACTTTGCGTATGGAAGATTAATTAACGGCCTTTTTACTGCTCTTACTCGTGTAAACTACTGCACAATGTATGAAAGCAATGACTAGTGGTAAATAAAGCTTTCTTTTTTAATTAAAAAACAAAAAACAAATTAAAGAATAAAGCTTTTCTTTTAAATTAAAAATTAAACAAAATGCGCAAACTTTGAGAAGAGCATGATAACTAAGCCTAACCCTGTAACCCTAACAGTTTTAGGGTTAGGGTTTTTTTGGGTTAGCGGTAGGGGTCATGCTCTTTTCAAAGTTCATACAAAGTTTGCGCATTAATTATTATTATGTTTTATTTTTAATTGAAAAGGAAAAGCATTATTTTATTATTTAATTTGTTTTTTAAAAAAAACAGTTGAAAAAAATAACAACACTTGTCATTGCTTTTTCAACACAACTTAAGTGCGCAGTAATTTAAAACACAAAAATTTAATAAAAAGCAAAACATATTTGAAACTTAAATTTGTTCTTGTTAGTATTTTCTTTCTCGCTTTGTTTTACTTTGTAATTTTATTTTGTAAATAAACATGCTCTTTCTTTACAAAGTTTGCATATTAATTACTGTTTATTTTTAATTAAAAAAAAATGCTTTATTGTATTATTTATTGTTCTTTTTCATTTTGTCATTGCTTTTCGTCACAGAAAAAACTAAGGGCTTATATTATTTATTATTTAATTTCTTTTCCTTTAGTTTGTTCGCTTTTGGACACATAAGAAAAAAGTTTTAAAAAATACATGTCAACTTGGCAACTTCCGACAGTGCGCTGTAATTTACGCGAGTAAGATCAGTAAAAGCTGTAGGCCGTTAATTACACCTCCGCGAGTAAAGTGTTCCGCAGTGAATGTAGTTAAACAAGGCACGTAATGGCGGACGAATGAATGCGACTCTGTCCGAATTTTTATTGTCGATAACTTCAAAACGGTAGGTTTTATCTATCAACATTTGCCCGTTATTTTCGAGTTCAGCATATATATCTACACGGAAATATGGCAATTTGTTTATTTTCTTTGCAGGGCTTAAAAAGCCAATTTGCCTTTGGAATTTGGATTTAAGTGACTTTTTGTTTTTTACGTCCTGTGCTAAATATCTATTAAAAATTTCCCTAATCGTTATATTTCCGTGTAAATTTATATGCTGAACTCGAAAACAACAATTAAATGTTGATAAACTGTACCGTTTTGGAATTATCGGCAATAAAAGTTCGGACTCGGTCGCGTTCAGCCGTCGGCCATTACTGGCCTTTTCAACTACATTCACTGCGGAACATATTGCCCGCTGAAGCTTAATTAACGGCTTTTTTACTGCTCTGATCTTACTTATCTAAATTACTGCGCACTTAAGTTGTGTCGAAAAAGCAATGACAAGTATTTTTTCTTTTTCAACTGTTGTTTTTTTTTTTTATAGTAAGCTTTCTTTTTAAATAAAAAAAACTTTTCTTTTAAATTAAAAATAAAACAAATAATAATTAATGCACGAACTTTGAAAAGAGCATGGTTATTTACAAAAAAAAAAAAAAAAAAAAAAAAAAATGCTTCTTCCTAGCATTTTTATTTTGTAAATAATCATGCTCTTTTTTTTTTTTACAATGTTCATGCAAAGTTTGCGCATTAATTTATTTCGTTTATCATTTTTTTTATTTTGTAATTAATTTTATAGATAACTTAACTATGCTCTTTAAAGTCCGAACTTCTATTGTCGATATAACTCCAAAAAGGTAGATTTTAAAATTTTATATCAAAATTAAATTTAATTGTTATTTTCGAGTTCTGCATGTAAATTTACACGGAAATATAACGATTTGGGAAATTTTTAATAGATATTTAGAGCGGGGCTTAAAAAGCAAAACCCAATTTTTAAAAAAGTTACATAAATAAATAAATAAATAGTAAATACGGTACCGAGTGGGAACATACAGAAGATTTGATGATCATTTGACCCACATACTGCTCTATTCAATAAAGAAAGATAAAACTCATAAAATTATTATTATTTTTTTTAGAATTGGTGCTTAATTTCATAAAAAACACGTTATTTTCTCCCAGATTCAACAGCAAAAAAAAAAAAAAAAAATTTAAACTTAAAAAAAAATATTTTTAATATTCGGTGCAATTTTGAAATTCATCCCTTTGCTGTAGTGTTCACCAGTCAATACTAAAAAATACATTATTTTATCAAATATAAAGACATGTTTGAAGATTTAAAAAATGCAAAGTTTAATGTCATTTTCGAGGTGAACCTAAAAAAAAAAAAAAAAGTATCTTAATTTTTACTTTATTTTTTCCTTTCAGCAACTGTTAGATTCTTTTTGGTATGGATGTACAAAGAGGATATACTTTAACTTTTCACTTTTTTTGATATGTTGCGTTGACTTATCGGAGGGGATGTTTTTTTTTATCTCCTGCTCAGCCATAAAACTATTAATTATACTAAAATAAAAGCGTAAAAATATATTTCTAAACTATTGGTTAGGAAAGAAAATTTTGTTTTAAACATAAGTAACTAATTGAAAGTTTCGTTTGAATTTTTGGCAAATATTTTAAAACAGGTGTCAATCAATTTTTTTACTTTCACTGCGGAAAAAGTATCCATTTGTTTTTTTGTCGAAACATCTGTAGGACAAATATTAGATTTTAAATCTAATTTTAATTTTGTTTACTCTTCTTTTCCTACAATTATGAGTAACAAAAAATGTACTCGATGTTTTACTTTTAAAAATGCCTAAAAAAAGTTATTTTATCTGCCTACGGAAATCATTTTTTTTTTTTTTTTAAAAAAACAATTTGGATTAGCTTTTTTAAACTATATTTCATTGATAGAACCGAAATATATAGTTCAAAGAAGGCCTTTTTTTTAAATTTATTTTAAAATGTGTATTTCTTTTCGGGTTATTTTTTTTATTATTTTATTTTTTAAAAACAGGACGTAAATGTTCACACTTGATATTTATTGCATAATTCTTTTTACCGAAATAACTGTTATAATTTCAGTATTTATCTTCAGGGATTTTTTTTTTCTTTACTGTGAGTAAAAAAAATAATTTCACGAATATCCCCACCCAAATTAAAAAATACACACGCACCATCGAAAAGCGGCTGAAACTCTTTCCACTGGACCCCAAATATTTCCACAAAATGTTGTAATAAATAAAAATTTATTCGGTATACAATTCATTCACCAATGAATAAAAGATGTTTTCGTTTGAATTCGTTAATTGAATTACCTGGCATTCATTTTAATACGCCTGTTAAAGCGTCTACTTAAAAAAATAGATTTTTCAGTGTAACCCGTATATAAGAGAGATTTTCTCTGGTCCAAAATTAGAGCCTGTGTTAATGTAAACAAAATACACAAAACCCGGATATAAGAGACTTCTCCGATCCCGCCAACTCTCTTATCCGGGTTTACACTGAATGTAGCTGAGTTAATGAAAAAAGTTTTGCAGAAATGACTATTTGTGTTTTTTTTTTTTCAATTAGGTCTTTGGATTTTATTTAAAGAACAAATAGGAAACGTTTAAGTGAAAAATGTTAGTTAACTAAACTTTAACTAACATGTTTCAGTTTCACTTTGTTTTTTTACTTTTTTTAGCTTCAAGCGAAACTTGTTTCACTTAAACTAAAAAGTCGGATTTCAATCTGGATTTGATCTCAATTCATTAATTTAAAAATGTACATTTATTCAAAAGTAGGAAAGTTACTTTTTTTTCTAAAAATGTGAAACTGGCTAAAAAAAGTATAAGAGAATTCTAACAAAACAAATCTGAAACAAAAATATGTCTACGAAATTAACTTAAAAACGATTTATATTTAAAATATTCAAATTTAAAATAAAACAATGTTAGATAAAAAAAAAAAAAAAAAAAAAAAAAAGATAATCGGTTATAATTTGTTCGACAGAAAAATTACCTTTATTTTAAAATATAGACATTTTGATATACGGAAGCCCGGGAAGAGTAAGACTAAGAAGAGTAAGACGAAAATTCCTGAAAAAACAGCAGGTTGTCGAATGTTTCTCGAAAAAACATATTGAAAAATCCAACTCTCATTGATTATTTTACAGAAAAGTATTAGGAAACTATTTTCCTCTCTTTCTGACATCATAAAAAAAAATGTTTGGCAAAGTCAACAATTACAATTTAGTTTTGGCGAGAAGAAAAAAAAAGCTTTCACTTTTAAAAGTGAAAGTTTCTTTTAACTACGAATGCGGAACTAAGTACCAGGTTTTATTTGGCTGTGACAAAAAAAAAAAAAAAGTAGCAATACAAGTAACAAAAATGTTTAGTTAGTTTTCTCATACACATAGCTCAAACCCCGGGGGCGGATTACCGCCCCCCCCCCCCCAGACAGTACCTCTTCGTTGAGAAGGATGTGAATTTATTACATGGCGTCAAAATTACATCCAGCGAGATAAAAAATAAGTAATAATCGGCTGTAATTTGTTCGACACAGAAAAAGAAAGAAAAAAGAAGATTACCTTTAAAAACTTTACTTTAAAAAAAAAAATATATTTTATAGTACGGAAAACTATGGAATTTAAGAAGATTCCATAGTATCCTAGAACAAGAAGTAGAAGTTGTAGAAATATTCTCTTAAAAAAAGTAAAGACATGTTGAAAAATCCAATTAGTGATTTTTTGAAAGAAACGTATTAGGAAACTATTTTCCTCTTTTCCTGGCATCATAATAAATGTTTGGTAAAGTCAGCAATTACAATTCAGTTTCGGCGAGAAGAAAAAAGGTTTCTTTCACTTTTAACTACGAATGCGGAACTAAGTAGTAGCAGTTTTTATTTGGCTGTGACAAAAAAAAGTAGCGATGGAGGTCATGCCAAGACCCTCCCCCCCTCGACACTACCTCATCTTTGAGAGTGGGAGGGTGAAGTTATTACTTGGCGTCTGGGGCCTTCCCAAAAGGGGGAAGTACCGAAGCTGGAGGCTAGGAAATTTTAAAACTTCGACCCTGTGCCCCGTTCTGTTGCGACGTGAATGCATGTTTGATACCTACAACTAATTTTTATTTTTTACATCAGTTATTAATATAGGAGAATTTAAGTTCATATCAAACAGTAAATAAAAAAAAAAAACATAATTCGAATTATCTAAAACAAAAATCAATTCTTTTTTTTATCCAAGTTCTATAAGAAGACAATTAAATCATAAATGTAATGATAAATTTACGTCTGGTAGTAGTTCATTAATGAAAATTGTATGGTATACATACTAAATCACTTATTTTAAAGTTTTGTAGAAAAATTTCTTTTGTTAGTGGGATGTTACACCCCCACCGCTTTTAAATATCTTGTGTGTACTTTTTTTTTTTTAATTTGGGATGTGTTCGCGAAATTTCTTTATTTTACTTTGCATTTACAAAGAAAAAAAATAATGTACAAGTGTGAACATACGGAAAAACTCTTCACGAGTCTTACCCAAATTAAAAATTTAAAAAATAATTTTTTCTTAAAATTGGTGCTTCTTGCTCTTGCATAACTTAAGAAAACATATTTCCTTTCAGGGTGAACATGAAAACTAAATCTATACTGAAATTTTAATTTAAAAAAATTACTTGTACTTTTTGTGATTTTGAAATGCAGTATTCTAGTGTGAACCCTTTTTTAAAAGAATTTTACTCTTTTTTTCATTTTAGCAACCGTCATATTATTTTTCAACATGTATGTTCAAAAGGGAAACAATTCTGAATCACCACCTTTGACTACTCTTCCCTTCTTGAAGATTAATATATATTTCAATAACTCTTAAATTCAGAATAATTAAAGAAACTTATTGGTCGCAACTAAGTTTTTTATTGCATTAAACAGATAAGAAAATAATCAAAACTAAAAGAAATGAATTAAATTCAAAAGTATCATTTCAGTAGTTTTTAATTAAATTCTTTCATACACTTTAAAAAATGTAATATAAAATAAAATTGTAGTGCCACGCCTACATTTCTTCAGCTGTGATTGGTCGATTAATATATACTAAAAATAGTAAGACAATTTACCGATCGCATTTCACCACACTGAAATTTTTCCTACAGTTTGCTCACAAACAAGTTTTGTTACAAAATCACCGATTTGTTCATTTTTCATCCAATCGAGTAGTCTTCGTGTTATTTCAAAAATATTGTCCTGCGTTCGTGCTGGGAGCCACCGGTAGTAATATAAATCTGGATACATTCCCAAATCAAGCAGTAGAACCAGCACCACAGTAGAGTACAGAACAGAGACAGTAGATCTCGACTACTCACACGTGTTATTCATTCTACTCACTCTGCATGCACATACACACAGATACAGAACGTAAATTTGATAGACATTCAGTTCTCTGTGAACAAACCAAGTTGAAACAACTCTGTTAGTTACAAACACACAACTGTACAATCTTCTGAAGATACATTCTATCTTAACACAGAACTCTGAACTTTATACTCAGAAAAACTTGCTTAAAAACATTTTCTAACAGATAAAGGGAAACAACTTTTTCTCCCTATTCACATATTATGCAACTACCTTGTATTTATTGTTGATTTTAATATATATGTTCATTTGTTGAAACAAATTGGTTCTTCATTGTTTTTTCCTTGATGTTTTTAAAATTATGTATGAATGCTAAATGCTTATTCAACACGCAGCCACATTGGTAACTTCAACACTAAACTAAGCTAGCATCCTACAAAATGATTCATTCTACTAAGTTTAGTAAAAGTGAGTAGAAATAAAAATTATATTCTTAAACTATTCATTATATAAGGTTAATGGTAATTAATTTTAAAACATAAATATAAATTTCTTAATTATTGCACAGCTGGTGTTCAGTATTTCTTTAATTTTTAAAATAAATTGAATATGTTTTTTTAAGTCAGGTGTGAAATTATATAGTTTCTATTTTTTACCTATGACATCACAGCCTACTATGTATAAATAAACGTTATTTTCCAGAAAAGGTAAGCATTAATTTTACAAAATCCAGTTAACTAATCCTTAAATTTACTAAATGACTTTAAAACACATTCTTGGGTTATTTCCACCTAATATCTGAAACTGTTCCTAGGGGATCCTTTCCAACACCATAAATACTCAGCAATGTCTTTTCTTGCTCTCTTCTTACTTTTCTGTTTATATGACAACAATGCAAATCTCTCACAGAAGATTTCTTTTCCCATCATAGGAAACAGATAAACGCATAAACATTACATACACACATGTATGTATGCACATTCACTCACGACACATAATTTGGTCAAAAAGATTTCATATTCATTTGTTACACACATTACTGTCTTTGTCACTTGTAAATCTTTGTTAATGCATTATCATTTGTTTGTATATATATATATATATATATATATATATATATCAGTTCTTGCTTATCTAAATTTTTCTTGGTTGATTAGTATTCTGAGTCCACCATGTTTGTGGGTATTTCAGGAAACACATGTGTTCATCTCATAATGTGTACATCCACCAGCTCGCAACAACATCCCTAGGGCATATTGGATTTTTAAGAGATTTTGTTTTTTTTACTTGGTATGACCTCAAGCAAAGCAGTAAAACCACTAAAACACAAGGAAGAATTAGGAATAGAAACATTAATAATGAGTGGAAAGTGAAAAGAGTAATCAGGAGGACAGTAGATAATGATTGACATTACGTTTAAATTTTTACAGTTAGCATAGAACTTATGGCTACATTTAGCCAGCTCAATTCTAAATTGATGAGATCTTTGATGTCAGTCTAGTAGTGGACTTAAATTCATAACGTCTAGGTACCATATCAGAGAGCTCATCTGAACTATTATCATGAAAGTATTTATAAAAATGGCACAGAGAGGCGACCATACAGTGGTGGAAATTTGTTGTTTACATTGTTTGTCTATAATGACAGTTCAGTGAGTTGATGTGTGACGAGTGAATGTACCAATGTTTTAAAAATACATAAAACATTATTTACATTCAGAAATTAATTTTTCTTTTAATACAGATTATCTTTAGGCTATTATCTTTCAAATAAAACGAAACTTTAACTTTGAAGAAAACATTTAAATTATTTAGAATGTGTTTTTCAGAAATCTGTGGCTTTACCTAATATATTATCTCCTATTGTTGGCTAACCTAGACAAATCTCTCACTTCAGCAATAAGTTTAACTCCTAAATCACTGCTTTTCAATCTTTTTCCTTTATTATATAAATTAGGGGTTGCCAAAATTTTTAGACCATTGACTCCTTTATGGTATCCTTGCTCCCACCAGGCATGTATGAAAAATAGTAATAATAATAATTTTTAAGGGTAGAAATTTTTTATGATTTTCCTTCTGTGATAAAGACAAGAGAACAAATGAAACAACAGTACTGCTGGGGAGGAAAAAAAAAGATAACCAAATTACTGATATATAGTTCTTTAGTTGCTGTTACAGTGAATGTGTAGTGTGTAAAGAAGACAATTGTGAAGGAAGACTAAAAGGCATGAGTTGATGTGTCTGTTGGGTCAGTAAACTGAGGTCATAATGGTGATGTTGAGAGAGGCCTGGAGTGGATTAGTGAAATCATGAACCAAAATTTGCTGATGTAGAGGATGTCAACAGAATGCTTATGTGGACATGGTATAGGTGTTTGGAAAAGGGTAGGTCTTGAGTGGATATGTGTGTTGAATTGGTTGATCCAGGTCATGGTGGTGATGTCAAGAGCCTGCCAGGCATTAACAGCTGGCCTGTTGGCCACGTTCTGTGTCAGTCACTTATGAACAGCTTTCTTAAAAGCAAATATAGTGGCAGAAATGTTTGTGACTGGTTTCTTTTATGTTGTATTAGATTGTTACACATGAAATGATGCATTTTTTTGTTAGTTGTTGATCTGGTTGTCTAACAAAGTAACCTCCTTAGTATATAAAAAATCTTGACTTATTCCTGGCTCTCTTTCTTTCCAGATAATTTTTCTTTTATTTATACCGTTATTCATAAGCCCAATGAAAATAATTACAATAAAACAATGTCAAGTAATCTTACTGTATGAGCACAAACTTGGAAAAAGAACAATTTTTGCATTGAATCATTACATGTGATAAGAAAGGATACTCTTTGGCAACAGTAAGATAGTAGGCCAGTGGTTAAATGCATGTGAATCACCAAAACCCTTACTTCACCCTAAAACATTAATGGTTATTGTATGGTAGTCTTTCAAAGGAGTTATTCATTATTCATTCTTGCCTCAAGGGAAAACAATAACAACCTCATATTGCGGAGAAACTGAGCGTATGCACAAAAAATTGAAAACGAAAAATCCTAGACTTGTGAATAGTGATGATCCAATTTTGCTGCACGACAAAACATGGCTGCATGCTTCTCAATCAACTGTCCAAAAGATGCATAACCTGAATTATGAAATTTTGCCTCATCCTCCATCTTCCCCTGATATTCTCTCCTACTGATTATACTGATCAACAAAAGAAAAATTCTGAAATGGTGATGAGGCACCAAACATCTTTTTTACCTAATTTGATGGCGCTGAATCTGAAAATGCCTTTACTTTTTCTTGATTAACTACTGGTTTTGCTGTACAGAAATGCTTCATTGTTGGAAAAAAAGCACTTTCTCATTTGTTTTCTGTATATGTGATATTGACTGATGGCAATATTTCTCAAACTAAAATTGTAGAAACTGCTCAATCTGTATTTTAACCAACAAATATTGGTCTGCATATTGAGAAATACTATTTTTGCAATAACAATCAGATCCTAAGTTTTTAAAAATAACTCAGTTGAATATATCAAGACCAACAAGTATTTTCATCAAATCATTTAATAAAATAACAACAGAAATAAAATCTTTGTGAACTATGGTAAAATGTTTCTCTTTCTTGATTGTCTGTCATGTTCAATGTTATTTAAGTCCCTTTTGATATTCCAGCAGTATCATGTGTACAATGAAATAGGTGCATTCAATTGGGATGTCTTTAGTTGGAGTTTCTTTCCAACTGTGAAAGCAGAATGTTCTCAATGTGCTTCGTTTCCTTCCGTAGTGGTGGGATAAATTTATGAATATTGAACAGATTTTAGGCTTTTCAATCTTTTAATGTCACCTTAATTATCAGGTTTACTACTGATAAACTTTGTCAGTTAATTTTGAATTTTGGTGATAAATTGGAAAAAAATGGTAGTTCTATTTTGAAATTCTTGACTCAAAAACACATTTTTCCTATAAAAATAGTTTACTTCAATTGGCTGACATACATTGCTTGGCCTACCTAAAAATTGACGGGTTTCTATGACCTTTATTAACTAAATTTTGCACTTAGCCAAGATCATAAATTGATCGTTTTTTCAAAAATGAGCAATTTCAGTACAGCAGAAATGATAGCTAACCATAAAAAACTAAAGTCATTTTTGGAATCAGCACCATCAAATTAGCTAAAATCACGTTTTGTTTCTTGGCACCAACAATTGTGGTGTTGACCAGTGTTATCACTTATTTAAGCATTTTGATCTTTTCATATGCAATGAAACATTCTCCAATAAAGGAAGAGGTAAATGAAGCACTTGAATTGCTGATTACATCAAAAGATGAGAATTTTTTAAAGATGGGATCAAGAATTTAGAGGTATGTTGGAGAACAGTCATTCATCGACATTGTGCCTAATTTCAACTGAAGAAATTAGTTATTTAACATTTCAGCAACATTTTATTCATTTCCTATAAAGTGCACCTTTTTATGTGTGACAACCTAATATTTTAGATTTTTGAGAGGACTTTTGCAGGGTTGGATGTAATGCTTGGAGTTCCTATGCAAAAGATAACATTTTTATTTTGGATTTTGCTTTCTTAGTGTTCACATCCAGCTGACACGTAAAGTGAATCAGAAAGAGATCGAATTTGCAGTGGAGTATAACATTTCATTATTTTTTTCTCAATAATGTACATTTTAGTTTTACATTTTGTGATTTCCTTTTCAATTTTTATTTCTCTTCTTATACATGAGTGTGTTTGTTAAAAACATAAATAAAATAAAAGCTACTACTACTAGTATACATTAAAAATAAATGAATATACATTTTCATTGAATTGGTTGGCATCTTGAAAGGGAAGGATGTATTTGATGAGCATTAGTAATAAGGGCATAAATAGTTGTTAAGTTTTAGTTGAAAGTCACCATAATTTATTTATTGACCCCATTTTCACTTCAAGGCATTTATCAGTTCATTTTTGACCTCGAGGTATTTATCGACCCCTGGATAGTCCCATTGCTATCCACATTTTGATACTGATCACTTTGGGGACCATGTCAGTAAAACACTGATGTGCAAAGACATTTCCTTGTATTCAGGTGAAGAAAAATAGATGAAAATTAAGCTTTAAATTCTGAAACTCTTGCAAATTGGTATTGATGAACTCAGTTCAAGGTATAAAGGCAAACCTTTGTAAAAAGGACCATTGCTTCAAAAGAGAACCTATGGTTTGACAGGTATGGGGACATAACTAATTTCTTTTGAGTCAGATAAACCATTCTTGAAAAAAAATTTTCATCAGATGTATACTCTGTCTTTGACTATTATGAGTTAGAAGCACAACAATGATAAAATCATCAATATCACAATCAGGTATGGTCTAAGGGTCACTGCACAACTGAACACCTGACTGTTCTCTCCATATAATTGGGTTTAAAGCCAGATAGGTATTCATTCACATGTAGCATGGTTTGGGCAAGTAGACCTGGTGGAGAACATCCCTCTCCAGGTCAAACCACAGCTGATGTCCTTCAACTCGAAGCGTCATTTTGTCATGGACATGTGACCCTTGATTCCATTGCAGGAAACCTCTGCTCTGATCATTGACTTCAGTCAAGGAAGCCCTGGCTGCATACATAGCGATGGGGTCTTGCCTCTAATAGCTAAACATGACCATCAAAATTGCCACAACCACAGATTTGGCTTCTATATTAAGGGTGGGTTTCCATTTGGTAGAGACCCCCAAAAACAAGGACCCTGATCTCCCAAACATGTGCTTTCACATGACACATGTTCACAGTACCAGTTTCATTTTCACTCTGTATTATCCTCAGAATGATGAAAATGTAATATTCTACTGAATATCTGGGAAGATTGATATCCTCATTGAATATCCCTCAGTTAGCTTTCATACTCATAGTGACTACAATATTCATCTAAAAGATTGGTTAGTCCATTCAAACAAAACTAATGAAGATGACAAATACTGCAGTGACTTCTCCCTCAGTTATGAACTAAAACAGATCGTTGAAGAACCCACCAGCATTACTGATGCAACAGGACATTAGGCAAACCTTCTTGACCTTTTTCTCACATTCTGCCTAGAAAAATGCTTTATACTCTCTCTGATACAACTGTATATGGGTGCACCTCCAAAACTCTAGATGACCAGAGCTTGTCAACTGATCTCTCCTCTGATCTAACTCTAACAGCTCAATGGGGGAAAAAAACTGGCTGGCATATTCAATGCCTCAAAAAAACAAACTGGTGATGTTCCATCATCACCAAGCAGACCCAGAACTTTCACTGTGTATAGTAGCACAGAAGAACAAATTTAATACCCGGTGAGGTGAAAGGAAAAGAAGACAAGAATTATAAATATAAAATTCTTTTGTATTGCCAATACAGTAGATTTTAGCAGAATGTAGGTGAGGGAGATGTCTCTGAAGGAGGGTGTAGAGTTAATAAGCTCTGGAGTTGATGCATTTGTCAGGTCAGTTGACTGAGGTCATGGTGATGACATCAAGAAAGGCCTGCAGTGAATTAATGTAGCTTGCTGTTCACTACAAATCTGAATTTGCTGATATAGAGGATGTACACTATTTACATTATTCGGACTATTGTCCTCATTTTTGTTGCCATATTTATTACACCATTGTGGCCGTTGTATGCTCAGGCCTTCTTCAGGTGGTTGAACTGAACCCTTTATTCGCTCACTGGACACATGGCACAGTAGATAAAGGCGTTAGTTAGATCCAGTGACAGGACCCAAAGAGTGTGAGTTCAATACCCAGTTAAGGCAGTGAAGAACTTTCAGAGGGGAATTAACAGGAGATAACTGACATCCATTAAACATGGCATGTGGAACTAGAACAGTCTACCACAGTGAGCGAAATAAAGGGTTCAGTTTGACATTTCAACCACCTGAAGAAGGCTGGAGTGTACAATGGCCGAAATGTTGTAATAAATATGGCAACAAAGATGAGGGCAATAGTATGAATAATGTAAATAGTGTACATAATACCTCATCTCAGAAATATAGACAGATACAGACGATGTAAATGGAATGTCTATGTGGGCATGGTATAGGTGTTTGTAGGAAGGCAGCTCTTGAGTTGATTTGTGTATTGGGTTGGCTGGCCGAGGTTACAGTGGTGAATTGAGAGCCTTTCTGGCACTAACAGCTGGCCATTTTCTTTCCAGTACTTTATGAGTGCCTTTCTTAAAAGCAAATCTGGTGGTTTCTGAACTTGTCTTTTTTCTTTGGTAGCAAAATTCATGATTGGCTTCTCTGATGTTGTATTTTAGATTTTGGGGCGAATTTGTTTTTTAGGCTGGATATGGCAATTGGAGCCCCTGCACAAAGGATGACATTTTTTGGGGGTTTTGTTTTTTTTAGCACTCACATCTGGCTGACATGTAAAGTAAATCAGAAAGAGGTCTAATTTTCAGCAGGGTACAGCACAATGAACAAATGTTTTTTCAGGGAGGCCCTGTGCATTGAGTGCTTTTTGGGACAAACTCAACTCAGACATCAAGTAGAACTTGTACATATGATCCATTGTTAAAAATGATGGAAAAATAGTCAGTTCTCTGTACTGTTCCAATATGTATCTGGTTCCACCTGCTATCTATTACCTTTACAAGAGCCAGATCAGGCTGAAAATGGACCACTGCTGCCATATAGAGTATCTTGTCTAGTTCTTATTTTAGTATTGCTCAGTTATTGCTCATCCTGTTTCATGAAGTTCAAGTATACAGGGAATTACTATGTCAATTATAATACCTGGACTGGTAAGTGTGTACATTTTTTATAACATAAAAAAAAAACAACTGAAATTTAAAATAATAACCCCAAAAAGCCTGAAAAAATAATAACAAGAAATGATTTTCAGATTTTATTCCCTTTGCATTTAATTGTAACCATTTCATTAATGTTGACTGTCTCATTATTGGGGACAGCAAGTATTATGTGAGCATCTAGGCATTCAAATCATTTTCACTAGAATCCAACGAACAAATAAGAATACAACAAGAATTGTAATTCAATTATATTATTATAATAACAGAATAATAAGTGAATTATAACTTTATTTTATTGAATTGCATGCAATGCAATTATGTTATTTTAAAATAATATAATATATAATTGAATAATAATTTTCATGGTATTATTATTATATAATAATACTATGAAAATTGAAATTCATTTTGATTGTTTTTAAGCATTTCACCCCAAGCAAGGTGATAATGCCACTAAGATGTAAAGGATTACTACAAGTGAAAAGCAATGAGAAGGCATTAGTGAGGAAAAAGGACAATAAAAGAACAAGATTCAAGAAGACAGAAGATGGTGATTGACATTGCATGTAAATAATAATTGAATCCTATTACTGAATTATAAAAATATTGAATTGTAATTATATAATAATAATAATAATAATAATAATAATAATAATTGCAATTTGATTATATATTGAATTAAAATTGAATTAAAATATATTATTGAATTGTAATTCACTTAGATAACATTATGCAATTATCGGTTATATAATATTATGTAATAATGATAATTATATATTGTAATTAAATTATATCTGATTATTATAATAATTGATTATATATATAAGTATAAGCAGTGTGGACATTGGTATCAATACTGAATAACAATAGTCTGTTTCATGCAATCCTCAGGTAATGAGTACTGAGCTTAAATATAAAAAGACTATCACCATTCAATGTCATTACTTATGACCACATAGTTTATATTTACATATGTTCTGTTCCTGATATTGCCTACTTTTCTCCTATCAATATTACATATTAAAAACTGCTTTATCATAAATGAATTATAATATATTATTGAATTGTAATTCAGTAATCTAATAATATATATAATACAATGAAAATTGTAATTCAAATGATACTACAACAAATCAAATATGTGACAAGGCAAATAATAATGAGAGGTGAAAACTTTTCCACTTAGAATATGATTAAATTTAGCCATGTTTTGTCTTTATCTTTAAAAAATGGAATCAGTTTATCAGCTTAAATATTAAATTGTTCAACATATTGAGTTAAAAATATTTTATCCTCAGCATCCAGAGTTTCAATCCAAAATTGTACAAAACTCTCTGAAGCTTGTTCGAGTTTTTTTTCCTTGTAGATTAGATCAGCCAGAAATATCATCCATGGTCGCATCAAATCAATGTGTCCAAGTTCTTTGATAGCTAGAAGAATTCTGGAAATTCTTTTAAAGTTAGGGTTTCCTCTGAAAAATATAAAAAACACAATAATTGTATAATAAAGAGAAATTATCATTATTAGATTATATAATGAAGCTGTTGGCCTGGCTGACTATACCAAACCTGACAAAATGGCTGACTACCCCAAATCTGACAAAATGAGTAAATTGAATTTTATTCTGAATCTCTTCTTGGTAATGTTGTCTTTTTGGCATACCCTGAGGTTGTTGAGGGTCAGTTTGTTACTTACTGATAATATGAAATAGATCCTTCACTTTATGTCCAGTTGAATTTTATATTAATATTAGTTTACCCATGTTGTCAAAAATGACACCAACTGTTAGAATCATACTTATTATAAAACCCAGGTTGTGTGTGTGTGTGTGTGTGTCTGTACGTTTTTATATTGGATCGGATTTCCTACATTTTTCAACCGATTCCAACAAAACTTCACTGGACTACGTAAAATTACCTTGCGGTGGTTTTGACAGCGTCAAAAATTGGAAAAACACAATTGTTTTTGCACAAAATCAATTTGAAAACACGATTAAGAGGCATGAGAATGAAAGGGGGACAACTCATATCGAGTTATACTTATTATAAAACCCAGGTTCTTTGTGTGTGTGTGTGTGTGTTCTTTTATATATGGGATCGGATTTCCTACATTTTTCAACCGATTTCAACAAAACTTCACTTTTTTTTTGGCAGGTAGTGTTTCTTATTGTCTTGCACACTTTTTTTCTTTATTTTTACATTCAGAATGCTTTAAAAATTCCATTTACAAGACAATTGCTTATAATAAAATTCTATTCAATTGGTAGACTCATCATGATTGAAAACAATGTTTTTGTTTGAGTTTGACCAATTCGTAAAAAAATAAAAAAAATAAAAACAAAAAAAACTAATTAAGACATGTGTATCTGTCAACCTTAAACAATAATCTTTGTCAATTTTATTTTTCAGTTTTTATGATGGTCGATACTTGATCTATCTCTTACTGTTACATCCCCGGTCAATGCCAGGCTCTACTGCTAGTGATTTAATAATCAGATGCAATGAAACAAAAATTTTGAAATAATGTATTTGAGATTATGTTGGTTCCAATCCTAGCTAGGAATGATAGCAAAATATTTTCCCTTCATCAATTTATAGGTAGAAGCATACAAATGCATGCTGAGATTTTTCCTAGCTGACAAAGCAGGCCTGTTCTTGGTTTCATATGACTAGGACTGCATCTGTCTTGTTTTGAATGCTATGTTTGTTTATCCAAATTTGCTTGTGTATGTCAACCCCAATTCTTAGTTTGTGAATTTCTATATTACTGTTGTTTTTGCCTTATTACTGTTAATCTGCCTGGTATATATTGTTTGCTTGCTTTATATTAGTTTTTGCCCTGTTCTTTTCTTTCCTTTTTCCTGTTGCTTATTGTAAACTTTGTAAGTTATTTGTTGGACAGTTGTCATTTATTTACATTTAACAATAGACACACTCTCTCTCTACAGATTCAATCAGGTGGAGATCCAGAATCCACAACTAGAATAGAAATCAATGAACCTTTCAATTTTCAAGGTGATGTTTCATGCACAACTATGACTACAGGGATTACTTTTTTTACCATTATTTTTACCATTATTTTTACCACCTCTATTTTTGCCATTATTTTTCATAGCTTTTTTAAATCCCTAGCCAGATTCTGTTATTTATTTTTTTCAATCTTTTCAGTTTCTTTAGAGCCCACTTTTGTATCATATGGAATAGCAAATTCATTAATTTGACACTCTTTATCTATAACAATAAGGTCATGTCTTCGTGCTTCAATGACATGATCTGTCTAGACTGACAAATTCCATATCTTGTGACCACCTTTTTCTACCACTGCCTGGCTGATGTTCATACCACTTCTTTTTCTCACTGAAGAGAAACATAGCATATTCTCAATGGGATCTTTTATCAATCCAACCATGCCATTACTTATACACTTCCTGTACCAACTTAGGTCATTTACTGATTATGTGTCTGTCTCATCAGCTTACTCACACATCCTGTATTTGCTTTCTTCTTGTGATCTTTCCTAGATTGTATTCATTCTAATGACCTGTTCCTGTGCTGAAAATGTAAGTGACTGTTTCTTTCCTCATAAACTTGTCCTTCAGCCAAAGCCAATCTCTCAGGTCTAGTAATTGTTATTGTTTGCTGAAAAAACTGAATCTTAAGCTTCTTTTCTTTCTTTTTTTTTTTAAACGTCATACTGCTTCTCCTTACACCGCTTCTTTGCTAGACATTTGCTCAACATTATTATGTTTTTTATAATTATTATTATCAGAGTTGTAAGAGGAACTATTGTTTGTCATTACCAACTGATCCATCATGAGTAAACATGCTCCTATGATTAATCATCTGGAAGCTAAAGAAGAAAGAGATGTAAATGAACGGAAATGCAGGTAATGGTAAGATACTACATAAGAAATATAACATAAAAGACACAGAGAAATATGCCCTTCATATGAAGCAACCTGAAAGAATGACTGATGGCTGAGTTGTGTTTATAGTATTTTCTTACTTCATTGTTCAGCTCTACAGGCTTGTATTTTTATATACAGAAATGTTTTCTACAATAGCTAGAAATTCTTCAATAAAGTAAAAATTTATAAGCAGGACGAGTAAATATTAGGGACCTGCAAGAAAGAAAGCAAATTTTAGATTGGGCAATCAGATATTAAAATGTACAAGAAATGGGAAAATACTGTACATATGAAGAAGGTGGCTGATAGTGTATAAACCTGAAAGAATCAGGAAATACAGCATTTATGAAGGAAATGGCAGATTCTGTAAATGTGAATAAGGTGGCTAATGTGACAATGTGCTCAGCTTGTCCATCACTGCACAACCTGATGACATCCAAGGTCGGCTGTCTGCATATACACCTGACTAGCTATGTGCACAGGTTTGTCCACTTGGCTGTAGTTGAATTCACAAAGAATAATGACAAATGATTTTCAAGACTCCCTGGTTGGGAAATAGCAACAATATGAATTCTCACTTATCTGTCTATATTTTCCTACAGCTGAACTGTTATCTCTCTGTCACTGGTCCCTTCCTCCCTGGCTGCTGAGCAGCTACTTACTGGTCACCTACCTACTTTCTATAATTGCTGGACCCCTTTCTCCCTGACTTATTGCTTCTCTCTGCTTATATGAATAATGGCTGGGGTATACCAACCCTATCTGTCCTTGTGTGTTCTGGAAAAAAAGATATCCATTTGACTTTTTGGGTGGTCAGCTTCTTCAAAGGACTACTTTTATGATTATCTAAAATCATTAACAACATTTTATGTTTGCCAATTGAAAGGCAGCTAGAGACAGGATTCCTGAAAACACTGACACTTATGTTGACTCAAAGATGAACTGGAGCTGAGTTTCCTAAGATAGATAACTAAGTGGACGTAAAAGGAAAAGGAATTTATCTACTTATCTCTTAATGATGTCTGAGAAATTGTATTGTTATAATAATATTGTACATCTGAAGGAAATGGGAAAAATACAGTATTTAGGAATGAAATGCCAGATACTGTACATATGAAGAAGGTGGATAATACTGTATATATCTTAAGGAAACAGAAAATACAGCATTTATAAAGGAAATGGCAGATGCAGTACATATGATGAAAGTGGATGATACTGTAACATCTGATTGAAATGGAAAATACAGGAATGAAGGAAAGGAGAAAAATACAGTACATATAAAGAAAGTCAATATTACTGTATATAATATACACATATCTTTTTGTTATTTGTACAGTGTATTTTCATTTCTGGAAATGATCATCAAATGACAATATTATATTTCATTTTTTTTGATTTTCACTTCTAATGTACAATCATTTAAAATTCACAATATTCGTTGAAATGTTACTTTTCAAAATATGTGTACATGTGATGAATTTCAATTAATTGTGAAATGATTAAATCATTTGGCATCTTCAGGTTGGAATGAAAGATAAAACTGTGTGTAAGAAAAATAAGTTCGGATTTTTGGGGATAAGTGGGACAATAAATTAAATTACCTCATTAGATCTAACCACCAGAAACCAGAAAGTGTTTTTTTGTTTGCATTTTCTTCTTAGTGAATCATTTTTCCTCCTGATCAAAAAGTTGAAATTATAGTTAGATGACTTATAGTAAACTACCAGTGCATTCATAATGTTTTTATGTGACATATTTCTGCCATGTTCATATAGTCTTGTTTTTAGGTTTCTGAATGTTTCACAGATGAACATCATTGGTAATTTTGTACAATCTATTCTGTATATTTCAGTCCCTATCTTGTCATTCTCTCATTTGGTGCTAACTATATCACTTATTGATTTAGAGATGGTATGTGTGTGTGTATATATAAATATATATATATATATATATTTGTGTAAGTGTATATATATATATATATATATATATATATATATGTGTGTGTAAGTGTGTATATATATATATATATATATATATATGTGTGTGTAAGTGTGTGTATATATATATATATATATATGTGTGTGTAAGTGTGTATATATATATATATATTTGTGTAAGTGTGTATATATATATATATATATATATATATATTTGTTTAAGTGTATATATATATATATATATATATATTTGTTTAAGTGTATATATATATATATATATATATATTTGTTTAAGTGTATATATATATATATATATATATATATATATTTGTTTAAGTGTATATATATATATATATATATATATATATTTGTTTAAGTGTATCTATATATATATATATATATATATATATATATATATATATATATGTGTGTGTGTGTGAGTGTATAAATATATATATATATATATATAAATACATATATACATACATACATATACACACACACACATATATATATATATATATTGGGACCTTGAATAAGTTCTTGCTGTTTTCCGATACATGGCGTTCTCAGAACTATGTGAATGTAGTTTCAAATGATAATGCATCTATAAGGAAGTACTATAAGCAAACTTAAAATTCAATGTATGTCATTTCACCAAAGTTTTTCATAGCATTAAACACGTTGGATTTTATGCCAAAGAAACTGCATTTGTGGTGAATTTTACTGCACTACTTTATTCAAAAGGAATCTGCAGCTGAAGCACACAGAATTCTTGTTGAGACTTACGACGACTATGCTCTGTTGGAAACAACATGCAGAGATTGGTTTAGACACTTCAAAAATAATGATATGTTAAAGATAAAGAATGCTTTGGCACACTGAAAAACTTTAAAGATGAAGAATTGGAGGCATTACTTCATGAAGACTCATGTCAGGTGCAAGCTGAACTTACAGAATCATTAGAAATTGAACGCACAACAGTTTCAAAATGTTTGAAAGCATTAAGAATGATTCAAAAGCAAGGACATTGGCTGCTGTACGAATTGAAGCTGAGATGTCAAGCAGCGTTTTTATCAGGTGTGAACAGCTACTTCAATGGCAGAAAAGGAAAGGATTTTTGTATCGTTTTGTGACTGTTGATGAAAAGTGGATACACTACGATAACCCTAAGTGTAGAAGATCGTGGGATAAGCCCAGCCATGCATCAACATCCGTGGCAAAGACAAATATCCATGGTTCGAAGTTTCTACTCTGCATTTGGTGGGATCAGCTGGGTGTAGTTTATTATGAGCTGCTCAAACCAGTGGAAACCATCACAGGAGATTGCTATCAACAACAATTGATGTGTTTGAGCCAAGCATTGTAGAAAAAATGGCCATTATAGAAGCAGAAACACGATAAAGTGATTTTGCAACATGACAATGCTAGGCCATATACTGCAAAACAGGTGAAAACCTACTCAGAAATGCTTAAATGGGAAGTGTCCTATCCCACCTTCTGTATTCACCAGATATTGCCCCATCTGATTATCACTTGTTCTGATTGATGGTACATGGCCTGCTGCGCAGCACTTTCATTCTTATAAAGATGCCAAAAAAATGGATCAACTTGTGGCTAGCCTCAAAAGATGTATTATTTTTCCGATGTGGAATTCAAATGCTGCCAGAAAGATGGTGAGTGATGGACAATACTCCAAGTGACATGTTTCTTATTAATTTTTGTAAATAAAACATCACTTTTCATGAAAAATCAGCAAGAATGTATTCAAGGTCCTAATATATATATCTATCTGTGTGTGTGCATATATAGATTTATATATGTGTGTGGGTATACACATTATATATATATACACACACACACACACATATATTATTAAAGACAACAGACATTGTGTTTGAATAAGTTTTCTTTTCTGGACACAGTGGATGTAGAAACTGTCCAAATATTCTGTAATTCTGAGCATTTTTGGGTATACTTTTACCCATTATCAAGGATGATTTTATTTTTACTTTGTAATTGAATGTATAAGTTGTGTATATAACTATAGTTATAGGGATGTTTTATTTTCTAAACACAGTCAGCATATTGTAGCTATGTTAATATGATTGAGTGTTGTCTTTTTATTTTTTATTATTAAAGCTTCCATTATTTTTAATCTTTTTTTGACATGTGTATTTTCTCTGAGTAGGTTTAAATGAGTTCTAATGGAGCTGTAGATGGATGGGTGTAATGTAAGTCATCTGGATAGGCATGTAGTATTGTGACCAATGTAATTGTTTTTGAGTTTGGTTTGATCAAAAACACAGTTCCTTAAGTGGAATTTGAATTCATAAATAATGTTCATTCATTGTAGCTTTGATTTTTCAGGTGTGTTGTTATTTTTGAGGATAAGGTTAGCTGTTTTAAATTTTTTGTAATAGATAATTTAATTTTTTTGTTTGGGTCAACTGAGGTAGTGTATTTCTTTATATTTCTAAGTGAAGATTCATATTGTTTATAGTTGATATGCATTTGGCTTTTGTAGAAGATATTTATGCTATTGTTTTCGTGTGTATGTTCAGTATCGTTATTATTTACTTTGGAAAGAAATAGTCTAATCTGGCGGTCGATGATGTGATTAGGAAAACCATTGTTAACTAGTATTTGTTTTGCATTGCTGAAAAGTAGACGAGAGGATGAATTCTGGTGTGCTCTTTTTAGGAAGTTTTTTTTTATCACTGCTATTTTGTATCTGAGTGGGCTTTTACTTTTAAAGTTAAGGTGGCAAGAGTTTCTGCTAGAAGTTTTTGTTTATATAATGAGGTGATAAAACTGTTATTAATATATTCCATGAACATCTAAGAATAAGAGTTTGTTTTTTTGTTTTAGTTCATAGGTAAAGTTAAGGACAAATTCTTCAAATGTGATTTTGAGAGTATTTATTTCTTTTGTGTTTTTTGCTAAAATAAAAATATCGTCTACATAGTGGACATATATTTTAGGTTTACTAACTTGTTTAAATATCATGTTTTCTACGTAGGATGTATAATAATTGGAGAAGCATGGGCCAAGTGGATTTCCCATACTAATGCCATTAGTTTGGTTGTAGATGTTGCCATTATGGTCACAGAATGGGACTTTGGTTGTGCATCCATGTAATAATTTCTTGAGGATATTTGGTTTGATGAATGGAGGTGGGATAGAATTATTTATGTACACAAAGTTAAGGATAATGTTTGATCAACAGGGACGTTTGTGAATAAATTTTCAACGTCAAGTGATACTAAGATACCTTGGTTGGTTTTGTACTTTTTAGAATTTGGAGGAATTCGTGGGTGGATGTAATGCTGTAATTGATGTGTAGGTATGGGGCAATGATGTCATTAAGGAATTTGGATAGCTTGTAGATAGGGGTTGGGATCTGGCAAATGATTGGTTGTAGCAGGTATCCGAGTTTGTGTAATTTTATTTTTTCATATAAGTATCCAGATTGGTAGTCTCCGGTGTTTTTTTATTTTTTATTTTCAGGGAACCAGCATCAGTGTTATTAGATGTTATGAGTTTATTGATGGATCTTTTTAGGGTCTCTGTGGGGTTTCTGTTTAATTTTGTAAATTTAGTTTGGTCATCAATGATGTTTTGTAATTTTTTATGGAAATCGGCTCTATCAAAAATTACATATGTGTTGGCTTTGTAGTCTCGTCAGATAGCAATGTTAGGATTGTTTGTTTTTCTAGTTATAAATTAACAGATGACCAAAAAGAATTAAATTTAGGGTCAAATTGCCATTCTCCAACCTAAATTTGACCTCCTTCCAAAGAAGACAGAAACTGAAATTTTACACCAATCAATATCCCAACTCATGGCGCATGGGGACATAACAGTTCTCACAGGTTTGAGACACATCCTCAAGACTGAAGGTTTGAAAAACCGCTCCTCCCAATACAACTACACAAATATCCTAACAACTAAACTAAAAATTGCTGCGAAAGAACTAAAAAACAATCCTAAAATCGTCATCAGACACACACACACACACACACAAATACATACACATACGCACACACACATAATTATATATAAACACACTCACCCACATATACACACATATTATATGCACATATATGCACACACACACATATACATACACACCTATAATTATACGCACACACGTATACATGCACACACATATAAATATACATATACACACATGCATATATATATATACACACACACACACACATATATTATTAAAGACAACAGACATTGTGTTTGAATAAGTTTTCTTTTCTGGACACAGTGGATGTAGAAACTGTCCAAATATTCTGTAATTCTGAGCATTTTTGGGTATACTTTTACCCATTATCAAGGATGATTTTATTTTTACTTTGTAATTGAATGTATAAGTTGTGTATATAACTATAGTTATAGGGATGTTTTATTTTCTAAACACAGTCAGCATATTGTAGCTATGTTAATATGATTGAGTGTTGTCTTTTTATTTTTTATTATTAAAGCTTCCATTATTTTTAATCTTTTTTTGACATGTGTATTTTCTCTGAGTAGGTTTAAATGAGTTCTAATGGAGCTGTAGATGGATGGGTGTAATGTAAGTCATCTGGATAGGCATGTAGTATTGTGACCAATGTAATTGTTTTTGAGTTTGGTTTGATCAAAAACACAGTTCCTTAAGTGGAATTTGAATTCATAAATAATGTTCATTCATTGTAGCTTTGATTTTTCAGGTGTGTTGTTATTTTTGAGGATAAGGTTAGCTGTTTTAAATTTTTTGTAATAGATAATTTAATTTTTTTGTTTGGGTCAACTGAGGTAGTGTATTTCTTTATATTTCTAAGTGAAGATTCATATTGTTTATAGTTGATATGCATTTGGCTTTTGTAGAAGATATTTATGCTATTGTTTTCGTGTGTATGTTCAGTATCGTTATTATTTACTTTGGAAAGAAATAGTCTAATCTGGCGGTCGATGATGTGATTAGGAAAACCATTGTTAACTAGTATTTGTTTTGCATTGCTGAAAAGTAGACGAGAGGATGAATTCTGGTGTGCTCTTTTTAGGAAGTTTTTTTTTATCACTGCTATTTTGTATCTGAGTGGGCTTTTACTTTTAAAGTTAAGGTGGCAAGAGTTTCTGCTAGAAGTTTTTGTTTATATAATGAGGTGATAAAACTGTTATTAATATATTCCATGAACATCTAAGAATAAGAGTTTGTTTTTTTGTTTTAGTTCATAGGTAAAGTTAAGGACAAATTCTTCAAATGTGATTTTGAGAGTATTTATTTCTTTTGTGTTTTTTGCTAAAATAAAAATATCGTCTACATAGTGGACATATATTTTAGGTTTACTAACTTGTTTAAATATCATGTTTTCTACGTAGGATGTATAATAATTGGAGAAGCATGGGCCAAGTGGATTTCCCATACTAATGCCATTAGTTTGGTTGTAGATGTTGCCATTATGGTCACAGAATGGGACTTTGGTTGTGCATCCATGTAATAATTTCTTGAGGATATTTGGTTTGATGAATGGAGGTGGGATAGAATTATTTATGTACACAAAGTTAAGGATAATGTTTGATCAACAGGGACGTTTGTGAATAAATTTTCAACGTCAAGTGATACTAAGATACCTTGGTTGGTTTTGTACTTTTTAGAATTTGGAGGAATTCGTGGGTGGATGTAATGCTGTAATTGATGTGTAGGTATGGGGCAATGATGTCATTAAGGAATTTGGATAGCTTGTAGATAGGGGTTGGGATCTGGCAAATGATTGGTTGTAGCAGGTATCCGAGTTTGTGTAATTTTATTTTTTCATATAAGTATCCAGATTGGTAGTCTCCGGTGTTTTTTTATTTTTTATTTTCAGGGAACCAGCATCAGTGTTATTAGATGTTATGAGTTTATTGATGGATCTTTTTAGGGTCTCTGTGGGGTTTCTGTTTAATTTTGTAAATTTAGTTTGGTCATCAATGATGTTTTGTAATTTTTTATGGAAATCGGCTCTATCAAAAATTACATATGTGTTGGCTTTGTAGTCTCGTCAGATAGCAATGTTAGGATTGTTTGTTTTTCTAGTTATAAATTAACAGATGACCAAAAAGAATTAAATTTAGGGTCAAATTGCCATTCTCCAACCTAAATTTGACCTCCTTCCAAAGAAGACAGAAACTGAAATTTTACACCAATCAATATCCCAACTCATGGCGCATGGGGACATAACAGTTCTCACAGGTTTGAGACACATCCTCAAGACTGAAGGTTTGAAAAACCGCTCCTCCCAATACAACTACACAAATATCCTAACAACTAAACTAAAAATTGCTGCGAAAGAACTAAAAAACAATCCTAAAATCGTCATCAGACACACACACACACACACACAAATACATACACATACGCACACACACATAATTATATATAAACACACTCACCCACATATACACACATATTATATGCACATATATGCACACACACACATATACATACACACCTATAATTATACGCACACACGTATACATGCACACACATATAAATATACATATACACACATGCATATATATATATACACACAGACATATATACACACATATGTACACACATATATAAACACAAGTACACACACATATATATATATACACACACAGACATATATACACACATATATAAACACAAGTACACACACACACACATATATATAAACACAAGTACACACACACACATATATATATATATATATATATATATATATATATATATATATATACACACACACACACACAAAGACATACACACGCACATAATGACTTGTCTGATAGGTAGTATTTCTAAGAATATAGATAAAGCCATTTCTCTACACCTGTTTGCAAATGTTTTTTGTATTTGGTGACTTCAATATATACATGTATATATGTGTTTTTCCATTTTCTGTAATATAAGTTTTATATATATATATATTATGAAATGGATAAAGTCCGACAATTATTTTAAGACATTTTTATGTTTATACATTCTTTTTATAGATACAAATATTTAAGTAAATGCTCTGTTTATAATAAACAGTATTAAACAACATTTACCAGACTGAATGTGAAAATTTTTCGGACATTCAGGCTGGTAAATGTTGTTTAATACTGTTTATTATAAACAGAGCATTTACTTAAATATTTGTATCTATAAAAAAATGTATAAACATAAAAATGTCTTAAAATATATATATATATATATATATATATATAAAAGCATCTGCTAAAAATTTGATGGTTAATAATAGAAAATTTTTGACACGTCAAAGATTTTTTCAAAATGTCAGAAAAATGTTCAACAAGAGAAAGAAAAAAATTTACATTTGCAAAATTTCAATTCAAGTCGAATTTATGAAAGAAGATCCTTCATAGGAAATTCAACTATAGAAATAGGTTAAAATAAAAGTTGAAAAGGATAAAAATTATTAAGAAGATATACTTTGTAAATATAAAATCTAGCTTTACAGAAATTTAAAAGAATTTAAACAGCAAAATTTAACTTACCTTTGGTTAAGCTCTGCAAGTCTTTTTCTGGAGTTTTCTGTAAGTTCAAACTGGTTGTCCCTTGTGATTCTCATGCCATAATAATCCAACATCATTTCAAAAGCTTTCTTCACTTTTTCTTTCAACTCTGGTGACCCATTAATAATCTGCAAGAATGTAAAAAAGGCATAAAATGTAGGTGAATATTTTTATTTCATTCAATTCAATATAAATCTCTCACTTTTCAAGATGTGGGTGATCATAGCACTCCACAACTTCCTGTCTATTCTTGCTTCAAGTAATTCTTGTTCCTTTATGACCCCTCTTTATCTTTGCAGTATTTCTTCAAATTTATCAAGTCCCCCTCTCTCTCTTCCTATCCTCCATGTAGTAGGTCCCCTGAATATATGTGTGATCATGGCTCTCTACAACTTTCTGTTTTTTGTTGCTCCAAGTAATTATTGAACCTTTATAAACTCTCCTTTCCTTCTATCTAAAATATTAAAGTGTATTGTCCTCATATTTATTGTCATTATCACAAAGTTTCGGTCATTGTGCCTTCCAGCCACCATCAGGTCTTATCAATCTTGGTAATATTCAGAGGATTTCAAACTGAATCCCTTAATCAATGACAGCAAGGCTTCATCAGCAACAGCAGTAAAAAAAGGTAAGCTATGGTGAATGCAGTCAAATATGACAAGTAGCAGTACTTCAAAAATTTTTTTTTGTGCAGCACCTTATTTAAAAAATAATGCATGATAACATATCAAGAAATGTACATATGATTTAAAAAAAGATTTTAAAACCACCATTGAAATGAAAAGAAGATAATGCAAACTTTTGATACAAAGATATGAAGTAAGCTTAGGTAATTTTTTAAACTATTTATATCACTGGGACTTGGTTGAAATTTGATTTCCTTTCTGGACCCTTATTCTGTCTTCTGAATGACATTTTTGTGTCAGTTCATCTTGGTTGAAATTCTCAGGAAGCAACAAAAAAATCGATTTCCATTCTGGATCCTTATTCTGTCTTCTGAATTGCATTTTTGTGTCAGTTCATCTTGGTTGAAATTCTCAGGAAGCAAACAAAAATCGATTTCCTTTCTGGATCCTTATTCTGTCTTCTGAATGACATTTTTGTGTCAGTTCATCTTGGTTGAAATTCTCAGGAAGCAATCAAAAATTAATTTCCTTTCTGGATCCTTATTCTGTCTTCTGAATGACATTTTTGTGTCAGTTCATCTTGGTTGAAATTCTCAGGAAGCAATCAAAAATTAATTTCCTTCCTGGATCCTTATTCTGTCTTCTGAATGACATTTTTGTGTCAGTTCATCTTGGTTGAAATTTTTCGGTCTTGTTTGAAGATTTAATCTCCTTTAAAATTTGAAACTTTTTTCAGCAGCCAGATTTCTCTGTTTCTTTGTGTGACATCACTCCCTTCTACTTTGAAGCCTTGTACCTTGAAATTTAATTACATTCTGCTCCTTATTTGCTGCCCCTTTTTTTCACTATCTAGTCATTTCTAGCAGCTCATATTTGTCAAGAGGCAAAAATTTTCACTGAAAAACTTTGTAGGGAGATACTCATTTTTTTTCACAAGGAAATATCCCTGATTTCTTGCTAATGGCTAATTTGTTAAATCATGGGCAAATGAAAAGGCACTCAACTCCAACACATCCTCTTTTTTCCATCTTGCAATGACTGATACCAATTTGGACCATCATTCAGAAATAAAGATAGACCTTTCTTCAAAATTTCTGAAGGCATAAGCCCATGCTTTTGATTGGACCATAAATAAAATATATATTTTTTTAATTCAAAAAATGAAGCTGGAACTATCCACCTAAACAGAAATAATTTTGGCAGTTATTTCGCTGCTAATTCTAGAAATAGGACTTTTTATAAACACAGTGTAATAATTTTTTATAAACTGTCTGACTTTTTTTTTTTAAATAACTTCTCTACAAAGTATGTGTATAAGACAAACTTAGATGATTATAATAATATAATTGTACTTGGCCCTCCCTTCATTAGGTTGCATGTATGTTATGCCCTGACAATACTTCATAAATAATGTACTATTTTGTTTTGATTGTACAAATAAACAAAAGACTTATCAGAGATGCTACTTGGTTTCAGTGGAAAAAAGAAAGTGTTTAACGTTTCCTCCTAAATAATGGACTATTCTGTTTTGATCTCATGAGAAGACAAAAGACATCAAAAAATACTACTTGGTTTCAGTGAGAAGAAAGAAAGGAAGATGGATGTGTTTAATGTCCATTTCAGTGAAATGGAAAAAGTTGTCATTTTTAAATCTCTTCATTTGTACACCCTTACTTCTTAAAATAATGCA
This sequence comes from Acanthosepion lycidas, assembly GCA_963932145.1. Lineage (NCBI taxonomy): Eukaryota > Metazoa > Mollusca > Cephalopoda > Sepiida > Sepiidae > Acanthosepion > Acanthosepion lycidas. The sequence goes on along the minus strand of OZ010600.1, from coordinate 17,074,353 downwards.
ATAGGGGAATTGCTATGGATATTTTATTTTCATAGGGTTCGTCATGAGCTTATCTAATTATTAACTGAAGAATTATAATAATATTCATTAGAAATTTCAAATAGAAAAACTGAAATTTTCATGGGTCAAAACTAGTATTTATTTGTTTTATTTACACTTTTTAATTAACTATTATTCATAATTATTTCATATTATTAACTAATAAAATGTCTTATACCACTTTTATTAAAATACTAAAATCCCTTTCAATGGAAATATGAAAACCATTTATGGAATTACTAATGTCTATTTCTGTAAAAGTACAGAAACATCTTTCTGTGGAAGTACATTATGGAATGAGTACAGTTCTTGTATTATATTTCTACTTTAAAAGACACAATCTTACACTTTTTTTACTGAACAGATTCAATATACAAATTTAAAAATTTTCAAACCTTGACTTCTTCATCAGTAAGGATAAAAGCATGTTGATTGACTCCAGGCATTCTGTTGGGGAACAACCTACAATTAAATTTTAGTTAAAGTTGAAATGAACATTTACAAACTTGTTAAAAACAACAAACACATTCACAAAGCTTAACTCTTTACTCCTGCTCTATAAAACTTGATTAAATGTTTCTATAAAACATTGGTGATTCTATGTTAATGGCTGACTCAGAAGTGAAAATGAAAGAAATCTGAGACAAGATAGTAAAGGGAATCAAAGACAAACTATTAAATAAAGCAAAATGCATGTCTGTTAATGGCCAGGGTGGAGGTGTGACACTATTTAGCTATGGTAATTGATTAAGTAATTAACCATAAAATTTACACAAGAAAATATTGAGAACAGAAAAGAAGATATCCTGAGATTTTTATTTTTTACATTAAAAATAAGATTGAGTTACTTTTCTCAAAAAACCCAAGAATTGGTGTAAATAGTGGACTCACAAAAAGGCCATATGCGAGCTTTTGACAATTGATTAATGATATTTGTAAAAGTACTGATTAATGAAAAACCTGGGAACAAGATGTCATCTTAAGTGCTGGCAAGGCATGGCCATATGGTAATAATAAAAGCTTTTGGCATGAGAAAATATTATCGATATCGGGTAGAGAGAATTATCCTTGTTTATTTTTCCAAGATGTCATCTTCAGTACTGACATGTTAAGTAGCCATGTGTCAACTATAAAATTTTGTCATGAGAAAAATATCTTGGAAGAATTGCCGATTTGGAGATAAAGAAATTTATGATCAATTTATCTTTTTTCTTAAGAAGCCAAGATTTCCTGTAAACGCTAACTTCATGAAGCGACCAGATGGCAGACTTTGACAATTGATTGATGGAGTTTGTAAAGAGTGCTGGTTAAGTAGACACAGAGTTACCAAAAGATCTGAGAGATTTTAAGTGGCCATGTGTGATTTGTAAAAATTTTGGCCAATGGGAAAGAGAATTTTGTAAACAAAAAATTCTGGGTTATAATTTTAATGAGGTCAGCTTAACCATGCCCGAATGGCCAGGACGCCATTGGTCGAGTGGTAGCAATGGTGATAGATGGAGGTAATTTGATAAGAAAGACAAGGAAATTATTAACATCCACTGAAAGGATTGGTCCGAGGTATCAATGTGAGAAGTGGGGAGTTTAGGAGAATGGCTCTTCTCTAATCTCTCCTCATGGATGAAGAGATCCCCCAAAATGGAAAGTATTTAATTTTCCAAAATGGGAAGTAGTCAATTTTCCTGGCCTGACAACAAAGAGGTTTCTTGTCAGAAATCAGGATTTACCGAAAACCCCAGACTGCGTCTAACCCCACACCGGTTTTTGGTTGGTATCCATATAAATGAATGTCCTCGGGCCATTTGAGAGTAGTCTGCCAGGACTGCTTTGGAGTTGCAGGAACCAGAGTATTGCCTCACAGAAGCTGACCGAGAAATTCCATGACCTTCGACTTTGCCTATCCTACCAATAGCAAGTTATACTGACGAACGAAGATAAGCCAGCACTTAAACAACTAAACTAATTGACTTAGAAGACAAGAACTTGCCTAAGAAGTGTAAAAGTGTCACACTCCATAGAAAACGGGTTGGGAGAAAAACACACACTCCTGTATGTAACAGACGGATAAAAGTTGATTTGTTACTTTTAACATATTTGAACCTCTTGGGCTTTTATTTGCTTCTTTTCTTTATGCTTGTGTGATATCACCTCCAGTTTAGACTCATCTTACACTATGGCCTGATGTCTGATTGATCTTATCTACCCAAGATCAAAATCACAACGTGGGTAGGTTAGACTTGAGATCGAAGTAGTTACTTTGGTAACCAGACATTGAAAGTGAGCTGCGAATGAAGCTGGTGTCAAACTGGTTGCAGCTGGTGTGAAACTGTTAGCATCGACCGACCATTCCACTTGATACCCTGACCAAAGGATTCTGCTGGGTAGCAATGACCACCAATTGACTGGGACACAGGCTGGTGGCAGTGACTAAGAGTCAATCCCAAAATGCTGGTAGGGGAAATATTACAGTTTTGTGCCGTGACTGGGTGTTGACCACGGGCTGACAGCTCAGTGTCACAGTGGGTTTGGCCAATGGAATCAACTGCTATGTGAATATAAATTAGTGGAGATCAGCTATGGCTTGACCTGGTGTGGGATGGGATTTGTCAGGTCTGCATTGCCCAAGACATGCTATCCATGAACAAATACCTTTCAACCCAGGAATATGGAAGGAAGTGGTTTAGTGTTTAACTGTGCAACACTTTTATGACGACACCTGTTCATGTGACTGATGACGGTGATTTTTTAACTTGTAAAAAAAAAAAAAAAAATATATCAGTGACATTGTTATGATATCATATGTGGTTGGATATGAGAATAGAAAGTGTCTTTGGCAACTACTATCATTCTGTAGTGGGTTGGGTCAGTTGTGTGGCAACATGAATGTCCAAACTTACTTGAAACCAATATAAGTTTTTCTGCTTCTTGCTAAAAATAAAATAAACCATATTTTCACCAGGAGAAAGATTTTTTTTCTTGTCATGATAAAATAAGCACAATGCATATAGTATGAATTGGTTGATTTTATTGCCTTTAGTAGGGAAGAGAGAAAATAAATGAGAGAGATTTCAAATACTTTTGCCCATTACTATCGAGCAGTTTTGGGTGGCACATGTTTGTTAAGAGGCCAAAATTTTTACTGAAAAACTTTGTAGGGAGAAACTCATTTTTTTTCCACAAGGAAATATCCCCACCTTCTTACTAATGGCTAATTTGTTAATTCATGGGCAAATGCAAGGCATTCAAATTCTCCTTTTTCCATCTTGTAATGACTGATGCCAATCATTGAGACTTGGGACTATCAGCTAACCCCGTCAAATATATCGTATTTTAGAAATAAGGCAATAAAGAGTAGAGGAAAACAAGAAGTAGCAGACCTAGCAAGTGGGACAGAGGAACAGGGACTAGTTTAGGATAGAGGGACAAACATTGCTTCGAGAAACAAAGGATAACAACTTTGGGAGAGCCATGATAACTCACACCCTAAGGGGGGGGGGCACATAAAAGAAAATGAATCATATTTTGCTCAAGGTTGTAGCAAAGAATTTTTTTATTTTTAAAATAACCCATTCATGTTTATTGTAAAACTTGATATTAATTATAAAAATTAACACAAAAATCCAGTATTAATTGTAAGTTTCTATGGCAGTGAATGCTGGACAATTTCAACACAGATGAAAGCAAAAAAACTGGATACAACAGAAATGTGGTTCTACAGAAGGATACTGAGAATTGCATGGATGGAGTGTGTAAGCAATGAAGGCATTTTAAAGAAAATGCAAACAAAAAATGACAGACTCACATTTGGAAAGAAACAGGTGAAATTTCTTGGATACATAATGAGGAATGGGGTCTTTGAGAATTTGACATTCACAGAACATATTGAAAACAAAAAGGCCTGGGGAAGGCTGTGGTCCATCTACCTGATGAGCTTGTGTGAATGGATGGTGGAACACATGGTAAAAAGATAAAGTTTACTAAAAGCTACAAGGGATATAAGGTTATGGAGAGCCATGATCGTCCATGTCCTGAAGAGACATGGCACATAGAGGTACTCTATTGGCTACTGTGCTCACCAGATTTAAGCCCCACTGAGCATATAGTACATGTTGCAGAGTTCAAATTTTCTGCAGTCACTTTAACAAATACAATAATGGGCATCTCTGGAATATACCTGGATAGATATACTCATGGACTGACTCCAGCATATTGTAAACCTTATAACACCATTATTCATCCTTTAAAGAAATTTCCCTAAACCACAGACTAAAATTAATTTGTCCAGAAATGAATAAACAATAATTTTACAACTGAAAGATTTATTCTCGGTATTCTTATCAGATGTTACTAACATGATATAACATGTTCCACACATTCATCACACAGTTCAATGTTAATTTGACAGAGTCCAGAAATGAATAAACAATTATTTTACATGTAAAAGATTATTTTTGGTTATGTTCTCTTAAATTAAAAACCATTAACATTTTATCAGACTTAAGATTTCTAATGAAAATAAAAATTTTAAATGTATTGAGATCTGTCAAAGCTGATAAATACACACACACATTATATATATATATATATATATATATATATAGATAATATTAGTGGTAAATATACATATATATGCAAAATCCACAGGTGCATATATACACATGTATATTTTAGAATAAAAAATTTCCGAGAGGATAAAATCCAGGTAGAACTCAATGTCCAGGACAGAGTAAGGATATAATAAAAAGGCTTAAACACTAATATTCCATGGTCATAATTTATTCCATTGGAATCGTAAATACGATCCAATTCATCAGACCTACAAATTCAAAAAGAAAAAAACCTACTCCGGAAATAAAAATAGAATTTAGAGAGAGTGTAATTATGAGAGTGTGGGACGAATGTTAGTTTATAAGAGAGGGGTTTAACAGAGAGAGTTTTATTTAAAATTAGGTGTGAGTGGAAGGGGGAAAAAGACTGTTGTCGGATGTCTAAAACAGTATAAGGATACACATCGAGGTGACATACACACACCATGGCCGATCAAATCTTAAAGAAGGAGGGAGAGGTAAGGAAAGAAGTGGTGGGGAAGAAAGATGGGGCGGGTGAAATTAAAATTGCAAGGGACGCTGTGTAATTGAGAAAATTTGACAAAAATAATATTGACTGCAGGTTACAAATCAAATATTATAAACAATAAATATGACGATTATCTAATCTGGCGAGGACCTATATTTTTATGTTCAAAACGCATGCAAAACCACACATACACAATAACTTATACACGTATATACATACACATCGCCGTGTACCTACATACACACATACATATATCCATGTACACATACACATATATCCACATATTCACACATACATACACACATACATATACATACACACACACACATATACATATATCTGATTCAATATCTCAGATACTAAGTGCTTTCTAATAATTACCGCGCATATGATAAAGAAATAATTACACCTACATATATACACACATACACACACACCTCCATATATACATATATATATATATATACATACATACATATATACATATATATACACATACACACACATATATATATATACATATATATATATATATATATATATATATATATATACATACATGCACACACACATACATATACATGTACACACACACATACATCCATATATATACATATATACATAGACACACACACACACACATGTATATACACACACACATACATATACACAAACATCTACTCGTATACATACATGTATATACTACACACACACACACACACACATATATACATATATATAAACATACACACATACATATACATGTACACACACATACACATATAAATACATACACACATACACATACATACATATACATACGCACACATATATACACGTATATCCACCTATACCCTATACACACATTTTCCACATACATATACATAAATACACATGCACCCACATACAGATATATACATACACACACATACAAAAACCAGATATATATACGCACACACACACATATATATATATATGTATATATATATATACATATATATACATACAAAAATGTACACACATATACCTACATATACACACATACATCCATAGGCATCCACTCCTTACCCATTTACACACACTTGTACATATGAACATACTCATACATGCGCATAAACATATATACCTAAAACCTTACATTTCTATACAATTAAACAAAAAAAAACAAAAAAAAACAATGTATCCCTATATCTATTCGTTTGGCTATACATACACATATACACGCACATCTATACCCACATACACACATATATATACACATACCTATATATGGGTACATATATACACCAACACATACGCACACCCACACACATACATATACATACATATATATACATATATATATATATATACATATACACACATCCCTGCATATATATCCTTCTATATATACCTACACCCACATACGTATACATGAATATATACACATACACACACATATCCATACATATACATACATATATATATACAAATACACACACCCCTAAATATATACCTACATATACCCGTAGCCAAGTACATACATACATACATACACATACATACACACACACACACACATATATATATATATATATATATATATATATATATATATATATATATACCCACATACATACAAATACATACATATAAATTAGAATTTAAAAACTAAATAAGTAAAATTTCAACAATTTATATATACACATATACCCACATTCATACAAATACGTACAAATACATACATATAAATTAGAATTTAAGAACTAAGTAAGTAAAATTTCAACAATTTGGGCGTAAAAAAAAAAAAACAAAAAAAACCATAGCGCATCACAAAAACATACACAATGATCTATATAGAGATAAACAAAATAAACATAATAGTCATTCCGTTAAAATGTCATGCCCGATGTTTTGAACCAAGATGGAACTGACAATATATTGCTCCTTACCATTATAAGTTGAGCTCTCCTTGATATACTTCCAGTTAAACTGCTTTTATTCGAACCTATTTAGATTGAAATGGAAAAATTTACTCCGGATTATTCCTTGAAAAACATTCCTTACCCTTCATTGCACCTTTTCTCTGTCTGCCTTACTGAAAGAATCATTGACCTTATTAAAAGAATGAGGTGGAAAACTTTTTTCTACCATAATCCCAAAAATGACCAAGAATTAAATTCTGAAACGTTTAACCTGAAATCCCAAAAAACTCCACCATGTGACAAGCTACTTATACCGTTCGAAGGGGATCTGATCGATTTAATTAAAAAGATTAAGTTCAAGAATCATAACAACTACTTCCTGACTAAAATTGGTAGAGACATTAAAAACATAAAAAAATCCAATAAATTATGGATTAAAGCCGACAAATCTAAAAATTTCTATAAAGTTACACCTTCTGAATACGACAAAATCGTCACTGACAAAATTACCAGCTCTTATAAAAAAGACAAAGACAATAGTACCTTATCATCTATCAATGAAGACATCTGCAAATTTGCTAACAAATGTGGAGTTGCTGACAGAATGGGCAAATTTGGTTTGAAAGATGCATACATTCTCTTCAAAGATCATAAGCCGAACTTCATCAATAGCTTGCAGTCCCGTCTAATTAATCCCTCCAAATCTGAGTTGGGATTAATTTCTAAGAGTATTATTGAGAAAATAACTTCATGTGTCCTGGAGAAATACCCTGCTAACCTTTGGAAAGACTTGGCCGAGACGATTAAATGGTTCCGAAAGATCCCTAACAAAAGAAGAGCCACTTTCATCCAATTTGACATCTTGGATTTTTACCCTTCTATTTCGGAGGAACTATTAAGTAGCAGCCTTAATTTCGCCAAAGGATATACTGAAATAACGGATAATGATCTGAACATCATTTTAGCGTCAAGAAGATCAATTCTTGCATACAATGACGCTACTTGGGTGAAGAAGAATAATGGTAGTTTCGATGTACCTATGGGGGCCTTTGATTCCGTCCAAATTGCAGATCTGGTGGGCATATATATTCTCAACACCTTGAGTAGAGTAGTTAACCTTAGCCAAGTCGGAATTTATAGAGATGACGGCCTAATCATTGTCCCAAATAGCAATGGCCCCTTGACTTCTAGCTTACATAAGAAGATAATTAGGGCCTTCAAATACTTAGGCCTTAAAATTGAAATATCTTCCAACATGAAAATAGTCAACTTTTTGGATATTACACTAAATCTATCTAATGATACCTTTAAACCCTTCCATAAAGTTGATCAAACACCCCTATATATCAACGTCCACTCTAACCACCCTAAACATGTGATAGACCACATCCCTAAAACTGTGAATACTAGAATAAATAAGCTATCTTCTAGCCAAAAAGTCTTTGATGATAATAAATTTATATACAATCAGGCCCTCAAAAATAGTGGTTTTAGACAGGAATTAAACTATAACGGAGAACTTGGAAATCAGAACAATAACAGATCTAAAAATAGAAAGAGGAAGGTAATATGGTTCAACCCACCATATTGCAAGCTCTCTAATATTGACATAGGAAGTTTTTTTCTGAAATTAATTGATAAACATTTTCACAGTAAACATCCATTAAGTAAAATTTTCAATAGGAAGACTCTGAAAATTAGTTACTCATGCGTTAGAAATATGGAGAAAATCATATCTTCCCATAATTGCAGAATACTTAGAAACTACCATTGTAATGTGACTCAATCAAGTAACCCTACCTGCAATTGTAGGAATAAAGATCATTGCCCAATCGGGGGTAAATGTAACTACAAAAATGTAATATACGAGGCAACTATCTTTCCCGAGGAATATATAAACGAGAAAAAAAGATATATAGGTATATCCGCCGGTAATTGGAAGCAGCGTCTATACAACCATAGACACTCTTTTAGATATAGATGCCTTAGAAGTCAAACTTCCTTATCCAAACACTACTGGGATCTGGTGGATAAGGGGTTAACCCCACTTTTGAAATGGAGATACCTATTAAGAGCCAAAATACTTAATAACTTTCGCGATCGGTGTGATCTGTGCTTGGCGGAAAAAATTTTTATTATCAAAGATAAAAATCAAGATGAACTGTTGAATCTTCGTAATGAGATATTTTCTAAATGTAGACATAAGAAGAGATTCAAAACATAAACACCGTTTTGTAACTTTCTGTCACTTATGTCAGTTCCATCTTGGTTCAAAACATCGGGCATGACATTTTAACGGAATGACTATTATGTTTATTTAGTTTATCTCTATATAGATCATTGTGTATGTTTTTGTGATGCGCTATGGTTTTTTTTTTTTTTTTTTTTTTTTTTACGCCCAAATTGTTGAAATTTTACTTACTTAGTTCTTAAATTCTAATTTATATGTATGTATTTGTACGTATTTGTATGAATGTGGGTATATGTGTATATATAAATTGTTGAAATTTTACTTATTTAGTTTTTAAATTCTAATTTATATGTATGTATTTGTATGTATGTGGGTATATATATATATATATATATATATATATATATATATATATATGTGTGTGTGTGTGTGTATGTATGTGTATGTATGTATGTATGTACTTGGCTACGGGTATATGTAGGTATATATTTAGGGGTGTGTGTATTTGTATATATATGTATGTATATGTATGGATATGTGTGTGTATGTGTATATATTTATGTATACGTATGTGGGTGTAGGTATATATAGAAGGATATATATGCAGGGATGTGTGTATATGTATATATATATATATGTATATATATATGTATGTATATGTATGTGTGTGGGTGTGCGTATGTGTTGGTGTATATATGTACCCATATATAGGTATGTGTATATATATGTGTGTATGTGGGTATAGATGTGCGTGTATATGTGTATGTATGTATAGCCAAACGGATAGATATAGGGATACCTTGTTTTTTTTTGTTTTTTTTTGTTTAATTGTATAGAAATGTAAGGTTTTAGGTATATATGTTTATGCGCATGTATGCGTATGTTCATATGTACAAGTGTGTGTAAATGGGTAAGGAGTGGATGCCTATGGATGTATGTGTGTATATGTAGGTATATGTGTGTACATTTTTGTATGTATATATATGTATATATATATATATACATATATATATATATATGTGTGTGTGTGTGTGCGTATATATATCTGGTTTTTGTATGTGTGTGTGTGCATATATGTTTATGTGGGTGCATGTGTATTTATGTATATGTATGTGGAAAATGTGTGTATAGGGTATAGGTGGATATACGTGTATATATGTGTGCGTATGTATATGTATGTATATGTATGTGTGTATGTATTTATATGTGTATGTGTGTGTACATGTATATGTATGTGTGTATGTGTATATATATGTATATATGTGTGTGTGTGTAGTATATACATGTATGTATACGAGTAGATGTTTGTGTATATGTATGTGTGTGTGTGTATATACATGTGTGTGTGTGTGTGTCTATGTATATATGTATATATATGGATGTATGTGTGTGTGTGTACATGTATATGTATGTATGTGTGTGTGTGTATGTATATATATATATATATATATATGTATATATATATATGTGTGTGTATGTGTATATATATGTATATATGTATATATATATATATATATATATATATATATATATATATATATATATATATGGAGGTGTGTGTGTATGTGTATGTGTGTATATATGTAGGTGTAATTATTTCTTTATCATATGCGCGGTAATTATTAGAAAGCGCTTAGTATCTGAGATATTGAATCAGATATATGTATATATGTGTGTGTGTGTATGTATATGTATGTGTGAATATGTGGATATATGTGTATGTGTACATGGATATATGTATGTGTGTATGTAGGTACACGGCGATGTGTATGTATATACGTGTATAAGTTATTGTGTATGTGTGGTTTTGCATGCGTTTTGAACATAAAAATATAGGTCCTCGCCAGATTAGATAATCGTCATATTTATTGTTTATAATATTTGATTTGTAACCTGCAGTCGATATTATTTTTGTCAAATTTTCTCAATTACACAGCGTCCCTTGCAATTTTAATTTCACCCGCCCCATCTTTCTTCCCCACCACTTCTTTCCTTACCTCTCCCTCCTTCTTTAAGATTTGATCGGCCATGGTGTGTGTATGTCACCTCGATGTGTATCCTTATACTGTTTTAGACATCCGACAACAGTCTTTTTCCCCCTTCCACTCACACCTAATTTTAAATAAAACTCTCTCTGTTAAACCCCTCTCTTATAAACTAACATTCGTCCCACACTCTCATAATTACACTCTCTCTAAATTCTATTTTTATTTCCGGAGTAGGTTTTTTTCTGTTTTCTTTTTGAATTTGTAGGTCTGATGAATTGGATCGTATTTACGATTCCAATGGAATAAATTATGACCATGTAATATTAGTGTTTAAGCCTTTTTATTATATATATATATATATATATATATATATATATTATATATGTGTGTGTGTGTGTGTTTACTTGATCATCGATGCCTCTGTAGCTGAGAAGTCAAAGCACATCAGTTCTAATGACAGTTTCATCTAAGGGAACACAGTTTCCTAAAGATTTGTTGAATATTCAGGCTTGTAGACGAAAATAAATTTTCTTTTAAGCATTTCACTGCAAGCAAGGCAGGAATGCTACTAGCATGCAAGCGGGGTTTGTGGGAATAAAATAAAAATATAAAATTAAATAAAGGTACAAAATAAAAATAAACATTAAAATCTCCCAGGAGTCCTCTGACAGGAAAGACAATTTACACATGTGCAAAAAAAAAAAAAAAAAAAAAAAAAGAGAGATTTCCTGGCGCCAAAGATAAACTAGAAGAATCTGTCTCTTTCTCGGATGGACCTTTGACTAGTGAATACATGCCAACTGTTCGGGGGGAAATTCCCCAACAAGAGGTCGTTGGAATCCAAAAGAAGGAAATAAAATCAGTGTCCTAAACTGTCCCTCTATTGTCTCTGTATCCTTCCATTTTTTCTCTGTTTATTTATTTCAGCAACAAAGGAAATTCAACAAGTTTTGGATGTTTAGGTGAAAGAATCAATCCAGCACTAATAGCCATAACATCCATAGGTTACAGAGAGTGAAAGTAAGAGAAAAGAGGGTTGTTTGAGGAAAGGATATAGAGAAGGACGGGGATCAGGATCAAGGCATCAGAAGATGTCGATTGATATTACATTTGAAAATTTGAAGATTATAGCTATCAGGGAAACGAGTAAGAGGAAGGGAGCTCCACTGTTGGGAAATGTGTGAGAAGAAGCTGTTGGAGTAGAAGAGGCGGTTACATTTGTTTCGACAGTGAAAGGGAATAAATAAACTGTTTAATAAATAGACTGAGCGTATACTCAAATACAAGTATCCATTAAAAATAACATTTAAGTAATAAAAATATATCTGTCAATATTTCTGAGATGAGGTATTGTAACTGTTTACATCATATGGACTGCTGTTGTAATCTTTACTGCCATATTCACAATGTTTTGGCCGTTCTCTGGTATATGTTGGAATTTTGAACCAAACCCATTATTTAGGCCACAGGGGTAGATTGTTCTAGTTCCACATGCCATGCCTTTTTTTTTTTTTTTTTGGATATCATAGTATCAGTTAATTTCCTTTAGTAAGTGAAAGTTTTTGTTCCCTCTGTTGTGGCCAGGTATTGAACTCACAACTCTTTGGATCACTTTTTAAATTACTCAACTAATGCTTTCAACCAAGAACACATGAGCATTGGCTGAAATGTTGTGAATATTCCATTAAAGATGAGGACAACAGTCAGAACGACGTAAACAGTGTAAATAACGCACACACACACACACACATATATATATATGGGCAGTATATCTTCATTCAATGTTGTTTCATTAAATAATAGAGACATTATGTCTATTTATTTTCATAATAATTCTTTTTCTAGCTTTCTAATTATCTTCTTGATGTTAACTTGAAATTCATCAAGGAAGGCACCATTGTTCTTGTTAACCCATGTACTTTCGATCACTTCTGAGATCATCCACATGGGTCAATTGTGAAGACAAACTTAATGTAATTGTAATTGTTGTAGTGGTGATTTTTGTAAACACATGTTTTTTGTAAATGTGCTCTGTTATGATTATAAATATTTTGAAATTAATCATTGTGGTTATGATTTTGTAAACAAGCGTTCCTAATGCAAGGGGGTAACAAGAAATAATAAATTTCAAAATGGTGTTAAATGTTAGTCAACTCAAATGCATTTTAAAACATTACTAAAATACTTGTAATAAATCTTGTTCAGTGTTGGTTGGTTGCTTTTGATGTATATATTATAATAAAGTCCTATGTAGATCTGACTGACTACAACTGCTAGCACTTATAACTGAATCAGAAAGAAACAGTTGAAATTTCTTTGACACATAATGCGGAATGAGTTCTTGGAAAACATATCGAGGGCAAGAGTGATAGAGGAAGGCAGTGGGCTACCTACCTGATGAGCTTGTGTGAATGAATGGCAGAATGGAGAAGTGGGAAAAATAGAAAAAAAAATATTACTAAGAGGTACAAAGGATAGGAAGTCGTAGAGAGCCATGATTGCTCACATCTTGAAGGGACACTGCACATAGTAGAAAAAACATGTGAAGGATATTAATTTTGAAAGAATCATTGGTTATTAGAATCAAATAAAATTTTGAAATGTAATTCATTTATTTACCATTGTATATATGAAGAGTTTTTTTCAAGTTTTTCATAATTTCCTGACCATTTATGCAAAATGTCTTCAATATATTCCTCTGTAAAAAAAAAATAAATTACATTATTATTAAATATTGACATACTCTGTGAAAAATGTCAAGTGTGTGGATACACACTGCATTTTATGAATAAAGACGAAAGGAAAATTTATCTTAGCCAACGTGTTTCATCCTCAAGGCAAATGTAAGGATTTTATTTTGCAACATGTATTTATAAACAAAAAGTAAAAATGTTGTTAAGTTTTCAAAATTTTTAAATTTAAGAGAGTTTCATAAAATTCATCAGATTAACTGAAAAGGTAAATTATGGAGGATGCTTAGTGATATAATTTAAAATCTAATAAATGTAAGTGAGTAAATTATGTTGCTGAATTTTTTATGCAGTTAATATTTAAATTACTTTAGTATGGGGTAAATTTATGCATTATATATTTTAAATAACAGGAGATTATGGATTTTACCATTTTTCCTTTTTATTTTATAGCCATGTATGTTGTCTTGGTAGGGGAGTAATTCTTTTAGGAATGGAGATATTTGAAAAATCTGGGGACCAGATTTATATTTTGATAAAATTTGATGGCAAAACTCTCAAGATTTTTCTGTCTAAGTAAGTTACTTTCTCTTTTAACAAGTATAGTATTCTTTAGATCAAATTTGTAGTTGAATTTATTTCGATGTATTACAAATACATTTGATAAATTGTTGTGCATAAGATCATTTTGTGCTCATAGATAAGTTTTTTAAAATTTCTGCAAGTTTCCCCTGTGTATTGTGAAGAGTGATTGTGACAGTTTAGTTTATATATACTTGCTTCAGAATTGTTATTGTTATGGATATTTTTAGTTATGATCATTTCCATAATAGTTTTAGATGTGGATGTAATTATTTTGATATTGCATTTTATATATGTGGATTTCAATTTGTCCGAATTTCTGGGATGTGGAGTTATTATTTAGATGTGGACTATAGTTCTCATTTTTGTTGTTGTTATGACAATATTTCAGTCGTCGTGCTCTCTGGCCTTCATCAGGTGTATATCAATCCAGGTAACCTACAGGGAATTCTGAACTGGACCTTTTATTTAATTTATGAGGACATATTGTTTTTGTTCCACTGAAAAATTGAAGACTGGGCAGCTCCAGCCCAGACTTGGCAGCAGTACTCTATTTTGGGCCTGATCTAGCTCTTGTAAAGGTAAAAATAACAGGAGTCAGTTACTTACTGAAGCAGTACAGGGAATCAACCATTTTTTCAGCACTTTTAATGATGGATCATATATATGAGTTTTTCTTGAAATCTTGTGTGTACTTAAGTCCCAATAGGCATTCTAGGCAATGTCACCTCCTTGAGAGAATACCCATTATAAGTTTTTGAGTTACTGAATGTAACCAGCCAGTTTTTCTTCTCATTGAGTTGTTAGAGCTATGTCAGGAGAGATCAGCTACTAGACTCTGGTTAACTAGAATTTTGGAGATGCACATATACACGATTGTATTTAGTTGTTACTTAGAATTTGGAACAATAAAATAAAGTTTCTCCAGTCATGATGGATGGTTGTTCTCTCAAGGAGAGTCCTTGCCTGGACTTCAAGTATAATTTGTATATATGATACATTCTCCCTGTACTACTCCAGAAAGTAACTGATTCCTTCTGCTATGCCTTATCTCTACAAGAGTCAGATCAAACCAAAAAAAGGAGTATTTCTGATGTATCTGAGCCTAAGCTACACAATCCTTACTTTCTTAGCCTCAAACAATCTCATTGTTGATTACACTTAAATCAGGCTCAGCCATCTACCTAGAAAAAGGAAACCAGCAGAAAATTTACATCTTATGTGACAATGTCACAAAATATGTAGCTCAAATTGGCATTTGAGCAACTGAGGTTGTTACTTATAGTAGGCCATGTTAGTCTCCATTGCTTTCTTCAAGCCAATACACCAATGTTCCATGGTCTCCATATCTTACTGAAAATCAATTCTACTGTTATTTCACCAAGACAAAGATTTTCTTATAGTAATAATTGTAGAGAGGTTTGTCTATTGTCTGGTTCACCCTCTTTTGAACTGAAGTAGAGGTTCCTCCCATGTTTCTTGTTTAGGATTGGGTTTCTGGTTCCTTTTAAAGTCTATTTCAACTCTATACACCTAACATCCGCCTGAAATCTGAAAATTTATTCACTAATTAAATCTTGACCTCTTCAAGTCTAGAATTAGCTGTCTATCTTTCATGTTATTTTGGCTTTTCTTATGCTAATAGAACTCCATACAGTAACCCTCAACTTTGAGTGGTACTTGGACTTTATATTGAGTCAACGTTAGTTAAGAAAAACAGAAAAGAGAAAAAAGGTACAATGCATTTAGTTTATTGGATACTTTTATTGTTCTCAGTAGAGAAAATGTGCTGACCTGTTGTCAGTGATGGAGAGAGTGTAATGAGAGTAAAAATACACTATCTTAGCACCTTGCAGAACCTGTGTTCTCTACCAAGTGAAAAATTCTTACTAGAGAATTTTGGAAGAGGAGACTTTTTTTTTTTTAATCATAAAATCTTGTGTTCTAACTCATTGCTGATTTGTAAGTCTATGGGCCAATGAAAAGTCTCTGCTACATCCTGTTTCTTTTCCTTATTTCTTATGGGACTTGTGACCATCAATTGATACTGTCAAACAGATCGTATTTTAGAAATACAATATTTCCGTAACCCTAAATTTTTCTCATTTATTTTACACAATATTACAACCTAGAGACCATGCTACCATCATCTCATTTTGTTGTGGAGTAGCTGAACACCCTAGAGACCATGCTACCATCATCCCATTTTGTTGTGGAGTAGCTGAACACCCTAGAGACCATGCTACCATCATCCCATTTTGTTGTGGAGTAGCTGAACACTCCCACAAGATGGACTGGTTTTAGACTATTTAAACAGCACTCTCTCTTACCGAGGGAGAGGAGTTAACGATTAACTGTTTATGATATTAGTCTGTGTTCTCAACTGTGTACTATATTATTGTCTGGAATAAACTACTTCTTATTTTCTATATGTGTGTCAACCTTTCCTATTTATGACACAACATTTGGTGATGAGGAATTTGAATGTTAAAATTTCTAGCAGAATACCAGCATTTGACATATTTGAAAGCAAATTCTTTTATTGCACAGGCTACAGGGCTTTCCTTTATCCTCAACTGCAAAGAAGTGGCAATGTCTTAAATCTAAGACTCTCCAGTTGTTAAGCCTTTATGAGAGTGAAAGAATGTGTCTAATTTGTGTCGCTACTGGCAGAATAGAGCATGTCAAGTATGGAACCATGGTATTGCACTTAGTTTGAAAGTTAAGGTTTGATGTGATAAATAATGACAAAATATTTTTTAATGTTTATTGAGGAAACAAGTGTAAGGTTCAAATTTAGATAATTGGAATTTCATTCAGGTGATCAGTGAAAGTCATTATAGCACAACCTTAAACAATTTGTAACTGAAATAGATGCAGTTGGTTTGAAATTAAAAGGAATAATAACAATTGTATATCTTCAACATGATCCAGAGAATAAAGCAACATTCACTGAAATACAATGTTGCATTAAAAAATTTACAATGCTTTCACCTTGGTTCCAGAAAATATCCTTTCCTCATTGTTGAAGTCTGAGGAAATTGCAGTGAGGGAAGAGGCTACGAAATAAATTTTGTCCATTAGATAAGTAAACATTTATTTATACTTAATTAGTTACATCAATTTACAAGACTAATTTTAAAATTTCATTCAAATAATATCACAAAAATATAGTCAAGTCTGAGTAAATTTTCCAATGAAAATATTTTTTGTTTCAGAAGTAGTGAGCCATCAAAGGGACTAAAAAAAATGACATGTTGAATTTGATTAACCTCTCACAAAATTGAGTTTTGGCGAACATGTGCTTGCAAAAGCTTTTTCAAATAATGAATTTCAAGACATTCTAATTATCAGAATAACATTGGAGTTGCCAAATTTACCTGCACATTTGCAAGTTGTGGAAAGAACAGTTAAATTAACTACTTAAGCTTTACAAATTATATATAGACAAAAAGCATGGCACAAGCAGATTATTACTAAATCATTGTGCCATCAAATAAGACCTTCATTTATTTCAAAAGGAAATTATACTGAACAATTTAGGTATATTATAATGTAGCATGTTATAAAATTCAGTAGTTTTAGTGTGATTTTCAATAAACAATGCAAATTTAAAACATCTTATAATTTGTGCCCAGCAGTATTATGCTGTTATATACGCTTTTGTTAATTTTTTGTTTTTATTAATTATGACCTAACAAATGGTGTAAGATCTTATTCATTGATTCATTTTTATACATTTTCACTTATTGAATACAGTAAAAATTGCATATTTGCTTGTGGTGATTCATAATTTGAATTCTGGTTTGAATATACAGGGTGTCCCAAAAATATTGACATCATTTTTTAGTCTAATAATACTACCAATTCTCGTTCAAATGATCTTAAATTTTAACAAAATGTGTAAAATATTAAGTTGATTGTGCGGACTTACCTCAATGAGAATCTACCAGGAAGAGGGATCCAGTGTGTCCATGATAAGAACAATGTGTTGCTGACTTGACACCTTGACATTTTTTTTCTATATGGCTATGTGAAAAGAGAGGTCTATATCCTTCCTCTTCCTACAAACACTGGGGCACTATGGAATGTTATGCAAGACATGCTACAACATGTTTGGCGGGAGATACACCAGGTGTGTCAAACTGGTGGCCTGCGGCCCTTTACATGCATCTTGGTGGCCCTCACAAAGGTTTCTATAGCCCTGGTATACTGAGAATTTTGTCTATGTTTGTAATGCAAATTATTAAAAACAGTGAGATTTTTTTCAATTGGTATCATTAGATTGTTTATTCTATCCCAATGTTTTTTTGTTTTTGAATGTCAGCAACTATTTTTAACTTCTGGTTGATCATGGGATCATCATTGACAAGTAAATAAGAACAAATGTAAAGTGAAAACGTTTGTAATTTTGTAATATTTTGCCTTAAAAATGTCCAATTCTATTCCATCTCATAAAAAGAGAAAATTATCTGAAGAAAGATGTGTATTTCAAGAAAAGTGAGAATTACAGTACTTTTCTACCCACTGTTAACGGAAAGATAAACTGTTTGATTTGCAACCACTGCATTGTGATGCAAGAAGAATATTATGTGAAAAGAGATTATGAAAAAAAACCCATTGATCTTATGATAAATATGAAGGAGATATGCATGTTTTAAATGTGAAGGAATTCAAGGTTAACACAGCAACAGAGTTGCTTTACAGAAATTCAGAAAGACGACATTAGTTCTTTTACTGCAAGTTTTGAACAATTTTACTATGAAGATTTCATAAAGTGATGTCTTGTAAAAACAGGTGAAATTGTATGTCCAGAGAAGTCACACGTATTTCAAGACATTTCATTAAGGAAGACGGTGATTTGAGTCGATAGTTGAAGACTTTATCATCAAGTTTTTTAACTTTTTTCTATTGTTCTGTATGAGACTGTTGACATTGCTGGAATAGCACAGCTCACCATTTTCATCAGGGCTTGTGACAATAAATTTCAAATTTCTGAAGAACTAATTGAACTGGTCCTAATGCCTGATACAACAAGCCAGGACATTTTTGAGAAAGTTGAACAACTTCTCCATGAGTATGGCTTTGATTTGAGTAAACTTATATGTTTTTCTACTGATGGTGCTGCCAATATGGTTGGGAGACATAATGGTCTTGCTGCCAAGTTAGATACAAAAATAGAAAACATATACCCAGATTCAACATTCAAGCATTTTCACTGTATCAACAGAATTTATGTTCTAAGATTTTAAAATTAGATTATGAGCTCAGTTTTGTCACAAAAGTGTGAACTATGTCAGAGGTCGTACTCTGCATCACCCTCAGTTTAGTCAGTTATTAGAAGACGTGAATAATCAGTTCACAAATGTCCCATTCTACACAAGTTTGGTGGCTTTCAAATCAAAAGTTACTGAAAAGATTTTTTTATTGCGACACAAAATTGTTATGTTTTTAGAGATGAAGGGTCAAAGTACAGATGAATTGAAAGATGAAAGCTGGCTCCAAGATCTAGCTTTTTCAATGGATATTACTGCCCAATTAAGTGACCTTAATTGGAAATTACAGGGTAAAAATAAGCTCATCACTCAGTTATATGATGATATCAAGTGTTTCATTGTAAAATTAGCTTTACTGAAGTCCCAGCTGTCATATGAAAACTTGATTCATTTTCCTATGTGCAAGGAGTTGAAAAAACTGCCAATATCGAGTCTGTATTTATCTTTGCTAAGTACGACAGTTACATGGAATTGCCGTCAAAGGAATTTCAGCAAAGATTTTGTGATTTTTCATCTTGTGAAGATCAGTTTGTATTTTTCTCATCCCCATTCACTTTTGATGTTGCTCAGGCGGAGGAAAGTGTGACATCAGCCGATCCAGGGTCTTGTCCTGGTAACAGGGCCAATTGTGACGTCGGCCACTCCCGTTCGTTCATTCGGGTGGGTGTCACTCCAAACGTGATGTCCGCCTGTCTGCGTCAGTCGTGCTATCCCGTCCTGTGATGACCAACTGGCTTGGTATTGGTCGCGGCAACCAAGTGTGACGTTCTAACCTTTTCATGATTCGGATGGGAATTGGGTTAGATCCGATAACAGCCTCGTCGTTCCCAACTCGCCTCCAATGCCTGGTTACCGAAGTAACTACTTTGATTTCCAGTCTGCCTACCCACGTTGTGAATTGATCTTAGGCAGATGAAATCAATCAGTCGTCGGGGCCGTAATGCAAGTCGGGTTCGAATAAGGGTGGTATCGCACAAATAGATGTAAGAGAAAATAAAATAACAACTCGAAAAATTCAAAGTTATTAAAAAAAAGGATAACAATACTTTATATATGGTTGCTGGATACAGGGCCACGTCTATCTCCCAACCTACTATGTGGATTCGTGACACGTTGTTTTTGTTAGGCGAGTCTTAACATCTAAGTTGTCTGTCCTTTAAGAAACTGGTTCTTGGTGTGTCTTCAGGCGAAATCCATAAAACTTGTTTTGGTGGTGTGAGTCTAAGTCGTTCTTCAAAAATAAATTGTTCTTGATTAGAAGATGAGTTCGGAATTTGCGCGAATCTTGGTCAGCTCGTTGTGGTGTGTCTTCAGAGCTCTCAACTGGAACTCACTCGAACTCTCTGGAACTCGGATTCAAACTAACTGCAACTCGAACTGATTTTCGCTTATTGCTTATATGGACGCCGACCCAAACCGGGGTGGGCTCGTCGGGGTTTGAGGTTCCTTGATAATTCTAAATCCATAGTCCACTTCTTTATTTTCGGTCAGGAATTTTCCACTCCTTTCCCTTTTTGGAATTCTTCTCTTACCCCCACCTTCTCTTGATCTCATATGGATATCTCACCATACTTCAGAAGGGCGTCAACGGTTTTCCCACTTCTTCGCAGTAACTTCTCATACCTATCCTCTCAATGGGCGGCGCCCCCCCCCCCCACGTCACATGATCACCTCCGCCTGGCTCTCGTTAACATGTGGCCAATGGGCGTCCAACAGTGTGGGTGTGACCAGGCTAGCCTTGTTTTAAGAAAAAATATATCTTGCTCAAAAAAAAAAAAAAAAAATTATCTTTTTCTTTTCCTTTTCTTTCCTTAATCGCAGCTCTTATCCTCAATGTCACCTGGGATCTATCAATGAGACTTTCGCCAATTATCAAGTGGTTGGTCATCTAGCAAAACACAGCCAATTTTTTGTCCCGATAAAGCAGTTTCACTATCCTAGCCGTATTTGCATTCTTGGTGCCAATTTCTGATAACATAGTTTTATTATCATAGCCGAATTTCAACACAACACAGATGTCTTGTCCAAACGACAAAGACTTAACCTAGGGTTGGGCTTTGTGTGCGGTTAACAGATGACCTATTAAATCCTTTTCCGATAATATTGTTTGCCACCATGACACAGTTAATTTTTTATCTATTTAAAACTCTGTATCCACCTCGTGTTCGTCAATTAGCTTTATAACAATGGCCATAAGAATTTTCACCATTCTTCATTTATCAAAATAACATCGCCAAATGTCCCTGTCGTGGGTGGCTTTCCTTTATCATCTAAGTTTAAGTCTCGCCTCTCTTTTCCTTTCTTTTTCCTCGCAGGGAATTTTCACCATTTTCTGATAATATTGTTTGCCACCATGACACAGTTAATTTTTTATCTATTTAAAAAAAAACTGTGTATCAACCTGGACTTTGTCAGCTAGCCCTACGACAATGGCCGTCAGAATTTTCACCATTTTTTTCATTATCAAAATAACATCGCCAAATGTCCCTTCTCGTGGGTGGCTTTCCTTTATCATCTAAGTTTAAGTCTCGCCTCTCTTTTCCTTTCTTTTTCCTCGCAGGGAATTTTCACCATTTTCTGATAATATTGTTTGCCACCATGACACAGTTAATTTTTTATCTATTTAAAAAAAAACTGTGTATCAACCTGGACTTTGTCAGCTAGCCCTACGACAATGGCCGTCAGAATTTTCACCATTTTTTTCATTATCAAAATAACATTGCCAAATGTCCCTTCTCGTGGGTGGCTTTCCTTTATCATCTAAGTTTAACTCTCGTCTCTCTTTTTCTTTCTTTTCTTTCTCTTTTTCCTTTCTTTTTTTCTTTTTGTGTCGCTAAATGGTGTCACAAAAGTCTACAGATGGAACTATTGGAAATGCAGACTGACTCAACACTCAAGGGAAAGTACCTAGAAGTAGGGGTACCAGGATTTTTTCATACCTTCCTCAGACATTTAAGAACTTCAGAAAGTTTGCCACAAAGATTATGGCAATGTTTGGTTCTACATATGTCCGTGAGCAGTTATTTTTGTTTATGAAGGCCACAAAAACATCTCACAGAACCAAATAAACTAATGAACATTTGTCATCTTTGATCAAAGTGGAATCTACACAGACATTCCAACCTGATATACAGTGTAACCCAGATATAAGAGAGTTGTCGGGACTGGAGAATAAGTCTCTTATATCCGGGTTTCTCTTATAACCGGCTTTGGTCTAATTTATATACATTAACACAGGCTCTAATTTGGGACCAGAGAAAATCTCTCTTATATCCGGGTTACACTGTATTGAGAATAGTTTGTCTAAAGCGATGTCAATCATCAGGACGACATAAAAATGATTAAATTGTACTACCTTGTATTGTAAGTATTTTGTATTTAAAGTTACCACTAGCTGTGATTAATGTAAGACTGTAAGCAGGTGTGGCTCTCAAGGCTGCAGATATGGCCGTTGCAGCCCTCCATATACCCTGAGTTTGACATGCCTGAGCTAGACTACTTAACAAGTCATGCACATATTGAACATTTGTGAAATTGGTTATAAAATCTAAATCCCTTTGAATATCTTGTTTGAATTTACCTGGAACATCTAGTTACTCAGATATTCACATTTTAAATGATGTCATCTTTTTTCGTACAACTTGTATTTTCCATTCAGTGTTTAAAATACAAAAAATATCAACTTTATTTGGATTTATTCTTGAAACAGTAAAATTTTGAAATCAGTTTGTCAGCAAAAAACCTATGGAAATTTGGTATTTGTACGTTTCAGATGATACTTAAAAGTAAATGCTCAAAAATTAGTGAAAGCTACAAATCTAATTTTTGGTGTCAGTACTTATGACATCAAACCATAACTTATACATTGAGTGCAATGAAAAATCAAACTGTCCTACTTACAGAACTGTAACAGATATTGAATTCCTTTCTAAATCTTTGAAAAGACTTGAAAGGGCTTGACAGAGATATATATGTCAGGAATATTTAAAATTTGTTATGGGGCTTGAGGCATTGTCACTGAATGCCAAATATGATTTTTCAGATTAGCAAAAACACTGATGATTATGTTAGCCATAAAGAGACACAGATTTGATTATATGCAAATCAAATTCATGTTACACATTAATTTATATTATAAATAAGTTATATACAAATGAAATCCATGTTGGACGGTAATTTATATTATAAATATATTATGTTAGATGCAAATCAAATACATGTTTCATGTTGATTTAAAAGAATGTTTAAGTTTTGAGATAAAACTTGGCTATTAAAAAATGAAATGATGAACTTACTGTTTGGGGAAGATGGAATCTTGTTTTGGTAGAAGGAAACATTTGGAGTGGAAGCTGAAATATGAAAAAATAAATCTGAATGTCACATCAGTGATGCTTTGTGTATCTTTGCCTTCTGTAAAATCGGGTATATTTCTAACATATTTTACATATTTCTAATATAGTTTTAGGTTTATAAATTTAAGTTTATATAATTATAGGTTTATAAAAAAAAATCTGGTATGAATAATTGGTTTCTAAAAGAATCAGGATTTAATTGAAGATTTTAAAAAATTTGGTTTTAATTGTCAGTTTATGAAAATTTCATACTATAGATTTTTAAAGAAAAAAAATGAGTTTTTAATTGTAGGTTTAAAAAAATCTGCATTAATTATAAGTTTATAAAAATCTGATATTAATTTTTTAAAAATCAGGTTTTAATTGTAGGTTTTAAAAATCTGGTATTATATGTTTCTAAAAAAAAATTTGGTTTTAATTGTAGGTTTTTTAAAAAATCAGGTTTTAATTACAGATTTATAAAAACATATGGTTTCAATTGTTGGTTTATAAAAATCTGGTATTAATTATAGGTTTCTAAAAACATCAGGTTTTAGTTATAGGTTCATAAAGATCTGGTATTTTTCTTTCCATTATAACGTCACTAAGGAGCAAGGGAATTATAGTTATCATTATTTACATTATTTACAGTCAGACTAATCTACCCATCTTTATTGTTATTATCACATTTTGGCTGTTAAGCTCTCCAGCCTTCTTCAAGTATCTATCAATCTGTGTAACCCTGAGTGAATTTCAAAGTGAACCCTTTATTTAATATATGGGATAATTTGTTTTCATTTAACTGCCCATACCGAGGGATATCTTTAGTACTGCTTAGTTATTGCTCACCCTGTTTCCAATGAGTCTTAGTCTCAATGTTTCAACCAAATGCACTCTGATCATCATTAGGTATCTACTGATGGGATACCTGTTGATTAATGTGATATTTATTCATGATATTCTGTCCATTCCTATTGAATTGGTATGTCATTACCAGATCCAAGAATTAAATGCATGATCACTAGATCATTTTATATACAAGGTGGATTATGCTAACAGGATGAAGGTAATAAGACATTGTAGTGATATTAAAGATAGTAGCAGTTCTAAATAAAACATAACAGCAGCACCACTCAAATATAAAAACATGTAGACCCTAAAGTAACTTTTGTTCTGGGGTTTTCCCTCTTTCAAACTGCTGACATGAACTTTCCATGCTGAAGCTACAAGAGCTGTGAATGCTTTTCACATAAAACACATCAACAAAGTAGGCTCCCACTATAACATATTAATGAACATTTTGTTGTGTATACAATTTATGTCTAACAAAAGAAACTCTTGTTTTAAACTTTACTTTTGTTAATTTTGTTTTAATAAATATTATTTTTCAATGCAAATCAATTGATCTGTTATTTTGTGCATGTAATCCTTCATCACCATTATTCCATGTGCTATAAAATATACCTATAAGAAACCTTTTAAGTAATGAAGTAAGTAATCACTAAAACATGAATGAAAAACAATAAAATGACTTGGTAGTTAAACTGTTTTATTTTTTATGTAAAGTTAGCAGAATATATTTAGAGGTTAGTTTTTTATATTAGTAGCAGTGATATCTACATAGGTTAGGTTTATATGTTAATGCATGTTGATATCTAACAGATGACAGTAACACATGTATGACCAACTTGTATATCTACTATGCCACCATCCTGAAAGTGGTGTAGTGGATATAGGAGTTAGTTATACATGTGTTAATCAACAATTACTGATATCATATTTTTGATGGTTTAAAGTTGGCTGGACAGAAGAGTATTCCACAAGTGAGAAGTGTGAGAAAAGAAATTGTTAGCATAGAACTTACAGTTACATTTTGCCAATTCAACTGTAAATTAATGAGACCCTGTTGCTAATGTAGTACTGTGCTTAAATTCATAAAGTCTAGGTACCATAGCAAAGAACTCATTTGAACAATTAGCATAAAATGTATTTATAGAAAAGACACAGGGAAGCTACATTATGGTAGTGGGAAAGTGACTGAAGGCAAAATGCCAGGTCAGGACCAATAATATTGCAGATATGCAAAGAATATTTAAAACTTGATGTTCGGTCTTATGTATTAGCACTGACTGGCAACTACTATTTGTCCATATGAAAAGAATCAATAATGAATATATGAGCAGTAAGATAGTAGGGATTCTATCAGCATATATAACATTTGTTTCTACATATTTTGATAAAATTTAGATATTAAAAAGTGAAATAATGAACTCATTTTGAGATAAATCTTGTGTCGTTTGTTTGTTGTTGACATGTGGAGTGGCAGATGAGAAATTTCAAGAATAAATGGTTGGGCAAATTTAAATATGACTAATGCTACAAAAATTAAATTTAGCAGGAAAAATTAACTGTCAAAAAAGAAAAAGGTGTTGTAATTTTTCTAAAGTAGCTGGCTTTTTGATCAACCTTCATCAAAAAGGATCATTGATCAGTTTAAAATGTCAAACTGTAAAATAGAATAACTAATAAAAAAAGAGACAAAAATGGTTTTAAACAAACTTGTCTGTCATCTCATGTTTTATGGTTTAACATTTTAAACTTATCAATAATTGTCTTTGATAATAGCTGATTGAAAAAAACGATACTGTTGAAGAGGAATTATCTCATCTTTTTCTTTTTGAGATTTAAATTCAACATTTCACCATTTCTTCATGATGAATGTAACATTTTTTTTTGTGTGCATATGGTTGTTTCATCATTTTCTGTTTGTCAGCATCACTAGTGATGAATGTTTAATGTAATGTATAATTGCAAATCTTTCATTATTACAGTGCAACTGTATTTTAATTAATTAATAAAAACATTGAGAAGGAAAGGTTGGAGAATGCTGACTGAAATAGATGAGAAGAGATTAGAAATGAATGGCAATATTATAGTGTGTCAATATATAAAGAATCATTAATGAATATGTGGGTAGTAAGGTAGCAGGGATTCTGCTAGCATATGTAACATATAACACAGCTTCCTATAAATAGTCACTTGATCAGTGATTCTAGCAGTTTGTACTTAACAAGTAGTTGAGTGAGGCTTGGATTCATTTCAAGTCTCTCTTCACTTATCAAAACCTACGACAACTATTAAAAAAAAAAAAAATGAAATAATGAACTCACTTTGAGGCAAGTTTTGTTTTGTTTGTTTGTTGTTGGCATATGGGGCTGAAGCTGAAATTTCAAAAATAAATGTTTGATCAGATTTAAATGTAAGTCAATTTCTTTATGGTAGAAAAAAATAAATTTAGCATGAGAAAGTTGAGACATATTGAAATCAATTGTCAAAAAGATGGTATAAATCCTTCAAGCAGATGGCTTTTTGGCCAACCTTCATCAAAGAAGATTATTGATAATTTTAAAACATTAAATGATTAAAGTGAATTACTAATAAAACGAGGTCAAAGTGTTTAAACAAACTTCATCATCTTGCAAAAAAAACACAAAAAAAAAACAAGTGAGAGGATGCTTTATGGTTTACCATTTTAAACTTATCAATAATCTTTGATAATGGCTGATCGAAAAGCTTAAAAGGAATTAACTCTTCTTTTTCTTTTTTAGACTTAATTTCAACATGTCTCCATTTCATTATGCTATATTTGAATGTAATTCTTTATTTGTGTGGATAGGATTTTGGTCTGATCATTTGCTTTATGCCAGCAACCTTTCTGATAAAGTTTAATGTATAATTGCAACTCTCTTATTATTATAGTGCAACTGTGTTTTAATTAGTCAATAAAAATGTTGAGAAAGAAAGGTTGGAAAATACTGATTGATATAGATTAGAAATGAATGGCAACTCAATAGTGTGTCCATATATAAAGAATCATTAATGAATATTTGGGTAGTAAGGTAGCAGGGATTCTGCTAGCATATGTAACATAATAAAAATAATAGTCAGAAAGAATTTTATATCAATGTTAATTAGTTGTAATTAATGTAAATTGCTTGTTATACTTAATGTTAATTATCTGGTATAATTAATTTAAGTTAATTACTTGTTATAGTAATATCTTAATGGTTATATCCTATATATGTGGCGAAATTGGTAAAAGCACGTAAGGCTATATGACAGTTCCGTATAGGATACAGGTTTGATTCCTGTTGGAGGACACATATTTTCTATGACAATTTCTCAGACATTCAGGCTGGTAAATGTTGTTAATACTGTTTATTATAAACAGAGCATTTACTTAAATATTTGTATCCATAAAAAAAAAAAGAATGTATAAACATAAAAATGTCTTAAAATAAAGTATACAACATGCAGGAGTTGGTGATGAGATTACAAAAAGTGTAATAGGCTGCAGTATAGATTGAGTTGGGGTTTTAATTAGCCAGTTTATCTGACATTGGTGTCTTCTGCCACTACAGACATTGGGAGTCAATCTGCAGGGATAGTTCCGTTTATGCCTGCTGCACTTTTAAGGAATACAGAACGGTAATACAGAGAAGGATATAGGCAAGTTTGTTTTTCTTTTAAGTTTAATATTTTAAAATAAAAAGAGTAATGAATACTAAAGCATTATACAGTGTTGTTCAATTCTAACTTTTTTCTACTTTGTTCTGATTATCATTTCTTTTCAGATAAAATGATGACAAACATCAAACAAACTCAGCAAATGAAAAGGCAAGCTGTAATCATTGACTTAAAGCAGCAGTTTTCAAATGATGTGGCATGCCTCATGCATGCAGCTGAAGAGGATAGCAGATGAGGCGGAATGATTGAAAGACAATAAAAAATTTAGAAACAGTTTAAAAAAAAATCATATGCCAAAAATAAATATGATTTCAAAATTTAAAATACTATTATGGATTACTTGTAATTGCATGCATGAGTCCCAGTATAAATAGTTATAAATAATTAGTGACCAATTTTAACATTGTGATATTTTTGCGTTATATCAAGTATTAAGAATATAGCAACTAGGATCCACAAATGGGAGGAGAGAGTTATCAATGATAATATTCTTACTTCGAATCCACAGTTATCTCCTTTTAACCCTCTCTCTGTCTTTTTTTTATTTTTAAATGTACTTTTTATCATATAAAATTTGGCGAGTTACAAACAAATTTTCATTAAAAAAAAATGCAGCCTAGAGAAAAAAAGTTTGAGAACCCCTGACTTAAAGGCAGGGGGAGGGATAGTGATTTAGAAATTGCTCACTTACTGAAAGTTTCATGGTCATTTGTTGTCAAAGTTTGCAAAGAGATGGAAGTCACTCATGGAGATTCTACAACAGTAGCCAAACATGAAAATGTCTGCTAAGTGTTCTAATATGTTCAGGACACCAAATCTGTATGAAAGGTTCAGAAAATTATCGATAAGAACTCCATAAAGTTAATTAACACAATTGCTAAAGAGCTCAAGGTTTCAAGGCACCTATCAGAAGAATTGTGCACGAGGAGCTTCGATAAAAGTCATATGCAGAGGCCAATTCATGTTTGGAAGGACAAACGATAACTGTCTTTTCAGTGAAAAGCACTTGTTGAAGTTGAAACATCAAAAGTCTGTAATGCTTTGTTTTCTTCTCTGATGAGAAAAACTTTGATCAGAACCAAAAATTCAGCCAAAGGAATGGCAAATGATTATACAGAGATCCTAAGAACATTCCAAGAGTTATTGACACAAAGTTTCTGGCAACTTTGATGGTTCTGGGAGTCATGAGCAATATGGGAGGTATCATGCCACCTCACTTCTTTCATCAAGTTTTAATGGTCATATAGGGTTATGTTGGAAAGGATTGTGAGGTTATGGATAGAGATCATGAACAAAGGATGGCCGTATACCTGCTGACAAGACTGAGCCATCTCATAAGACCAAGAAAACCACAGACTGGATGAGTTACAATCTTCATGACCACATCATCCCAAACATATAGCCTCTGAGCTCTCCAAACCCATTGGACTACTATGTATGGGGTGTGGTAAAGAGGGAAATCAATCAATACACTCATAACATTATAAAATCTATGATGTTTGCCATAAATAGCACAATGTCCAAAATAGATAAAGATCATCTGGCTTAGGCATGTCAATAGTTCCAACCTCATATTGAAGTAGTCATTGATGCTAATGGAAAATTTATTAAGTAGATGCGTCAAGAAGAATCTCAAGATTATTCATGCAAATTTTTCTCAAATGGAGTTCTTCTTTTATGACTTATGCATCTTTTAATAAATTTATGATCATGTCCTCAAAGAACTGACAACTCTGTAATAATAAGCAAAGGTTTTAAGGAAAAAAATGAGTGTGTACTTACCTTTGTTAGGTTTCTTTATTTAAAAGAAAAAAAGAAAAAAAAAAGATTACTACGAGAAAAATTTGATCAAAACATAAAAATAAAAATTTATGAATTACATATCTATGTAGATATTTTCACTTAGAACAGATTTTTCAAACCCAACCACAGAATATAATAACAACAATTTGATTTTAATCAGGAAAATTTTTTTAAAATGACAGAGAAAGATACTCTCATTCCCTGATTTAGAAATAGCAGATATTTCACTCTTGGTTAATAAAACAAAGTTCTTTGATTTTTCTGTTTGAATTTCTGGTATGTGGAATTTACATTACAGTTGATCTCATATTTTCCACTGACGTGAAGTTGAGTGACTATATTGAATCAGTTGTTAGGAAAGTTGATTCAATTACTCTTGAAAAAGGATTGCCAATCAGAGGTTAATTGGGTGAAGGAATGGCTTATAAATCTTAACTCATAAATCCAAAACAGAACTACTTTCATTTAATCACCACAGAGAACCTTTTTTGTACCTGCCATCAATGCTAAACTTTCTCCTTCTTGGAATTACTTGCATTTTCTTGGAATCACATTTTCCATTGACACGAAGAAGAGTAATTATATTGAATCAATTCTTAGATCTACTGCTAGGAAAGTTGATTCAAATGTGTCTTTTCAGACAATTTTTCTTGTCAGAATCCACTTTACACATTTATAAATCTACCATTCATTCATGCATTGAATATTGCTGCCATATCTGGTCTGGAATTGCTATTACATATCTTGAGATTTCCCGAGACGACACTCCGCCCCTCGGCAGAGCCTCGTCTGGGGGATACCCTCCGACATGATCTTGCACATATATAAATCTACCATTTGTCTGTGCATTAAATATTGCTTTCATATCTGGTTTGGTGCTCCTATTACATATCTTGAGTTAGTGTGTAAATTGCTCTCTCAAGTAGTTTGTAACACATTACTTGTCATCTCTCAGTTGCATCTTTGAGCAGAGTGCGTTCAGGAGCAGCTCCGTCAAAGGACAGAATTGTAACTGAGGAAAATTATACTGATAGGTGCCCGGCCCTGGGGAAAAGCTACCCAAGGCCACACCCTCTCATTGCACTAGAGAGAGGGATCGATGCACACACCGAGGTCAGCACAACCGACAGGGGTTCGGAAACTTTTGTTCCTTGCCTTGGTGTACGTGCTCGGGTTCCCCACATTAAACCGACCTTGTGGCTAAGTAAATACAAATTACAAATCTTGAGTTTCTTAACATTATTCCAAAGAAGGGTCTCCCAACACACTCATAGACTGAATTATATGACAAGATTTTATAAACAGAAAAAGACCATTGTTTAATTTTTTCCGTATCCCCTAGCATATAGACATGCACATCTCCATACAACAATTAACCAATGGATGGAAGTGTCACAAACAATAAGTAAACAAAAGCTTAAAAACAATTTTAAAAAAATGAAGATAATATTTGTGGCTGGTTTGAGAAGAAAAAGAAAATTAAATTAACTTGAGCTTGTTTGATTTTGGCAGACATAATAGAAAACAGATCAGAAAGAGTAATTAACCAATCAAATGCTTCCATTTAATTTTCAAGACTAAGCCTGTGAGTCAGTTGCTAATCTGTAAGCAAATAAGTGTGCACTTTCATTCAATATCGCTTTAATCCTTTGGGCATCTGAAAAAAAAAAAAATCACTCGTATCAAAAGGACCAACTGGTACTGCAGCAACTTCAAAGAAACCCTGTGACCTGCTAACAAAACCACTAGTTACAGATACAGACATCAGTTATTGTCTTCTTTTCTTTCCCCATGAATTTATGTATAGAAGCAAACTTCTTATCAACCTATACTCTCTATTTCACAAACATATGTACTTGTTGAACACTTTTAATTAGGTACTTCCAAAGATTTGGTGAAAAATGAGCATACATGATGAGAAAATGGCTAAAACTTAATGAAAACAAAATTTTATTGTCAAAATTTTTGTTGTTATTAAGAGGAAAGACCAAAGGATTTTTTTATGCAAAAATTTGTTTTTTTTAGTCTTTTTTTTTGAAAGCTTCAAAATTTTGGTAAAATTTTTCTTTTTCTGGTGTCAATGTAGGACCATAAACTTGTCTAGGAAAAAATTGTTGTGGTGAAAAACATAAATTTGTAAATTCTGGAAAAAACCTGATAATTTGAATTTTAATGAAACTTTTAGGATTTATTCAAAAATGAATGAAATTCTTTTTTAAATTTGTCTTTTTTAGAAAATCTTTCTAAAAATCCATTTTTTTACATCTGGTACCCACCCACAAATACAGACCTCATTTAATTTTATGAACTTTTTGGAAATTCTTTTTTATTTATAGTAGTTATAAGGACAAGTCCTTGGAGAATTTAAATTATCAATTGCTTTTTTTTTAAAATATGATCCCTGTAAGAGCAAATCTGCTCAGAAAAATAGATAAATGTGTCAAAACTTCATAAAAAATACCCATGACTGTTAAAAAATACTTTTCTACAATTATTGAACTAAATAATATTTGTTTCAGTTCATATTAAGTAAACTTTAAATCAGTTATTTTTCTCAAATAACATTTCAGAAAAGTATATTTTATTTTTGAAAGATTTTTTTTTCATAAAGAGAATTATGTTGACAGATTTGTCAATATGGACGATTTTACTTAAGTACCTCCAATAGCCGGATCAGTTTAAGTGATTTTTTGTGGTCAAAAACATACTGAGTTGAAAATTCTTGCAAAAATCAAATAATTGTTGGATTTTAATGAAACTTTCAGGACTTATTCACAAATGAATCATTTTTTTTTTTTTTTTTTTTTACATCCGTTACATCCACTCTTTCTTAATAAAATTTCCAGAAATTAAATTTTGTCACTCTTCATATTTATACTAGTTAAAAGCAGGAATCCTTGGAGAATGTAAATCATCAATTTTTCTTTTTTTTCAAACAATAATACATTTTCCAAAAATCTACTCTGAATTGTAAAATAAAAAAAATGCTAAAACATTATTTAATTAAAAAAGTCTTTAATTGCTTTAATAAATAAGATATAATGAGGACACTATGATCTCAAGAAAATTTTTTTTTTTGCTGAATAATTAATTTTTACATGATTTGTTTTTCATTTTTTTACACTTTAATTTGAATAACAAGTTGTAACTTTTTATAATCTTTTAAAATTGTCTTAATTTGTCCCTTTTAGATGATATTATTATTAAGTGAAAACTATATTTACTAATCATCAATTGAAAAGTTTAGTACAAGTCAACATACACCAATATTTTTAAAAGAATTTTGATACATTTTTTTTTTTTTTTTTTACTGATAATCAGAAAAATAAAATCATTCCAAACAATGTAAAAAAATACAGCAAAACATTTTTCTTATTGGAAATATTAAATTTAACCTATTAGCTTGAAATTATTAGGTTGGTGCAAAAATAATGTCGTTTTTCTTTTGAAGTTGAACGTCAAAAAACGACATTATTTTGCACCAACCTAATAATACTCAAATAAAATCTTCAAGAAAGATTATTCATTTTTAAACCTTAGGTATCGTTTTTTTTTTCTTTTCGGATGTACCTACTGGGCCACAAATTTAATAAAAATTGTCAAAATGTTTATGTTATTATTAAGCAGAAAAAGCACAGTATTTTTTAATTATTTAAATTTTTTTTTTTTAACTTCTTTCTAACACGTTTAAAATTTTGGTTAAAAATCTTGTTTTTTTTTATGCATCAGTAGTGTAACTGAGCTAGTTATGGAAATTTTTGCATCTTTTGTTCTAGTAAAATAAATACATTAATTTGGAAAGTTTTGCAAAATTCAAATAATTGTCGGATTTTAATGAAACTTTCAGGACTTATTCACGAATTAATGAAATTATTATCTTTAGAAAATCTTGGTAAAAATATATATATATTTTTTTACATCTGTTACCCCAACCCCGAACTAACTTAATTGCGTGAAATTTCTAGAAATTAAATTCCATCCTCTAAATTTGCTTTATTAGTTAGATGTAGGACACCTTGAAGAATGTAAATCCTCCATTTTTTTTTTTAAACAATTACTCAGCTCCAGGAAATTTGCTGTGAATTGTAAAATAAAAACTGCAATAAAACTATGACATTGTTTAATTAGAAAAGCTTTTATAAACAATATATACATTTTTTTCAATGAATAATGAATTTTGACAAGAATTGTTTTCATTTTTTTTTTTAATTATAATTTATAAAGTTTAAAAAATGTTTTCAAAACAGCCTCTTCATTAGGTTATTAAATTATTCAGCAAAGATTATATTTATGAAGTAAAAATTGAAAACCTCATACACATCATCATGCACCAAGATTTTTTAAATAATTTTATATATAAACGTTTCCATTTTGAAAATATGGGTGACCATACACGACATTATCAGAAAATAAGATCGATGACTATATCAAATTTAAAGCTAACATTCCTAAAATTAGATTACGGAAAATATTTCCAACATTTTTAAGATTACGGAGTACTTAAAAATATAAAAAGGTGTTCACCTGTCATTTTCTTAAATTGTTTTTAACAGTCTCCATAGAACAACATGTCAACGTCAACACCTTTTAAATCACCACTACTGTTTGTTTTAAAAATCTATTTCTCTGTTATTTTCAACTTAAGCAAATATTTTTTCAAATCAGATTAATTATACTTTAAATCAACTAATATTCCTCTCATCAGTATTTTTCTTCTAAAATACACGTTTCGGTTTACATTTCTTTTCTTTCTGTTCGTTTGCTTTGTACTTTTTCTTTTCTGTTCATTTGCTTTGTACTTTTTCTTTTCTGTTCGTTTGCTTTGTACTTTTATGGAATGAGATATGTGGACTTTCTGTAAGTCTGTAAGACTAAAAGAGAGACACTCATAAAGTGGGCACTTCATTCGACGTGATGTCATGGTTAGCGAGTTTTTCGCAGCCACCTTTGGCCGCTCCCTAAAGTAGAAGAGAACAGGGCATTTCAACCTTGACCTTTCGATCGTGTTCCCTACAACGCTGGTAATTTCGTTTCAGAGATGAGCTTTTAGTTCGTTGGTATTACGAACCTAGTCATAATATACCTCTAAGCATTTTAGACCTTAGTTTTTGCGTAGCAAATCTCAACTCATTTTTTAGAAAGATTTTATAGCATTTTAGCGAGACCATTTCTGTTGTTAGTCTCCCTTAGCATAAGACAGCGACTTCTCGCCGAATTTCTGGGTGGCACCTGAATGGTCAGTATGCAGGCCTTTTATGGCCAGGACACCAACCAGGGCTGCGTATTAATTTACGTTCCCATTTTTTTTTTTTTTTTTTTTGTCTGCCAACTGGACACGAGTTAGATCTACCTTTCTTTCTCTCTATACTTCGCCTTTTTAATTCTGGCTCTTTGCCCATGTTCAACTCTCGGCTTTGCGTCCCTACTGGCTGCCCACATGTCGTCCGTAATCTTTCCCATACACTACGGTTATGATTACAGGAGGTTTTGATATCGGACTTGACCAGCAGACACGCAACGCCAGCACCAGATATTCAATATGCCCAACAACATGCTAACCAATTTCACTCTATGCTGAATGGTTAGCTGTAGCTAAATTTTCATACATGCTCTTTGCTCTACCTCTACTTCACTCTACTGACCGGTACGTTACTGCTTACATGTATGATCCAAGACAAAATTCAATACCACAAAATAATCAGTTCAAACAAATCAAAAGATTTTTAAAATGCAACTGTTCACTTTCACTAAATCTAAAACATGGCAATACACAAAGTGACAAAAAACTAAAAGATTGGTCAATGACATTGTCAAAATCTGTTTGTCTTGTAAGCTCGTTTTCAATGGACAGCACAGCCAGATCCGACTGGCTCATGGTTGATGTAATTTTCTGTTGCTAATTTTCCGGTGTCCAATTTTCCGTTGCATCATTTTCTGGGTACCATAATTATCAATGATGTTTGAAAGTATTTTTCTTGACAAAAATGTTCTATTTAATTTTTAAGCATTTTCGGAACATTGTAAAATGTAAAATAAATCAACTGCATAAAGGTTACCTAGAAAATTTATGCAAAGTTTATTTTTTTGTTTTTCTTTATACAAGTAAAATAAATTTACATCGTATTTTGATGTTATTATGATTTTAGTTTTAGTGATCATTTTAAAAACAATAAATATTTATCATTTAGTACCAATAATGGAAAATTAAGTTAAAAATTTAAAAGAATCGTTTTTGGAATCGGAAAATAGGCACACATTTTTCCGATACCCCCAAAAGTTCCGATTCTCGATTCCGAATCGTCCAAAGACTGTATAATCGCTCACAGTCAATGGAAAATTGTATCTCAGCGAATTGATACACAGGCAAGACTGAAATTGTTGCACTTTTGGCTTCGTATTTCGCTTTGTTGTTGATGCAGAGTGTCACCCCTCCTGTACCGACACCCGGGGCGTTCCGCCCCCCTCGCCCCTTAGCTACGCCACTGTGAGAGGATCAGATAGAAAAATATAAAATTGGGAATCTGAGTCGTTATTTTTTTTATTTTTTTACAACCGAAGAAAATGAAAGCAAAAAAATCGTTTCCTAGAAAAATAAAATATTTGCCTGAAATCAGGTAATTATCCAAGTGAAACGGAATTTTCAATCCTTTTTCTAATGAAGGAATACAGGTTTCCGTTTAATACTTTGGAAATATTCTTGGCGGGATTTAAAATTTCACTTTTCCCCACTTTTTTTTTTCTCGATATCTTGTGTGTGTACTTTTTAATTTAAGACTTAAATTTTAAGTGGTATTCGTCTAAAACTAAATCTTTATTTTTCTTATATAACTGAAATATTGTAAAATTTATAAAGAAATCCCTGACGATATTTCAGTAAAAAAACAAAAACTAAACAAAAAAAACAAAACAAAAAAAAACAACTTATGCATGCAATACAAATCAAGCTTGAAAATACGGAAAATTTGTCCCGGCTCTTACCAATCCAATAAAGCTAAAAAATTATATTTTTTTTTGAGAATTGTCGTTTCCATAATTTAATCAAACAGAAAAAAAAATCTACGCACTTAATTTATTTAAAAAAATTATTTTTGACTATTTTAAATGCGATTTTTAAATTTTTCCCGTTGCTGTTTAGTTTTACTTTTTTACCACAAGAATTGATAAATAAAGTAAAGACAGTTCGAAGAATCGAAAATGTAAAGTTTAAAAATGACATTTTCGAGTGTGAAGATTTTTTTTAAAAAGAATTTTTTGATTTTTGGTATGGATGTTCGAAAATGAAATAATTCTTAATGACCGCCTTCTTTTGACATTTTTACTCGTTTTTTTTTTTTTGATAAATTTGACAATTGAAAATCCAAAACAAAGAAACTTACCATAGAATAACAACAACCCATACTGATTCTTTGAAGATTGTTAATAATTTCCTATTTTTGCTTTATCAAAAAAAAAAAAAAAAAATGAATACTTTCAATTTCAAATATAATGAAACTAAATTTTCTAATATAGTATTTATCGCGAGCCGATCGAAATATACAATAGTTAACTTTTTAAAGTTGTTTATTGTGAAGAAACAGTCGTCATGTCGTTTATTTAATTACGCCAGTTATTTTTTATTCATCATACATCGACAGGTGTTTGTTATTTGTTGAAAACATTCGGTTTAAGTCGTATTTCGAGTTAAGGGGAAATAACTTACAATGAATCCTTTGTGTCAGGTTCTCTCAGTATGTTGGCGATTATGGCTCTTCTCAGCTTCCTATCTTTTGAAATAAGTATTTTTTATTACGATTTACCACCCATTCTTCACAGTAATTCGTTAAGTAGGTGATTTGCTATTTTACTCCTTAATATATCCCGTGGGTGAGGCCGACCTTGTCACATTTTCTATCAACGATCATTAAACATTCCAGGTAAAAAAACAAAACAAAAAAAAAAAAAAAACTTTTACTTACCTTACGATTTTTATTCTTTTTAATTTTACCCATTACGTTTTTTTGTATTTATTATTTTTTTTCTTTATAGTTCGTGAAAGTTTCTTTTTCGTTACACTCGTCTCGTGTATCTTAAAAAATATAAATAAAAAAGTAAAAAAAAAATATAAAAAATAAGCGTAGAAAAATTGAAAATTTTAGAATTTAACAATCTGTCACTCACAGAAAGCTAAAAAGAAAGCTAATGCAGTCGTGACTATCACCGATGTTCGTCATAAATTTACTAGTCTTGAAAAATTGAAAATAGAATTATTTGAAAATAGGTCAGGTCACGTGTCTACCCTAAAACTTTTGAAAATTACTTTTCTTAACGCATCTTTTAGAGAGACAACGCATAACAAAACAGTTGACTTTTTATTTTATTATTGTTTCATTAAAAAAATTCTTCTTAGACGTAACATACATTTCAATTTAGCTGGAACTATTCTCATTTTAGAGAAGTAAGTTTGTATCTTCTTAATCTTATTGATAGTTTTTAAAATTTAAATTTATTTGCTTCTCTTTCCCTACCTCTCTCTCTCTTTCTTTCTTTTATTTGTGTGTGTGAAGCTTAAGACGTGATAGTCTCTAAAAACTCTTTATTATACAAGAAAAGTAATTCGATTATAAAAATAAGTAAAAAAAATAAAATAAAATGTCCCATTTTTAGACTTGAAAATCATGGTCAACGTACCGTAAACTTTGTAGACGCCTAAACAAAATTAAGCTTTAAAAACTTGATATGGTAGTAGTATAGGTACCTCCACTTTTTCGGCATAAATTTCGATACCCAAGTTTAAAATACATTTTTTAAAATGAAAAAACATGCTTGAAGATTTCATTTTAGCTTTACTTGAAAGTTGAATCATTAAATTTATTATTTCCATTAAGTAAACAATTCTGGTATATTTCAGATAGAAACTATATACATTGGAATGTCAAATTTAATTTTAAATTTTTAAATTTTCAAAAAACCCGCCATTTTCTTAATTTTAAGAAATTTGTAAACAAACACAAATTTATCGATTTTAAAAATATTTAAAAAAATTTCTGACACGTCATTTTAGTAAAATTAGAAAATTTAATGTTAAATTAATATGATTTAAAAAAAATATTACTTAATTATAGCATAAAAAAGAAATATACAACGAATTATTAACGATTGGTACCGTAATTTTGATCCGATACTTGATCCACGTGTCGATTGACAAGTGATGACAGCTATGACGGATGACCATAAATGAAAATTACTAGAAATCTGAGTGAACCCTTTTATTTTTAGTTTTACTGTTATGTCTATTTATTAGAATAAAGGGACAAAACTCTTTTTATAATAATGGCAATTTCAGTCTACCGTACATGGAAATAAGGAATGTATTAAGTAGAAAAATACAACATAAAAAATTATTTGAAAAAAAAGTGGAATCAATAAATTTATTAAACTTGGCAATTTTGAACTCGTAAATTTTGTTTCTACTTAATTACTAATTATCAAAAGGAAATAAGCTAATACAGAGTTTTGCACGATTTTTAAACTATTATAAATTATTATAATCAAAATGTAAAACAAATAAAAAATTCTTGTAAAATTTAATTATTCATCAGAAAAAATTTATTTCTTCAGGCAATAATGACCTTAATATTACTTATTTACAAAAGCAATTAAAAGCTTTTCTAATTAAGTAATATCATAGTTTTATTGGATTCATTATTTTTCTATTCAAAGCTCATTTTACAAAAGTTGGAACAAATTAGAAAAATAAAAGTAGGTGATTTACCATCTCCAATGACTCTTACTTTAAACAAAAAAAAATTGTAAGGAAATAAAAAGAATTGAAAAAAATTTCGGGAAAATAAGTAAGTGGGGTGTAACATATTAAAAAAAAAAATATTTTTTACTAAAATTTACTAAAAAGAAATATTTCAAAAATAATTTCATTCATTGGTGAAATAAGTCCTGAAAATTTCATTAAAATCGGACAATTACTTTAATTTTACAAGAATTTCCAAATCAATGGGTTTTCAACGGGAAAAAAGCGCAAAAAAAAACAATGTTATTTTTACAGCACCGCGATGACGTAAAAAAAAGAAAATTTTAACCAAAATTTCGAACGTGTTAAAAAATATTAAAAAATATCAAAAAATAATTAAAATACACTTTGGTCTTTCATCTTAATAATAACATAAGCGTTTTGACGATAAAAATTTATTTTCGGTAAGTTTGTGGCATTTGTTTATTACGCTATGCTGTTTTCCCGCGAAAAAGTGGAGGTACCTATAGTAGTACTAAGAGTCTAAGACTGAAGAGTAATTTGCTTTGCTACTACACCACAGCCTCCTAATATCTAAACAGATATTCTCATATATTTGCATTTTATTTAACATTGAATGTCTGGAAACTTTTATGGAAAGGATAAATCAAGAAAATCAACCTCAATATAAAAGGGGTTTTCAATTTAATGCAAATTCAAAAAACAGAAAACGTTGAACAGAATATAAATTCATGGCAATTTGATACTAAAAATGATAAAATTATGAGTCTTTGAATCAAGATTTGTTGGTCCATGCATTGTTTTGATAGTGCATCATTACCTTCCACACAATTTGGGGTTGTGAGTGTGGGTGTGCAAATAGGAAAATGTAAAAAAACATCATGTTTTAATTTCATCAAGGTTATTTTTTCCCCTACTTTTGTGGTTGTTTTGTCACATAATAACTTCATCTATCTGCCAGCCTCAATGCACACTTTTTAAAATTCCTCTTCTTCAAATTCATTAAATTTGCAGATTAAGCCCTGGAAATGAATTGTAATGAAAATTTCTATTTTGGTGTAAATTTGCATGCTTATTTTGAAAATGACAATAAAAATTTGCGGAAATGTACCATTTAGGAGTTATCAATAATATAAATTTGGTCTTATTTGTGTTGTGACTACAGCCTGGCAGCCATTACTGGCTTTGTTTGCATACATTTGCCTCAAGTAGTCATGCGCGGAAGTTTCACTTGTCTTGATTATTACGCTCGCAATGCGCAAACTTTAATTTAAAATGAATGCTCGAAATTTAAAATGTAACCCAATAGGAAAAACCTCACTATTACAAACATCATTAAAAGAGAGAAAAACTTAAAGAAAAAACAAAATTACAAGCTAAAAACAAAATTGAAATTACAAGATAAATAAAAATTACAAGATAAAACAAAAAGAGCTTTGTTTTTTATTAGGAAATGATGCATTTATCAACCAAAAAAAAAAAAAAAAGAAAGAAAGAAAGAAAGAAATACTAGAAAGGATAAATAATTTTAAGGTTCAAACTTATTTTTTTTTAAATTTGTGATTTTTAAAAGACTTAGTTTTATGCAGTAATCAAGATGAGTAAGAAGACAGGAAGATCAGTAAAAAGGCAAGCGTATGTAAACAACACCAGTAATAGCAGACAGACAAGACATGAATGAAACCAAACTTATATTGTTGATAGCTCCTAAATGTTACATTTCCACAAATTATTATTTTAGAAATAAGCATGCAAATTTACACCAAAATGGAAATTTTCATTATGTTTCCGGTATTTAATCTGCTGATTTATCAAATTCTTTTTATTTTTATAATTCTTCTTAGAGTTATTTTAATTCTTTTTAAAATGCTTCTCCAAATTCTTTTCGTTATGAAGTAGAGTGTTGCAGGCTGGTGTATATGTTGAGAGATAAACACGTGTGTCTCCTGAAATGCCCACAACAAACATGGCAGACTCAGGATGTGAGTCCATGTAAAAAAATGTAAAGAGACAACAAGAAACGATACATATGTACAAACAAATGATAATGTATTCACAGCAAAAGGGTTACAAGTGACTAAGACAATATTGTGTGTAACAAATGAACGTGGAAACATTTTGGTCCAAAGTATGTGAAGTGAGTGTGTGAATGTGCATATGTATGTGTGTGCATATGTATGTGTGTGCATATGTATTTTTCATGTGTTTCCCAAAAGGGAATGCGTTTTTCAGTGAGAGACTTACATGTTGATGGATAGGATCAGAAGAGAGTAATAAAAACTTATCGCAGAATATTTATAGTTCTGGAGAGTGTCCCCTAGTAATGGTTTCAAAAATTAAGAGGTGGTAACCTGACAAGAATACTCTCTGGAATAGATGTTGTCAGGTCAACATATGGCAGCTTGATTGGCATTCACTGTGGCGTTCTGCATTTTTAGTAGTGTTTCATTTACATACAATACTACACCTCCCTGAACCAAAATGATCTTATGCCCTTTAATGAAATTTGATTTCTAATTATTCTTGGGAATCTAAACTTTCTTGGTGTGTATCTTGATTTCTTCTTATTAGGGACCTAGGTCTAAGTTCATTTTTGTCTTCTGCCTTCTCATAAGATTTCTGGTCATTATCATTCATATATTGTTCTGTTTAATTACAGGATTCATTAGTACCCTCCTCCCCTCCATATTCTTCACCTTCAAATTATTTGTGCATTTTTATATCCTCAAGTACTATTCTGCTTCTGAAGTGATTCTTGTGGGCCAGTACTAAAGGGTATTTTTTTTATTTGGCAAAAAAAAAAAACTAAAAAAATAGTTCAACCAAACGTTTAAGGTAACATTTAAAGGGAACACAACAAAGACAGATGACATGAGTCGAGTTTAAAAAAACAGACAATAAATTTATTAACAGACAAAAAAATGAAAGAATTACACAAATTAAATGCTTTGTGTGTCAAATGATGGCCAATAATGTATGTATAAATAAACACTGCAAATAAAATATACCTCCTCTTTTACAATAAAAATTACAATGCTGCATAATGTCCTCAGAAAAGGTAAATAACATAAAAATAAATGAAGAAAGGGGGAAAAATACTTTGCTGAATAATTTTCAAAGAATAGGTACAATGTTCAAAACAAAGTCTGTGATAGCAGTGAAGAACAGAACAATCACACCCGCCAAAGAATTTTCCTTGATGTGGGTCGAATTTTCAATTCTTGTCTGGTGGTTGTCAAATATCTTCTGTTTTGTTTTTTTTCTTGATCGGGCTGACCTGGGTTCATTCAGCAGCTGTTTGTCAATTCCTCAAATTCAATTCTACTTCTGCTTTTATTCCCCAAGATAGGCTCCAGATTTGCTTCTTGAAATTTAGAGGGAAACTTTTTGATTGGTTCTGAATGAAAACCAAATGCAGTTATTTTCCCCACAAATCAAAATGTACCAAAAATATTTTTGAAATTGAAAAGTTTAAACAAGAGTCCAGCAAAGCATCTGCTTTCTCTCAGAAAAGCAGATGATACACGCTGAAGCAGATTAAATTTCTTATAGCGCATTTTATCCATTTTTCGTTGGTATTGATGTGTTGTGTCCTTTCTGTACTACAAAGTTCCCCTTTTCTGGATTAGATTCTTTGTCATATTTATACCATATACTTTCAGTTCTTGAACATGGCATTGTTATGGGAACTTTAATCTGTCTACTCATTAATGTAGTCTGCCGGCATGTGGAATTGTCCTATAGCTTGACAGTAATCTTGGTAAGTAACTCTCTATATTATCTTTAGATGGGAAGAATGCTTTTAGTCTCATTTTCACAGCCTGCACCATTCTTTCTGTGATTCCATTTGATTGTGGATGGTAGGGTTTTGTTTTATACAAGACACATCCAATACGCTTTAGCCACTAGCACAAACTTTCCTCACAAATTTCTGGTGCATTATCTGAGACCAAAGTTTTAGGTGTCCCATTCCTTGAAAATATAGTTCTTAATATTTATTTTACAGTGGTGGCTTTTCTGTCAGCAACCTTAGGGCCATCGTGAAAATGAATCCACTAAAATGAAAAATAACCCATGTTTTAATATGGGCATGATCCATGTGTATCCGAGCTCATGGTTCTTTTTCTTTAGGCTATGAGTGAATTTTGTTTTACTGAAATTTTTTTTTATTTTTGAACATTTTAAGCATCTTTTTACATATTCTACTACATTTTAGAATATCCTGGCCACCATGCTTGTAATTTTAATTTCATATGTGTATCTTGTACACCTCTTAGTACTTCTTTTCTTAAACTTTGTCGGGGTATTATAATATCTCCATTGCATATCATGCCTTTCTCTACAGTTAAACGTATGCCTTAATTCTTTGTAGGGTCTTTCT
Source organism: Acanthosepion lycidas (assembly GCA_963932145.1). Classification (NCBI taxonomy): domain Eukaryota; kingdom Metazoa; phylum Mollusca; class Cephalopoda; order Sepiida; family Sepiidae; genus Acanthosepion; species Acanthosepion lycidas. The sequence continues at coordinate 17,029,820 of OZ010600.1, read as the reverse complement.
ACCATTGAATTATTGCTCCATGTATTTCTTTTTATTCTGTCTGAAATGCTACTTAATATTGGATCTTGTATGTTTTCCATAGGGGTAACATGCCCATTTCAACCAGTACAGTATTTTATCTTCTGAATTTTCAGATGTTTCTAATTTTTTACTGCCCAAATTTAGTCTGGATAGTGCATCTACATGTGGAATGGTGTTCCCCTTTACATATATGATGTTGAAATCAAAGGCCATGAGTTTTATAGCCCATCTTAAAATTCTAGAAGATGTGAGTTTTGGTAATTCCTTTCTGGGTTTAAATATAAACTTTAAAGGGTTTGTTATCTGACTTTAACAAATATTTTCATCCTAACAAAAAATTTAAAGCTCTTTCTGTGCCCTATACTATTGCTAATGCTTCTTTCTCAATATTAGAGTAGTTAGCTTCTGCTGATGTTAATTTTCTCAACAAGTACATTATTGAAGAACCTTCTTGAGATAAAATTGTGGCTACAGCATATTCACTTGCATCCATAGTCAATGACACTTCTTTTTTTGTTCAAAGATTTTTGCAATGTTTTTTTTTATTAGTGCCTTTTTTAATCTTTCAAAAGCTATATTTTGCCTTTGAGGCCATTTAAATTCTGTATTCTTTTTCCATAATTCTGCAAATGGTTCTATGAAGTCATGGTAGATATTTACTATAAAAATTGGTCAATCCCCAAAAGAATTCTAATTCTTTTTTATTTTTTGATACTTCCGATATTTCATTTATCAGTTTCTTGTCTGGTGAAATTCCTTCTTCAGATATTTAGTATCCCAAATATGATATTTTGTCACAATTTAACTCACATTTATTGCTATTTATTGCCATGTCAGCATTTTTTAGTTTTTTTAAAACTTGTTCAGTTTTTTAAATTCCTCTTTACTGTAAGCACCTATGCCTATATTGTCTTGATATATGATTATATTTTTTACCTCCTCCGATAGAAATTTTCACTTTCCTTTTGAAAAATATGGCTTAAAGTTTTAACTTCAAATGGAAGATGAGTCCATCTTAGTAAGTCTTTCAGGGTATTGATTGTAGTGACTTTAAATTTTCTGTCAATTTCTGTTTGGTTATATGCCGATTTCAGGTCAATCTTGGCAAAGTATTTCATTCTTACTAATTCATGACTTGCCATTTCTATGTTAGGAAAGGGAATGAATCAGAGCATATCTGATGATTCACACCTACTTTTTTAATCCCCACATATCCTCAAATCACCATTGGGCTTTTGCATTGCAACAATTGGTGAAGCCCAACTGCTACCACCCTGAGTAACTTTTTCCAATATGCTTTGTTCTACCATTTTCTGTAGTTTTGCAATTGCCATGGGTAGAATGTGAATGGGTATTTTTTGAGATTGAAAATAGATTTGGTGATTATTTTCTTTTAGATGAATACTTGCTTTATATCCTTTTAATAGTCCTATGTCGGGTTTTTCTGTTTATTAATTTTGCTGCATCCACTTTTAGAATATCTCTTTCCAGGAGTTCATGATTTTTTTTGTTCATTATACAACAATGATGGGAATAATCTGAAAATGATTTTTTGTCTTGAAAGTTCCTTCAAAGAAGCCTAGAGTTTTGATGACGGCTTCATCAAACTGTTTTAAATTAAGATTATGTTTTCTTAATTTGGATTTAACCATTTGTTCCCAGAAATCCTTTGCGATTAAGGTAACATCACTTCTTATGTCAATTTTTATGGGAAAATTTATGCTATTCATTTTTACTGTCTCTCTACTTTTTGCAAATATTCTTATCAAATATACTTCCATATTTTTAGGATGAGGGTTTATATTTTCTACCCTTGCTATTCTCATTTTCTATCTGCACACAGATTTGGAATGGTATTTTTTAAAAGTTTAAACATAGTTTTCTTAGGGCTGGACATTTGTTTTGCTTCATTTGTGTTCTTTGTCGCAATATTTGCACTTAATTAGGATTTCAGTTGTGATGTGTGCTTGCACATTGTTTTTAGAATTATTAAATTCATTAATTAATTCTAATTGCTGCAAGAATTCTACACTTCTAAATTCATATCATTCACTTGTAGCTATTCTAGGATATGTTTGTATGTAACATCATACATGCTTTCAATTAGTCTTAGAAGGATCAATTCATCTTCTATAGACATTTCTCTCAAACCCAGTCTTTCAAATTCCCAATATCTTGATGCTTCTTTCAAACTGTGTAAATACTGCATTACGATTTCATTTGGGTTCTATTTTCCAGAAATTTGGTTCTCTTTGCACTAATCAGTTTTTTTTTGTCACATGTTTCTTTTTATAGTGGTTGAAATTTCCTCATATGTAAAGTCTTCCAGTAGTTTGTGGTACACCATAATTGTATTTTCTTTATGGCTTCACATCCTGCTGAAGCCAAAAATAAATCAGTAATTTCATTCTTGTCTCCAGAGGCTTTCTGGTCTTTCAGTTTCTTTACCCTTGGCAATGCTGCAAAACATCTAATCAAAGTTTCTACATGTTCCGGTTCATCCAACAAGGTTTGGGATCCTATTGGCAATGCCATATTGTTATGAAGTAGAGAAATCTCTGGAATAAACATTGTCAGGTCAACAGATGATAGCTTGACTGGCATTCACTGTGGTGTTCTGCTTTTATAGCAGTATCTCATTTACATACAATATTACACTTTTAGTTCTTCAAATTCTTCTTAAAATCATTCTTTAAATTCTTTTAAAAATTTATCTTCAAATTCTTTTAATTCTTCTTAAAAATCATTTTTCTTAAAATTCTTTTTAATTCTTCTTAAAATTCTTCTTCAAATTCTTTTAATCATTCTTCAGATTTTTCTTCTTAAAATCCTTCTTCAAATTCATATATTACATATATGGGAGTTCCAGATTGGTTACAAAACTATCCAATCATTGCTTGTCTTCCTGCTACCTCATCAAGAGATATAAAACTCTTGGTCACTTTTCACCTCCAGAATATGGACAGACAATAAGGACTCATCTGTCCTCTGCTAACACAACATGTCAAACCTTTTTGAAAGCATAAATTTCATTGTTTTATAACAACAAAATATTCACAAAAGTTACTAGTTTTGTATATTGCATATTGTTTCTCAATAAAATAAATGTGATATTTGGAACCTGTTTGAACTATCCTTATTCTTTTCTCAGACATCCATAATGTTCCTCAACATAAATCATTATATTACCATAGTCTGTTTTTAATTTCACCCCAAGCAAGGCAATAAAGCCAATAAAACACAAAATGTGAGAGAAAATGAGAAAGAAGAAAACATTATTAAAGAGAGAGAATAATAAAAGAACAGGAATTAAGAAGATAAGATAGCAATTGACATTGCATTTAAGCTTTTGAAGATCATAGCTGACTTAAAGTAAAAAGCTGGAAAAAAGTTAATTATTTTTATTTATTTTTTTTTTAAGCGTTTCACCCCAAGCAAGGCAGGAAGCCACTAGGATGCAAGGGGTTACAGAAAATTTGGAGCAAGATCAGATGGGAGTGATAGAGGAAAGGATGAGAAGAAGGGTAGTGGATAGATCAAGGCAACTGGAGATGTCGATTGACATTACATTTGAATAGCTGGAGATTATAGCTCTTAGGGAAACTGGAATAGGGAAGGGAGTTCCACAGGTGAGAGGTGCAAGACATGAAGCTATTGGAGTAGAAGAGATGGCTACATTTAGGAGTTTCGACAGTGAAGGGGTGAGAGCGGGATGCCAGCCTTGTAGGGCGCTTGAACTCATGAAGTCTGGGAACCAGCGAATGCAGCTCCTTGGAGCAATTTCCATGAAAGTATTTGTAGAACAGACAGAGGGAGGCGACGGCGCGTCTGTGAGAAAGTGACTGTAGACGAGATGCCAGAGCAGGGCCAATTATATTGCATATCTGCCCCTGGAGCCTATCAAGAAGCCCCTTCTGTTCCAGATCATATATGGCAGCAATACACCATGCAAGGGTGAATTGTTGATTTGTAGATCAATTATTCAAAAGACAAGAAAAGAAACTGTTAGGATAGAACTTATGATTGAAAATATTTATAGAAAAGGTACAGGGAAGCTATATTAGTGATGGGAAAGTGACTGAAGTTGAGATGTCAGGTCAGGACTAATAACATTGCAGATTCTTCTTGGTATTTTATCAAGAATCACTAAATACATAGCAGAAACATCAGACCAGATGTGACAGCAATATTCAAGGCATGGACGAATGGTAAATTTATAAATATGTAAAATAGATTCTGGTGATAAAAATTGTCTAGCACAACACAGAACCAACTTTTCTTGCCTATTTGGTGCTGGTAAATGGAAAGAAATTTATTGAATAGAACAATGGACAGACCGAGAGAAAGAATGAAGATTTCTCTTTTTAAAAAAAGCTTAATTCTCTAAAACCAGAAGGATTACTTGAGTTGATATTATCACAAGAAGCCATCTTTTGACAACTGATTAATGACCTGGCTCTAAAAGTCCTGGTTACGAAAACACAAAAATAAGCAGGACGGATAAGATTTGATCTGTAACCAAAACTCGAGAATAAAGTTTCCTTGTGGTTGGAGTGCAATGACCCTGACAGGGCTGGGGCTGACCAGAGAGTAATCTGGTTAATATCTGATTTTGAACAAAGCCAAGGTAGAAAATTTTTTCATAAACAAAATTTGAAATGATAATTCTTTTTAATTAATGACGATAAGTTAATCCATGCCAAACAGTCAAGAGCCATTGGTCAAAGAATAGCCATGGTGGCAGGCACAGATAAAATATTGAGGAAGGTGGAAGAATTGCCCACACCCATCGGGAAGTATTGGTGTGAGATGCCAATAAGAGAAAGAAGAAGTTATCGAGGTAGATCGATACCTGTGACCATTACCCATAGGAAAAAAGGATCTTCCAGTTTCGAAATGTAATTAATTTTCAAGAGCCAAACAATGAAGGGGCTCTTGCTGGAAGATAGGGAAATCACTGAGTCCGCTAGCCATGTCATGCTCCATGCTGGTTTTAGGAGAATGTTAGTAAATACAAGGAATTGAAGTGGCAAAAGCAGTTGTTCCAGACACTGGATGAGAGATGTCCTCGTGATTTTCTGCCTGAAGAGATCTTTCAATATAAGCTTTATGCCAAGCTTAATCAAACCAGACAAAGTGTCACATTCAACTTAAGAAGCAGGTTGGGTTGATAATAGTCTGAATGAAGAACTGATAAATTCTAACATGAAGACTAATCAAGTACTGTACAAAAAAAACTTATATAAAAGCATTTATTTTTATACAAGTTATTTTTTACTAATGTCTTCATTCTGCCAAGGACCAACCGAAAATGATGATTCCCAATGATGATTCGATCTTTGCCAGCCTTATGATCAAAACTAAACACAATGTGGGATAAGGGAAGCTTTGGATCAAAGTGATCATCTCATTGATCAGCTGTGGGTGTTGGACATTTGGTTGATCAGGAAGGACCAAGAAAGTGACATCAATTGATTCAATATAATTCTTCCACTTCATGTCAGCAGAAAACATTAGCCCGAGAAGATGCAATGAGTCACTCTCCTGGAGGTTAGTATCAGCCATGCTGACTTAAGTAAAAAGGGTTCTTTCAGATGATTAAAAGAGAGCAGTTTCATATTGGATGCATTAAAATTGACAAGCCATTTCTTGGCCCACTTGACAACATAGTGTTGGTCATTTTTGAGATCATCTGCCAATTTGACCATATCGAACTGGTCAGAATTGCTATTAAGACAGGAGTAAATAGAGTTGGTGTCATCAGCATAGATACCAAGTTGAGAACTCATAACATCAGGAAGGTTATTTCATTATTCCTTATTCAAATAAATGCATGTCTCTCTAGAAATTTATGCCTTATGTAAATGTATGTCACTTTATAAATTTAAGCCCTATGTAAATACATATGGCTCTATAAAGTTATGCCTTATGCAAATGCATGTCTCTCTAGAAATTTATGCCTTATGTAAATGTATGTCACTCTATAAAGTTAAGCCCTATGTAAATGCATATCGCACAATAAAGTTATGCCTTATGCAAATGTATCTTGCTTTATAAAGTTAAGCCCTACACAGGATCTTCTATATACCAGGCTGCAAGAGATCATAAACAGTTCTTGAAGGGCTTTCATTGGTTTATACTAGGATCAAGTGCTATAGAGCAACTCACTATAGGATAATTTGTTTGGGTATTCTGTTGTTGTCAAGGTGAATGACATTTACATTATTTGGACTGTTATTCTCATCTTCATTGCCATATTCACAATGTTTCGGCCGTTGTATGCTCTGGCCTTCTTGGAATGGTGATTGGAATTTTGAACTGAACCCTTTATTTTGTCTGCCAGGGCAGATTGTTCTAGTTCCATGTGCCATACCTCTTCCAAATGTTTCAGTTATTTCCCTTTAACTCAACTCTCCATGTTTTTTTGGCTCACCACTGCTGTAGCCTGGTATTGCAGTTGTCTCTGGGTCTAGTCACTGGATCTAACCAATGTCTTTATCAACTGTCCTTGAAGACAAAATAAAGGGTTCGGTTTGAAATTCCACTCACCTGAAGAAGGCCAGAGCATACAACAGCTGAAACGTTGTAAATATGGCAATGAAGATGAAGATAACAGTCTGAATAATGTAAATAGTGTAAATAGTCATAATACGTCATCTCAGAGATATAGACAGATCAGGAAGGTTGTTAATAGAAATTAGGAGCAGGATCTGTACAAGGATAGAGTCCAAGAGGATGCTTACAATAATTTGATTTGATGAAATAGGTGATTTTGGGATAATATCAGTCAGGTTAGATAATCTTAACATGTGACAAAGATGGGAAGTATTTGAAAACATCACCATGGGTTGATGCAAGCTTTGTAATTAGTGAAATTAAGTAATTATATAACTGTTTTGAAGCCATCAATAATGTTGCTTGTACATAGTCACAAGTCTTCACATAATGAGCAATCAGAAACTCTTTAGCCTTGGTTGGAAATCTACCTAGGGATGGAGCTTTGATGAAAGTATCAATTCCCCAGCAGCCAAGACCCTCATAGGCACATGTTACCCTATAAAAATCAATGACTGAAAATCTTAAATAACAGAATAAAGTCATGAATTTTTATGGCTTATCAACCCTTTGAAGGTTATTTAAAGCCAGAAATATTTTTAGATTGTCAGATTTGTTTGGAGATAATAATGATTTACTGATAAATTTTACTCCTACTAATTAACCCATAGCTGAGAGGAGAAGAGGTGGATTCATATCTTTCCAAAGGGCATTTGTCCATAAGTTAATATAACAAACTTGACTGGAATTAGAACTCGTCTCTCCAAGTTCCAACAGTTATCCATTACACCAACTGCACATCTAAGTTTACAGCATCTGGTATTCCCAAATGATCACCCATCTGGATATTGATCAGACTCACCGTTGCTAATGAATATTTAACTGATATATGAAACCATCCTGAGATTTATTAGGCATGTGTAAATGTCAGTGGTATTTAAAAAAAAATCAAGCTACACCTGGAATATAAAGTTGAAAAACCAGTTTTCTTCAGGGAACTTTTGCACACAACTAATAGATATAAATCAAGCCTTATGATATATTAATTTTGTTAACCGTCACCAAATTAATGAAGTTTACAGATGCTGAATATGAAAAAAGAAAAATTTTCATCAATCCAAAATTTCGTATTAAAAATAATTCAACAGGGCGAGTTCCTTATAAATTATTGTAAATGAAAGAAAAAAAAGAAAAAGAAAAAAGAAATCAAAGAATTTATGAATTCACAGTGCAAGGGAAGTAACTCATAGATTTACCACGATTGAAATTTAGTGACCTCCCTTTAATGCTTAATTTGTTACAGCACACGTTTTTATATTCAGAATCCTGCTGACATCATCTTGGCTGTAATGTTTCAGCAGTTATACATTTCCACCTTCTTCAGGTGCTAGTTGCCCTTTTTATGCAGATTCTGTTCGTGTTACCTGATTATATTTAAATGTAGAAAAATATGGACATCATGCAAATAATCACTGACTTCCAGTTGGTAATAAAAATATCAATTTCAATTTGTTTTTAGTCTGTTCATATCTATCTATCTATTAGGTTGGTGCAAAAATAACGACGTAATAATGTCGTTTTTTGACTTTACGTCAAAAAACGACATTATTACGTCATTATTTTTGCACCAACCTAATATCTATCTATCTATCTATCTATCTATCTATCTATCTATCTATCTATCTATCTATCTATCTATCTATCCTTTTAGTTTTATCAATCTACAGTCCAGGATGCGATGGATAAATTGTCGTCTAAATTACGCAAAAATGAAAATAACACTGACACCTCATTTTTACAGATATATTTACCAAAATTACACCAAAATATCTTGAAATACTAAAGAGTAAATTCATTTAATAAAATCGCCATTGGTTTCCAACCATTGCCTCCAGACGACTTTGGAATCTCCTCTTTTGTATGATCTCCTTATTTAAGTTGGTGAATGCTGCCATAATCCTTGCTTTCAGTTCATCTTTTTGGCATTACAAGGAGTTTTGTTGGTCTCTCATTCAACTGTGCCCCATAGATAATAATCAAATTGGTTGCAGGCTGGGGAGTTAAGTGCCCAGAACTAAGGGGTGATGTGGTCTCAGAAATAGTATGACAGCCATGACTGTGTACCCCCGCTTGTGTGGCATGGTACAGAGTCTTTTTGCCAGACATTGGCTCTTCCAGCAGCCACCTTCTTGATCCAAGGCAGCACTACCAATTTAAGGCACTTGATGTAGTCCTCAGTGTTGAGTCTGATGCTCTGTGGGAAGATGAATGGAGGCATAATGATGCCATCACTAGTAATCATTCCAAACACAATGATGTTAACGGGATATTTGGTTTTCATCACTCTTAATCGTCTGCAATATGGTCAGATTAACACCTAAACACTCTGAAATGTTTGTATTGGAGTTTCTGGCACAAATGCCAAGCAGTACAGCATGTTGTTTACAAGTTTCTGGTGGAGTGAAATTGCGTCATGGTGCTCTTTTTCTTACAGAGATGCCCAACTTACCCTAATATACTGTGCAGTCAACAAAATCAAAAGCAAACAACACACATGTGTTAAATTAAAAATACAAAATAAGAGACAATTTACCCCATCACACCCTGTATATATATATATATATATATATATATATATATATATATATATATATATATATATAACTTAAGCTAAAATCTAAAAGTGCTCAATACATTAAATAGAGCAAAAACTAAAAAACCTAATGAGCCAGAAGTATTTTTCTAAATGTTCCTTGGGTTGAAGCCATGCAAACTTTTTTTTATTATTACAACTATTATTATTATTACTATTATTATTAGGTTTGTTGCTATAAGCCACTATTCCAAAGGTTCTGGCACATTAGGATATATATATATATATATATATATATATATATATATATATATATATATATATATATATATATATATCCTTGTGCAGGTATGCAGAAAATAGAAAAGAACACGTTGAGTGCATAATCCGGGGTTCCTTAGTATTTTTGTTTTTATTTTTAAGAAGACAGTGCTCCATACAGAAGTAGAGCTTATATTATAATAATATTTTTTGTTTAAAAATATGATTCCTTCGCTACATAAGAGTACTCATGTTTCAAAAACGAGAGCCGAAATCATCCAAATAATTAATAGAATTAAGTTGGATTGTGGTGTTTAGTCCCGTTTCATCTTCAAGGATTCCTAAAATTTCGCTTGAAGATGAAACGGGACTAAACACCACAATCCAACTTAATTCTATTAATTATTTGGATGATTTCGGCTCTCGTTTTTGAAACATGAGAACTCTTATGTAGCGATGGAATCATATTTTTAAACAAAAAATATTATTATAATTATATATATATATATATATATATATATATATATATATATAAAAGAAAAATTAAAATAAAGCATCTGTACTTTTCTTTAAAATCCTTATCTCTTTCTTTCTCCATCTATAATGATTTAGTGATAGAAGTCTTATTTTAAGACATTTTTTATGTTTATACATTCTTTTTATAGTTACAAATGTTTAAGTAAATTCTCTGTTTATAATAAATTCAGGCCGGTAAATGTTGTTTAATACTGTTTATTATAAACAGAGCATTTACATAAATATTTGTATTTCTAAAAAGAATATATAATCATAAAAATGTCTTATATTATGAAATGGACAAAATCCGACAATTATTTTAAGTCTTACTAATTAACCAATAGCAAAGCATTTGCACATAAATAAATATAAGGAACCTCACTGGAATTGGAACTCCGTTCTTTGATTTCCAATTTTGAATCATTATCCATTACACCGACTGCACATCCAAGTTTACAGCATCTGGTATTCCCAAGTAGTCAATCCAATCATCTGGATATTGATCAGGCTCACTGTTACTAATGAATAATTAACCGATATATGAAACCATCTTGAGATTTATTAGGCATGTGTAAATATTAGCCGCTAATATTTACACATGCCTAATAAATCTCAAGATGGTTTCATATAGCGGTATTTAAAAAAAGAAAAAAAACTACACCGGGAATATAAAGTTGAAAAAACAGTTTTCTACTGGGAACTTTTGCACACAACTAATAAATATAAATCACGCCTTATGATATATTAATTTGGTTATCCGTCATCGAATTAATGAAGTTTACAGATGCTGAATATCAAACAAGAAAAATTTTCATCAATCCAACATTTCGTATTAAAAATAATTCAATAAATGAAAGAAAAAAGAAATTGTAAATTCACAGTGTAAGGGAAGTAACTCGTATATTTACAAATATTGGAATTTAGTGACCTACCTTTAATCCTTAAGTCGTTAATGCAACAGTTGTTTATTTACTGTCAGACAGATATCATCTTGGCTCTAAGGTTTCGGCAGTTGTACAATTCCGACTTCTTCAAGTGCTAATTGCCCTTCTGATGCTGATTCTGTCCTTTTTATCTGAAAAAATACAAATGGAGAAAAATATCTATGTCAGTCTGTTCGTAATTGTAATGTATGTATGTATGTACGTATCTATCTCTATCTATCTATCTATCTATCTATCTATCTATCTATCTATCTATCTATCTATCTATCTATCCTTTTTTTTAATCATTTCATCCCAAGCAAGGGGAAACTGCCACTAGTACGCAGGGTTTACTGAGAGTGAAAGAGAGAAATTACTGGGTATAGGGGATTGATTGAGTAGGTCGTGTATTAAAAAAAAACAGCATGATGAAAAAAGGCCCCAAACTCAATAAAAACAAAGTTTTGTCACCAAAATGTTTATGTTAAGAGGAAAGACCAAAGTATTGTATTGTTTTATTATTTTTTGAAAATTTTACTCTTTTCTAGCATATTCAAAATTTTGGTTAAAAATCTTTTTTCTTTTTCTTTTTCTTTTTTTTACGACTGCGGCGAACTGGAGTAAAAAGGGTTTGTTTTATTTTGCGCTTTTTTCGAGGAAAACACACATTGATTTGGAAATTCTTGCAAAATTCAAATATTTCAGGACATTATCAGAAATGAATGAAATTATTTTTGAAATTTTTAGTTTTAGAAAATCTTAGTAAAAAATATTTTTACATAATTCATGAAATTTCAAGAAATTAAATTTTTAAGTGGGGAAATTTTTTATTAGGACTCTTTGGAGTAAGTAAATCATCAATTTTTTTGTAAAACAGTTACCTGTTTCATCGAAAATCTGCTGTGAATTGTAAAATAAAAAAATGAAAAACTATGACATTATTTAATTTAAAAAAGCTTTTAATTCCTTTTGTAAATAAGTTATATTAAGCCTAAGGACATTATTGTCTGAAGAAATAAATTTTTTTCGATGAATAACGAATTTTTACAAAAAGTTTTTCATTTTTAAAATTTTAATTATAATAATATATTTCAAAAATTGTTTAAAATTCTTCATTGCTTTAAAGAATGCAATTTGATGATATCGTTAAGTGAAAACTGAAAAGTAAATTTACAAATCGGAATTTGAAAAGCTCATAACAGTCGTTTGAACGGGAATATTTTAAAAATAATTTTTAGTGAAAGTTCATAATTTCTACCTATGCGAATCTATAGATGATATAATTTAATCCTTAAAAAGGTCACGTGATTTAAGTGTCGTCTGACGCACTGCAATTATTTAACTTTTAATTCAGTTCTGTTTCACCAATAACATCTTTGCAAATCATCCCTTCAAAATATCAAAAAGGTTTTACTTTTCTTAATTGCTATTTAACTAAATATTTTTTATTTTATGTATCTATTTTAGTTTGGGTCATACTTCAATTAATTAATTTTTTGTTTAATTTAGTAAACTTAAGAACCTAGAAATAAAATGCAAATTTCATAAATCTTAAAAAACTTAACTTAACTAAAAGTCAATAAAATATTAAATAATTGCTGAAAATATGTTAATTAGTAAAAATTACTAGGTTTGGTTTGTTTTGTTTTACGGTATATCACCCTCAATGGATCATTTAATGCCGACAACTTTTTTTTCCTGGTAATATTTTTGTTTTGTCAAAAATCTATTTCTGGAAATATTTTTTCTTCAAAATTGTACAGCTGGTAATATTATTTTCAAAAACGTATTGCTGGAAATAGTTTTTTTTTTTTTTTTTTTTTCAAAAACGTATTGCTGGAAATAGTTTTTTTTTTTTTTTTTTTTTTTTTTTTCAAAAACGTATTGCTGGAAATAGTTTTTTTTTTTTTTTTTTCAAAAACGTATTGCTGGAAATAGTTTTTTTTTTTTTTTTTTTCAAAAACGTATTGCTGGAAATAGTTTTTTTTTTTTTTTTTTTTTCAAAAACGTATTGCTGGAAATAGTTTTTTTTTTTTTTTTTTTCAAAAATGTATTGCTGGAAATAGTTTTTTTTTTTTTTTTTTTTCAATTGCTGGAGATAGTTTTTTAAATTTATTTCTGGTAATAATTTTGTACAAAGTATTTCTGGTATTAAAACCTATTTTTACACTTTTATAATGCTTTTTATCTCAGTTTAGGGATTAACTATTTGCCGATAGCTGGGACCCTAACAGGTGCTACCACCCTCGGGTCAGGATGGACCTGGGAACACCAGCAATTAAGAGGTGGTTCCACGCTCATCAAAAGCTCCTGATCAAAGACCTTGCTGTTGGATGTAGTTTATTGTCATACCCAGGATGCAAATTACTAGGTAGTTAAAAACTGAAAAAGGAAAAAATGTATTCACTTAGTTTTCGTAAATATGTTATTTCTGGTCATCCATAAGATTTGTCATCACTTTTGTCGGAGTTAGCTCCTCCTTTAGTTCCTTAAGCCTTTCACCAGGGGCCTCTCTTTCCTGGCTATAAATACTCGCTGACCTTTCGCCTCTTCCTCTTTTTGTCTCAGGCTTTCAGGCCATACCACTTCGTAGATGTGAACGCTCATAGATACAGCGTTTCCCAAATGCTGGGAACACGCTAAGAACAATACACGTACGTACGAACACTCACCACAACACACAACACACATATATAATATTCACCACACATAATCTGTCCATGTAACTTGAAACTTTTCTTGTTATTAATAATACATATATTTGTTTATATATATTTATCGGTCTTGTGTTTGTTTTTCTTTGCCTTCTTTGGACTTAATTAAAGTCCAACTTTCTCATGTAGTTGGACCGGCTAGCAGGAAAATCTTAATTCACATGTGTTCTTCAACTCATACTCGACATCGCCGACATGGTCCTCTACACCTTAAGTCCTTCTCCATAAATCAATAAAGATCAAAGAAGGAAGAAGAATCCATCGTTAAGAAATGCTTGTATATTGTTTTTTTATGTTATAAGTAAGTAATATTTATTTCAAATCAGATTAATTTAACTTTAAATTTTCTAAATAATTTTCTCAAATAACGCGTCATAAATCTATAATTTAAATTTTAAAGAATTTAAAACCCGATAAATGTTTACAAATTTCTTAAAAATTAAGAAAATTTTAAGAAAATTTTAAAAAGTCGAGCAATTATTTGACATTCCAATCTATATAATTTCTATCTGAAATACACCAGAATATTTTACTTACTTGAAATAATAAATTTAATCTTTTAGCTTTCAATTAAAGCTAAAATTAAGTTTTGCAGAATGCTTTTTCATTTTTAAAAATTCATTTTAAACCTTAGGTATCGAAAATTTATGCCGAAGAATCGTCCTGTAATACCGTAGCCTTGAAGCTTACGTAGAAGACCAGCATGCCAAACCCTGTCAAACGTCTTTTGAGAGGTCTAAAGCCACAGCTCGAGCTTCGCCGTTATTGTCAAGAGCTTGATATCCATATTTAGTGATGTCCGTAAGCACGCCAGTGGTCGACGGGACACAACGGAATCCATATTGTTTGTCAGAAAGTAGGTCATGAGAGGTAAGATGCTTAACCAGTTCAGCATTGATTAAAGTCTCGAATACTTTGCCGAAAAGCGGTAAGAGGCTAATGGAGTGATAGTTAGCGGGGTCAGAAGGTTCTCCAGAACAAAAATAAAATATGAAATAATGAAGATTATAAATAAAATACAATAATAACATAAAAATGTTGCATAAAATAAATTAAATTAAATAATAAAATACTCCCAGCATGCAACAAAAATTGCTCCTGCCAGAAATACGGACATCCCGCCAAAAGACGTTGAATTCAACTTCTTCAGCACGAACCTTCGTACTGGCAACACGTGTCCAACCTCTCTCTGGGACATGGCGTGTAATAATACGGAGTGACTTCTCCCTTTTATCACATGTACCATAAAACAATTGTAACAATACACACACCAATGCACGCAAAAAATATAAATAAATTATATGAAATTAACGTACAATTTATCGTGCATTTATTGTTATCTCTATATGTTTTATTTCTGTCACGTATGTTTTTATCCCCGTGAACACGGTGCTAATTTCTGCTGCTTTGATGTGAGTGACTCCAGAGATTAATGGAGAATGACAATGACGAAGAAATTCATGGGTTATTTTAACAAAACAAGATAAGGATTTTATTCACGAATTTACACACTTGAAGGCGTGTCAGTTGGTCGTTTCAGGAAAATAAATCAACATTCTTAAAGCCTGTAGTTTTAAAGTACTGTCATGAAGAAGAAATGTTCATTCAACAGATTAAATGATCTGACACAAAATAATATTCAAGAAAGTTAATTGCTCCCAGAATGGATAAATGGTTTGTATACGTTCAAAAGTAGACGAAGAGAGATAGTTTGAAATATTTAGCATTCTAGGATTGTTGAGAAAATATTCTTTGAAGTGATGTGCGCTTAGTTAGAGTTTGAAAATATAATTAGCGAACAATTTTACACTGGCTTCAACTCTGGCCGCGGGGAACTGAAATGAAATCTTTTATATAACTTCAAACACTCTTCTCTCAATTTAATTTTTCTCCTCATTTTATATCAAAAGTAATTTCGCTACTTTTTGTTTCTTTTTCTTCTTGGCTCACCGGTTAATTTCTGTAAAGGTTTTCATTGGTTCAAAAATAATTTCACATAGGCTTGCGAATTCTTTTCTGTCTTCTTCTCGGCTCACCAGTCAATTTTTGCAAAGGCGAAATTTTCATTGATCCAAAGAAAATTTCGACTCGTAAATTTCTTTCCTCAGTCCTCCAAATTTGAAGTGAGTGGGTAAAGGGAATTATTATTATTATTATTATTATTATTATTATTATTATTATTATTATTATATCGCACTCACTGCAAACTATGAAAAGTATTAGACGTTTCAAAACTTCATTAGAAACAAAAGTAAAAGTGTTGAACTGCTGTGTCATTTCTATCCTCCTAAATAAAGTAATTGATGAACAGATTCCTCAGGGATGAAGAACAGGCTCCAAGCGATTGATGTTGCGCTCTGCTCCTAGTCTAACTAAAAGCAATGATAAACAAAATTTATACATGTAGATGACGGGCCATCATTGGTAGTAGAGGTGAAAGTAATTTTTTAATCATTTCATCCCAAGCAAGGCGATAAAGCCACTAAGACGCAAAGACTTTATTGGAAATGGAAGAGAATGAGGATAAATAAGAATAAAAGAACAGGATTCCAGAATACAGAAGATGGCGATTGACGCTGCATTTAAATATTTGAATATTGTAGGCGACAGGGAAACAAGAAATCGGAAAAAGAATTCCTCATGCAAGAATCCCTATGTTGAGATCAAGTCCCATGATGGCGTTACTTCTACTGCATGCGAGAAGGCAACAAAAAAAAAAGAGAAAAAAACAAGGAGTGTCCCTTTTTTTATACGTGTTTAACTGTGCCACCAAATGGTGTATTGGTGAATTTGACAAAGCCATGTGGGAGAAACCCACACTTGATGATTAGAATACTGTGGACTGAACATACAAGCAACAAGGAAGTTTTAAAGAAAATAGGAATTAAAATGACACTCGTTTAAAATCAAGAGGAGACAGTTGAAATAGCAAAAACACATTATGAAGAAAAAGGGTTTGGGGAATTTAAAACTCACAGGGACATAATGAAAAAAGCAGTAGCAGATTAAGACAGCGAGTGATATACAAACATAGATATATAGATAGATTGTGGGATGGATAAATTATCTAAATTGCACAAAAATGAAAATAACACAAACAACTCATTATAACAGGTATATCTACCAAAATTACACAAAAATATCTTGAAATGCTAAAGAGTAAATTTATTCAATAAAATCACCATTGGCTTCAACCACGGCCTCCAGACGATTTCGGAATCTCCAGCAACTCTTCTGGACGGTCTCCTTGTTTAAGTTGCTGAATGCTTCTATAATCCTTGCCTTCAGTTCATCTTTGATGTTATAAGGAGTTTTGTTGGTCTCTTGCACAACTGCGCCCCACACATAATAATCAAGGGAGTTGCGGTCTGAGGAGTTAGGTGACCAGATTTAAAGGGTGATGTGGTCACAGAAATTATCTGACAGCTATGAGTGGGTTCTCCTGCTTGTGTGGCATGATGCAGAGTCCACAGGTCTTCCAGCAGCCACCCTCTTGACCCAGGGCAACACTACTTCCTCAAGACACTTGATGTAAGTCTCCGTATTGAGTCTGAGACCCCGTGGGAAGATGAATGGGGGCATAACGTCGCCATCACTGGTGATCACTCGAAACACCTTCGTAATCACCATTAGACTCATCCAACCCTTTCCAAATCTTCTGTATTGGCACCCAATCAGTCTGAAATGTTCATATTGAAGCTTCCGGTGCGAATGCCAAGCAGTACAGCATGCAGTTTCCAAATTTATGAATTTATGAATTTCATCATTGTGCTCTTTTTCTCACAGACGGTGCCCAACTGACCCTCCTATACCGTGCAGTCGACAAAATCAAAAGCAAACAACGCGCATGCGCGAAATTAAAAATATAAAATAGTGAACATTTACCCATTGCATCCTGTAGATAGATAGGTAGATAGATAGGTAGATAGATAGATATGCAACGGTTGTAATAGATAGATAGATAGATAGATAGATAGATAGAGAGAGAGAGAGAGAGAGAGATAGGCAAGGGCTGTGATAGATAGATAGATAGATAGATAGATATGCAACGGTTGTAATAGATAGATAGATAGATAGATAGATAGAGAGAGAGAGATAGGCAAGGGCTGTGATAGATAGATAGATAGATAGATAGATAGATATGCAACGGTTGTAATAGATAGATAGATAGATAGATAGATAGAGAGAGAGAGAGAGAGATAGGCAAGGGCTGTGATAGATAGATAGATAGATAGATAGATTTGAGTCGCTGCATTTAATGAAGTTTTCTTTTTTGGCGGTTACTAACTGGGAATTATGAAAACGCAGTTTGAAAGAGTTGGTATTTCTTTATTATTATTATTATTAAAAAAAGAAAAAGATGTAAATGCTGGACAGACATCCCCCATCTTCAGCCCGCCCAAAATAAAGAAGTTTGCAGAAAGCTGAAACTGACCGCCTCTTCCTCCTTAATCCCAACTCTGTGAAGTCTAGTGACATATCCCAGAATTCTAACTTTTGGTCAAAAGTCGCCGTTCAAAATCACTTGCCAGTCTTAAAATGGGCGAATTCAATCACTTTTGTATGAAGTGTATGTTTCTGCTTTAATATTTTTCTCTTCAATCTCTGCATATATGTACGTTTGTACTGAATCGTTTTCTTTTTTGGTGGTTACTAACTGGGGATTATGAGAACGCAGTTTGAAAGAGTTGGTATTCGAACTTATACTGAGTTAAAACTTACTTATTTCATTTTTTTTTACTCCCCAGCGCACATGTATACATGTTTGTGCAAGGGCATCCCTGGACCGCAGCTCGACTCCCCAAATAAGAAATGTGAAAGTTCATTTTTTGAAATAATTTATATGGAAGTCAAACCTGGTATTGTTTTCTCTTTTTGTTTTCTATTTTTTGTTTTTGGTTTTGTTTTTTTAATGGGAGAAGATAATTTCTATCGCCAGGTCGATACTCGTCCCACTTCTCTTGAACAGGAGTAGAGGCTCATCCTTTATCTCCTGTTTAGGAAGAGGTTTCTTTCCTTTTCTCTCTGGTCTCATTTTTTTTTTTTTTGTGATATGCGTGGATGGTGGCAACGACTCTTCATACTGAGGGTACTAAGTTGGCACTTTTCTGGTTGCTGTTCCCGACTGGTAGTTAGGAGCCCGAACTCTTGCGTAGCATCTTGTGAGACTGCTCTAATCAACAGTTGCATAATATCGGGGTTCTTGCAGTGCCGTGTTGCGCATGAAAGGTATCCCTGCATGCACCACCCGGTGGGCAATCCCGAGATCACACTATGATGCAGTCTGCGCCAGTTCCCTTCTTGTACATGTTACATTACAAATGTTACATTAGACGACCAACTGCTACTACTACCCTAGGCCTTTCCTTGCCAAAATGATTATAAACAACTAAATATATAAACCTAAACCAGCTCAACAAAAAAACACCTAAATTCCATCAACCTTTCTTTCTTCAACATTTGTGGTATTCATACCAACTTCTGTAGCGTGGAATCGTTCCTCTTCGAAAAGTCTCCGGATATCCTAGATCTCTGCGAAACTAATCTTAACTCTTCAATCCCCTCTTCTGATGTCTCGATTCCTGGCTATCTTCTTCACATTAGGGAGAACTCTAATGTCCATATACATGGCCCGAACATCTCCCGCTGCCAGAGAACTCTCCTTTGAATCTCCAAACAATTCTTACATGTGTCTCCGTCTCTCTAATAAAGCTAAATATTTCAAACTATCTCTCTTCGTCTACTTTTGAACGTATACAAACCATTTATCCATTCTGGGAGCAATTAACTTTCTTGAATATTATTTTGTGTCAGATCATTTAATCTGTTGAATGAACATTTCTTCTTCATGACAGTACTTTAAAACTACAGGCTTTAAGAATGTTGATTTATTTTCCTGAAACGACCAACTGACACGCCTTCAAGTGTGTAAATTCGTGAATAAAATCCTTATCTTGTTTTGTTAAAATAACCCATGAATTTCTTCGTCATTGTCATTCTCCATTAATCTCTGGAGTCACTCACATCAAAGCAGCAGAAATTTCACGGGGATAAAAACATACGTGACAGAAATAAAACATATAGAGATAACAATAAATGCACGATAAATTGTACGTTAATTTCATATAATTTATTTATATTTTTTGCGTGCATTGGTGTGTGTATTGTTACAATTGTTTTATGGTACATGTGATAAAAGGGAGAAGTCACTCCGTATTATTGCACGACATGTCCCAGAGAGAGGTTGGACACGTGTTGCTAGTACGAAGGTTCGTGCTGAAGAAGTTGAATTCAACGTCTTTTGGCGGGATGTCCGTATTTCTGGCAGGAGCAATTTTTGTTGCATGCTGGGATTATTTTATTATTTAATTTAATTTATTTTATGCAACATTTTTATGTTATTATTTTATTTTATTTATAATCTTCGTTATTGTTTCATATTTTATTTTTATTTATTTATAATAATAATGTCTCTACAAATTATCTTGGCGTGGTTAAATCAACTGTTCATTTTAACCCTTAAGCTCCACGCCATTAAGTTTATTTTGCTATTCCGATATGCCCCCTGATTTCTGTGTCATAATTTCTGTAGTGTTTTAAAGTTTAATTTCTGTACCTGCTTGATTCGTATATTTCCAGTTAAAAACTCAAAGACTTTGTTCGTGTCCATACATCGTTTCCATGTAGTTAATAGATATTCTTTTTGATATGTCCCGGAAAGGGATCTATTTGAACGAAGTAGCTAAGTGGTTTTGGCTACTATAACCAAGTAGAATATGGTAGCAGTAATCGACTGGTACGCGTCGTAGTCGCAGGTAAGAAGTGTAGATCAATGGCGTAGTCCAACGGGCGTCATTATAGACTTAGCTCTCAGACTAAGGCTATTTGACCGACACCAGCCAATCATATTCCAGGGAGGGGGAACACAGGTGTACCGTGTACGTATATTCCATTTTATCACTTTTCTTCTTGCTCTTTCGGGGTGGGGGTGGGGTGGTGACAATTCCATCTAGAAGTATTTTGTTATGTTCACTGATAATAAATTATTTTACTTACTGTAGTTCATTTAGGATTGTCACGCTGAATAGGTTAAATAAATAAATCTGGTTAGAAAACGATTCTTACTCAATTCAAAATTAAGTCTATTGTTGTTTCTTTCTATACGTTTGGTGACTGATAAAGGGACGTTATCAAGTATGATTTTACAAAGTTATCGTTCTTGAAAATACATGGTGTTAAATACAATAAACTAGGTATTTACTCTGTCTTCCCACTAAGACGAGTTGTGACACAAGGTTGTTTTTTTAAGGTGGAGACCCGAGCGCGTATACCCGGGCTAGGAACAAAAATTGCCCACAGCTCCCGATCCAATGGTGCAATGAGAGGGCGTGGCCTTGGGCAGCTGTTCTCCAGGGCTGGGCATCTTTCTCATTATAATTTTCCTCAGTTGCGTCTCTGTCCTTTGACGGAGTCGCCCCTGAGTGCACTCTGCCTAAGTTTGTTCATTGCTCTTTCTCTTGACTGGAGAATATAAAAATGTATATAATTTTTTTTTAAATTAAATAAATGATAATAAAAAAAGTTGAAAATAAAAAGTTATTTATTATAACGAACTTAAATCAGGTTTTTGTTTATTACACTTGATTTTAAAAGAGAAATGTTTCAAATAATTAAACGAAAGCCAGACGGTTAGTAAACAGTGAAAAATAAATACTTCAGAGATGGAATGGGAGAGAACTCTTGTACAACGAAAGACAACAACCAGTAAAATTAAAATATAAAATATTAAAATATGAAGTGGTATCAGAACTGGCCAAATTGAACAGAAAAAAAAAGCAGTAGGTCCAGACGGTGTTGCAATAAAGATGTCGGCAGCCTTAGATAATTTCGGTATTAACAAGATTACATAATAAACAATCAAGATTACATAATAAATAGAATCTACAATTGTGGTGGTATACCGGAAGACCTAAGTAGATCTATTTTCATAGCACTCTCTTAAGAAACTAGGTGCGAACAAATTTGAACTTCATCTGACAATCGGCCTAATGAGCAATATTACAAAATTTATCACTCGATTACTGATAAATAGAGCGCGCAGAAGAATCAGACCAGAATTAGTAAAAGAACAGCGTGAGGTCGTTAAAGACACTGGAACAAGGAATGCAATATTTATGCTCAGAACAACATCAAAAAGAGCAATACAAATGTAGAAGGATGTGTACCCATATTTTATAGATTATGAAAAAGCGTTTGAAAGTGTACGTCACAAAGTACTGATGGGACTGCTAGGTAACCTTGACTTATTTGGGAAGGATATTAGAATAATCTTGAACCTATACTTCGAGAAAACCGTCTACAGATAGAAAATTAGTTCAGTAAATATACAAAAATAAAAAGGAGTGTAAGACAAGGATGTGTTTTCTCACCGGACTTATTCAACCTATACGGTAGGCAATTCTGGGAGGATGCATTATTGGTGGTCACAATCTTAGGTGACGATGTTGGTAACAGACATAGAAAGGAGACTATAAGATCTCCTAAAGAAGGTAGCGAAGGAAAGCGAGAAGAAAAGCAGAACAAGGTTTAGGAGAGGAAATTGTAGAGAGCCATGATCGCCAAGTCCCTGAAGGGACACGGCATATAGAACAAGAAGAAGAATTGTTTTTGAACTACCTAAAAATAGAAAGGCTCAAACAAAAGCCGCCAAAATAAGGCGGTTTGTTGATTTTCAAATTTCAAAGGATTTTTTTTTGCCAATGAGGAAGGTAACTTCCTCATATGCAAATAAAAATTTGGAATACGTTTTGAGCCTATTTGTGGCCTATATAAGGAGTTGGTTGGAAAAATTAACAGGATTTGAGAAAGAATTCGGCGGTCACAATTGAGTGTGCGAGGACTGTTTGTAAATAAAAAGTAATTTTGGCTGTCACCACTGAATGAACTCGGCTGATACTTACGAAAGAATTAAAAAGCAAAATAAGAAAGAAAAAGAAGCTACAGTTAAAAGATACCAGAAAAGAAAAGTTAAAAATCCCTGAAATTAATTACTGAAATTTTAAAAAGAATATAACGAGATTTAAATCGATATTATTGTGGTTCCTCTTGTTAAAGTCCCAGTGACTCTGGTGAATCTGCAACCTTGCCAGTTTCGAACGTTAAAAATGTAAGTGAGCCATTTTTGAAAGAATACGTATTTTATGAGCCTTTTTTTTTAAGGAATTGTATTGCTGAAGATTGTTTGACTGTTGTAAATAAATGAAAGTTTTGTTGAAAAAAATATATATCAGTTTTTATGATCCCTTATTTTAATTTTGAAATTGGTTATCTTGCCTTGATAATAATAAGGCGCACAAAAGGAAAATTTTATTTGTACATTTTCTATTCATTTTGTTAAAGTCTTGTTAATAGATGTAAATTTCGTTCAAGTTTCACAACAGAGTTTCCAATCTTGTTTGTACTTTGCACCTTATGAATAATCGGATAAAAGAGGTGTTATTCTCTCTCTCCCACACTCTCCCCAATGAAAAATTTATTCCAATGAAAAAAAACTTTGCCAACTTGTATTATTCGTTTTTGACAAATAAAACTAAAATAAGGAAAATTAGTTGGATATTAGAAGCCGAAGTGAGAACAAGAAAAGTAATATGGCGCTGAAAAAATCGTAGAAATAACGGTGGGTTTATAAGAATTTGTTTTAATCATTTCACCCCAAGCAAGGCTATACAGCAAATAAAACGCAAAGGTTTACTGAGTGTTAGAGAATATGACAAAAACATACTATTAAGGAGAGAAGACAATAAAAGAACAATAATTAAGAAGACAGGAGATAACGATTGACATTGCATTTAAATTTTTGTAAATCAAAGTTGACTAGGAAGCAAGAAGCTGGAAGAGAGTTCCATAAGCGAAAAGTGTGATAGAAGAAACTGTTAACATAGAACATGCGGTTGCATCTAGCCCTTTCAACTGTAAAATGATGATACATTGCTGTCAATCTAGTACTTTGCTTAAATTCATAAAGTCTATGTAACATAGAGGAAAGTAATATTTATTTTGAAAATACAAAAAATGTGGCACAAAGTCAAAAGGAAAGAGATAAGAGCAGGCTGGTCTTCAATCTATCTTATGTTAAACATAGCTTGCCACAATTACTGACAAACAGCATTCCTTCACGAAAACGACACATTTTTACTTACCATTCTTACTACAGCCACCATAATACATCAACGTATCTATGAAGGCCTAACTAGTTCCCATATGTTCATTTTGTTTGTTGGGGTGGTTGTATGAAATAATAACATAAAGAAAAGTTCATCAGAACAATTACCTTGCAAATATTTATAGAAAAGGCACAGGGAAGCTACGTTACGGTGGTGGGCAAGTGACTGAAGCCGAGATTACATTGTAAATTTTTCTTTGAATTTCTCCAGAATCTTTAAATATATAGCGGGAACACTAGCTGATCTTGAACAGAAAATCAACATCCTTTACCACGTGTTCCAATAAAGAGGACTCAAGATAAACCTTTCCAAAACAGAAACTATGATCTGAATTGGAATGAAAGCAGTGATGGTACCTACCTTGAATCCATTATAAAATTCATGAAATTAGTAAATACCAAACACTTCAAATATCTCGGTGTATGGATCAGTTATAGCAAATTTAGTATAGGAGATAAGGAAATGAAACATAGAATAGGCTGCAATAGAAGTAATTTCGCCCAATACCGTAAGTTACTACAAAACCAAAACATTAACCTGAAAACTAATTTCATGCACTTAAATAGTCACATCAAATCGATACTTATGTATGGATGTGTTGGGATCCATCTACCCATGTTTTTCTTGCTATCTGAGTGTCAAGGTTCCAAACATTTAACAACAACACATCTTTTAAATGAAATATATAGAATGTTATTTTCTGGAGAAAAAGTAGAAGCAGAACGTTCAGTTGAATTTACATATTCTTTTAAGAAATATACACTAATAATAAAATGTTCAATTTTTCTTGCAGTGAAGTTTGTTTTATAAAGTAATTAAGTGTTCTTAGTGTAATATGAAATGTGTGGACAGAATTAATTTATGATGGTCCACCTAATGCGTTCATGAGTGTGTAGACAAACCCTTAACAGCTGCTTCCTTGTGTGTGTGTGTGTGTGTGTGTGTGTATGTACGCACGTGTATATCAAACTTCAAAATTGTTTTGATACCTGAGAAGTAGAAGGTTTCTATTTTTTATATTCATAAGCGGGAGCTAGAATCTAATTTTGCATAGAGGTGTGAACTTTTTGAATACAAGGTTTTCATTAGTAAGAAAACAATTTCACACTAGCTTGCAAAAATGTTTACGGGAGTGAGATTCTAAACATTTAACAACAATTTTAAATTAAACATAAAATAGGTTATTTTCTGAAGGAATAGTAGAAGCAGAAAGTCAGTTGAAATAACCTTTAGATATTCTTGTCAGAAATATACAATAACAATAAAATATTTAATTTTCCTTGCAGTGAAATGTGTTTTATAAAGTAATTAAATGTTCTTAGTGCCGTGTGAAATGTATGGACAAACTTACTTTATGACGGTCAGTTTGTGAGTTCGTAGACAAAGGCTGAGTCGTCTGCTGCTGGTTAATCCCTTCTATTGTGTGCGTAGACAAGGCCTTAGTTAGTGGCTGCGGACTGTCATCTTTTCCATTGTGTCTGAGTGTGTAGGTGAGAGTGTGTACGCACGTGTAGATCAAACTGGCTTCTGAAATTGTTTTGAGCCTCGAGATGCAGTGTGCTTCAATTTTATTATTTTTTTAGAAATGGGTTGTATGGAAATCGACCACGACGAACCCCTTTTCACAAACCATGTAACATTGTTGCTCGGATTAATTTTGCCAAAACGTTCTTGGACAAAGAAAATATTTAACCTATTGTTCTGAAAATTGTGTTTTATATTCCCTTTTTTGTGCTTATTAACATATAAAAAACCCTGGCATTAGATTCTGAGAAGTGGATAAAAATATCCAAAATTGATGGGTGTACGAATAATTTAGTCGATTATATATATAATTATGCAATATTAAGTATTTAAAAAGCGATACCTAAATTTAAAATGTATTTTAAAATGAACAGACTTCTTAGAAACTTTCATTTTAGTTTTAATTCCAGAGTAATCGAGTTTACACTGAATGGAATTCTCTTCTCCTTTTCAGTAAAATCTATAAATTTGTTCATATTGACAGATCTGTCAACACAACGTAATTCTCTTCATTAAAAGGTCTTTAAAAATAATATATACTTTTCTGGAGCTTTATTTGAGAAAAATTAACTGATTTAATGAGTAATTAGTCTGAATTGACATAATTATTACTTAGTTTAGTTTAAAATATCGCAGAAAAATACATCATTATTTTAAGACAGAAGGAGTGATTTTTGATGTGTTGAGTCATTTATTGACAGCCTTATGTTTTAGAAATTTAAGTAAGGAAGCACATAATTGAAAAAAATCACATGACGAACATGAACGCATTTTTATTTTTATTTTTTTTAACTATCCAGTAAAATCTTAAAAAATTAAAATATTTTAAACATTCTAATATTTTATTGAATCTGAAATTCTTTAGTTTTATAACTTTACTTACGAAGACGCCTGTTGAGGAAATGTTAGAAAAATTACCAATAAATTTTAAATTTACTATAGGTAACTTTCTTATTTTCTGATAATATCGTGTATGGACGCCCGTATTTACAAAAATCAGCACGTTTATACACATAAAAAATTAAAAATTATTTTCAAAATATTTGGGGTCGTTGAATTTTAGAGATGTTTCCTATTTATGAATATTAAATACAGTTTTAATTTAAAAAAATATCACTTGACTGCTGTAAATTAATACAGAAATTTAAATGTAAACGTTTATAAATTATTCTAATTAGAATTTAAAAAATGAAAATTCTTGTAAAAATTTATTATTAATCGAAAAATATTTTTCTTAAGACAATAATGTCCATAATATATTTTATTCAGAAAAGCAATTATCAGCTATTTTAATTAAATAAAGTTTTAGTTTTATTCCATTATTTATTTTATGATTGACAAGAGATTTTCTATAACTGGGAGTTCTGTTCAGGCAAAATCAAAAGCACCCCCACCCCGCAAAAAAACAACAAAAAACAAAACAAAAACAAAAGAACGCCCCCCCCGAAAAAAAAAAAAACAAACAAAAAAATGATGTTTTAAATTCTCCCAGGAGTTGTCCTTATAACAAATATAAAAATTTAGCAAAAAAGATTTCTCGAATTTTCATAAAATGGACGGGGTTAACAGATGTAAAAAAAATATTATTACAAGGATTTTTTTGAAAGAAAAAGATTTAAAAAGTAATTTGATTCATTTCTGAATAAGCCCTGAAAGTTTCATTAAAATCCGACAGTTGTTTGATTTTTGTAAAAATTTCCAAATGAATCTGTTTTTCATTGCAGTAAGAAGATTAAATTTTCTGTATAAATTTATAGTTGTGCACTGACAACACAAAAACAAAATTTTTAACTAAAATTTCCAAGGTTCTAAAAATTATAAACATAATTTTTACATGAAAAAAATCATTTGATATTTTCTCTTAAAGATTTTGACGATGAAAAGTTGTTTTTATGAGGTTTTGAACATTTTTTCATGTTCTTTTCTAGCGAATGTTCGGAGGTATCTATGCAATATCAACAGTGAATATACTGTGAAAATTCATCACGAATCTTACCAAATATTATTCAAAAAATATTTTTGTTGAGAGTTAGTTCTTGTATAATTTAATAAAACATATCATATTCTTTCACATTTGACGGGAAAAATACCTGCATTTAGTATTTGTTTCTAAAATAATTTGTAATTTTTCACTGAGATTTTGAAATCGATCCAGTTGCTGTTTCTCAGCAAGAGATTCTTTTATTAAATAAATACACGTTTGAAGACTCGAAGAATGTAAAGTTTAATGCTATTTTCGATTGTGGGCATTTTATAAAGAATTTTATTATTCATTTTTACAACTGTTAGATTATTTGATGTAGAGAAGTTCAAAAAGGAAATAATTTAATAATTCTGTGACCGCAATCAATTAACAGCATCAATTCAATAAGTCTTGATCATTTTCCATTTCTTTTGAGTCGCTTAGTTTCGTACACCAATTTTAAAATCAGTGTAAATTAATATAAGGCCTAATTGAGCGAAATTAAAAGTTTTATGGCATCAAATCCATAAGAAAAAAAATCTCTATGACGGAATATATGAAGAAGGGCAAAGATTTAAAAACAATGGAAACAAAAATGAGATATGAACTTAATATCAGAAAGAGAGAGTTGAAATTTGTAGAGGAAAGAAGGCTTGGAAAGAGCACATAATGAAGAAAGAATGTTTGGAAAGGTGATATAATGAGGAAAGAAGTCTTTGAAAGAGCACACGATGAGGAAAGAAGGCTTCGAAAGAGAACATAATGAGGAAAGGAGACTTGGAAAGGGCACACAATGAGAAAAAAAGGCTTGTAAAGAACACATAACGAGGAAAGAATGCTTCGAAAGAGCACACAATGAGAAAAAAGGCTTGGAAAGAGAACACAACGAGGAAATATGGCTTCGAAAGTGCACATAGTGAGAAAAGAAGGCTTTGAAAGAGCACATAATGAGCAAACGAGGTTGGGAAAGAGCAAAAAATGAGGACAGAAGGCTTGGAAAGAGCACACAATAAGGAAAAAAGGCTTGTAAAGAGCACATAATGAGAAAAGAATGCTTCGAAAGAGCACATAATGAAGAAAGAAGGCTTGGAAAGAGCACACAATGAGGAAAAAAGCTTGGAAAGAGCACACAATGAGGAAATATGGCGTCGAAAGAGCACATAATGAGGAAAGAAGGCTTGGAAAGAACACACAATGAGGAAAAAAGGCTTGGAAAGAGCACACAATGAGGGAAAAAGGCATTGAAAGAGCACATAATGAGGAAAGAAGGCTTGGAAAGAGCACATAATGAGGAAAGAATGCTTCGAAAGAGCACACAATGAGAAAAAAGGCGTGGAAAAAGCACACAATGCGGAAATATGGCCTCGAAAGCGCACATAATGAGGAAAGAAGTCTTTGAAAGAGCACATAATGAGAAAAAGAGGGTTATAAAGAGCACAAAATGAGGAAAGAAAGCTTGGTAGGAGCACACAATGAGGAAAAAGGCCTGTAAAGAGCACACAATGAGAAAAGAATGCTTGGAAAGAGCACATAATGAAGAAAGAAGGGGTGGAAAGTGCACAGAATGAGGAAAAAAAGCTTAGAAAGAGTACACAATGAGGAAATATGGCTTCGAAAGAGCACACAATGAGGTAAAAAGGCTTCGAAAGAGCACATAATGAGGACAAAAGTCTTGGAAAGAGCACACAATGAGGTAAAAAGGCTTGTAAAGAGCACATCATGTGTAAAGAATACTTCGAAAGAGCACATGAGGAAATATGGCTTCGAAAGAAGACAGAATGAGAAAAGAAGGCTTGGAAACAGCACACAATCAGGAAAAAAGCCTTGTAAAGCGGACATAATAAGGAAAGAAGGCCTGGAAAGAGCACACACTGAGGAAATATGCTTCGAAAGAGCACATAATGAGGACAAAATCTTGGAAAGAGCACACAGTGATGTAAAAAGGGTTGTAAAGAGCACATAATGAGGAAAGAAGGCTTGGAAAGTACACACAATGAGAAAACAGGCTTGGAAAGGGCATACAAATTGGAAATATGTCTTCGACAGAGCACATAATCAGGAAAGAAGGCTTCGAATGAGCACATAATGAGGAAAGTAGGCTTTGAAACAGCACACAATCAGGAGAAAAGGCTTGTAAAGAGGACATAATAAGGAAAGAAGGCTTGGAAAAAGGACACAATGAGGAAAGAAGGCTTCGAAAGAGTACATAACTAGGAAAAAAAGGCTTGTAAAGGGGACATAATGTGGAAAGAAGGCTTGGAAAGAGTACATAATAAGGAAAAATGGCTTGGAAATAACAAATAATGAATAAATAAGGATTCGAAAGAGCACATAATGACGACAGAATTCTTGGAAAGAGCACGCAATGAGGTAAATATGCTTGTAAAGAGCACATAATGAGGAAAAAAAAAGCTTGGAAAGAGCACACAATTAGAAAATAAGGCTACGAAGGAGCACATAATGAGGACAGAAGGCTTCGAAACAGCACACAATGAGGAAAGAGTGCTTCGAAAGGGCACATAATGAGCAAAGAAGGCTTGGAAAGAGCACACAATGAGGAAAAATGATTGTAAAGGGTACATAATGAGCAAAAGAGGTTTGAAAAGAGCACACAATGCAGAAACAATGCATCGAAATAGCACAAAATCAGGAAAAACGCTTGGAAAGAGCACACAATGAGAAAATAAGGCTTGGAAAGAGCACAAAATGAGGAAATAAGGCTTTGAAAGAGCACAAATTCAGGAAAAACGCTTGGAAAGAGCACACAATGAGAAAATAAGGCTTGGAAAGAGCACAAAATGAGGAAATAAGGCTTTGAAAGAGCACATAATGAGGAAAGAAGGCTTCGAAAGTGCACATAATGAGCAAAGGATGTTTGGAAAGAGCACAAAATGAGGAAGTAAGGCTTTGATAGAGCACACCATGAGGAAAGATTGCTTGTAAAAAGCACATGAGGAAAGAAGGCTTCGAAAAAACACACAATGAGGAAATAAGGCTTGTAAAGAGCACATAATGAAGGAAGAATGCTTGGAAAGAACATATAATGAGGACAGAAGGCTTCGAAAGAGCATATAATGAGGAAAGATGGTTTGAAAAGAGCACACAATGAGGAAAAAGCTTGGAAAGAGCACATGATGAGGAAAGAAGTCTTCGAAAGAGCACATGATGAGGAAAGACGGCTTCGAAAGAGCACATAATGTGGAAATAGGCTTGGAAAAAGCACACAATGAGGAAAAAACTTGTAAAGAGCACCTGAAATAGGAAAGAAGTCTTTGAAAGAGCACATGATGAGGAAATAAGGCTTGCAAGGAGCACATGATGAGGAAAAATCTCTTGTAAAGTTCAATTAATGAGGAAAGAAGGCTTGTAAAGAGCACAGAATGAGGAAATAACGCTTGAAAATATCACGAATGAGGAAAAAGGCTTGTAAAGAGCACATGATGATGAAAGAAGGTTTCGAAATAGCATATAATGATGAAAGAATGCTTCAAAAGTGCACACAATGAGGAAAGGAGGCTTGGAAAGTGAACACGATGAGGAAGGTTTGGAAAGAGCACATGACGAGGAAGCATGGCTTCGAAATGAGCGCATAATGAGGAAATAAGGCTTCGAAAGAGCACATGATGAGAACACAGATGAAGAAGAGGTTTGACGCGACAAAGTGTGGTTCTACCGACGAATTCTGAGAATACCATGGAGAGAACGAAGAAAGGAAATTTCAAGAAAAAAGGGGCCTACATTAAAACTTTTAATTGTAATCAGGAAGAGAAACGTGAAATTTCGTGTTCACATAATGAGGATAGAAAGTATGGCGAAGTAAACACTCACAGGACACACTGAATACAAGCGGAAACTGTGTAAAATA
>OZ010600.1:16926162-16996162 GCA_963932145.1 Acanthosepion lycidas | reverse complement strand
ATAGTGGATAGCGGCTCGGATTTGAATTCCAGTCGAATCCATTATATTCACTTACGTGCTAATGCCCTTGGGAAAGGTATTAATCCTCTACTCCCTTCAGCTGTGTGTAAATAGCAGGACAGACTAGGTTATATAGCCTTGGATGGCAACTCTGAATTCAAAACCTGCGGAGGGTCGTTTTGGGACCACCATGTGGCACGTAGTGCACCAGGTCTCCGTATTCGGCCCCTTAAAATGTGTGGTTGGTTCTGCACAAAGCCTTCACTACTGTAGTCAAAATCATATGTGCTGGTGTCTGGCTGTCGGTTCCTAGGAACTGAACTGCTTGACCCTCATACGTCGAATACGATGAGAGAGTCCACCATATATATATATATATATATATATATATATATATATATATATATATATATACACCAGTATATGATTGGTGTATATGGAATGAATTCCAATAACCAACAATTACTATTCTTAAAAGAGTGCTCAATACATAGTAGAGCAGATATAATTATTTATTTAAAAATTATAACATAAATATGTTATAAAATCACTACAAAAATAGCCATTTTGTTTCATCACCTCCAGTGTCTTTTCAAGTGATGATGTTGAATGTAGAATAAATGATTTTAAAAGTTTCAAATTAATTAACGATCCTTCGCAAGGGGAAAACGTTGTTACAAAAGCTAGAATGACCAATCAAAACAGAAGTATAGGAAAATTAAAAAAAACTGGACAACGAAATAAGGTTATAATAGCTATTCAGAACTTTAAACATGGGGTTATACTAAAATAGAATTTATTCTAACCAATAAGTATTAAATTATATGATAAAATTTGATATTAAAATTAAAAGTAAAAAATTACCAATTTTAAAATCTAAATTTAATTTTCATTAAGTTTTAAATTATAAAATTACTGAGGAGAAAAGAAAAATACATATGTTTTTCAATTTATTCTTTCATTGAAATTATGTTACAATAGACCCTAATATCGGCTGGTCTTCCCGACAAAATGTATACATTTTAATTCCAAGTGTGTGAGTGGGGTGCTAACCTCTCGCGTAAAACAATACAAACACACTCAGATTATAATACATAAGCACCCAGACATATTTAGATATATACACACAAAAATGTGACGAGACAGGAAACATCTCCACGGCCCTTTATAAAAAACCCACCCCCCCCAAAAAAAAACGAACACATACATACATACACAATTAAATGTGCATGCATTTTCTATTTACATAGACATCGATAAATACATGTACACACATCCACATACATTGACCTAGACAATTTGATACCACAACCAAGAAATATTCAAGACTTAAAGTGTTATTAAACGAATTCTAACCACTTCTTAAAATATAACTTATACGGGCAAATATACGTAGATAAAAATGGTAAAATAGAACAGAGAAACAAAGAATAGGGAAAGAAATGACATTAAAACAGATATATATGTTTAAAAACAACATTATCTAATATATAAAAAACGAAAATTCCAAACACATAAACATCTATAAAAATATATATTTTTATCATATGTGTGTGGGTGTGTTAATTTCTGCAAGTTTCCCCAATATATTGTAAGGAACAGTTCTGACAGTTTATTTTATATATACTTGCTTCAGAATTATTATCGTAATGGGCATTTTTTATTCTAATCGTATCCTAAATAGTTTTGGATGTGGTTGTAAATATATTGATATTGTTAAGATTGGATAAATTGTTTTGGATTGTGGTTTTTATTTAGTTTACTGTCGTTGTTGCTGTTGTTATTAATGTAATTATCTTTTTCGTCGCTGTATATTTTGTATGTCCTTCTCTTAGCGTTGTGGATGAAATAAAAGGATATTGGAGATTTTTAAAAAGTGTCTTCTATGTATGTTTCTTCTTCGGGTAAATATTGGGGCTGCAAATTTTTAGTGTTATTAACTAGTATCTTACTATTCCACATTTTATGCTTCTGCAGTGGTGAGAATAATAGTTTATGAGGTCATTCTTGTTGATAGATTTTCTGTAAATTGTTAATTGAAAATCATTATTCTGTGTAGCATGGCATCTAGGAAGGGTAAAATTTTGTTAGTTGCAATTTCCAAATTTTTATAAACAAATATTTGGTTTATCGATGCATTCTCCACATAGCGGTGCTTTAGATTGTCCTTTTTGGGGGCTAAAAATGCCTCCACTCGGTTTGGTTGTTGTAAACGTCATAAGCGGCCGTCACGACTTCAAGAGAAGAAAGAAAAGAAATGTATCGGTAAGACTAAGAATTACCCATTTTTATTCGCTAGGGAGAAATCCCAGCATGCATTTGTAGGATTTGTCTGTGAATTTGGGAAGAAGGATCTTTAGCTGTCATACCCGAGATTAAAACCAACATTTCCTTAGAAATGCATTGCTATAGTAAAACATCTTCAATGCATTTTTGTAATAAAACACGTTATGTATATATTTACTTAATAAATACAAAAGTACCG
The DNA here is from genome assembly GCA_963932145.1 of Acanthosepion lycidas. Lineage (NCBI taxonomy): Eukaryota > Metazoa > Mollusca > Cephalopoda > Sepiida > Sepiidae > Acanthosepion > Acanthosepion lycidas. The sequence goes on along the minus strand of OZ010600.1, from coordinate 16,993,677 downwards.
TTAAAACTCAGTCATCCGCAATCAATAGCAAACACTTGCAGGAATGCAAGAATTCGATTATCTCCCTTTTGACCGGATGAAATGATTATGATTAAAGGCGCCCTTGAGAGTTAGGTAACAGCCAGTTGGCGAGGATAGTCAATTTCTGCTGAGCCAACGACGGAGGCGGATGCGAGATTCTGTTGCAGTTTCGCTGACCACGAAGGATGGCAGCAGCAATTCCTAGGCATCCTAAATTGGAACTCAAGACATCTCACCAGGGCTTTACCATGTCCTTCTTATGGACGTCACAACTAAAGCCTTTCATTTCGTCGACTTCACATAATGTTTACCTTTTATGTTTTTTAATTTCTTTGTGTGAGACAGTTTGTGACACACGCCCTTGCTCGCACAAGCACCCTCGCTAACAAACACGTACCCGAGCACACGTATATTTCTTACTAGGTTAAAAGACGCACTCCGTGGGGACTTTTAAGCTAGTTCTTGCGGAGGGCTAATTGGGCCTCCGATACAAAACTAAAAGGACAGCTGGTCCAGGTTAGAAAACAGCAATGATAATTTTGAAGAAATAACTTTGAATTTCTCAATTCACTCCATGGAATTTCAAAACTCATTTTAACTCTGATTCGGGCTATAAGCACAATTCCGGCCAAAAGACCAATTTGGGCCAAAACTCCGATTTGGGCCGAAACTCCGATTTGGGCCGAAACTCCGATTTGGTGTGAAACTCTGATTTGGTGTGAAACTCCGACTTGGTGTGAAACTCCGATTTGGGCCGAAATTTCAATTCGGGCCGAAAATTGAGTTCTTCAAATCACAAACTCTATGGAACTTCAATTCAGTTGTTCAAATCGAAAACTCTGCGGAACTTTAAAACCTCATGTCATGAAACCTCTCAATTTAACTCTGATTCCTTGGTATTTTGAAGAAATAGAATTGATTTCCTCAATCAGAAAGTTTTGGAGATATTTTAAATTGTTATTTAAAACAATTTTTTTTTTAAATTTCACGAAGATTTGTGTTACTTTAAAGTCAATATATATTAAAACTTTTACAATCACTATTTTTTTCAGTTATTTTAAAATTTAAATTTTTAACTGTTCCCTCCTCATCCGGACACAAATCCCAGATCAAGCACCAGATCAAGGGCCGATTGGCTCGAGTTAGACGGGTTTCAGACATACGGACGGACAGAAAAAAAATTGCCATTTATTTATTTAGATTACCATAAACATTATTTTTAGTGGATACACGTTTTTGAGATTCTATCCCTGCTTTCTATTTTCTTAATTCTTGTTCTTTTATTGTTCTCTCCTTAATAAGCCCCTCGTGTCTTAGTGGCTTTATTGCCTTGCTTAGGATAAAATTATTAAAAAAAGGTAATAAAAAATACTCTCCATTTAAAAACTAATCATTGTTTACATTTCGGCTATGAAAATGAAGCTACCAGATATTTATTTATTTTTTTAAGCATTTCACCCCAAGAAAGGCGGGAGTGCCACTAGTACGTAAGGGGTTACAGAGAGTGAAAGTAAGGGAAGAGACTGGCTATAGGGGAGTTGAGGAAAGGATAAAAAGAAGAACGGAGAAGGATAAAAAGAAAAAACGGGGATCAAGGCATCAGAAGATGTCGATTGACATTACATTTAAATTTTCGAAGATTATAGCTATCAGGGAAACAAGTAAGAGGAAGGGAGTTCCACTGCCTGGAAGTGCGAGAGAAGAAGCTCTTGGAGTAGAACAGGCGGTTATATTTAAGTGTTTCAAAAGTAAAAGGTTGGGGCCGAGATGCCAACCCAGTAGCTTAAATTTATGTATTCGGGGCACCAGTGAAAATAGCTGGTCTGAGCAGATGCCATGGAAATATTTATAAACAAGAGGGAAGGCACATTACGTCGGTGAGAAAGTGACTGGAGTCGAGAGAACCAATTCGTAGATGTGCATCTCTTAGATAAGTAATTCAAACCTTGCTCTACCCAGATAGCTTTTCGTGGCCAAATTGGTACCAGCACGTATCAGCTATACAGAACCTGTTTCTCTGATGATAAAATGCATACGGGTTTGATTCTTACTGACCAGCACAATTTTTCTTTAGTCGGACTTCATGATCTAATTCTGTCGTTATTAGTTTCACTGTTTAATAGACAAAAAAACCCCAAAAAACAACAACAAAAAAATCAGCAACACAAGCAAATACCCACTAAAATAACGTTTTTAGCAAATAATGTCGGATAAAAAATCCGAAAATGGCGGAAAAAAAGAAAAAAAAAGGAACCCCATAAAACCATTTGAACAGTTATAGAAAATCTTACCCATGACATCACAGTATCATATGGAAAACGAGTTTCAAACAAGCTCGATGGCATTTTTCCATCAGTGCCAGTCGTCAGCGTTCCTATCTAAGTAAAAGTTAAGCTTTCGAATGCTGTGTTTCAAGGCAGACAGCATATCTATCTATTCTTTATTACTATAAACGTTTTTTGTAGGTATACGTATCTGAGTTGCTATCTCTGTTTTTTTTTTTAACCCTTTGAGTTCTTGCTTTCCTGAACAATTTTCACCCTTTTGCCTGAGCTCCTGAGTCAAAATTCGCAAATAATATGTAATGTTTCACGGTAGATATAAAAATAGTTACAAGTGTTTACCCACCGTTCAACCGGTGGCTGTGTATTAAGTCATTTTTCGCTACCAGCAGTAAATCGGTGGACAGGCCTAAAAGGGTTAAACAGTGAAGTTAATAACAACCGGCCTAGATTGAGAAGTCTTACTAAATAAATCATTATCTATCTATCTATCTATCTATCTATCTATCTATTTATCTATCTCAGTCTATACAAATCTATTTCTATCTATCTATCTATCTATCTATCTATCTATCTATCTATCTATCTATCTATCTATCTATCTATCTTAATTTGTCTTAGAGTAGTCTCCAAAGTCTTAATGTCAGACAGCACAAATTAAGCAAATATCTATCTATCTATCTATCTATCTATCTATCTATCTATCTATCTATCTATCTATCTATCTATCTCGCTTGTTGGCTTTCAGCATCGGAAAGTCTGTCGGAGTTTCTTGGAAATATCGCATTTGTATTCTACTCAAGTATTCGGCATTTTTACAGCTTATACGGACGGATTGCCATAAAAAGTGGCTATACAATTCTTGAGGGCCGTAAATGTACAGTGTACATTATTATTCCACATTTGTGACCGACAAGAATCACTGAAAATGCCACGGGAAATGTCCTCTTTCCTTCGCTATCGCCAGGCAATGTACGATGCTAAAATTTACGTTTATCTTTGTATGTAATGCACATATAAATATATCAGTTAGCTTATAGACAGATATACACACACTCACATACAGAAGCGTGTTCACACACATACACACACATACATACATACATATATATATATATATATATATATTTATATATATATATCGAAAGAGAGAGAGAGAGAGAGGGAGAGAGAGAGAGGGAGAGAGAGGGAGAGAGAGGGAGAGAGAGAGAAACAAACGTATACGCAGAGAAAACATAAATCATCCTTTCTTTTTTTAGCATATTGAAGCACTTACACATATATATGTGACGTGCCTTGACCTCTCGGCCACGTAGGAACACCTGATCAAACAAGGCCCGAATAGGGACATATATATATGTATATATTGAAGCATATAAATGTATATACCAGCTTTTACTAAGTTATTGTATGGCTAAACAAATTATATTACTTTGAATAGCTATTCATACCTACACATAAAACTGCATATCAACACGCACACAAATACACATACACACACGCATGCGCAAGCGCACACACACTTACAAGCGGACATTTTGCATATGAGCGTGTGTATGTATCAGTATATAGCCCTCTTATTGCGCCAGAGAGAGGGATCGATGCTCGCACCGTGACCAGCGCAACCGACGGTTGTGGGGGCTCGGGAAATTTTTGTTCCTAGCCCGGGTGTACGCGCTCGGCCTTCTCATATTAAACCGACCTTGTATCACAACCTGACCTCGTTGGGGGTTAAGTAAATACAATTATTGTCTAGAGTAGTTTGTAACATCCTATTTATCGTCTCTCAGTTGCGTCTCTGTCTTTGGGCAGAGTGCCCTCATGGGCGGCTTCGTCAAAGGACAGAGTCACAACTGAGGAAAATTATTATTATTATATTTTAACTTATAAATTGTCCCTTGTTCTGTCATCCATGAAATAAAAATTATTGTTTGTACGGAAAATAAGAATCTATGTACATGAAATCTTCTTTAAATTAAGTGGCAGCAGAAAAATTATCGTTGAACTTTTAAAAGGTAAGCTTAAACATTAATTCAGTTCTTAAATGAAGCGATCAATTTTGAGTTCTGTAGTTTATTGATGCCTATCGCATCTACTCCTCCCTAGCTATTGTGATGATGGTTAAACCAACAGTCTGCCACGGGATCTAGCTTAAATGCCGCCCGATAGGACGGCTTTTAAGCTAGCTCAACATTTTAGCAAGCTTAAAATATTAAGCTAGCTAAAAAATATTAAGCATAATCTGAGCTCACCGAAAATTGTTCCTTTTCTACACATAAACTGTACTTTATATATAAGATTACATTCGAACATATATGTAAAATCACTACTTATATGTATTCAGGTTTTGATGCATATGATTGCATCTCATCAGGAGGTGGTAATTTTTATTATTTACTTACATACAATCTCTTTTTCCTCGGAAAAAGAAAAAAGAAAAATAATAAAAGCAAGAAAGACATAAGATATAGTCTCATCTAAAAAGAAAAAAGAAAGACACGATATAGTCGAAAAAAGAGAATAGAAAGATGTAGTCTCATCTAAAAAGAAAAAAGAAAGACACACGATATAGTCGAAAAAAGAGAATAGAAAGATGTAGTCTCATCTAAAAAGAAAAAAGAAAGACACACGATATAGTCGAAAAAGAGAATAGAAAGATGTAGTCTCATCTAAAAAGAAATAAGAAAGACACACGATATAGTCGAAAAAAAGAATAGAAAGATGTAGTCTCATCTAAAAAGAAAAAAGAAAGACACACGATATAGTCGAAAAAGAGAATAGAAAGATGTAGTCTCATCTAAAAAGAAAAAAGAAAGACACACGATATAGTCGAAAAAAGAGAATAGAATGATGTAGTCTCATCTAAAAAGAAAAAAGAAAGACCACGATATAGTCGAAAAAAGAGAATAGAAAGATGTAGTCTCATCTAAAAAGAAAAAAGAATGACACACGATATAGTCGAAAAAGAGAATAGAAAGATGTAGTCTCATCTAAAAAGAAAAAAGAAAGACAAGATATAGTCGAAAAAGAGAATAGAAAGATGTAGTCTCATCTAAAAATAAAAAAGAAAGACAAGATATAGTCGAAAAAAGAGAATAGAAAGATGTAGTCTCATCTAAAAAGAAAAAAGAAAGACACACGATATAGTCGAAAAAGAGAATAGAAAGATGTAGTCTTATCTAAAAAGAAAAAAGAAAGACACACGATATAGTCGAAAAAGAGAATAGAAAGATGTAGTCTCATCTAAAAAGAAAAAAGAAAGACACACGATATAGCCTCTTTTCCAAAGAAAAAGAAGAGAGAAAGCTAAATATAATGATGGTATAGAAATGTACAGAAGCTAGACAAGGAATGTTGATAATAAGTTCAACCAATCACAAACAGTCCATGTTAAGCAAGATATCATTAGACACAGTTTCAAAATTCAACGGATACATTTTGCCTATTTGAACGATCTACCAACGGTTGACATTTTCGCTGATGTGGCTGCATCACTTAACAATAATTATTTAATAGTATGTAAATAAAAAGGCCCTTTAAGAAATAAAAGAGGAAAAAATTATAAAAATTACAAAACCGAAAAAAGGAAGAACTTAAATCAAAATAATAAAATAGATAAGTAAATAAACTAAACAAAGCTTAAAAGATCATATAAATAAATAAATAAAATAATAAATTATATAAAATTATACTTAATAGAGTACAATAGTTAAGTAAAGATTTTTTATACGCAGTACTAATAAAACAAAACAATAGGAAATGTTAAAACGTCAGCCGAACGTATATACCTCTATACAAAATATAATCAGTAATGTTAAAGGAATAACGTACCTCAAAAAATCAAACTTACTAAGGATAAGTTTAAAATGTTTACCACAGAATCATTCATCATAAAAGAAGTGATTATTAAATCTTAAGGTTTAGTAAGATTGTAAGGTCAAAAGCGAAATATGCTTGCAATTGATCGTTAGTTCAAATCTTTGATTTAACAACTCATCTTTATTTAAAAAACATTACCTGCATTTCATCCTGTAAACGCAAAAAACAAGGTTCATATAAGAATCTACATGTTCTAGCTACTTTTAAAATTTCCCATTTAAAAAATGGTATTAAAAGAAGATAGGTGTTTATACCAGTGTTCTTTGTGCTGCCAATATAAAATTTTTCAATCCTCGGATTTTCTACTGTGGAAATAGAACACATATACACAAGGAATGTAATTGTAGGAACCTTAACCAATGCCTGCTGTCTAACAAATTCTTGATTAAATCCCTTGTCAAAATTTATCTTACATATTTATAAGCCTACAATAAGTTCTTGCTTTGAATATTGCTTCTACATCTGGTCTGGTGCTCCTGCTATACATTTAGAGATTCTTGATAAAACCCAAAAAGTATCTGCAATGTTATTGATCCTGACTGGCATCTCGGCTTCAGTCGCTTTCCCACAGTCGTAACGTAGCTTCCCTGTGCCTTTTTTTTTTAATTATTTTTTTATAAATAATTTCACTGTAATTGCTCTGATAAACTTTCCGCTTGTTATTTAAAAAGACAAATTGTACATATGGGAACTATTTAGAACTACATAGATACTTGAGGTATTATCGTGGCTCTAGTAAAAATAGGAAGTAAGAATGTGTTGTTTTGATGCTTGGAATATTATAGTTTGGTTGGGTCAGTGATTGTGCCTAGATAAGTTTACGTTAAGCCAGATTGACGACCAGCCTTCCCATCCCTACTTTTGGCTTTATGCCACATTTTCTTTATATTAACGGGAATAAATAATACTTTCTGCTATGGTACCCACACTTTATGAATTTAAGTGCAGTACTAGATTGGCGGTAAGGTCTCATCATTTTACAATTGAAATGGCTAGATGTAGGTTCTATGCTAACAGTTTCTTCTATCGCTTGTGGAACTCTCTTCTTGTCCTCCTTTTCCACAGTCAACTTTGATCTTCAAAAATTTAAATGAAATGTCAATCGTCATCTTCTGTCTTCTTAATTCTGGTTCTTTTACTGTACTCACTTCTTAGTAGTTTTTCTCATATTCTCTAACACTCAGTAACCCCTTACATATTAGTGGCTTTATTGCCTTGCTAGGAGTGAAATGATTCAAGAAAAGGTAACTATATTTAAAAGCTCAATTGTGAAGACCTATAAATAGATACTTAACAAAATGTCAATTTAATCAAACCATATAATAATTATCAATCTCTTTATTTATATATTTCTTATATATCTATTTATATATTTCCTGTCCCATCTGTAGTGTGAAGGGAGGTAAGTCACCTTAAGTTCGTAAATTTATGAGTGGTTACTTCCCTAGGTCATTTTGATAATCTATACAGATAAAATATTTCTCTGTGTTTAGACAAAATTAGTTCCCAAGCAAAACGAAGCGTTTAATTAATCAGTTTCTACGTCTCTTAGATTTTTGCCTAATTTGTTCAAGCCCTTCATGTGAGGCAGTCAGGTACCTTTGTCTTTTAAGTGATCGTCTTGCTTTAACTTGGTTTTGAAATAGGCTTTGTCATTGCTGTCTTTGTTGTTCTGTTGCTAATCTTTCGTCTCTCTGTTATATTAAACATAACAGTTTTGACATGAAAAGACATTGAGCAAAAAGCAATTTATATAATACCAGGACTAATCAGTGGATCATAGATATTATTAAATGTTTTCAAAATACAAAGAGAGCAGATTAATTAAACAGTTTTTTTTTTATAGTTGTGAATTCTTTATTACTGCTTTATTGAATCTCAATACATTGTTTCAAGACTTTTGCCTCAAGACTTTTTGTTTCATGATATTTGTTCCATTGCATCTCACTAGTAAAACTTCCTAACAATTGCCATCATTTTTTACGGCACGGGTACACTAGTATATACCATAAGTTTTGACGGCAGAAGTAAACTATTATTAGTATAAGAGTTTGCCGTACAGAAAGTGGGGTTCCGTTTCCTGTTATTATTAAGTAGTGAACTGATCTCCGTATAATTACTGTATAATCATGTAAATAATAGCATATACTTATTTAAAGATTTCCAGATGAAAACCTATTAACAGTCCTCTGGTGCTTAATGCAAAGTGTCTTAATAAGTGGGATGGTAAAAATCTTTCTCAACATATAATAAGTGGTGGTGCGGGTCTTAATAAAAGGGAGTATTGGAAAACCATTTGAAGGGTCAAAATGTGCGTAACGGGGTGATCCTAATAAGCTCGTGGAAGTCGGATAATTTCTTAAAAAAAGAAAAAAAAGTCCTCCATATTATCTTCTGTATGCTGTGACCCTTCAGGGTGTTGGCGATCATAGCTCTCCATAAGTTCCTATTCTTTGTAGCTCTTAGCAATTTTTGTCTTGTCACCGTTATTACTAAGAGCTACAAAGGATAGGAAGTCATGGAGAGATGTCTTGGAGGTGATCATGTCTCTTCACACGATCCTAACTTTTGTAGCCCTTAGCAATGTTTTTATTTTTACTGTCATTGCTAAGGATAGGTACGTGCAGAGAATCATGATCGTACATTTTCTGACTGCGTTTATGGCTCTTCACAACTTCCTACAATAATCTTAATACAAACGTCTAAACAAGAAGATAGTGAAAAGTTCTCGGTTCTACTTATTTACTAAAATCTGACAAAAGGTCAGATGCTTTTCTTTTTAATCATTTTCTGGTTGGACCGAGAACTTTTCAGCAAACTATTGCATATATTGGATGTCCAAAGACATGGATACAAACACGCTTTATACATTGAAAGCAGGGATTTTTTGTTATGCCTTGTGATGTAGAGGCGTTTTATTTTGAGAGGTTTCAAATATTTAAATGGAGAGGCTTCCACGTTTTCGTCGTGAAGCCGGAGCCTATGTTAGCGCAACACTTCGCTTGGATGGTCGCATTCAGTGGTCGTCTTTCCTTTCCCATCTTCCTGATTTCCTTGAGATCAGTTCGCGTTTTCCGCAAATCGATTGCTTGGTAACCTCATCTGTACTTCCGTCAGCCGATGCCATTTCTGTCATGCCGAGCTGCCCTCACAATTTCCTGCATCCACTCACGACATTCATTCCCGATGCACCATCTTTACTGTCTCCCATTTGTAACACCGTTCACACATCGGCTTGGAAGTTGCAGATTTAGGATTCACACAACGCTATATAATGACGTGATCCTGATTTTGATATTCCTTCACACACACACACACACATATATATAATAACAAAAGAAGTGATAGATTTTTATTTATTAATCCGACAGATTTTATGACTTAAATGTCTTTATTGATTACATTAGGATACGAAACTGGACAGATATGAATGTTTCGAGAGTCTGAGAAAGATTTGCACTTATTTTAAAAGCGTAGCTTAGATGTGGCACAAGGCCGACCGTATGTGGCACCTAGTCGTAACTGATATAAGCGAGACAAGCTTGCTAACCATTACAAGTACTCTAAAGTGATTTTCCAAGCATAGCGTAGATGTGGCACAAGGCTGAACGTATGGGGCACCTAGTGAGGATCAAACTCACTTTTCAGTCGTAACTGATATAGCGAGACAAGCTTGCTAACCATTACAGGTACCCTAAAATGATTTTCCAAGCGTAGCTTAGATGTGGCACCAGGCCGAAAATATGGGGCACCTAGTGAGGATCAAACTCACTTTTCAATCGTAACTGATCTAGCGAGACAAGCTTGCTAACCATTACAGGTACTCTAAAGTTATTTTCCATGCGTAGCTTAGATGTGGCACAGGGCCGAATGTCTGCGGTACCCAGTGAGGATCGAACTCACTTTTCAGCCGTAACTGATCTAGCGAGACAAGCTGGCTAACCATTACGCCACGCTGAGGTGCCCGAAAGTTTTGTGCTTATAAAATACTATTCAAGACACAGCTAAAGTACATCGGATCCAAAGACGGTTTGTCTTGCCAAGGGGGACGCAAGTTTGAATCCAGCTGGAGGGCGATATATTTTTCCTTAATAAGATTTCTCGAATATTCAAGCCGATAGACGAAAATACATAATAAATAATAATTAATAAATGAAGGGTCCATATACGGTATCCACTAAAAATAACATTACTGTAATATATATATATATATATATATATATATATATATATATATATATATATATATATATATATATATATATATATAAGACATGTCTCATTAAATAATTTAGACAAGGTTAATTTAATAGGATCCGCTCGTAATTACGTGTCGTGCCAGACAATTTTTCTCTGCTGACTATCTTACATATTTATAAATCTACCTTTCGTCCATGCTTTGAATGTTGCTCCCATATTAGGGGAGGTTGGTTTTGCACTGTTTTTTAGAGAATCAACATTGCACTCAATGTAAAAATTGGGGTTTGATGTAATAAGTCCCGACACCAAAAGTTAGATTCATAGCTTTTACCAATTTTTGAGCATTTAGTTTTAAATATCGTTTGAAAAAATGTACAGAAATACGTAAATTCAGTAGATTGCTATTTAGAAACTGACACAAAATTTTATTATAGGCTCTGATCAACTAGAATTTTGTAATTGTTCATATAATGTTGAATCATCTGAATAGATATTCACAAAATATCGCAGTATATTCTTAGGCAGATCGTTAATCGGTAAAACAAAAAGAGAATGTGAACAAGAGGTGAGCCTTAGGAAACCCATGCATTGAACTCAAGGGCCTTGGAGGACTGGCCATTAGCAACTACCTTCATGGACCTACTTGTTAGGAAAGACTTGATAACTGAGAAGACTCTTCTAGTGATTCCATAACTGGAAAGTTTGTGCAGGATTCTCCTATGTCAAACCTTGGCAAAGGATTTCGATCAAAATGGCGGCATATTTTGTTAGGTCCTTACAATTAGCAGAACGTATTTTTTCCATGTGAGTCTTTAAATATATTTGTTTCCAGTTATATTAATATGTGGTAATTTTGGAGGGATCAGTTTATTGCTTAATAACAACAGAAAACCGACCCCCCACTTTATTTACAGTAGAATCTTTTATTAATATGACTTTTTTCATAGCATAAAAATGGCGTCATATTTTGTTATGTACTTAATATTAATAGAAGGATTTTGCATGTTGGTTGTCTTTCAATATATTTTTCAATATTATGCCGGGATATTTTTTTTTTCTTGGTGTTGTATATTCGAGTCATTTTCCTTGCACTTTCAGTATTAAAAGTTATAGATCTTACACTTAAAAAATACACAAAGACACTTGGTGTATGATAAAGGAAGCTTTTAGGTGTGTACAAAATTTTTCAGCTTTTTGTTATTAAAATAAACGGTATTCAGGCTGCAGTTTTAAAAAAGAGAAGCAACTAAAATGTTTCACATACTTGTAACTGAATATCGGAAAGGTAAAGAGACGAGAGAGCTAAACATCAGCGCCAGTAAGTAGTATGTGTGAAAACTATGTGGATCAGACGTCAATGAGCACAGTCGTAACTGTACACTTCATCATGGCGTCGAGACTCCACCTGAAACAACTAAACGATCAAGATCACATTTGCAAAATGGCAATACAGTAATCCCGACGATACATCGCAAGCCTCTCGCTATTTCCATGGAAATATTCTGATCAGTTACATTTCATAGTTCCACTAGTTCAGAACTTTACAGCTGAGATTATGCTATATGCACAAGGGCGAATCATCCTCGTTTCACACGTATACCATTAGTAAGGAGGAAGTTCTACTCAGACATCTTCTCACACAGAACTGCTACTTTGTAGAATAGACTCCCGAGAAGATGCTTCCACCACAATCTTAATCTCTTCAAGTCCCGGGTCAACTGTTATCTATCTAATATAACCTCTTAATGTACAATTCTTACTGCCATAAAACCCTATAAAGTATCCCTCTGTTATATTGGAACACACCTATTCTATAGTTAATAGACTCTCCCACCTATAATAAGTAGGAGCAGTAATAGTAACGAGGGGGTTGCTCAGTGAGTCGATGCCGGACGACCATTAGTCGGATACTAAAGTATCAGCGACCACAACTAGATTTCTCTGCGTCATACCTATTATATGAAGTTCCTAACGTTTTGTACGTCGAACCTATTTTAGGACCGACTTAATACAAATACAAGCCTCCACTGTGAAAATCACTCCATAACACCTTCTAACTTGAGTGGCTCTTGGGCATTACAAAAGCGTAATATAAATACAAAGAGATTACGATTGTAAAGGATATTTCGTTTGGATGTCTCATCATTTTCAAAATAAATTAAATCAATACATATGGGTTTTACATATATATTCATATACAGAAAAATATTGTTCAGAAAATTGACGGATTCATTCATTTTCTACGGTTTATCAACCCTTTTCAGGTTATGTAAAGCCAGAAAATATTTTTAGATTGTAAGAATTTTTTTGAGATGATAATGGTTTAGTGCTTTAGTAAGTAACCAACAGCTTGACGGAGAATAGGCAAATTTATATCAATTCTTAGAGTATTCGCGTATAGGTGATTATGACGAAACCAACGGGAATTGGAACTCGGCTCTCTGATTAATAATTCCGTGCATTGCACCACATTACCGAAGTTTGCAGCACTTGATATTTCCAATCAGTCACCCATCGAGGTACTATTAGGTTGGTGCAAAAATAATGACGTAATAATGTCGTTTTTTGACGTACTTTTTAACGTCAAAAAACGACATTATTACGTCATTATTTTTGCACCAACCTAATAACTAGGCTCAACATTGCTTAACCTCGATAATCGTCCGGGAAACGGTGTTTCAATGTAATGTGTCCTTAACTCATGCTCAGAAATGGAAAGAAATATATACATGTGATTAGCTGTGGCGTGTGTACCACGTGGTCCGGTGGAGACTAAATTCGCGTCTCACCTAGGGAAAAGAGTCTCCCCGACGGGGAAATATTCATATCAAACGTATCCCGAGAGGAAAATATAAAACGCCACTTAGCGACATTAAGAGTAGTTCCCTGAAAGACATGGTGCGGTAACATTACACACCTAATATTTTTGAACATACATATAGTTACGCTGAAAATTATTCATAAAATAAGCATACATACAAGTTCTTGTAAAAATTTATTTCGAAGAATAAATTTATCGCAGGTCAAGGCGACAAACAGCGGTTAGAAATAATGTAAAAATTAATCTGGAAAAACGCATTTAAATTTTATTAACATTTTTATCAAAATATAATCGAAAATTCTCATATTTAAAATTATTCCTAACCTTATAATTTCAAAGATATGGATGCACCCTGGGGTACTGAAATACAAGTGTTGTGAGATATGCCAGCATTCTAACCTACCCCGTGCAGAAAAATAATATAAACAAAGACCCCCACCAATGATAGAAAAGAAAGATCATAGTGTTGAGGTACTTCACTAAACAAGTACAATCTTATTTTATGTGCCATGATTCTTCAGTGCGTTATCATGGCTCTCCACAATTTCCGGTCCTTTGTAGCTCTTAGTAAATTTCGTTTTTTTATCTTTCCTAACACTTGGTCTGCCAACGATTTATACAAGCTCATTCTTCCTCTTCTTTGTCCCGTGTTCCTTCAGGGCGTTAGCAATCACAGCTCTCCACAATTTCCTATCCTTTGTAGAGCATTCTTAGTAACTTATGTCTTTTTACTACCTCACCTATAACGTGTTCTGTTAACCATATACACAAGATCGTTAGGAAGGTTATGCGTTGTTTTTCACTATCCCTCTAGACTTCAAAATATCCTGTGAGTGTCAAAATTTCTAAGCTCTCTTTCCTCATTATGTGTCCCAGAAATATGCATTGTCTCTTTCTGATGTAAAGTATAAGTATCCTTTTTGTTTACATTTTCTCTTAAACATCGTCGTTGCTCACATGATTAGTCCATTATATTCTCAGTATCCTTCTGTAGAGCCACATTTCTCTTGCCTCAAGTCTCTTTTTCATCTGTGAGAAAATTGTTCAGCGTTCATTGCCATATAGAAGGACTGATATTACATAACAGTTCAGTACTCTTTTCTTTGTTTAAGAAATACTTTACTTAGCTTTCGGAAGGCATGTTTTTGTTTTTCTAATGCAACTTCGGATTTCGGTGCCATATATTCTGTGGTCTTTTAAAACAGTTCCCAGATATTTAAATTTTTGTACTTGCTTGATTTTGGCATTTCCAATTTGCTATTTGCATTTAATCTGGGTTATATATCCTGTCTTCTTAGAATTGATATTAGGTTGGTGCAAAAATAATGTCGTTTTCTCACATAGTAACATATGTGAGAAAACGACATTATTTTTGCACCAACCTAATATTTAGTCTTTTCTTCTTCTTTTTTTTTTCGCCACGTTGTATAGGAGATCTTGTAGTTTTCTTTCTGCATCTGCGATCAACACAGTGTTTTCTGCATATCTTATGTTGTTAAGATTGTTGCCGCCAATAAGGAATCCTGGTAGGAATTCTAATTCTCTTAGCATAACCTCACTATATAGTTTGAATAGGTCCGGTGAGAAGACACATCCTTGTCTTACACCCTTTTCTATTTTTGTATATTTACTGAATTCATTTTCTATTCGTATGCAGGCAGTTGTCTCCTAGTTCTAAATTATTCTAATGTTCTTCCCAAATACGTCATGCTTATGTCAGTCAGTTTTCATAGTTCTTCGTGATGTGCTTTACCAAACGCTTTTGCATAATCTTTAAAACATAGGTATACATCGTTTTGCATTTGTCTTGGTCTTTTTGACATGATTTTAAGCATAAACATCCCATTCCTTGTTCCTTAAGGAAACCACGATGTTCTTGTCCTATTTCTGGACTAGTTCTCTTGCGCGCTCTATTCATCAGAAGTCGGATGATAAATTTTGTTATATGGCTCATTAGACTAATTGTTCAATGGAGTTCCCATCAGTCTGCACCTGGATTATTAAGCAATATATACAAGCCAATAACACACACCTGCTAAGAAAAGATTTCAAAAGCGTAGGTGCTAACTCGTAAACATAGCCTTTACACCTCAGCAAACGAATTTGACACAACTGTTATTTCAGTAGTAATAGAAGCTCTAGGAATGAATAAGAAAAATACTGATACATATATTAAGATTCTTCCGGGAAACCATTTACGATCTGAGATACAGAAGAATGTGCTCATGACCACTGTAGACATAATCAGAAAAATTTTGACAAGACATGCAGCTTCCAGGGAGTCGAATCTTCTTAATTTCCCCCGTATTTCAAAAAATTATATTCAGACAAATTTATTCCAAGAACTACTCTGTAGAACAGACTTCCACGTAGTTGCTGCCTGGAAAGCTATAATCTTAATTTCTCCAAGTCATAGTTAGTTACATTCCTTATTAACATAATCTTCACTTCTAATCAACTCCTCTTTCATTTATGCTACACATTTCATTCATCATAACCATTTCAGTAGGAACACTCTAGCTTGAGTGGCTTTAGAGTCATGTATTGGGGGAAATTTAATATTAAAGGAAAACTTTTTCAACGTAATAAGTTCAATAATTTTCTAAGAAAAATTCTCCTGGACTTCAGGTTTCAAGTAAAAGACTTATTAAACGATTGTTTCAATCATCAAGTAAAGGAAATTGAAAATAATAATAATAATAATGATAATAATAATAATAATAATAATAATAATAATAATAATGACAAGAATGCTAAGAAGATCTCCGCTAGCCCCAATTTAAATGAGATGCCAAAAAATGTTGGATTGTGTGGAACGGCTCATTCTCTCAGGGAATTATTATCTATGTAAAGAAAATATGAACACTGTACATGTTAAGTATCACTTAACATTAGAATTTGTGTAAACAATGCATGTATTTACTAACTTGCCTCACAAGATCTCGGATAATGACCCCATCAGAGATTGTACTGAAAAGAAAACAAATAATAATAATAATAATGATAATAAATGTAACTATCCTCTGGGACATTCCAATTCAAACTGACCGGGAATTAAAAGCTAACAGACCTGGTATTATCATAAAAGACAAGAAATTCAGGAAGTGTATGCTTATCAACATAGCAGTACCATATCTGAGAGAAACACCTCCATGAAAATTATCAAAAAATTGTCTATATACAAGGACTTGGATAGCGAGATTAACAGGATGTGGAGAATGAAGAACTGAGACTGTGCCAATAGTAATCGGAGCACTGGACCTCGTGAGAAAAGGACTGAACAATTTTACTAAGTGTGTCTTAGGTAAAATCAATATACAAATTGCCCAGAAGATCGCCTTACTAGGAATATTACATATACAAAGAAAAGTGCTATCAATTAAATGACAATTCTCCTATAGTGCCTAAGGATCATAGTTTGAACCCGGCTTTACAGGATACAAAGCAGGAAACATAACACACACACACAATTGATAATAGTAATAAAAAGAAAATAGAAGGATGCGTAAGTTGATGAACATGCATTAGGCTCTGGATCTAAACAGTAATGTTTAAAGGCTGTATATTCCTAGAAAGTGTGGGCTAATGAGGGTTGAAGAAGTTGCGTTATCGATTGTTCTGGGGCTTGAGAATGATTTAAAGATTTCTCTTGAATTCCTTCTGATAGCTGTACGTAGAATGAATGATGGAGATTTGGAAGTGAGAAATTTTTAACAAGTGACTGTAACACAGAAGCAGCACAAGGGGAAGCAGCATGACAAGTTAATAGAAACGAAGCTTTTTCAGCAGACAGAAACAACTGCCGGACCTGAGAGGTTTGCTTTGACGTAAAGGATAGCTTTATAAAGAGAGAAACCGCATAGGAGAAAACCGTAGGAACTAATGCAGTCAAGGCCAGGATAGACAGATCTCAATGAGAAAGCAACTGCAGGATTTATAAGGAAGCTGATGAGTTAACCATATATTCGCTGAATGTTCCAAGTTACAGCAGAAGAAATATAAGCGATGACATGATTGGATTGGCAAAGGTATCCATAGGGAAATATGCTGTAAGTTTGATTTAAGTGTAAAAGAAAAATGACAGTAGTAGAAAATGGCGGTTACAAGATATTACGGGGTTTCTCAGTCCAGACAGATTTTGTTACTGAAGCACGAAGACTTGACTTTATTGTTATAGATCAGGAGAGTAGCAAGTGTTAAATTATTGACTTTGCTGTTCAATATGATACAAGAGTGGACTCCAAAGAAACTGAAAAGATAGGAAAATATCAGGATCTGACTAGAGATCTGAAAAGGCTATGGAACATGGATGCAGAAATAATTCCTATAGTAATGGGTACGCAGAAACTACCGGCTAGAAAACTGAAAAAGTGCTGAAGGAGAATTGGAATTGAGAGTAAGATTGTAAACCGCCAAAAAAACTGCCATCATTTACTCTGTAAGGATTCTGCAGAATACCCTTGAGTTTTGAGGTGTCTCGTTGACACCATGCTCCGAGAACAGAATTTCCACTTAATTTTTAATTTTTTATACTAAATTTTTAATTTTTTATACACCCCATTCAAGGCTCAAGAGTCACTCAAGATAGAGGGTGACTGTGATGTTGTATGAAAGTAAGATAAAGCAAGAAGTGGAGTTCATGAGGTTATGTAGGAACGATAACGTTTAACCCAAGATTGAAGAAATCAAGTTTGTATTTATCGGGGAAACATCCTGTCGTAAGTCTATTCTACAAATCAGCAATTCTTAGAAAGAAGCTGTCCGAGTGTAATTCTTACCAATGGAATACGAAGGGAATGAGGATGATTCCTCCGTGTGTATGCGCTATGGCGAGTCCTAGCTGCAAAAGTTGGGGCTGGTGGAACCAAAGGATATAGCTCATCAGAGCACTTACTATAGAAATAGGGAAAGAGATAGCAAAAAGGGAAAAAAAAAAACAAACAAAACAAAACAAAAACAACCCCCCAGCAAATCTATGATTGTTTAAAGTGGGAAGTTTACAAATTGTGGTCAGTGAAGATAGTGGAAGTCGCTCTGGGCACGATCTTAGTAGAACTCCCGAAATTGCTGGAGAAGGTTGGGGCTAATGTCAAGATTGGACACTTTCAGAAGTTTGTACTCTCCGAAGAGTTCTTGCTTCTTGACAAAATTCAAAGAAGGGTCTGTAATGTAATTGATCCTGACCTGGTATATCGACTTCAGTCATTTTCCTATTGTCGTAACGTGGTTTCCCTCTGTTTTTTCTACCAATATTTTGATTGCAAGTTTTCTTTTCCCTTCTTTCTTTGCTTTTTCTTTTTTTGATTTTCTCTTTAGTTCCTCGACTGAATGAATTTAAGCGTGTTACTAGATTGGCAATTAGGTCCCATCGTTTTACTGCTAAACTAGCTAGATGCAACAGTCTGTTCGATTTCGTAGTTTCTTCTCTCGCACTTCTCACTCGTGTAACCCCTTCCAATTTCTTGCTCTCCTACCAACTACAATCTAACTTAAATGTAACGCCAATCGCCATCTTTTTTCTTTTTAAACTCTGTTCTTTTATTGTCCTTTCTCTTTCACTAATGTCTCCTCTTTCTCTTTCACTCCAAGTAACTCCCTGCGTGTTAGTGGTTTTATTACTTTGCTTGGGATGAAATGTTTTAAAAGAAAATCTCTCACCGCCTGGTTGTGAACAGCAGGTATTTCGGTTACCATCTCAATCAAAATTTGCCGTGTTTGTAGATTTGATTCGTTTTTCACGGTTTATCAACCCTTTGCATGTTTGTGTTTGTATATCAAATAATAATAGCAAGTATTAATAATAGTTGTAATAATAATACTACAAATACCAGTGGAAATTTCACGGTTTGAATTTACCGTTGAACCTTAATTCTTCAGTTAATGATTGAATAAGCTCATACTACAATAAAATATCCGTAGAAATTCCCCTATCGCATCGTTAAGTATTTCACGTTAATAAATTTAACAAAATATTGCATTAACAATCATAAATATTAATGGTGTAATAGTTAGCAAGCTTGTCTCGCTAGATCAGTTACGACTGAGTAATGAATTCGATCCTCACAGGGTGCCCTATATCTTCGGCCTTGTATCACATCTGAGCAAAGCTTTTGACCGTGGCGTAATGGTTAGTAAGCTTGGCTCGCTTGATCGTTTACGACTGAGTAGTGAGTTCGATCTTCACTAGGTGCCCCATACTTTTGACCTTGTACCACATCTGAGTAAAGCTTAGAAAATCACCATAAATATGAATGCTGGTCGTTATTTTAAGAAGTAAGGGGGTAAAAATGAAATGATTTGGAAATTTCAAAATATACCGTTTTACTGAAACAGACGTTAAATGATTCTATTTTTCTCTCTTTCTTCTTCACTGAAGCCCAAGTAGCCCGACTGATGTCTTTTCTGTTTTTCCACGAGATCAAGACTAATTAGTCAGTTATTGATGAGGTATTGACAGAACGTAACGGCCGTGTGAACTAATAGTGGGTCAAGCAGAATTATAATAAGATGATAATAATAATAAGGATGAATAAGCATGAATGAATGCTTTTTTTTAGACAGGGTTTTTTTCCTTTTCTTCTCATACGTCTTTTACACACAATTCTGCTTCCGCGTTGATATGAATATATGCAGGAGTGCCATACTAGCTACCCGGATGTTAAAGGCGTAATAACCTTCTCACAAGAAGTATCTAAAGCAAATATGCAATTAATCCACACAGAAGAAAAATAGAATATTTATGAGAGTAGCTGTGAAAAACATATTTGTTGGTCATCAATATTAAATCACCTAACAAGAAAGCATGATTAATTTTGCTAATAATTCAATATTTATCCATAACATCCGAAAAACAATGTTTATTCTAAATAGTACTTTATTTATTTATTATTTATTTTTTTACTTCAAACGGTATATTTAGTCGATGCACGTGTTTGAGTAGACGTCTCTTTTTATTTAAACAGTTTAAATTTACGTTTATTGTCCTATAAGTGCCTTAAAGTAAATGTGTCGAATCTGCGTCCCGCTTACGGGAGAAAGCCACCGTCGTCCCTGGTGTGTTTAGTCACAAAAAGCTTTCACAATCTATCATTGTTCAATTACCCTATTTAAGAAGTGCACCGATCTTGTCGGGATACTATAAAGACCATACTGCTAACTGGATTTACGTATCCTAAATAAAAACAAAGTGATTTCCTAGAATTAAATAGATTTTATTTATAATCCGATAGTATTTCTTATAATAGTAAAACCTAGATTTAAGGAATCTCAGATTTAGGAAACAACTTGTGGATCACACGGGCTAAAACCGACTTTCATTAAATAAATACTAACTACTAAAACAAATGATTGAGTCCGTGTTAAGTTACTAGGTACACGTCAACCTTGTTAGCTATAAAGTTGGAACTTAAAATTCTTACCCATTTCAGATATTTTTAAAGACGGTTTTCATTGTAAGTAACAAAGCCTACATGACAATAGCATGTGCGTGTGCGGAGAGAGAGAGAGAGAGAGAGAGAGAGAAATGTTTGTAATTAAAGTTTTGAAAATTGAAAACATGATTTGCTTTAAAATTTATGCATACACATTTACGAATATACACCCCATTCAAGGGGTCATGAATTTAAGATCATATAGATATAACAGATGGTCAGTAGATAGCAAATGAAATAGAAAATTTTGAGGTGAGATATATTTAAAATTTAAAATAAGGAAAACGAGAAAATTGCTAATCATTTGCTGATACCTCCTGACGAAGTGAACCGAATAATTGCACAAAGGATCATGCGTGATACGTTGGAGCAACGGTGCGGAATATAACATCAATCAGCTAAGTGAGAAATATATATATATATATATATATATATATATGACTATATATATATATATATATATATATATATATATATATATATATATAAATATAAAAGTGAACATAGAAGTCAACACTTAGAGGCGACTGTCGTCTCTAAGTGTTGACTTCTATGTTCACTTTTATATTTACACACGCTCTATCTCTGATATTGAGCACTTTATCCCACAAATATAGCACACCTTAAGACTATATTTCTTCATATATATATATATATATATATATATATATATATATATTTGGTTAGATTGATGTGAGTTTGTGACCCTGGGTTTCACGCTTTTGCGATCGTCAGAGTTTGTCTGACGATCGCAAAAGCGTGAAACCCTGGGTCACAAACTCACATCAATCCAACCAAATATGTTGGCTCTATCTCTGATATTGAGCGCTTTCTAATAAGTACCGCGCATATAATATATAAATAATTATATATATATATATATTTATTTATAAGTACCGCGCATATAATATGTAAATAATTATATATATTACATATAATATATAAATAATTATATATATATATATTTATTTATATTTATACACACACACACACACACACACACACACACACACACACACACACACACACATATATATATATATTG
The DNA here is from genome assembly GCA_963932145.1 of Acanthosepion lycidas. Lineage (NCBI taxonomy): Eukaryota > Metazoa > Mollusca > Cephalopoda > Sepiida > Sepiidae > Acanthosepion > Acanthosepion lycidas. The sequence goes on along the minus strand of OZ010600.1, from coordinate 16,971,999 downwards.
TTATCCACACACAGACTGTTTTACTGTATCACAGCTCATCAGTGTGGTTAGACATCCGATTGCTTCAAGTTCAAACCGGGATCGAAACCCGATTGATTCGGCAAAAGTAGTATATGTATATATGTATGTATGTATGTATACCGGGTGTAACAGCAAAATTGTTCAATTATTAGATTAAATTCTGAAACGTTGTATCTTAGAAATGATTAAAGATATCTTACTGGAATTCGCCTAGGTTTTATAACACTATTGGTCTCTACTTTTAGCAATAAGAATGGATAATTATCCCCCAAGATTGACAGAAAAATCGTGATGAAATCGATCATAAACGACATGTTCATCATTAATTAATTATAGCTAAAGATCGGAAGCTCATGAAGGAGTGGAATAAAATCCCAATATATATATATATATATATATATATATATATATATATATATATATATATTATTCCAAGTTCATTTTCCAACTTATTCAAGATGATCTTCGTCCTCTTTAACCTTCTAACTTTCTGTCCTAGATTAAGAAGTTGCCTCACATGTTTCACGTACGATTAATTTTCAAGTCTTCTTTTCACTGGTCCTTGGATTGTCATAGCTAAAACTCCTCTCCAAATGTCTTATAAATTAAGCTGAATCGTTTCTAATTAATATCTTTAGCTTTAAGTTGAAATGATTATCCTTTTCTCCGTTGTGGCCTCTTGATCCAGTTTTCCTCTACTGTTCCTTCTTTTTCAAACTTATTCATCGTTCTCTTGATGGCTCTTGAATAGACTTTGAAGATAGAAGTCAGAGTATGAATGTTAGTACCATTACTGAATGATCTTTTTCCTCTCACCATTGGTCATTTTGAAAGACAGTGGAGCTGACACAAAAGAATTTTAACCTATTCACTTTGTAGCTGAATAACTCAAAGAGTTTTTCAGTGATTCTTACGAAAAATTGTGTCAAGATGGCTAAACGTCTTATCTGAAAACCTGGAAAGAAGAAACCCAGTTTAATGGTTTTTCTTTTTTAGATATTAAACATTTTGTGGGATTGATAATTATCAATTATGCTGTTACACCCGGTATATATATATATATATATATATATATATATATATATATATATATTCATCCAAACCGATAGGCGAACATGCAGTCGCAGCTACAACTATTCCAGTAAATACTTATAATATTAAAATATAAGAATCAAATTCTCATATATATTTGTATGCACGCTGAATAGAGAAACCAAACAAGAAAATGAAACAAAAAGAGAGCGAGTGAAAGAAATAGAGAGAAGGAGAGGGAAGTTTACAGCAACCCCTCCTCCTTTCATCAACACATACGTACACAAGTACACACACATCCAGCAATCTATAGATATAATCAAAGTAAATATCTGTGAGATTTTGATGGAACTCTTTAAGTATTCATCTTCCATTTGTGTTCGGCGGACAAGCAGCAAATAGCTTTCGCGCCCCGGGGGACTCTTTATACGTTGACCAAAGTTCATTCGTCCTTACCCGTTCTCACTTGACGGATTACTCACACCCGTCTGCCAAGCGCCGTTCCCTTTTGCTTTTGCTGTAAATAGTTTCCGAACAAATGGGAAATCGACTTTGAGCAACAACAACAACAACAAATGCTATTTTAGCTCTGGAAGAGGAAAAGGAATATTAGGAGGAGGAAGTGACGAAGAGAGACCCAATTAGTTCCCAGACGCCACGGTCCCAGGGCCTCTGCTTATTGTTTGCCTTTTTCTTTTCCTTTTTTGGTTACTTATTGTCATTTCCCTTCGTCGTCCCAAGCCAACTTGAGTTTGGAGTGCTTCCGGGGGAGCATCTGACTCCTCAGGTTAAATTTTTTTTCTGTCTGTTAACAGCCCAGTTTGCCCGGTGTCTGTACTTCATTGGGAAACCTAATTTCTTGTCGAGTTCAAGGTGGCTTCTGGCTTTAGAGATAAGGTTATTCTTTTTGTTCTTTTTATAATGTCTTTTCTTTTTAATACTTAGATTTGATGGAAGATGGATGTGAAATGGACATTTTGTTATGAAAATCACGTTCGTAGGATAAAACAAAACACTACTAAAAATTAAAAGAAAAAGAAAATTAATAAAGCTAAAGAAACACATTAGTGAGAGAAAAGCCCTTCGCTAAAATCGATTTGTTTTTTATTGATCTATTTTCTAAAATTCTGTGAATATTTTATTAACCTTATCGTAGTCTGATACAAGGCCAACTAAAATGGAATGCGATATGCAGTTCCGCAAATCTCCCAAATGAGGACAGCCAGTCTATCAAGGAAAACATGAGTCGAAATTGTGGCCTTTTACCATGTAAATATGAATATTTAATAATATTATCGCAGTCTAGCACAAGACCAACTAAAATGAGATGTTGTAGGACTTACCTTTTGACAGTCTCTCAAATGAGGAGGGTTCAAACACCGAATATTGGCGACTGTGGAAAATACGCTATTGCTTTATCTATCAAACCGGCTGTAGATTTTTTAAATCAGTATCATCATATGCAAGGCAGTAAAGCCACTAAGACACAAGAGATTACAGGGTGTTGAAGAAATAGGAACAGAAACATTAATAATGAAGAGAAAAGAGTAATCGGGAGGACATCGCATTTAAATTTTTGCAAGAAAAGAAAGTGTTAGCTTAGAATTTACGGTTATATCTCACCAGCTCAACTGTAAATTGTTGAGATTACTACGCCAGTCAAGTACTTAAATTAAAAAAAAAATTCTAGGTACCATAGCGAAGAGCTCATCCGAACAATTACCATGAAAGTAATTATAGAAAAGGCACAGAGAAGCAATATTACGGCGGCGGGTAAGTGACTAAAGCTGAGCCACCAGATCAGGACCAATAATATTGCTGATTCTTTGAATTTTATCAAGCAGCTCAAAGTGTATAGCAGGAGTACTGGACTATATGTGGCAGCAATATTCTAAGCATGGACGAATGGTAGACTTATAGATATGTAAGATAGATTCTGGAGAGAAAAATTGTCTCGCACGACTCAGTGAACCAATTTTCTTAGCAGCTGAAACTGATAATTGCAAAGTTTTCTTTTGTTTAATAAACGGCCACGTTCTGAGGAGGAAGTTTATGTTGCTTCCAAGTGGTTCGAACCTGCTTGACTACTTTGGAAACAGCATTCAAAATCATCTTTTTTCTCTAGGTAAAAGCAACGACAGTCCATTCTTATGGGAAAATATATGATCATTTTAGTGCTCAAGCAAGGTTTATATCTTTTAACAATAAGTTGGCACACCTTCTCTCAACTATTTATATCTTCCTCTGTCTCTTTTTTCCTAATCACAGAATTTGGCGAGTAAGGGGGGAATTAACTGACTAATACCACTGTGCCTCCCGATTGTATTAGGTTGAGTCAGAAATAATTTCCATTTTTGTTTCTGAGAAATTTTTGTAAAGCCCAACAGAAACTGTGCTACAGATCGCCGTGTACTTTCAGGACATTAGCTATCATGGCTCTCCACAACCTCCCGTCTTTTGTAGCTCTAAGCAACATTTGTCCCCTTATCATTCCTCTCTGTCTCTGTTCTACCATCCATTTATACAATCTCGTCAGTTACGTTTCTCGCTGCTTTCTGCTGTCCCCTCTTGACTTCAGATTATCTTGTGAGTTAAATTCTCCAAGCACTCTTTCCTCATTATATGCCCTAGAAATTCCAAATGTCTCTTTCTGATTCTAAGTGTAAGCGTCTTTCTTTTTAAATTTCCATTTTACTTGCATCTTCCTTGTTAATTAATTTTATTAAAAATACAAAACAAACAAAAACGAAATACTATGACATTTTACTTAATGATAATATTCAGCACTATTTGCAACAACTCGATTACTTAATCAGGTAGCTTTTCGATTCCTTTAGGCAAAATTTAATGTGAAAAACTTTTTGATGAAAATCTTGAATCTGGTTTGAATTCGTGAAAGGTTTCCTCATCAGAGCGTTTTGCAACGATCGAAAAAGGTTGATGCAAGGCCAGGTGACTGTAGCGAGTGAGAGAAAAAAACAAAACAAAACAAAACAACCCCCCCAAAAAAAAACAACCAAATTCCCAAATTTTTTCTTGCGTTATTCCTGCCATTATCTCAGATGAAGAATGAATAATTCCGTTTCGATTGGGAGGAAAGACGGAAGAAAAAGATATATCAGAGATGTTATTTGGTTTTAGTGGGAAAAGGAAATAAATAAAGAAAGAAAAAAGAGAAAAAAGAAAGAAAGAAAGATAAGATAGAAGAGGCGATATTACGTTCAGATGCCGTCTGCTTCAGTGAAATGGAAAACCTTGTTAATTTTAAATCTTTTTCTTTTTAACCTTATTACTTCTTTTAACTATACCCTGCATTCATTCTCATAATTGTTATTGCAATATTTTGTTAAGATTGTTAAGCTCAAATATTTAACGATACAATACAGGAATTTCAAAGGGTGTTTTATCAGTCGTAGAACTAGCAAGGGAATTATTCAATCATTAACTTAAGAATTATGATTCATCAGAAAATACAAACAGCAAAACCGCGCTACTGCTTACCGTTATCAAAATTTAAAAAAAAAAGTTTGTTTCCTTTGAAATGATGGCCTTGTAAAAAGCATAAATTCATTTATTCTTCTCAGCTATAAATAAATATTACGGTAGACTAAAAACTAGCCTTGATTGCCAACCACTAGGAGACGGACAATCGGTGAAATCACAAAAATCATAAAACGATGTGTAAATAACCCTTTTAAGTAACCAGAAACTTATTGTGGAGCGCGAAGTACAAGGTGTCACATATACAGCGCCCTGTTCCTTTCACGTGTCTCGGTCTGACTCCTGACGCCTTGACGCTTTGGATCCAATCAGCCGAGAGTGTGAATCAGGCGATATGCGCTGCTATCCTTCACGCTAATCCAAGTCAAGGACAATTGCTGATGCCAGAAGAAACCATGGTCATCTTCGAGCATGAAAATGAAGATATATAATATATTGTTTATATCTATCGTTATCATGTATATATTATAAGCAATATGTTTATAATATAATGATGAAGCTCCTTGTCTCGAAGTGTCTATTGGGACAGCTCAGATCTCAAGTTGAGTTCATATATACGATGTATAGGCAAAGATACTGGAAAAATGGAAGATTCTTTGCGCCACTCAAGAAAGTTCCTGATTACTTCGGTCATGTTTTATTTCTACAAGAGTTAGACGAGACCAAAAATAAAGTATTGCTACCATATCTGGGCTGGAGTTAAAAAGCGTCTACGTGGTCTTGTGGGTGATTAATTATTTTTCACTTTACAATCCCTTTCGCACAGACGAAACGTAGTCACCATCTATCGCTGTTTCTATGGCAAGTGTTCTGACGTGCTACGTTCTTTGCTTCCACCAGCCCTAACCTTTGCAGCTGGGACTTGCTATGCCACGTACATAAGCATGAATCAGCCTCATTCCCCTCGTATTTCATTAATAAAAAATAAGTTTCACCCTGACAGTTTTTTTTCCTCAAGGATTGCTTCTTTGTGGAACAGACACTTGATCTGTTCAAGTTAAACGTTATCTTCCCTACATAACAATGAATTTTTCTTGGGCTTTGTAATGAGTAGACATTAGTTTAAAATTAGGCATCAGCAGCTGGTGATCTAGTCGAGGTAAGGGCTAGAACCTCGAATGTCGATTTTCACGGGCGATAGCAGCTTATCGTTTGAAAGAGTGGAGATCTTTCTATTTTCGTTTGCTTAAACATACATACAGCGTGCGATGGATAAATTGTCGTCTGAATGATGAAAAATGAAAGTAACACTGACATCTTATTTTAACAGATATATTTACCAAAATTACACAAAAATATCTTGAAATACTAAAGAGTAAATTTATTCAATAAAATCACCATTGACTTCAGCCACGGCCTCCAGACGACTTCGGAATCTCGAGGAACTTTTGGGGACGGTCTCCTTGTATAGGTTAGTGAATGTAGCCATAATCCTTACCTTCAGTTCATTTTTTGGTGTTACAAGGAGTTTTGCTGGTCTCTCTGTCTCTTTATCAACTGCGCCTCACACAATAATCAAGAGGGTTGCAGTCTGGGAAGTTAGGTGACCAGATGTAAGGGGCGATGGGGTCGAAGAAATTGTCTCACTACCAAGACTGAATTCTCCTGCTTGTGTGGCATGGTACAGATTCCTGTTGTCAGACATATGTAGGGTCTTGCATCAGCCATCCTCTTGGTTCAGGGCAACACTACCTCCTCAAGATACGATGTAGGCCTCCATGTTGAGTGAGAGACCCTGTGGGAAGATGAATAGAGGCATATTGTTGTCATCACTAGTGATCACTCCAAACACCTTCGTAATCACCATTAGAATCATCCAACTCCTTCCACACCCTCTGCACTATTCTCAGATTGACAACCAAACACTCTGAAATATTCGTTTTGGAGATTCCGGCACGAATGCCTACAAGTACAGCATGTCGTTTATAAATTTCTGGCAGAGTGAATTGCGTCATGGCGCTTTTTTTTTCTCCTACTATCCTCTGTAGTTAGCAAAATCAAAAACAAACAACACGCATGCACGAAATTAAAAATATAAAATGGCGACAATTTACACATCGCATCCTGCATTAAATATACTGAAGGCTAACTTTAATAAAATTTCGTCTGGAAGAGCACATTCGATTGATCAGTGAGCAACTGAAGAGAGTCTTTAAATAGCTTTCTGTGTTATATGATTGAAACTAATTTGCCCAAGGGAAAAAAACTTGTGCCTAGATCATCTACCCCACATAAAGTTGGTTCTCTGTGTCGCGCCAGAAGGTTTTCCTCGTCCGAGTCCATCATTCAAATCTACAAATCTACCATTCGTCTTTGCCTTGAATGCTGTTGCCATATATGGTCTGGTGCCCCCGTTCTTCATCTCGAGGTCCTCGACAAAATCCAGAGACGGATATGCAATATGATACGTTCTGATCTGGCATCTCGTCTACAGTCACTTTTTCACATACGTGAAGTGGCTTCCCTCTGTCTTTTCTACAAATATTTTCATGACAACTGCTCTGACGAGCTACATTCACTGGTACCCCAACTGCATGAATTTAAGCGTGCTACTAGGTTGGCATCTCGATCCCACGCTTTCACTGTCGAAACAGTTAAATGTAACTGACTCTTCTACTCCAACAGCTTCTTCTTTCGCACTTCCTGACAGTGAAACTCCCTTCCTTCTTGCTTTCCTGATAGCTATAATTTTCAAATATTCAAATGTAATGTCAATCGATATCTTCTGATGCTTTGATCTTGATCACCGTCTTTCTCTATATCCTTTTCTCAAACACTTCACTTTACTTTTGCTCTCTATAATCCCTTGCGTTCTAGTGGCACTCCCGCTTTGCTGGGGGTGAAAGGCTTAAAAAAATATAACAGCAACTAAAATCAGATGATAAATCTGCTTGTCCCTTCGTTCTTTATCAGTCTACATATTACGGTGCATTTTGTCAAGGCATCTAACGATGTGAAGAGATACAGAGGTGAATTCAGGCATTTCTCAAGTTAAGCAACGTTTGCCCAAATTCGAATACGGCTCGTATAGTTGTTATGGGGGGAGTGGTTTATTTCAGTGAACCTTCTCTATTCTCCGTTAACCATTCAATGAATCATTTTGTTAAGTCATCTAAAGACATGACAGGACACAAGAAGGAATTCAAATATTTCTCAACCTTAAGCAACCTTAACCAAAATTCGAACTCATCTCACCAACTACACTGTTCATGATAATAAGTGTAATGTAACGCTGTAATTTCGCTCAGACTAGAATCCCATACTAAATACCAGAGTTCATGATCTCTAAAGCGCCTAAAATGTCCAGGTATTTTAGCAAGATCTTGCGACCAACAGTTTCATACTATATCACGTAACTACTGGAGTGGACAGAGGAAGGAAAAAAAAGGGGTTGAATCTACTAGCAATAATGTCCGTATTGCATTTCACCCAAGTGCCAATTGATGGTATCGAACACGATCACTGAACTAAGTGCCATTTCGTTTTATGGAAGCCTGTAAGGGACTTAAAAGAAAACCAGCGGATATCCGATTCTTGGTTGAGTCGTTCTTAATTACTTTTGCTTAGTCTGATACTGCATAACAATGGCGTTTGTTGAAGCAGCAGAGACATTTTTACAGCTTTTTGTCTATCCAGTTTACATTCGTCTGGTCCTATTAAACACAGAGGCGTTTGTTTTATTGTTTTGGTCACTTGGCGTAGTGCGCTGGAGAAAGACAGATGTTGAGAAATAGTTTCGAAGGTGAAAATTGAATGACTGAAACCGAACTAACGAGTTCTATCTATCTATCTATCTATCTATCTATCTATCTATCTATCTATCTATCTATCTATCTATCTATCTATCTATCTGCCTGTCTGTGTTCTTATCTATCAATCTATGTCTGTTCTCATATTTCTTTATGTCTATTCTTATCTATCTATCTATCTATCTATCTATCTATCTATCTATCTATCTATCTATCTATCTATCTCATTGCATTCAGTATCTATCTATCTATCTATCTATCTATCTATCTATCTATCTATCTATCTATCTGTGTGTGTGTGTCTAATTCCGGATATAGCTAGATATATAGATAATCTAATTATGTGCATTATCTATCTATCTATCTATCTATCTATCTATCTATCTATCTATCTATCTAATATACTTGAGTAGAGTGCGAGTTTTATTATCTGTATTTACGCAAAATTAGAGGGTCGCATTATACACAGGTAATATTTTTTTAAAGCGGTTAAAGATCATGCATTTTTCGGTGACCGGTTGCACAAAACACATTTATTTTTTTTTGTAGCCGATTCAATTTCATGCCTTTTTGGTGACCTTAACCTACCTGGTAGGTTTCCATTCTCACAATACTTTTGGCTAACCTTAACAATACAAGTAAACTCCTTTAACCTGCCTCCCCTTCTCCTCCTCCCCTTAGTCGAAATTCTTTCTCTCTGTTGCTAAATGAACAGGGGAATGTCATTCACGATGTGTGCCGCTTGAAATCTGAAAAATACCTTATATAAATGGAGATTTAACAATATATTTTTTTCATTTATTCAATTTGCTTTCATCTTTGTTCGCCCGTGTTTATATCGCTGAGGTATTGCTTTTCCAACGGCCCTATTTTTGTTTGATATATATATATATATATATATATATATATATATATATATATATATATATATATATATATATATATATATATATATATATATATACTGTATATGGTTCAGTTGTATTGCTTATTCTCTTTTCATCTGTTTATTTTTATTTATTACATTCTTTACATTTACTGGTGTTATTTTATCTTTTAATTCTTCCATACAGATTCTTAAAATATTTTGACAAGGTTGGACCACAATATATGGTAAATGATGATTTGGGCACATCAAGCTTGTCTCGCGACTGAGTAGTGAGTTCGATCCTCTCTGGGTGCACTCTACCTTCGACCTTGTGTCACATCTAAGCTACGCTTGGAAAATCACTATGGTGAATGATGATTGCACAAGGTGAATTACCAGTTTCTAGTAGCCTTTAGGCTAGGCAGTAACATTATCAATAAGAGTCAACAAAATTGAGGAGCATTATAAAAGCATATCCCACTGTTCATATATAAATTATACACAAAGTATTATGGTATATGCTACAGGAAGGGAATATTTTTCTGCAGAATATTTACGAACTGTAGAGAAATATTTACCATACAAAAAAGAAAACTTTGACTAAACATCTACTAATTATACAGGGTACGATGGATGAATTTTCGCCATTTTATAATTTTAAATTCGCGCATGCGCTTTGTTTTCAACTACAGAGTATAGTAGGTTCCGTTGGATGCCGTCTGTGAGAAAAAGAGCACCGTGACGCAATTCAATCCACTAGAAATTTGGAAACGGCATTCTGTACCGATGAACATTCGCTCCGGAAGCTCTAATACGAACATTTCAGAGTGTTTGGGTGTCAATTTGAGGACAATGCCGATGATTCGGAAAGTGTTGAAAGCATCTAATGGTGATTACAAAGGTATTTGGAGTGGTCACTAGTGATGATGAAGTTATGTCTACATTCATCTTTCTACAGGGCCCCGGAGTCAGCACTGGGGGCCTAAAACAAGTGCCTTGAGGAGTAGTGTTAACCTGGGTCTGAAGGTGGCTGCTCGAAGACCCTATATCTAGAAACAGGACTCTGCACCATACCACGCAAACAAGAGAATTCAGTCATGGCTGTCAGACAATTTCTGCGACCACATCACCCCTTTATATCTGGCCACCTAACTTTCCCAGACTGCCACCCTCTTGATTATTATGTGCGGGACATAAGAGTTGCAGGAGATTCCGAAGTCGTATGGAGGCCGTGGCAGAAACCAATGGTGGATTATATTGAATAAATGTACTTTTTAGTATTTCAACATATTTTTGTGTAATTTTGGTAAATATATTTGGTAAGATGAGATGACAGTGTTGTTTTCATTTTTGCGTAATTCAGAGGACAATTTAGCCATTGCACTATCTATCTATCTATCTATCTATCTATCTATCTATCTATCTATCGCGTTCTGTTCATTATCTGTGGTACAACCTTCATGAGTGGGGGCTGTTTTTGGTTCAGCTCATTTGGCCGGTGATCGCTGGTCGTCTTAGTTCAATCTTCTTCTCTTGTTCGGTGTTGCGAAACGTTCTTCGGTTCAAAGACGAAAAGCATCAACAAAGAGAACTTTTAACTTAACATTTTATTAACCACGTCGACGGGTACATCTTCTCAAATGGGTGTTACTATATCCCTTATTAGGTAGCCGCTTTCAAACGCGAAATCTCACACGTCCATTTCCTTTGACGTGTAACAACCAACTCTCGAAAGAGCCTTCCCCACTGGGTGGTGCACAAACGCAATCTAACACATTTAATTAGCTTGACGTCCGAACAGCATCTCTGAAAAAACCTTAATCTATAACTCATTCCCACGTTCGGCTCAGCAAATTAAAATCAACATCTCTATTTTGTCTACCATCTGACCTTAAAGGTCGGCTTCAGAAGGTCTGAGCCAAAATACACTGCCACCAAAAGGATAAGACGGAAACTAGTATTTAACACTCCTTACCCAACCATAAAACATTCATTTATGAACTTTATATCAACTACATATATTTAACATATCTATCTCGTTCTGTTCATTTTCTATCTATCTATCTATCTATCTATCTATCTATCTATCTATCTAGTTCTATTCATTATATCTATCTATGAATCTATTTATCTCGTTGTGTTCATTATATCTCTCCCTCTATCAACCTCTGCAGCTATCTTGTTCTGTTCATATCTATCTATCTATCTATCTATCTATCTATCTATCTATCTATCTATCTTGTTCTGATCATTATCTATCTATCTATCTATCTATCTATCTATCTATCTATCTATCTATCTATCTATCTATACCTCTAGGTAGAAAGAAAGTTATTTTATATTGTAAAGAAGCAATGTACTGAATGCTTTTCTGTAATTAGGAATTTATTTGAGATCATTGAACGTTCAACTGTTGCGAAGTTCCTGTTCCGGTAGAGTAAAACTCCATAGAAAATTTTTGAATGTTTGATGTGAACACTTGGTCACAACTGTCCGTCCCACTCACACATATTAAGAAGTAGATTCTTGTGTAAATATTTTGAGGCTGAAGGTGCAACTGTGTTCTTTTCATAAGTTGTTGATAACTTTCATGACCTTATTCTAGTTGACGAATCTCAACCAAAAATAATTACTGAAGTTATTCAGGAAACGTGTTCGATGTGCAAAAGCTGCCAGCCAATTTGGTGTCAAAATATTTGAATGTCGACTGGAAACAATATCGGATTGACACCTCTAAGTTGACTATGCAGCATTTTCATCGACCAAGTGATCATTTTTGGATCGACTTATCACAGTTAGAAAAATATGGCGACACCATTACGATCCAGAGGACATGCAATTTCGGCATTTCGATTCTCCGCGGACAAAGAAATTCCAGACACAAAATTATTCATGAAAGATCATTGGAACAGTTTTAAAGGAAAATGAAGGTACATTCATTTTATACCATTGTTCATGTCGTACCAAGTAAATAGTTAAGTAATAACAAAAACCAGGTTTGCAGATATATCGTATATTAAACGGTAAGTACACCAGAAGAGCATTACATGACTAGTGAGTGTATCGAATGAAATAGGGCTCAGTCTATTCACTGTTCACTGTTCCCCGAAGCCTTCTCTCCTACTAATCTCATAGTAGGCGGAAAAGTCTAACATAGACTCTTTAGAGGAAAGACACCACAACAATCCACCAAATACAAGACCCAAGAGCCACTCACGATAGAGGTACACTGAATTAAGTTGTTGAAAAAGGAGGATGTGGGTTGATTGTTTTTGTTTAGCGGGATATCAAGCCTTATGCCTAAATTTAGATATTTTGTACACAATTTTATTTTGGTGATAATAATGGTTTAGTGAGACAAGTATTGCTAATTAAGCCATAGCTGGGGGAAGAAGAGATGGATTCATTACTTTCCTAAGGGTATTTGCGCGTAAGTGAATATAACGAACCCAATGGTAATTGGAACTCGGTTCTCCGATTAACAATTCCGAGCCATTATCCATTGCACCACCTGCACACCCAAGCTTACAGAACATGGTATTTCAAGTGGTCACTCATCTAAACAATGACCACGCTCGATGTTGTTTAACTTCGGTTATCGTGCGGGAGCAGGACAAATAGAAGAAGTCAGAAGTACATATTATGAAGATATGTAGGATAGATAAAGGTTGACTTTAGATTAGAACAGGTTAAGATCGTAGTGATCGGGGAAGCAATCTCTCGGGAGTTTGTTCCGCAAATTTAGAGTTTTGATGAAGAAGTTTGTTCTAGTGGAACTTCTTTACCAATGAATTTCGAGGAGAGAGAGAGAGAGAGAGAGACAGACAGACAGACAGACAGACAGACAGAGACAGAGAGGGGGAGGGACAGAGAGAGGGAGAGAGGATGATTTGACCCTATGTATATTGCACGGTGGATCCTAGCTGTGAAGGTCTGAACTAAGGAGTGTAGCTCATTGGAAAATCTGCCATAGAACTAGGAATAGAATAACGAGATGCTATCAACGTATCGTAAGTAGGAAAGAGGTTGTAGTGTGGAAATAATTCATCACCCACAAGGCTGCCTAAAACGCAGTTGAACTCTCTCAGGGTTGGAAAGTGAGGATTTATTAAGTCCAGCCCAGATATCTATCTATCTATCTATCTATCTATCTATCTATCTATCTATCTATCTATCTATCCTAGTCTGTTCATATCTATCTATCTATCTATCTATCTATCTATCTATCTATCTATCCTAGTCTGTTCATATCTATCTATCTATCTATCTATCTATCTATCTATCTATCTATCTATCTATCTATCCTAGTCTGTTCATATCTATCTATCTATCTATCTATCTATCTATCCTAGTCTGTTCATATCTATCTATCTATCTATCTATCTATCTATCTATCTATCTATCTATCTTAATATATGTCTGTCTGTAAATCTATCTCTTTCTCAATGTATGTACATATCTATTTACTTCACTTTCTATCTCTCTCTCTCTCTCTCTGTATATCTAGTATATATATATATATATATATATATATATATATATATATATATATATATATATATATATATAACTGAAATATGTCCCTTACCTGAACGTTATTAAATAAAATCCGAACACCGTCGACTCACAAAGCAAACGTCAACCACACCATTGTGTTACTTTTGCTGCACATTATTGATTGAAAAAAAATTAGTTTTGGCACTAAAAAAATAAGCGGAAAAAGAAGAAAAATCGAACTTCCCAATGGAAATTCTTGACAAACATTCGACAGTCTGCAATCTCTGGCAGAAGTGCACATTACCGACGTTCCGTTTTATTAATGGAACACGTTGATATCATTTCAAACAATGTCCCATTTAAACTAAATGAAATTGCTCCACTCGAGTGTAACATCAAACAAAATTTCAAGAATTCCGTGGTGCCATTTTGTTAGTGATACACGTTACATAATCTTAGCTTTGAGAAAGAAATATGAAATTTAAATGAGTCCTATGTGATGACATCTTATATTTTGTACAGAATTTATTAAATGCTTGTAAAATCGTGGTAATAAAATCCTGTTATAAATATATCAGATTCTAATCTAGAGCACGAATATTTTTTTCTTCCACGTGCTTTATCCCTCCAGGACATTTACAATCATGACACTGCACAATTTTCTGTAGTCCTGGGTGTGACGATAAACTACATCCAGCAGCAAGGTCTCTGATCAGGGGATAGAATATTTTGAGGAGCGTATCTATTAATTGCTGAGGTCCACCCTGACCTGGGGTGCTAGCACCTGTTATGGTCCCAGCTGTGTGTAAATAATGAACCCCCAAGCAAAAACGAAACCCTATGAAAGTATAAAATACATTTTTATTCTAAAGATACCAGCAATACATTTTTATATACAAACGATTAGCAACAATATATATATGTAGTGAAATTACCACAAAGAACTATTTAATGTAGAATTGCCAGCAATACTTTTTTATATTTAATTAATATTATTAATTAAAGAATATCAAACACTTAAAATCCCATAGGTAATAATTTTTATTTCATGAGAACTTTAAAAAAGCAGCTCTCAATATTCAAGACCCTCAAGCAAAATCACAAATGAAACGGAAAAAAATACTTCGGGTTAAAATCAAGAAATATTACTATCTTATAAAGAGAGGGGGAAAAGACAGAGAGTGTTGACCTATTTTGATATACTGATTTAATATATTACTAGCAGCATGGCCCGGCGTTACCCGTGCTTGATTAAAAAATCGTACGACTCATAGAGCAATCGCTATCACTTGACTTAAAATATTTTTGCCCTTCCTTGCCTTTAAAGGAGCGCCCTTTGCCGTGCTGATGTTACTACGATTAAAGCAATAGTGTTGACAAAGTCGAATATGTCATTTGGCTCAAAGTCGGAACTGGTAGCAGGGATAAAAAAGCCGAATTTCAATGGCCCTGCACCCATTCCAGAATTTGAGGTCAAATGTTTTCTTCCACTCCACTGCACACACTGACCTGTTTCTTCCGGCGCATAGCGTCACCTTAAATTAATCTGCATTTAGGAAATACCCAACCGGAAAAAATATTTTTAAGGGTTGACCGATTGTCGATTTGAACTCTGTTTGGGGGGCGCTCAGAGTTGAAACTTCATATGGTGACTCCCAATGGCCTCCTCATAAATCCGGTCGGTTTTCGCTAAAATCCGACATGCGGTTCAGGCGCAATCTGAGCGTATCGGTTTTTGGGTTATATCGATTTTCAGCGCTGTTTAGGGGTCAGTGGCCATGGAAGTTCTGGATAACATTTATAATGATAGACTTTAAGAGGGTGTCAAATTTGGTTGAAATGCGATCATTCCTTCTGTAAGCAGATTTTTTCGATTATCGATTTTTTCGGAACCTCAGTCCGAACTCAAAAATCGGCCTCTGTCATGTCCTTACGGCAGCCATTTGCAAACTTGTGGTGAGAAATGCGGCCTGGGCGAGGTAACAACGCCCACGACAGACAGACAGACAACAAGAGAAATATAGATAGTAGATTTGAGAAAGGGGGAGGGGCGTATAGTGTAGTTAGTTCAGTGTGAATCCAGTTTGGTTCTTTCAATGGCCAAACTTCCAATGTCGATATATTTCATTCAAGAAATTATTTGTTGAATGAAATATAGTTAAATATTAAAAAAGAACATTTTTCAAAAATTCGAAATTAGCGAAAAAAATTTTTATAAACTTTAACCAAGAAATTTAAATTAAAATACCTAAGAGATTTGAATTAAATAATTATTAATTATATTCAGAGAAACGTATTTATAAAGGTTATATCTTACTGGAAATTCCATACGGATTACCATATTATATTACAGTGTAACCCGGATATAAGAGAGTTGTCGGGACCGGATAAGAATTCTCTTATATCCGGATTTCTCTTATATCCGGGTTTGGTCTATTTTGTTTAGGTAAGTATGGCTCTAATTTGGGACCAGAGAAAATCTCTCTTATATCCAGGTTTCTCTTATATCAGGGTCTCTTATATCCGGGTTACACTGTATATATATATATATATATATATATATATATATATATATATATGATTATAATTATTAAAAAAAAATATGATTCCTTCCCTACATAAGAGTTCTTATGTTTCAAAAAAGAGCCAAAAGATTCAATATATTTATCAAAATTAAATTGAATTAAAGTATCAAGCGCTGTTTTATCTTCAAGTGAAATTTTTCGCACTCTTATAATTTAGGCTCTACTTTTGTATTGAGCACGGTTTTTTAAAAAATTAAAACAAAAATAATAAAGAACTTATATATATATATATATATATATATATATATATATATATATATATATATATATATATACTGGCGTGCAGAAGTTTTGGGCAAATTACATGAAATTAATATACACTTTTATTTTCTTAAAAGTTAAGATTGTTTACCAGTATGCTTTTACCGGTAGTATCTGTGGACCTTGAAGATTTTAAGATAAGTTCTTACGTTTTCGCAGCTGCCGTGTAACAGAAGATGACCGCTTTAAGTAGCTTGATGTTGAAAAAGGCCATACAAAAATACTGGGCCAATCAAAGATCTGAGACGATAAAGTCATGATAATATGCCAATTTCTCAGTAAAAATTGCTCTATCTTATTAATATATGTGTAAGGTGCCCAGGCAAGTATTTGAACATTAGCTTGCCATTTTACACTAAAATCTTGGCTAAAATTTCCTCTGAAATAAAGTTGAAGATTGTGACATTGAAGGGGAAGATGGCTCAACGAGAGAGAGAGAGAGAGAGAGAGAGAGAGAGAGAGAGAGAGAGAGAGAGAGAGAGAGCCAGGAACTCGGAAATTCCCGAAATTATTCGAACCACCCAGAAGACGTTTGCTACTACTGGAAGTACAAAGAAACCGGGAAGATCACAAACGTTAGACAAGAGATAAAAAAAAATGATTATGAGAGACACAGTAGGCAATCCGGAATTAACAGCCAAATTAGTGAGTGAGGAAGCAATGCGATCTTAAAAATGAGGTTTCAGTTAGTACAATACGCAGAGTATTATGAAAAGAAAGCAAAAACAACTTGAACGAGCGCATAGTAGCCAAAAAAAAAGAAAAAAAAAAAAGAAAAAAGGCACTGGAATAAAAGATTGAAGTGGCCAAAAGGAAAGTGGCAAAAGTAATTTGAAGTAATTATTTTTTAATTATTTCACCCCAAACAAGGCAATAAATCCACGAAGACGCAAGGGAATGTTAGAGAATATGAGAAAATATACTAATTAGGAGAGAAAGGACAATAAAACAACAAGAATTAAGACAGAAGACAGACGAATGCAAAATAGTTACATTCTAATGCAAAAGAATATGTAAAAAGACCAATGAGAGAAAGAATGAATGAAAGATACAAAGACAATAAAATTTGGTGGTTGCATCAAAAGCGACAGTAGAAGAAAATTGGTAAAAGTTGATGGAAACCTATATTAGTTTACTACGGTCTAATCTTCTGCTAAATTACGAAGATGGAGAATTTCTTTTAACATGATGGTCATCCTTGCAGCACAAAAACATTTCTTGCGGATGAAGATATTAAACTTTTGGAAGATTGGCTAATACAAAGTCCTGATCTCAATATAATTGAAGCATTGTGGTTGGAAATGAAGAAATAAGTGCTCCAACGAAAACCACGCAATCTCCAAGAAGAATGGGGAAAAATCTTAATTGCGAATATCTGAACCTTCTCTCATTCAATCAAAACGAGGTAATTATTCAAACCAAATCAGCAACATTCGAGCGTATTCAGGATCATCTAGCCAATGCGAAGGACCCTCAATACGAGCCGCTATCCATTACTCTACATAGTTTCCTCTAATTACTAACTACATAATTTGACGTCTTGCACTTTCTGCAATAATAAAGACTACAGCACATTTTTAACTTAAGAAAACAGCTGAAAAGTGAAATTTTTGTTGGTAGCCCAATATTTTAGCATAGACTTTTCTCAGTAACCCTAAGCTTAAGATGTTTTATCATGCACCATATAGAGTTAACGAAAATGCAGTAACTTGTTTTCTGGAACTCAAAGAGCATAAAATGTATTAAGAAAAGCATATTGGTAATCACTCGATTTTGGGATAAAATTAACAAAATTAATTAATTTACAAAAAGTAGCCCAAATATTTTGCACGCCAGTGTCTTTGTACATACGTATGGTTTACCTAATACCGGTTAAATATTACTGACCATCAGCAATGGCCGATATTTTAACCTCGGTAAAATCAGTGTTTTGAATGTTCAAGACAGGTAAATTCTCGCCGCTTCAAAATACAAAATACAAAGCTATATTTTCTTTCACTACGTTTAATGGAACCCAATTTAACTGTGAGCTAATTTGGTAATATCTCTGTATTTAATAGCTGGCCACTCGTATTCGTGGATACGTGTCTACTTGGGCGGCTAGCCAATCCCTATTGCAGCAACTTGCTCAGGTGCATTTGTGTTTATTCAACACCCACTGAGCCCACCTGTAATTTATACTGCAATTATGATGAGCAAACCTTAGTTACAGTTTCTGGGTGAGAACGTGTTATATAGCGTGATCAACAATTTGAACAAGGCTAGCACACTCAAGCCATCGGCCATGATGACTTGTGGCTTCGTGCTAGCACAGCTATCGACGGCCCCCAATAGTTCCGTCTACCCAATTTCACTCACAAGGCTTGGGTCAACCCGTGGTATGGTTTTCAGGCACTTTCCTAAACATGTTAGGATCGATTCGATCCAGTCCGATAATATCATGAAGTCTCCTTTCTGACAAATCGACCGTGGTGAGACTCGAATTTGGGTTTCATGGTCATAAAGCGTACGTTCTAACCACTCGGCCACGCGCTCAAAATGTTCAAGACAGGCAAGTTTTCGCAGCTTCAAAATACAAAATACAAAGCTATAATTCATTTCACTACATTTAATATAACCCAATTCGACGGTGATGTAATTTTATAATATCTCTGCATGTACTACAGTGTAACCCGGATATAAAAGAGTCGTCGGGACCGGAGAAGAAGTCTCTTATATCCGGGTTTATCTTATATCCGGGTTTGGTCTATTTTGTTTAGGTAAGTATGGCTCTAATTTGGGACCAGAGAAAATCTCTCTTATATCCGGGTTTATCTTATATTCAGGTATCTTATATCCGGGTTTCTCTTATATCCGGGTTACACTGTATATGTATATTGAAGTTTTTTTTTAGGCAGGTTGCGAAGAAGGTCGATTCACTCTGTCGTGCGAGACAGTTTTTCTCTCCGGAATCTATCTTACATATCTACAAGTTCGTCCATACTTAGAATACTGTTGCCACATATGGTCCGGTGCCACTGATATTTACCCTGAGCTCGTTGATAAAATCCAAAGAAGAATCAGCAATATTATTAGTCCTGATCTGGCGGCTCGGCTTCAGTCATTTATTCACCGCCATAAGTTTACCTCTCTGTGGCTTTTTTTTTTTTAAATAAATACTGTTCGGATCAGCTTTTTGCTATGGTACCTAGACCTTATGAATTTAAACGCAGTATTAGACTGGCATCGTGATCTCATCAATTTACACTTGAGTTGGCTGGATGTAGCCGTAAATTCTATGCTAACAGTTTCTTTTCTCGCACTTTTCACTTGTGGAACTCCCTTCCGGCTCCATGCTTTCCAGTCAAGTTTAATCTGCAAAAATTTAAATGCGATGTTAATCGCTATCTACTGTCCTCCTGATTGCTCTTTCCTCTTCATTATTATTGTTTCTGTTCCTAATTTTGCAACGCCCTGTAACCCCTTGTGTTTTAGTGGTTTAAAAACTGTCTTACTTGGGATGATATCAATTATTTATTTATATATATATATATATATATATATATATATATATATATATATATATGCATCACACAAAAATATTTTCCACGTTTTCAGATTTCTCCGCTTTCCGCGCCAATAACCTTTACACTAGCTGCAGATTCTGTATACGCACATAACTGTCACATTTGGCACTTACAACTAGCTAGCTAGAAAGATATAAAAATGTCTGGATAGATAAATGGATATAAGCAAACTGAGATAGATATTAACAGAATGAGATAGATAGATAGATAGATAGATAGAAACAAACTATGGTATATAGATATGAACAGAATTAGATAGATAAGAACATAATTATATACATAGATAGAAATAGACATACTGAGATAGATAGATTTATATGAACAGACTAAGATAGTTAGATAAATTGGGAACAGACTGATCTAAATAGATAGATTTATGTAAACAGATCAAGATAGATATAAACAGACCAAGATAGATGGATATATATATATATATATATATATATAGATAGATAGATATAAACAGACTAAGATAGATAGATAGATAGATAGATAGATAGATAGATAGATAGATTGATTGATTTATATAAATACACTTAGGTAGATAGATAGAAAGATATGGAACAGAATGAGATCGATATGAAGAGTCAGAAATAGATAATGCCAACAGCTTTTGATAGGTAGATAGATAGATTCGAGGAAATGCGGAAAAGATGTCGACCCGAACAAAAAGAGAATGATCACTATGAAACGTATATGCTATTCCCCATATTCACTAGTAACTTTTTGTTTATACAATTTTGGTTTTATATATATATTTTTTAAATATATATATATATATATTAAATATATATATATATTTTAAATATATATATATATATATATATATATATATATATATATATATATATATATATATATATATATATATAAAGCTGTTAAGAAAATTAATGACAATTCGGACTGTGTAACAGGTTTCGTTCTTTAAGACTTCATCGGTCAAAATTGATTTTTTTATTACTAATATTCAGGGGACACTGAAATTTTAAACTTTTAAATTTAATTTATTTTTTAAAATGTGTTTGGCCATAAAGTCTAACCAATTTCATTTGTTTTTTTCCGATATATTGCTGGAGAAATAGGAATAGCCACTGCGTGGTCACTGTCAGTGTTTTTCCTCAACGCGATCTCTAGACCAACTTTTAGCGGTTAGTTGATTTTCGATCGTATTGAAGCGTGCGGAACTGACAGTTGCCATGCAGTCTTGATTCCTATTTCCACTACGTTTGTATCTCTAAACGTTCTGTGTCCGGTATTGAGCACACTTTCCCTATCAATATCGCAAAATTTAAACAATGTATATCTCCGTCTTTGTGTGTGTACGTAGAAATAATGTATGTTTGAAATTCTTTGCGTGTTTTTTAGACGTTGTGCGAAATTTGAAATCGTGACCTGTCTATAAGAAACAGGGAACTCTTGCGTCAGTAAATTCTGTGTTCTACAATAACACACATATACACGTCTCATATAGATGTATGTGGGTGTAAGACATCAGATATGCTGATGTCAGTAGTTTATGTGTGCATAAATTATTCATAATAAAAAGAAAGATTATGTTTAGAGTAATAAAATAGAAAAGATGAGAATGAAAACCATAAGAAAACAAACAAACAAACGAAAACAAGATGGCGGTGTGAAGGTAAAAAATTTGTAATAAAGGAGGTATTCCGTGACTAATAATAGTAGTAGCAGTAGCCATATTGAAGAACTATAACAGTGGCAATAATACAACATATAAAGAAAAGGGAATTAATATAGAAAGGTTAAGCAGTAAGTAATAAGAAAGAAAGAAGAAAGGAAAAAAAAAGAAGAAAGGAAAAAAAATAGAAGAACCTGTTAGAAAAGAAAGTATAAAGAAGAAAAGAAAAGGATGAGGAGAAACAGAAGGGCGACGCTAACAAAAATATGTCCAGAATATTCTAATGAAGAAAAATCCGGCGTTGTTGAAGGAAGAAAAATAAAAAAAAAAAACAAGAAAAAATGGAAGAAAATAAGAGAGTAGTTGAGAAAAGACTCGAAAATGAACAAATATTTTGTGGAAGAAGAGAATAAAATAACTCTAAAAAAAAAAAAAAAAAAAAAATGGAGGCAGCAAATTACTAAAACGAAAACCACTTTGGATAAAAAAAAAAAAAAAAAAAAAACCCTGTCGGAGGCAGTGGAAAAGAAGACACCGGCTAAAATAGACAACGATGTATGCGGGATTGCGGTGTTGATGGGGTAAGTTGTGGTGGACAGGCTTCCTGAAGTGAAATGGGAGTAGGATTCGGAGGAGATAAATTTAATGTCCGACTCTGGGGAAATTTTTTGACAGTTTTCCTGAGTTAAACAATCGCAGATTGAATGTACAATGAGATGGCAGCTGTGGGTATACTTTCTTCAAGGCTCTATCGGGAAATAGAGATTTTCGTTTTGGTGTAAAAGACTGAATATTTTGTAAATAAAAACAAGGAAAGCAAAATTAAAAGTAGTGAATGAAATAATTGAAACTATCGATAGTAAGAACGCATTATCAGTTGTGGTTACCAGGTGTGTACGCATGCGCCAGGGAAAACTTCCTGTATGTGTATGCGTATAAGTATGTATACACCTGCATAAGCTGTAGGAATGTGTTAATGCAGTTTGATAACGTGTATTTCTCATATACGATGAAGATCAAAATCGAACACAATAGGCATCAGCGTGAATTTATATATATATATATATATATATATATATATATATATATATATATATATATATATATATATAAATGATGTATCAAAAATACTTTTATTAATGCGGACGGATTATTCACACCAAAACAAGGACAAAAGTTCATATAATCATATATGTCCGAAAATCATTCGTTTTTGAGTTATTAATTTAAAGAAAGTTAACTGTAGATCGTGCTGTGTTGCCATTTGGACTAGGTTACATTTGTCATTCGTGTACATTTATGGCTAGGCTGTCTTCAACGTTTAATGTGTGAAGTAGTAGAGGGGAAAAGTGTTTCGTTTAACGATGGCAGGATATTCATTCAGACTGATACGACTCCACGAATGGTAGTGGACGTGAGGCGTGAACGGTTGTATCAGATTGCGTATCCAGACCGAAGGCAGTAGAGTCACCCAACCTTTGCTGGTGTTTATCGTCGCGTTGATGAGACAGTATCTGTGGCACCACAAACTATGGATCGAGGAAGACCGAGATCCACTCGTACGCCTAACCACAAGGAACACATTCTACAGGCTGTCAGAGACGATCCAGGTATCAGCACACGTCAACTAACTCTAGCATGCCATATATCTCGTAATACTGCATGGAAAGTACTTCAAGAGAAGCTCTTGTATCCGTATCATTTGCAATGTATGCAGAGTCTTTCGCCCTCGGATCACTCACCATGGGATAACATTTGAAGATGGCTTATTGCACAAACTCTCTCTCTCTCTCTCTCTCTCTCTCTATATATATATATATATATATATATATAATTAAGTAATAATATATATATATATATAATTAAGTAATAATAATAATATATATATATATATATATATATATATATAAAGTAATTCATTGAGTCTAGAAGAAACCTCAACAGAAGGCACTGGACGGCCATTTCGTCCTATATTTGGGACTCATCAGCAGTGCGCATCAACTACCGAGAATTGAAACCCGGACAGTTACGTTATCAGGCAAACGTCATATCAACTTCGGTGACGAAAAGGTAGCGAATCAGACTCGATATAGCGCCGCTCGATCACATATTCCATGGTGGAACTCATCCGAGTTTCTCTTTTACCCATAGGACTATATATATATATATATATATATATATATATATATATATAATAAACGGGGTGTCTACTAAAAATAACGTTTTAAGTAATAAAATATGTCGGATTAAAATAAATAAATTCCATTAATTCTTTAGAAATTGCCTTGTTTACGTTTCGGCTATGAAACTGAGCATACGTGTCTTTCGGGAAGTACTGAACGAGTGAGTATACTTTAAATGCAAAAAAGAACATTGATTTATTGTATCGCTCTTTGTATCCGAGCACGCCGGATCAGATGGTTGTTCATCCTGCAAAAGGGGACGCAGGTTCGAATTCTGACTGAGGGGCACATTTTCTTTATTAAATTTTCTCGGTGCGCAGGCCGCTAGACTAAATATTAAAAAAAAACAGACCGTCTACTCAAATTCGGGTATCCATTAAAAATAACGTTTGTTGTAATAAAAATATAACAAAGACAACAGGGGCACCTGCAGGTGGTCTAGCTTGTCTCACTAGAACAATTACGACTGAGTAGTGAGTTCAATCCTCACTGGCTTCCCCATACTTTCGACCTTGTGTCACATCGGAACTGCACTTGGAAAATCACTACAACAAAAGCAACAGAACAAACGTGAACTTTGGATAGTCTATACTCAATTTTAATCCTGATATAAAGCATTTTATTGAAAATTGGAAAAATACGATAAAAAAAATTAAACAGATAGACCTTGTCAGTTGAATTTATCTATAAATATATGAAGAATTAATGGATTTAT
Source organism: Acanthosepion lycidas (assembly GCA_963932145.1). Classification (NCBI taxonomy): domain Eukaryota; kingdom Metazoa; phylum Mollusca; class Cephalopoda; order Sepiida; family Sepiidae; genus Acanthosepion; species Acanthosepion lycidas. Next base: position 16,947,382 of record OZ010600.1, on the reverse strand, counting down.
TTTTAATACACCATTTCTTTGACTTCAAACGTTATTATAGAGGATACTTCGTATTTGAATTAATTGCGCCATTTTTTATTTATTAAACAAAGAGGGAGACAGGTTCGATCCTTGCCAGAGAACACATTTTCTTTACTAAGATTTCTCAAATACGCAGGTCGATAGACGTAATATACACTGTTTGATAAATAAAAAAGAATCGTCTATTTCAAATACCGAGTATCGACTATAATAACGCTTATAATAATAATAATAATAATCGGTTACGGAGATAGGACCTGTTACAATTCTATGGGACTACACCACAATACACACTGACAGAACAATTAAAGGCAACCGCCCAGATATTGTTATTAAAGACCACAAACAAAAAAAGTGCCTCCTTATTGATATGGTAGTTCCTGCAGACTGCAATGTATCTTTGAAGATATTCAAAAAGCTGTCAAAATACAAGATCTTGAAGCAGAAATCTCAAAAATGTGGCATAGTGGAACATCAACAATCCCTGTTGTAGTTGGAGCCCTAGGACTGGTTGGAAAAGATTGCAGTAGACTAATTGAAGGGATTCCTGGAAGTCCATGCCTCAAGGAGATACAAAAAATTGTTCTGACAAGTACAGCCCACACTTTACGAAGGGCTTTGTCTATGTAATTTTTTTTTTTTTGTCAGTGGAAAGTGTCATGATGCCATTTCTAACCTTAGGTCCCTGGGCGGGACCCGGAAAGAAATGTGTAAACGCCAGAAATCAAAGAAAATAAAATAATAATAACAAAGGAAGCCAACAAGTTCAAAATGGAGTTTCACATGGGTGCAGAAATACAAGTAAAGCGGAATATACCGACTGAAGCTGCAAAATACTTAAAAAAGAAAGCAAAAGCAAATGCAACCGACCAAATACAGAAACGATGGCAAGATACACCCCTTTGCGATTAATATTTTGCCCGTACCAAACAAGCTGATGTAGACAAACTGTGTACCAATCAGTGGCTACGTAGTGCAGGGTTAAAAGCTAAAACCGAAAGTTTTTTTCTTGATGCACATGACCAATGCTTCTTAACTAGAAATCAACAAGCACGCATAATGAAAATTGTGTTAGTCTCAAATGCAGATTCTGTGATAAATATCCAGAAACAATTGATCATCTTGTATCAGGTTGCACGGAATTGGCACCCACTGAATATGAAACACGACATGACAGAGTGGGCCAATATCTGCACTGGAAAATCTGAAACGGGAAGGAAAATGAAAGAAACTGGTATGAACACCACCCAGACCCGGTTACAGAGATAGGTCTTGTAACAGTTTTATGGGACTTCAAAATGCACACAGACAGAACAATCGAAGCTAATCGCCCAGACATCCTTATTAGAGACCTCAAACAAAAAAATTGTCTCCTTATTGATATGGCAGTTGCTGTAAACTGCAATGTATCTTTGAAGATCTTCAAAAAGCTATCAAAATACAATCGAAATCTCAAAAATTTGGCACATGGGAACATCAACAATTCCAGTTGTAGTTGGAGCCCTCGGATTAATTGGAAATTCCAACAGATTCAGTGAAGCAATTTCTGGTACCCCATGTCTTAAAGAAATATAAAAACATGTTCTCACAAGTACAGCCCACACCTTACGATGGACTTTTTCTATTTAAAACATGTGTTTATTATTTTATGATTTGATTTGGTTTATTTTATTTTAAGGCATATCAACACCTCAATGTCGAAAAATCTTTTTGGATAGGTTCGCATGAACAGAATATATATTCATTCTAAGAAATAATTTTGTAGATCAGGTTTCATTGACGTATTTTTGTAAAGAGGGTTTTTGTCGAGGGTCAAATTGCTGGCAATATTTTCTTTTTCAAAAATGAATTGCTGTTTATATTTAAAAATGTATTGCTACTATTTTTACTGCAAAAATCAATTTTTATACTTTCATAGTGTTTTGACCTCATTCTTTTGGGGGGGGGCGGAGGTAACTATTTGCCCATAGCTGGGACCCTAACATGTGCTATCACCGCGTCCTTCATTTCTGGTGTCAGATTGAAAGCTGGCATGTTAATCCTCTTGATAGATCTGAGAAAAAATTTGAAAAAAACAATGTTCAAATGTCGTGCAACATAACGCGTTATATATATATATATATATATATATATATATATATATATATATATATATATATATATATATATATATATATATATATATATATATATATATATATATATATATATATATATATATATATATATATATATATATATATATATATATATATATATATATATATATATATATATATATATATATATATATATATATATATGCAGTAATATTACCACACGAACACCCATGGATACATATCTATATGCATAGAGAGGAAACCTGGAGGTGGTGTAATGGTTAGCTAGCTTATCTCGATAGAACAATTACGACTGAGTAGTGAGTTCAATCCTCTATGGGTGCCCCGTAACCTTCGGCCCGTGCCACATCCAAGCTACGCTTGGAATATCACTATATGTACACACACAGAATGCGTTTTTTAATTTAACGACTTATCAATCATTGTTTGGTTATTTAATTCTATAGTGTGTTCAATCCTCATTGGGAACCTTATCCTAGGCTAAAATAAAGGAAGGTTTTATATTGCCATATACCATCTGTAAGCCGAGTTCAAGTCGTACTCAGTAAGTCAGTTAAGTGTCTCACTTGAAACACGCTTGGACGATCATGTATCTTTCGATACATGACTGACGAGGTAGAAGATTTTTCCAGCAGTAGGTTCCACCCTCATTCTCTTTACATTACTCTGGTAAGATGTAAGTTCCATACAAGCAGCTTTTTCTTGTAATTTTAGTGGTAACTAAAATGTGGAATCGACTGCTAAGAGGTTGCTTCCCCGATCATTACAATATGAACCTGTTCAAGTCTAGAGTTAAGCATCATCTTCACATATCCGCATAAGCTGTGACTCTTAATCTGTAACCCTCTACCTCGAGTGGCTCTTAGGTATTGTACTTGGTGATCACCACTGTAAAAAAATCTTCTGTAGAACAACATCTCTGTTGCTTCATTACCTCGCCATTTAATTCAGTAAAAATCGGTTACGATCATTTAAAAAAGAGGTTCCACATTGAAGTGGCCTTGTACCAGACTATTAGCCCATTAAATGCCCTTGAGAAAGAGGAAATAAAGAAAAGCAGAAAGAAAAAGAAGAAAGGATAAAGAGATATGTGGAAATGAAGAGAGTGAAGTAAGCTTATTTGTGTGGAAGCTCATTCAAATAAAAATCACATCAGAACTTTGGATACAGTGGTCATTTTGTCGGATAAGTGGAAGGAATTTCGTTGAGGTGTTTTGTCAAAAAATAATTCTATGTTGGGCAGTAGCAACGCTACATATAAATGGAGGACGGGTAGCAGACGAACTTATTCCATTGGCAGATTTATTCAGCGAATAAAAAGGGCGTATCTGATGCCTCACCATCGATCGATTCAACATGGCCGTGCATGGTGCCACGGTTTTATCACCTACTTTTTTTTCCTTGCTTCCATATTCAATTTATTTGGACACGTTTTGCCCATGATGAAGTTGGTGCCTTCAGGTACATGGACAAATGGACACCTATTAAATAAGTAAATATTGGTAAATCGATGAAAGAATATATCTGTTCGCACACAAGTTCAAAGAAATCTGAATACATACACATTTGTCTGTCTTTCTTTCTCTCTCTCTATTTTTTCAAGTCACCTGAAAAATCTTATGCAAATGATTTCAAATTGACTCTAAGTAAAGCATTAGGATAAAGAATACATTTTTATAGAAGTGCTGAGAGAGACTGAGTTTATCTATATACATTTTTGCTAACTGGCTATTTTTCACTGTTTTCATTGCACTCCTTCCGACAATATATCATTCCTTATGCCTTCATTACTTTATTCCTTCCTTCCATCGAAACATCATTCCTTTCATCATTCAATGCGCACTACATTCCCTACTTCCTTAAAATAAGCCTTCCTTCTTTAAAATAAACCTAGCTTCTTGCCTCTTCTTGCCTTCTTTTTTTCCTTGGATATATTATTCCATACCGCCTTAAATACATAACTCCTTCGTTTCTTTCTTCCTTCAAAGTGTCATTCCTTTCTAGCTTCCTTCAATAAGTTATTCCTTTCTTTTTAAATACGTCATTCCTTCCGTCAGTACATAATTCTTTTCCTTCTTCGCTTAATTTTATTCTTCTTTCTTCTCTTCCTTAATATATCCTCCTTTCCTTTCTTCAATACATCACTGCTTTTTTTCTTTTCAAAAATGCCCTTTCTTCCTTCCTTCCTTCCTTTAACCACTTTCTTAAAAATCACCAGGCATATAGTCAAATATGTACTTATTAAGTACGAAAATATTTGTAAATAGATGAAAGATGTCTAAATTTCTCCCTCCCCCCCTCTCTCTCTCTCTCTATATATATATATATATATATATATATATATATATATGTGTGTATATATGTATGTATGTATGTATGTATGGACTGAAATGCTTGGCATTAAACAGAATGTCGCCTCTGGGTGTTGACTTCAATGCCCACTTTTATATTCACATACATTCTATCCGTGATATTGAGCACTTTAACCCATAAATATAGCATACCTTAAAACAACCGTATACCTCATTTTAACACACACACACACGCACACACACACACACACACACACACACACACACACACATATATATATATATATATATATATGTATATAGCCAGTAACCCGTTCCATGCGAATGCATACATATTTGTGTAAATAATAATAAATAAAATAAATTTGTTCAGATTGATGCTAAATTTGGTATCAAGTTTCCAAAAGTGTGGATTTAATTCCGCGAAGTCCAGACTCGATACATTCATACATGCAATTTGATTTATTTATTACTCTTAATACGCCACTTCTTGATATAGGGCACTATAATTACAACGAACATTTATTTTAAAATTGTCATCTTCCAGAATGAAACTGGTCGATAGATTTTTTGGGCGAAACATAATATTTGTTAATGTTGTTATTTGTCTAAATATACTAATGTCCTTTTGCCTTCAATAATAATAATAATAATAATAATAATGACGATGGAAAGATAAACCTCTCACGGTCAATACTCTCCCCATACTAAACAAGCTGATGTAGACAAACCCTGTGCCTATCAGTGGCTTTGTAGAGTTGGGTAAAAGCTGAAACCGAAAGTTTTATTCTTGCTGCACAGGACCGATATTTGCTAACTGGATATTACCGAGCATACATACTGAAAAATTGTGTTAGTCTCAAAATGCAGATTCAGCGATAAATATCCAGAAACAATTGACCATCTTGTATCCGGTTGCGCAGTATTGGCATCCACTGAATATAAAACCCGACATGACAGAGTGGGTCAATATATGCACTGGAAAATCTGCAAATTTACGGAAAGGAAACTGTATGATATTAGTGTGAACACCACCCAAACCCGATTACGAAGATAGGGCCTGTAACAATTTTAAGGGACTTTACAATACACACAGACAGAACAATCAAAGCTAATCGCCCAGACATCGTGATTAGAGACCGCAAAGAAAAAATGTGCATTCTTATTGACATGGCAGTCCCTTCAGATTGCAATGTATCTTTAGAGATCTTCAAAAAGCTATCAAAATACAAGGATCTTGAAATTGAAATCTAAAACATGTGACACATGAGGACATCAGTAATTCCAGTTGTAGTTGGAGCCCTCGGATTGATTGGAAAAGATTCTGATAAACTAATTGAAGTAATTTCTGGTTGCCCATACCTTAAAGAAATACAAAAAATTGTACTCACAAGTAAAGTAAAGCCCACACCTTACGAAGGGCTTAGTCTATGTAAAATATTTGCGATTTTTTTAAAAAACTGCTCAGGGAAAAATGTCCTGATGCCATTTTTGATTTTAGATCATTGGTCGCGACCCAGAAAGAAATGACTATACACCTGAAATCAAATGAAATAAAATAATAACAATAACACCAATAATAATGAAGAACACCACGCTGACTCGGTTACACACATAGGTTCTGTAAGTATTTTATGAGACTTTACAATACACACATAGAACAATCAAAGTTAATTGCCCAGACATTGTGACCAGACACCACGAAAACAGAATGTGCCTTTTTATTGATATGTCTGTCCCTTCAGACTGTAATATATATTTGACTTTCTTCAATAAACTCCCAAAATACAATCGCACATGAGGACATCACAATTCCAGTTGTGGTCGGAGCCCTCGATTTGATTGGAAAAGGTTCCGATAGACTCATTGAAGGGATAAAGGTATCCCAAACCTTAAAGAAATACAAATAATGATACTCACAAGTACAGCTAACACCTTATGAAGGGCTTTATCTATATAAAATGTGTGCAATCTTAGTTTTTCTTTCTCAAAAAATGCTTAGTGGAAAATGTCATGATGCCATTTTTGACCTTAGGTAAATGGTTGGGACCAGGAAAGAAATGAGTACACAACAGAAATAAAAGGAAATAATAATAATAATAATAATAATAATAATAATAATAATAATAATAATAATTCCCGTGGTCTAGAAATACAGATCTGACGTCCGGCGGGATGTAACCAAGACTCATGGGTAGGAAGAGATCTTTAGATTTGACCGGAGGCTCTCCTAGAGATGGTGTCTCGATAAAAACACTGATTGCAGTGCAACCGTACATTCACTAACATGCATAATATGAATGAATTGTCCAATCAAAATATTGAAAATACCGGTGTGAATTATACTAGAATTTCTGAACCTGAGAGGTGGTTTTGGTTAAAAGATGGGTTCATAAAGTGAGAAACAGTCACTCATATTTACGGCACAAGAGCAGGTCATCATAATGCATGAAATCACGGCCAGGATAGACAGACCATATGAAGAAAGCAAATGCAGGATGTGTGGACAAGCTAACCACATAATCGCTGAAAGTCCCAAGTTGTTACTGAAGAGTATATGTTGGATTACTAAAAGAATCCATTGGGAAATATGCAAAAATGGTATGAACATCAGCCAAAGACAGTAACATAAAATGACCGTCACAAGATATGAGATTTCTAGTTTCAGACAGATCATGTCAATGAAGTATGAAAACCCTACCGTATTGTTACAGATAAGGAGAATCGTAAGTGTTGTTTTTCTATAAAATATGATTGCATTCGAAAGAAACTGAAAAGACTAAAAAATACCAAGATTAGGCTCGGGAACTGAAAAATCTATGCAACATGAATGTAGAACTAATTATTGTAGTAATGTGTGTGCGTGGAATTCCACCTAGGAAACTGAAAAAGCGCTTAGGGAAAATTGCAATTGAGACCAAGATTGTAGAGCTCCAGAAATCTGCCATGATTTATTCTGAGAGGATTCTCCTAAAAATTTTTGAATTCTGAGGAGTCTTGTTGGCACCATGCCTCAAGAACAGAATTTCCATTGAGTACACCAATGTGCGACACCATCACAATAATAATAATAATAATAATAATAATGATAATAATAATAATAATAATACGTAATAAATTCAATTGAGCTATCTAACCAGTAATTAGCGGAGTACTTCTGTGAAATTCAAAGTTGGGAAAGTAAGCTTTTGAACATTTTATTCTATTATATGTATATATATATATATATATATATATATATATATATATATATATATATATATATATGCCAGATGTAACAGCAAAATTATACAAATTGTATAACAGCAAAATTGTCCAATTGTTAGATTAAGATTTGAACCATTGTATCTTAGAAATGATTAAAGATATCTTACTGGAATTCTCCGATGTTTATAAAACTATTGGACTCTACTTTGAACAATAAGAATGTATTCAGCTCTAAGTTGAAATGATGATCCCTCTTGCTACTGGACCTCCTGATCCATTTTTCCTTTCCACTGTTTCCTGCTTTTTGAACGTATTTACCGTTCTCATGATGCTTCTTGAATGGACTTTGAAGATGGAAGACAGAGTATGAATGTTGGTACCATTACTGAAGGCTTGAATGATTTTTTTCCTCTCACTATTGTTCAGTTAGAAAGACAGTGGGGCTGACACAAAATGATTTTCATCTGTTATCTTTATAGCTGAATGGGTTTTTTCTGTGATTCTTACGACAAATGGTGTGAATATTATCTGAAAACCTGTAAAAAGAACTCAGTTTAGTGTGTTTTTTTTTTTAGATATTAAACATTTTGTAGGCTGGACAATTATACTGTTACACGATTTGGACAATTTTGCTGTTACACACGGTATATATATATATATATATATATATATATATATATTGTGATGTCAGGATTTTTATATGTAAGTAAATACAAAAAAGGAATATTATTAGGGTATTAGATTTTGAGAAATGGATAAAAATATTGAAAATTAATGGGTGTACGAATAATTTCGTCGTTGACTATATATATATATATATATATATATATATATATATATATATATATATATATACAGGATGGGTGGAACGAAACTCCCCATGGAAAAATTACAACATTGGTTAATATCACCGTATTTGCATGAAACAATATATTGCGACTCTTAAAATTGGTAGAATTTAACTATCAGTTCTTGTTTTTATTTCAGAGCGATGAATGTCACTTAGAATAGCACAACGCCTGACATTGCATGAGCGTGCTCAGCTGGAGTGTCGTTAAGAAGTGTGGAATTCTGTTGGACAAGTACTGGAATGGTTTCACAGTTTTCATGGGCCTTGGGCTTCAGTAGATGCCAAGACCATCAGAAATTCTGATTTTAACACTGTACTGTACTTCTACCATTAGACTGTTCAAAATGAAAATGTTTTATGAAAATCGACGAATAATTAATACAATTTTAAATAGGGTGTTTATCCCCCCCTCTCTCTCTGTCTCTGTCTCTGTCTCTCTCTCTCTCTCTATATATATATATATATATATATATATATATATATATATGATATGATATGTTCCGGGATAAAGGGATTTATTTTATCGAAGTAGCTAAGTCGGTTTTGCTACTGTGACCAAGTAGTACACGGTAGCAGTAATCGACTGGAACTCGTCGTAGTCGCAGGTAATAGGTGTAGACCAATAGGATAGCCAATGGCGTAGTCCAATGGGCGTCATCATAGCCTTAAACTCTGTCGTACCTACACGTCCGTCTGTATTTATGACGGACACCAGACAATCATATTCCAGTGAGGGGGAACTCAGGTGTATGCATATTCCATTATATCAATATATAAGAATAAAACAGTCTTTTCAGATTGAGAAAACAGTTATATAAAAGAGTGCTAAATACACAATGTAAAAAAAGTTAATTTTCACTCTCCCTTCATTACATTCCAACTTCTCTTGCATTGCTCCTCCCTTTCAATCGCAATATATGCCTGACATTTCGATCAACTTGAATATTTATGAGCGTTGTTAAATTAAAAAAAATTGAAAAACCAATAATCATTTTTGCTCTTGTCTATAAATACTTGTTAGAAAATACAATCTTTGCATTTACTTTGATAATGTTTCTCAGTGGAAGAAACTCGTCTGATAATATAAGTTTGTCTTTTTTCATTATTCTTATCTTACTTTTACAAATATTCTCTATGTGATTTTCTTTAGCTTATATATCGCTATTTCTAGTCTATCCTCTATACTATACGAAACACCATTTCTACTCTATCCTTTATTACTATACGGGCCGCTATTCTCTAGTCTATTCAAAATACTATCTTTTTTCATTATTCTTATCTTACTTTTACAAATATTCTCTATGTGATTTTCTTTAGCTTATATATCGCTATTTCTAGTCTATCCTCTATACTATACGAAACACCATTTCTACTCTATCCTTTATTACTATACGGGCCGCTATTCTCTAGTCTATTCAAAATACTATCTTTTTTCATTATTCTTATCTTACTTTTACAAATATTCTCTATGTGATTTTCTTTAGCTTATATATCGCTATTTCTAGTCTATCCTCTATACTATACGAAACACCATTTCTACTCTATCCTTTATTACTATACGGGCCGCTATTCTCTAGCCTATTAAAAATAATATTTCTTTTCTTGTATCACTATACGGTTATAAAATGGCTATGCCTTGTCGTAAAATACGTAAAAAAGTGCTCGATATTTTGAAAAACTGAGCGGTCAAAGATTAAGTTTTATTCTATGATTAAGTTTTATGATAACTTGCTGGTTACTACTGTTTCAACTTTTACTGCATTAGGTTGCGGTATATATATATATATATATATATATATATATATATATATATATATATATATGTGAAAATTTCTCCGATTTAACCAGTAGAGAAGACAATATTTATGAATAAAAATGACTATAAGGAAAACTGGTAACACTGGACGAAACGCGTCAGCAATTACCAGTTTTCCTATTGTCATTTTTATTCATAAATATTGTCTTCTCTACTGGTTAAATCGGAGAAATTTTCATATATATATATATATATATATATATATATATATATATATATATATATATATATATATTGCTATACAGGCATAAAGTGTCACTGCCGACACTTGAGTTTGAACATAGATCGCCAGTGAGCAAACACAGGCGATCAAATTATTGAATTAAGTAGACTACGTAACCATAGAGAAAACGCAAAATATGTAGGAAGTAGTAGACGACAGATGATCGCTATTTCTAGTCTATCCTCTACTCTATACAGATCACCATTTCTACTCTATCCTTTATTACTATACGGGCCACTATTCTTTAGTCTATTCGCTATACTATTTCTTTTCTTGTATCACTATACGGGTTAGTATTCCAGCGATTATTATCGAGCAAGTACTCTTAGTACGAGTGCTTTTCAAAGCCGTTTGACACCAGTATTGTTCAACGGCGTAGCATAGTTGTATCTGGGATTACAAAGTCTCTACTACAACGAGCTTTATGAAAGTGACAACGAGTATTCGTTGGCATTACAAAAGTGGCAACGCGTGTTCGTTGACATTACAATATATATATATATATATATATATATATATAGTTAGTTAGTTAAATCAAATAAATAGATATAAGCAACCGCATACGCTCATGTTAGCGTGCATATACAGGCAAGCAGATAAATAATCATCAAATTTAGTCATGAGGTGTAAACATGATAGTGCTCGATGTGGTTAGACAGAGCGAAGATATATGTTGATAAATATACATCTACATATACCTACGTTTTGGTGTTCGACTTAAGTTTCGCTGGTTATCCAGCTCGTCGGGCACAAAGTATAGCTTATGTTTTTATAAACATACACAAATGTCACATAGGAAAAATGTTGCTTCATAGTTTAAAAATAAAATAGTACAAAAGGTGCAAGAAATGAGGTGCAGGTAGGGTTGATTAAAAAAAAGGAAAAATTAAAAAATAAAAATAAATAAAGGAAAAAATATACCTACGTTTTGGTATTTTTCCTTTTTTTTTTTTTAAATTAACCCTACCTGCACCTCATTTCCTGCGCCTTTTGCACTATTCTATTTTTGAGCTATGAAGCAGCGTTCCTCCCATGTGGCATCTGTTTATTTTTATAAAAACATAAGATATACTTTGTGCCCGATGAGCTGGAAAACCAGCGAAACTTATGCCGCACACCAAAACATATATATATATATATATATATATATATATATACGTGTATGTGTGTGTGTGTGAGTGTGTGTGTAGGAAGCATATCTTCATTCAAGCAGGTTTGGTTGAATAATCTAGACATATTATGTCTATTTATTTTATTTTAATTCTCTCAAATTCACAGCCCAATTTCTAATAAAAATATAAAGTTACATTTTCTTAACAGTTAATTTTTAAATGCGTTTCATGCATTTACAAAAAATTAACAACTATCAATTGCATTAATTTTTGTTTTAGTAATTTACCCATAAAGATAATTTTGGATGAGATTGAAAATACATGTGAAAATAATAGAAATGTGAAAAACTACGGCGACTTCCATAATGTATATATATCGAAATGGACTAAGTTCGAAAATTATTTTAATATATTTATTGTTTATACGTTATTTTTATGGATACAAATATTTAAGTAACTGCTCTGTTTATAATAAACAGTATTAACAACATTTACCGGCCTGAATGTCCGAGAAATTTCATAGAAAATATGTTTCCTTCGACATATGTGTGTGTGTGTTAGGCACCTCGAGGCCGTGCAATAGTTAGCAAGCTTGTCTTGCTAGAACAATTACGACTGAGTAGTGAGTTCGATCCTCACTGGGTGCCCCTTACTTTCGGCCTTGCGCTACATCTAAGCTACGATTGGAAAATCACTATATGTGTGCGTGTTATGTGTGTATTTGGGCAGCATATTTCGTTGAATATGACAGATAAGGAAAATTTGATGAAGTTTAATTTAGTTTTTCAAAAGTTCTTATATTATTCATTTTGGCGACAGGAAAACATGAAAAATAAATGAATAACACCTACAAGAATTCCATTTGAAAAAGTCTAAGGAAGTGTCCGGAAGAACATGGGACATGATTCAGGAAAACAGAAGATGGAAATTTACCTTGCATTTAAATACTTGGCGGCAGGAAAGCAAAAATCCGGAAGACGAGAAGTGAGAGGGAAGAAACTAGTAGACGAAATTAATGCAATGTTTATTTCGTTACCGGCCCGCGCATTTGAAAATACTCCTCCCGCCCCCCTCCCTCCCAAAAAAAAACGAGGCATTCTTCACAGATACGTATATCCACTTAAAATAACGTTTGAAGCAATATAAATGTCAGATTAAAAATTATATATATATATATATATATATATATATATATATATATATATATATATATACATATATATATATATATATATATATATACATATATATATATATATATATATATATATATATATATATATATATATATATATATATATATATAATAAATCAAGGAAAATCTTAAAAATCTATCTCGGTTATAATTTATTTCATGAATATTTTAATATTCATCTTTTCAGGCCAAAAGTTTTTTAGGAATGGAATCAATCCATTATGACTGATTGTATCGGGATAAAAAGAAGAAAGGAAAAAAAGGAGAGACAGAAAAAAGAAGAAAAATAAAATATATTTTATTTTATATTTTAAATATATCATTTTTTTTTAAAAACATTTTAATCACAATAACCCTCTACATAAAAAGACTCAATAGAAAAACTAAATACATAATATTATTGACTCTGTTATGGCCCGGTTCCTTGACCCACGGTGATAGTCCAAGGTAGAACCAATAAAGAAGAACTCGAACACGGATATGGAATAACACAGATATATTACAAACAGGAATATATACAGAGAAGTAGAAAGTGTTAGTACGAACAATCAGGTTTAGTAGGGAGAACAATGTAGTCTCGACCAGTATCACTATTCCAATGTCTTGTAGTAATTGTCTGAATGCGACTCTGTTTCGGACTGCATCTGACTCGACTGACTGACTCGCTCTGACTGACTGACAGACAGACTCCTTCACTCCAGCCTTCAGACTGAACAGTATTTAGTCACCCCACCTCACGAGGGCATCATGTGGCACAAGGCCGGTTTAACGTGGGATCTCGGAGCCCGTGGGCTCGGCCAAAAATATGCCCATTGAACCAGTATAAACGGGTTCAGGGTCGGTTTACCTCCCCGAAAGAGAATCCGTCCTTCGGCGTAGCCTCGTTCGGGTTTCTCCCCGCCCGAAGGCAGAGAGTTCAACCGATCAGCCGGTCGCCCGACTTCGGACTGAACGGTATTTAGTCAACCCCCCACACCACGAGAGCATCATGTGGCACAAGGCCGGTTTAACGTGGGATCTCCGAGCCCGTGGGATCTCCGAGCCCGTGGGATCTGTTATAGACATTTTAAAACATTTTTTTCTATACTCACAATTAATCTTATTTAGTATTGCTTGCAATTTTTCTATATAGAGGGCTTCAAGAATTTGAATTCACAACTATCTATTACTATTATTTTGTCTGAGCAGTTCTGAAGATGATCTTGGATGAGGTTGAAATTAGTTGGGAAAATAAAAGGAATGAGAACTACGGCGGTTTCCTTAATGATTTTAATGGCAACATTAAGAAATTGAAAGGATTAAAATAATAATAAAATGAGCATAGTATGTATGTCAAGGTTATTCAAGCAAACATGTTTGAATTAACATCTGCTGCATATATTAGGTTGGTGCAAAAATAATGTCGTTTTCTCACATATGTGAGAAAAAGACATTATTTTTGCACCAACCTAATATATAATATTTTATTGTTATATCGTATTCGAAAATATCGGTCTATTAGGGCAGCTAGCCAATCCCTATTTCAGACACTCGCTCAGGCACATTTGCTGAGCAGACCTTACTGTGATCTAGTGTGATCAACAAGCTGAACAAGGTCAGTACACTCAAACCTTCGGTCACGATGTCTTGCGACTTCATGCTAGTACATGGGGTTCCAAGGGTTCCGTCTATCCAGTTTCATCGGTATGGTTTTCAGGCACTTTCCAAAGGTGCCGCACACTGATGTCTACTTCCTGATAAATCAACCGTGGTGAGATTCGAACCCAGGTCTCATGATCAGAAAGCGACGCATTATTTTACTGTTATACGTTATTTATATATATACACAAATAATTAAGTAAATGCACTGTTTATAATAAGCAGTATTAACAACATTTACTGGCCTGAACGTCCGAGAAATTTCATAGAAAATATGTGTCCTCCAACAGGAATCGAACCTGTATCCTACACGGAACCGTCATATAGCCTAACGTGCTATACCAGTTTAGCTAAGGAGCTTCTGGTTAGCAACGTCGATTTTACTGCTTTTAAACTACAAACTGCCTATGATTGCAGTAATTTAAATTTAATGTTAAGCAGCCTTTCATTTTCAATTTCAGTCGATGTATTCTTATAAACAATGATGTCTGTATGTTTTCCCTTCAACTATGTATACATGATACCATTAATAAAATCATTATTTTGTCTGAAGAAGTCCTTTTGAGAGACGCTTCGTCCTTCAACAGGATTTATTCAGTTTTGTCATTTAATTTTTTTTAATCATTTTCCTCCAATCAAGGCGATAATGCCACTAAGACACAAGGGCTTACTGGCAGTGACAGAAAATGAGTAAACTTTAGAAGGAACCGGAAACTGAATCTTGAATAAGAAACAAAAGATAAACCTCCACTTCTGTTTAAAAAGAACGGGGAAGTTGTTTCAACCGGGTGATTCAGCGAACCTATCTACTCTTATACACACATTATGCATGCACACACACACACACACACACACACACACACACACACACACACACACACACACACATATATATATATATATATATATATATATATATATATATATATATATATATATGCCTATGGGTGTGATACACACACACGCATATATATATATGTAACACATACACAATTGTGTGTTTGTGTGTGTATGTATACGGAATTGCGTGCATGTGTGTGTGCGTGTACCCTTTAGAGAGAATGAAGCGTAAAGAGAACTATTAAAAGGAAAACACTTAAGAAAATAGTCAAAAAAAAAAAAAAAAAAGGAAAGAGAAAGCAAAAAGTCATTAAAAAGATAGACAGATCGATGAAAACTTTAAAAAATACGAGAATCGTCTAAATAACTTTTATGATAATTAGGAAAAATAAGTAAGTAAAAAAAAAAAAATGCCACTATTCATATAAATTGTAAGCGTTCAAAAAACGTTAAAAAGAAGGGAAAAAGATGGATGAATGCAAAAATGCAATAAAGACGCGGTAAAGAAAATGATAAACGACGGGGACGGCTACAAGAATAAAAAAAATAAAATAAAATAAAAAAAAAAAAACCAAAAAAAAAACCGGAGAAATAAAAAGAAAAGAAAGAAATCAAATAAATGTTACCAATTTTTAGGCAGTCATAAATCTGATTATTGCAAACTTTGGTCGCACTTTTATCGTATTTTTCCCTTGATTGTTTCCTTTTTGTATTTTGTCTGCAAACGATTTTCCTCGCATTTTCTCTTCATCCTTTCCGCCATCTTTTCCTCTCCTTGAACTCCATGTCTGATTCAAGGTGGTGGCGATGTAGCTTCAACACTGATTTTGATGTAATTTTCTCTCCAATTTCCTTCTTTGACTTTCTCATTTTGTCTGGACCCATTTTATTTAACCAACTTTTTCTACCCCCCTTTTTTACTTTCGCTCATTTTCATTTATGTTTTGTCTTTTGAAAATTCATTCATTCATTTGTTCATTTTTACTTTTAAGTTTCATTAGTATTTAAAGAAAAAATGTTACTTTTTATTCTTTTTTGTTCTCTTTCTTTTTTCTTTTTTTTCCTTTCGTCTTTCTTTCTTTGTAGGCTCTCATCTATCATGTTTTCTCTTACTTTAATACATCATTTCATCCATCTTTCATTCAAACCATCCTTCCTTGCTTGATTCATTCCGTCCTTCTTTCGATATTATTCTTGTCTTTCATCAAGGTATACTTTCTTCCTTCCTTCCATCTATGCGTCATTCCTTCCTTCTTTCAATGTTATTCCTGTCTTTCTTCAAGGCATTCCTTCCTTCATTCATTCAATCTCATTCGTTCCTTCAATACATTATTCCTTCATTCCTTTCTTCCTTCCTTTGCGCCATTCCTTCCTTCATTCAATGTCATTCTTTCCTTCAATACATTATTCTTTCCTTCCTTTCTTTGCAACATTCCTTCCATCTTTCTATGTTATTCCTGACTTCCTTCAATCCTTCCTCCCTTCCTTCAATGTTATTCCTTCTTTTAATACATTATTTCTTCCTTCGTCCAATGTCATTCCTTCCTTCCTTACGTTATTCATTTCTTCAATGTTATTCCTTCCTTCAATACATTATTCCGTTCTTCAATTCCTTCCTTCCTTCCTTCCTTCCTTCCTTCCTTCCTTCAATATGCCATTCGCAAGCCTATCGCTACTCAATCGCTATTTCCATGGTAAATGTTTAGCTGAGTTCTATTTAGTTCCATCAGTTCAGACCCTTACTGCTAGGACACACGATGCTACTTCCACGTTGCTGAATCACCTTCATTTCCTCCGTATTTCAAATATAAGAAAAATTTCCACTCGAAAAGCTTTTTCCAAAGAACTGCCACATTAGAGAAGAGTCTATCGCGCCAGTGTTTCCTTGAACACTTCAATCTTAGCATCTTCATATCAAGGGCCAATCTTTGCCTATCCACGTAATTTTTATTTTCTATCACCCCACTCCCCGCTTCACATTCACATCACCCATCATCAGCATTTTAACAGTAACCGTTAAGTGTCTCTCGTACCTTGTTTTGACTGAAATTTTAGTATTAAAAAACTTAATATTGTGGTAAGACCATCAAGAGTATAAAGTTATCTGACTCATAGTGTGTTAAGATTTCATTATCACAGAGAATGGGAGTCGCCATAGTAGTAAACTACACTTTGCGGCAGACGAGAGAGAAAAAGTAAGCAATATTAGGGAAAAGGTAGAAACAGTAACAGAATCAACGAAAAGACGAAAAGGGTGGATGTCTTAATTTAGGAGGGGGAACTTCTTAAGATGTAAAATGGTCCTTATTATATATAATTCTATTCCAGCCACTGATACTAGAACTAGCGAAAGTGTAATGTAAGGATTCTACTCTTTTGTTTGAATGAAGGGTTTGGTTCAGAATTCTGAGAAGGTTACCGAGTATGACCACAGAACACTGCCGATGATTGGATCTTACAAGGGTCGAAACATTGTAAGTAGAAAAACGGTGGAAGTAGAAAAGATGAGCATGTTGGTCATTCAATCCTTCCTTCCTTGCTTCAATCCTTGTTTGATTCATTCATTTTTTTTATAGTCAGAACACTGAAGATGGCTGGATGTTACAAGGGTCGAAACATTGTAAGTAGAAAAACTATTGACGTAGAAAAGATGAGCATGTTGGTTTGAATAGAATGGTTTATAGCAATGACACTTAAGTTTAACGAAGAAATGTATTCTAAGGAATGGCGATGAGTTAATGGTGTGAGAAAGTTTTCAGTGTATTTATTTCTTCAATACTTCTGTCCTTCCTTCCTTTTGTCTCCCATTCGTTCTTTCAATACATCATTAATTCCTTCGTTCAAAACGTCATTCCTTCCTGTCTTATTTCAATACATCATTCGTTTGTTGTTTCCTTTTTCCATCAATACATCCTTCCTTCTTTCCTTCCTTCATTCTTTCCTTCAATAAGTCCTTCCTTCTTTCAATACACCATTTCTATCTTTCTTCCTTCCGTCCTTCAATAGTCATTCAATTCTTCTTTAAAAACATCATTCTTTCCTTTCTTCCTCCTTTCAATGCGTTATTCCTTCGTTCCTTAGTGCTTTCCTTTAAAACGTCATTCCTTCCTGCCTTATTTCAATACATTATTCCTTTTTTGCTTCTTTCTTTCAATCAAGACGTTCTTTGTTCGTTCGATCGTTCCATCCTTCCTTTCTTCAATAACCCTTCTTTCCTTCAATACATCATTTTTGTTTTCTTTCCTTCAATAGTAATTCCTTTCTTCCTTAAATAATCATTCCTTACTTTATTCTTTCTTTCAATGCGTTATTCCTTCGTTCCTTAATTCCTTCCTTTAAAACATCATTCTTTCCTGCCTTACTTCAATACATCATTCCTTGGTTGCTTCCTTCCTTCCATCAATACGTCCTTCATTCGTTCGCTCGTTCGTTCCTTCCTTCCTTCAATGCACCATTTCTGTCTTCTTTTCTTCTTTCCATCAATAGTCATTCCTTTCTTCCTTAAATACATCATTTCTTCCTTTATTCTTTCTTTCTTCGTTCCTTCCTTTAAAACATCATTTCTTTCCGTCTTACTTCCATACATCCTTCATTTCTTACCTCTTTCCATCAATATGCCCTTATTTCCTTCTTTCAATACGTCCTTCCTTGCTTCAATAAACCATTTCTGTCTTCCTTCCATCAAAAGATTATTCTTTCCTAACTTCATTCCTTCCCCCCTCCCTTCCTCCTTCCCTTCCTTCTTTCTCCCTCACTCTCTTCCTTCTTCCCTTCCTTCTTCCCTTCCTTCTTTCTCCCTCACTCTCTTCCTTCTTCCCTTCCTTCTTTCTCCCTCACTCTCTTCCTTCTTCCCTTCCTTCTTTCTTCCTCACTCTCTTCCTTCTTCCCTTCCTTCTTTCTCCCTCACTCTCTTCCTTTCTTGTGGTAACATTTATTTTGGATCAACTTGTTTTAGAGCTTTAGACAATTTTTTTTTATAGCAATCAGAAAAAAGAAGTCATGGTGTCACGTGAGATTGACACTTTTCATTTAGTGTTTATTCAGATGTTCTCTATTGTTGACGAACAGGCGACTGGTGTGCGACTCTTCATATGGGAGTCTCCTTTTATTCAGCAATTGCCCGGGTATAATACGAACACGAGAACTATATATTGTTTTTCCTGGCCACATGCGTCATTATATTCGAGGCCGTATGATCGAAAGTAAATGATATCTATTGTACAAAAAAAACAAAACAAAACAAACTAATGTGCAACGAAGAGTTTAAATCATTTACCAAACGGATCATTTGTTTTAAAAAATGATTTATTCCAGTAGATATTACGCATATTTTATGCTACTTCACTGCTGTCCATGTTAGAAAGTCGATAAGATAGTTGCTTCCATGATGTCACCGTAGTCTATGTTTTCATCTTTGACATCGTCCACAGAGCCATTTTATCCTTCTTCCCAACTGAAATTATCTTCACTACGGTTCAGTGCGTTCGTAATGCAGCATTTTTTGAATGACTTTGCTACGTTGCTTTCAAGGATGCTTATGGCACACTTCCTGTGTCCATGATGTTTCTACGGATGCTCCGATAGACTTCTCGTATCTATGTTACATACAGCGGAAAACTCTGGTAGCTACTTGTAATTTTGCGAACATATCCGCGCTCTGCTCTAAATACTGCAGCCTTATAAATTATTATTTATAGATCCTTGCGAACCGAATAAAAAGTTGAACAAAAGTCAAAAGTTAGATAGTATAAATAGGTTTAGTTTAGCGACTACTAATTGTAA
Source organism: Acanthosepion lycidas (assembly GCA_963932145.1). Classification (NCBI taxonomy): domain Eukaryota; kingdom Metazoa; phylum Mollusca; class Cephalopoda; order Sepiida; family Sepiidae; genus Acanthosepion; species Acanthosepion lycidas. Next base: position 16,927,266 of record OZ010600.1, on the reverse strand, counting down.
AACGTAACTGCGTAGTATACACTAGTGCACTTTTTCTAAGGTTTCGTATTCCAAAGTTGGTGTGGGCAGTTTACCTTATTATAATTCTCCATGTCCCCCCCCCCTTTAGCGCAACCTACAAATACCACATTCCGTTTTGATCGTGTGGAAAGACGGAAAAGATATACCAGAGACGCTACTTAGTTTCTGTGATAAAATTAAAGAATTAAGCGTTTAATGTCTGTTTCAGTGGAATAGAAAAAAAGTTTTCAGTTTCAAATATTCTCATTTGTACCCCCTTACTTCTTAAAATAATGGTCAGCATTCATATTTATGATTGTTATTAAAATATTTTGTTAAAGTTGTTGACCTCCGATATGAAACGATGCGATAGGGGAATTTCTGCGGATATTTTATTGTCGAAGAACTCGCCATAAGCTTATTCATTCATTAAGTTAAGAATCAAGATTCATCAGATAATTAAAATTGGAAAACCGTGCAATTTTCCAATATTTCTAGCAATCGAATAATGATGGTACCTTTTAGGCCGACTACGGGCGAGTCCGGTGCCCCAAAATAAAAATTGAATTTCTAAATATAGAGACTTAAATTCTGGGCTAAATTTAGCAATTGGTTCAATAATTACTGATTGACTCAATTGATCTACGGCCTCCTATTATTTTTGATAAAGAATTAGAATAATATTTTTCGAAGAAAGTATGAAAGGGGCTATATGTTTGTTTAGCTTGTTTAACAGCATTACCAACTCCTTATGGGTCATTTAATTCTGAAGTTGTATTTTCTTGGGAGGATTAGTAATTTCTTTTACAAAAATGTATTGCTGGTAATATTTTTTACTATGAAAATGTATTCCTGGCATCTTCACTATAAAAAATGTATTTCTCTACTATTATGATCACAGTTTGGGAGTTAACTATTTACTCATAGCTGGGACCCTAACAAGTTCTACCACCCTGGATTAGGGTAGACCTGTGAACACCAGCAATTAAGAGATGGTTCCATGCTCCTCAATAATTCCCGATCAGAGGCCTTGCTGCCGGTTATAGTTAATCGTCATGCCCAGGACAAGGCACTATTTTTAACGTGGAGGTTTTACAGTACGCC
>OZ010600.1:16871162-16923662 GCA_963932145.1 Acanthosepion lycidas | reverse complement strand
ATATATATATATATATATATCCCAGCTATGGGTAAATAGCAGGAAATACTGGGTTCTATAGCCTTGGATGGCAACTAGTCTAAGAGAAGGACAACTCTGAATTCAAAACCTGCGGAGGGTCGTTTGGGGACCTTGTTGGCACATAGTGCACCAGGTCTCTGTATTTGGCACTTCAAAAAGTGTGGATGGTTCTGCGCAAAACCTTCACCACTATAATCAAATCATATGTGCTGGTATCTGGGCTGTCGGTTTCTAGGAACTTAGCTGCTTGACCCTCATACGTAAACGTCAAAAACCGACATTATTTTTGCACCAACCTAATATATATATATATATATATATATATATATATATATATATATATATATGGTGGACTCTCCCGTCGGTTTTAACGTATATGGTTCCGATAACTTCAATTAGTTTTTATGTTTGTATCGTCTGTGACACTTCGGTCACGCTGGTGACCCGTATAAAAGTCCACATATTGTGCAACAGCGAGGATCTCGCGACATAACCACAGGAAGATTTGCTAACGTTTTTGGCCGTTGTCTTTCGTCTCTGAGCCGGTGAATACGACTGATTTCGAAATTTCTGATACAACCCTGGCACAAATATCTTTTGTTATTTCTATCCAGGGCAACTCGATCGAAGCTAGTATGAGGCACATTGACAGCGGAGAACATACTCTTTAGCTTGTCTTTTTACCGGCGGCACGACCGTCCAACACTCTTTTGTTAACCGTGAAGCTGGTTATACAAGAAGACCTTAGGTATTCTGTCGTCACTCATCCTTGCAACATGACCAACTCAACGAAGTTGTAACTGCATCAGGAAAGTCTCAATTATATATATATATATTTATATATATATGTGAAAATATATGGAAAATAGGAAAGAACTCGTTAGGTAAATAATCCAAAGTTCTTTAGTATTTTTGTTATTATTTTTAAAAAAAGTGCTCGATACAAAAGTAGAGCATAAATATAATTATTTATTTAAAAATATGATTCCAACACGCTACATAAGAGTTCTCATGTTTCAAAACAAGAGCCGAAAACTTCAATATAAATATATCTTTATATAAATATAAATATATCTTTATATTGAAGTTTTCGGCTCTTGTTTTGAAACATGAGAACTCTTATGTAGCGTGTTGGAATCATATTTTTAAATAAATAATTATATATATATATATATATATATATATATATATATATATATATATATATATATATAAAAACACTGAAATGAACACTGATACAAATATATCTAGACGTTCATAGGCACACACGTATTCAATTCACTTCCAATTTCTCTACCTTTATAAATGTATATGCACCTACACATATATACATCTCTCTACGTATAGTTTGTTGTCTGAAACATACACACACGCACGTCATTCGTATATAACGATATAAACTATGTATGTATTAGATTCATTTCACAATTTCACTGTTGAAATTGCTAGATGTAACCGTAAGTTCTATGTTAATAGTTTCTTCTCTCACACTCCTCGCTTATGGAACTCTGTTCCGGCTTCTGGCTTTCCTGTCAACAACGATCTTCAAACATTTAAATGATTTCTCAAGTGTCGTCATCTAATTATTTTTTTATCATTTCGCCCTAACTAAGCAGGGCGGGAATGGCAGTCGTACGCAGTTGGTTACAGAGAGTGAAAGTGAGAGAAAAGACTGAGTATCGGGACGATTGAAGAAACAACAAAAGATGAAGAGTTTTTAAGAAGATGAAGATGGCGATTGACGTTGCATTTAAATAAGTAGTTCACGAGTTAAAATTGGTGCAATAGAACTACATTGTAAATAGATCTTCCATAATGGAACCAAAAGCAACCAATCTTTTTATTTAATCATTTTTATTTATTTAGGGTCGTTTTGTAAATATTACTATATATATATATATATATATATATACACACACAGGGTGTCCATAAAGTTTGTGTGCACTTTAAAAATTTATAACTTTATTTGTAATTGCGATCGAAATAATTTGTAAAAAGGATTAGAAAGAAGTAAATCTATATTTTTTAAGGTTTTATTGAAATTTTATTTAAGTTTCCACATGTCCTCCATCATTAGCAATACAAAGGGTAATACGATTTTGCAGTTCACGGAAAACATTTGCTAACTGATTTACAGTAATGTCTGAAATCACATTAGTTATTTTAGCTATACTTAAAACTAGGTACATTAAACTTTATAACATTTTTACAGATTATTTCTATCGCAATTAAAAATAAAGTTATAATTTTTTAAAAATGCACACGACCTTTATGGACACCTTGTATATATATATATATATATATATATATATATATATATATATATATATATATATATATATATATATTAAGCATTTTACTCCAAGCAAGGTAGGAGTGCCACTGCTTCGCAAGGGGTTACATAGAGTGAAGGCGAGAGAAAAAAACTGTGTATATGGGGAATGAGGAAAGGATAAAAGGTGAACGGGCTTCAAGACATCAGAAGATGGCGATTGACGCTGCATTTAAATTTTTGATTGTAGTTATCAGGGAAGCAACTAAACAAAAGGGAGTTCCACAGGGCGGAAAATACTAGAAAAGAGAATGTAGGAGTAAGAGTGGCGATTGCATTGAACTATTTCATCAATAAGACGGTGGGACCTAGATGCCAATCTAATAGCAGGCTCCATGAAACCTGTTCTTTTATTGTCCCCTCTGTTTATTTCATTGTCAATAACCCCATGCAACTTATAGGCTTTTATTGCCTTGCTTAGGATGAAATGATAAAAAAGACATTTTTCGAGGTGAAAATTAAATTTCTTCGAAATCTATTTTTATATTAAATATTAACACTGTCATAAGCTGAAGTCTTTTAATGTTGTTGAACAGTTTTTACTTTTCTCTGAGAAAATATTTCACATCAGTTTTTTGTGGCGTCTCTAACTTCATTTAAATTTTCATTTTTATGTATCATTTCCGTCCATGACGTGGGTAACTATGGTTCTCCATGACTTCCTATCTTTTGCAGCTTTAAGTAATCTTCCTCCCCTTACTATTTCTTCCTCTCATTGTACTGCCATTTACATAAGCACGTTAGGTATATCACTCCATGCTTCCTCTGTCCTCACTTTTTTTATTAATAATTCGCTCAGTACAAGGCCCAAGAGTCATTCAAAGTAGAGGGTTACTGAATGAGGTTGTTGTATGAATGTAAGTGTAAGAGAAGTGAAGATTATTAGGATAGGTAGGAAAGATAACGGTAAACCCGAGACGAAGAGGTTAAGATTTTGATCAGGGGAGCATTCTCATGTGACTCAGTTCCACAAAGTAGTGTTTCTTGGGAATAAGCTGTTCGAATGAAACTTCCTTGTTGCTAATTGAATACGAAGAGAATGGGTAATAATTGTCCAGTATACGTGTCATGGTGGGTCTGAGCTGTAAAGGTCTGAACTGGCGGAACTAGTGAATGCAGCATACCAGAACAGTTGCCATGGAAATAGCGATAGAAGGGCCAGAGGCTTGTGACGTTTCGTCAGTGCGAAAGGGATTATAGAGTGGAAAATGATAAATCACTATAAAGCCGCGTTATGCTGTGTGAGTGTCAAATTCTCCAAGCCCTCTTTCCTAATTATGTGTGCGAGAAATTTCAACTGTCTCTTCCTGATTCTATGCCCAAGTGTCGTTTTTGTTCATGCTCTGTCCATAGCATTTTCAGTGTTCTATAGCAAAATCACCTCTTTGTTGTCTCAAGTTCCCTCTCAAGAACGTGTGTGTGATCATGGTTCTCCACAACATCCTGTCGACTTGCAGCTCCAAACAGAATTTGACTTTTTAGCATCTTTCCTTGTTTACGCTTTTCTCACTTAATTTTCTTTTCCCCTCCCCCTAATGGTCAAAAACTTTGGAAAACGCAACATGCGTTTTAGCCAGTTTACCCACACGCAACAACCACATTTGCGCTTGGATATTCGTACATTAGAAAAAGAAAGATAATTAAATATAATATACACAAAATGTCTATTGTTTTTAACAAAAACATCCTTAAAAAATGCTGCTGCCCATATATAAAGAATTTGAATAAAAGTTATTCATATATTCTCAGCACTTTTAGGATACATTTTCTCTCACTATTAATTTTCGAAACGTTCATATGAAAAAAGAAACATCACCTTAATCCTAAAAAAACATTCATGGTAAATTTGTTAGCAGTTTCCTTCCTAAACTCTTGTTTAAAAAGTATGTATTTGTATTTGTATGTTAGCATATCAACACCTTATGGGTCATTTAATGTCGAAATTTAATTTTGTGGGGAGGTTTGATATAATAAAAATATGTTATTCTGCTTTCACAATTGAATACATGGTAGACGATACTCAGCTTTGGTGCATATAAATGTTTTGGGGGACATGATTACTATTAGGTTGGTGCAAAAATAATGACGTAATAATGTCGTTTTTTGACGTATTTTTTAACGTCAAAAAACGACATTATTACATCATGATTTTTGCACCAACCTAATAGAAGGGTGTTTTATTGAAGTTATATTTTGGAATAGAGTTTGACTTTTTTATATGGCTTAATGTCATGAGCGAGTTCTTTCATGTTGGTTCAACTTTACTTAATACAGGAATCTAAATATTTTGGATTTAATTTTATGGTTTCCACTAAATCTATTTTAAATATTTCTATGCGTTCGACTACAGATAAAATGTATTGTTGGTAATTCTATAAAATTGTATTTTTATGTCTTCGTAGTTTTTTGTTTTTGTTTTCATTATTTGACCCATAACTGGGACCCTAACAGGTGCAACGACCCCGGGTCAGGGTGGGCCTGGGACGAACAGTAAGATATGGTTTCATGCTCCTCAAAACCTTCAATCTCCCGATCAGAGACCTTGGTGCTGGATGCAGTTCACCATAATACTCAGGACTGGAGTAGTATGAAATGTCAACATGTTGAAACTCCTCTTTCACGTGCCAAACGTGTTATGGATTGAGTTGGATCTTTTCTAATTGATCTCTTAAAATTTAGTTGAAATTATGAACCCTCTTCTTGTTGTGACCTCCTGATCCAGTTTTCATTTCTTCTGTTCTCTCGTTTGTAAACTTATTCACCGTTCCGTTGATGGTTCTTGAATGGACTTTGAAGATGGAAGCCGAAGTATGAATGTTGGTACCATTACTGAATGCCTGAATGATATTTTTCCTCTCACCATTGCTCAGTTGAGAAGACATAGTAGGGCTGACACAAATGATTTTAACCTGTTATCTTTCTAGCTGAATAACTCAACGGGTTTTTCATTGATTCTTACGACAAATGGTGTCAAGATGCCTAAACGTCTTATCTGAAAAATGGAAAAAATAAACTCAATTAGTTTAGTGTTTTTTTTTTTTTAGATATTAATAATTTTGTGGGATGGGTAATTATCCAATGCTGTTGTACGATTTGGGCAATTTTGCTGTTACAGTCGGTATATCCTCCATATTCTAGTATGCACTTCTTCTTTTCTCTCCTTTATAACAATCTCACTCGCTACATCGAGTGGCTCTTGGGCCTTGTATTGAGGGAACACAAGTAAAAAAAACAAGAAGACTCTGATATTGGTAGAAATCTGACCCATGGGGTTGTGGAGCTCTGGATGAGAACCGAAGGTCAAAGCCTATTTACTTGGCGCATATTTTAAGGAATGGAATAGATCCAAATTCTCGTTTCTGTACACATTCCTAAGAGACTATTGATCATGTAATATCTGGTTACTCTGCCTTAATAATAAAGGAATTCTAAAATAGACACGAGATGGTAAGGCTAATTGGAAAATGTGCCAACGTTATAACCAATTCCATACAGAAGAAGAGTATGATAAAGAACACCATCATTTCGACATGGTGGTGTTCCTGTGCTCTGAAGCTTTACATATATACCGACCACACTCTGAGGATGGCGATAAAGTGGAACAAGAACTATGACTGTGGATGATAGAGAAATTCAATTGACAATGTAAAAATGACTTTAATTTATTAATAGGGAGCACGCACTGAGGAAGGACGACTTGGAAAATCTGATACTCACAGGACAGATTGATGGAAATCAGACAGGAAAGCAACGTACTTGATAAGCAATCAGAGGCCTTGCTGCCGGATATAGTTTATTGTCAGACCCAGGACTGACATAGAAAGAAGACTACTGGAACTCTTACAGAAGATAGTTAAGGAAAGCATGTAGGAAGAACTATAAATCAACTCTAAGAAAACAATCTATGGTTGTCAACAAAATGGACAGCTCAAGATTCGAACTACAAATTGGAAATGTCAGAATGATGCAAGTACGACAATTTAAATATCTCTTTGATCAAAGCATGAAAATTTTGATGTCAAATCGGACGGCCCTTTGGAGTAGCTGAATAGCCTTCAAAAAGTCAAGCAAATTCATAAGAAACAAAGAAAAGAGTGGTGAGCTGTTATACAATATCTGTCTTACCATATTGTAGGGAATACTAGATAATTTCCTCACAGTGGAAAAAAAACTGTGGCAATAGAAATTATTTTACAGAAGGATTCTGAGAATACCATGGACTGAACATGTGAGCAATATGGAAGTTTTAAAGAACGTGGAAACAAAAAGTACATTTATACTTAGAATTAGTAAAAGGCAATTGGAATTTCAGGGGCAAATAATGAAGAAAGAAGGCTTGGAGAATTTGACACGTACGGGAGATATTGAATGCAAGAGGAAGAGCGGAAAGCAGTGAAAAGTCTACATAACGAACTTATGTAAATCGTTGACCGAACATGGACTAGGAGGTATAGCAAAAGAATAAACCTTACTCAGAGCTACAAAAGACAGGAAGTAGTGGAGAGCCATGATCGTCAACGTCATGAAGAGTCAAGAAACATAGTAGAAGAAGAGTGAAAGTCAGAAAGTGGGTGATTTCATGTGTAGGAATGAATTCCTTGACACATACAGGCATCTTTCACGTCACGTCAAGAGCCCTGTAATCCATTAGAGCCGTAGAAACATCATATGTACTGCATCTATAACATATATCTAAAGCAAAATTGCCTGACGGAGCCGATCTCTCTTCTGTTTGGTTTTGAATTCAATTTTCCTTCATCTAAAATTCTCTCCTTTTTAACCCACGGGGTGGGGGAAAGATGAATACATACCTTTTTCAATGGAAATTCATAAATGAAAAAAATGTCCTTTCTACCAATTCAACTATAGTAAATAATTATAATTATGTAAAAATAATACACACACACACACACACACACACACACACACACACATATATATATATATATATATATATATATATATATATATATATACACTGTTTCTGATCTTCATCAATGATCTTCCTGATGTCATCAGCTCCCAAATAGGCATCTATGCAGATGACACTACCATTTACTCTTGTCTCAATAGTAAACCCGGCAGCACTGAAAAAGTCGACTTGGCCGCTTCTCTCGAAAAGGACCCCCCAATCAATGGTTAACTAGGGTAGGAAATGGCTTGTAAATTTTAATCCTTCGAAAACTGCTCTCATTTAGCTACCACATAATTAATTCCCTGCCCGCCATTAATATGTTTGATGCTAGACTCCAAGAGAGTGTCTCTGCACCTTCTTGGCCTTACGCTTTCAAAAGACTTGAAGTAGAACGACTACATTGAATCAATAGCTGCATCTACTGCAAGGAAGGTTGGCTCACTATGTCGTAACAGAAGTTTTTTTCTCGTCAGAGTCCATCTTACATATCTACAAATCTACCATTCATCCGTGCATTGAATATAGTTGCCATATCTGTGCTGGTGCCGCAGTTCATCTCGAGGTTATTGACAAAATTCACAGAAGGATCTGCAATGTAATCGATCCTGATTTGGCACTTCGATTCCAGTCACTTTCTGACTGACGTCATGTGATTTTTCTCTGTCTTTTCTACAAATATTTTCATGGCAACTGTTCTGTCGAGCGTTTTTCCTGATGCCCCGACTATATAAGTTTAAGCGCGCTACTTGACTTGCATATACGTCTCACCCTTTTACCGTTGATATAGTTAAATGTAACGGCCACTTCTACCCCAACAGCTTTTTTCTTGCACTTTCCGCCCGTGGAACTCCCTTCCGTTTACTTGCTTCTCTGAAGATCTATGTACTATAGAATATATTTATTTGTGAGCAACTTGATCGATTTCATGTTTATATCATCAGGCATAATTTGATATAATTTAATTGCGTTTATTTGGCCTCACTCACATTCTAAAAATTATCTTAAGTTGTTGAAATCTTTAAAAGAACATTAATAATGCAACACTTTTTAGAATAAAACATCGCCAATTTTAGTTCTGTCTATCTCTAATGCACGTATGCATTTTCAGATTGTACATAACCAATGAATCAATTGAGAGAGATTAAGACAGTTCTAATATTACCTTTCATGTGTGGAGAATGTATATAATTTACAGTTATTACATTCCATTTGCCGAGTGGTTAGAACGTTCGCATTCTGACTGCAAGCGTTCGAATCTCATCATGGTCGGTTTGTCAGGAAGGAGATTTTCTGAAGTTATCGGACTGGAGGGGTCGATTCCAGCGTACGGCACCTTTGGAAATTGACTGAAAAACATACCACGGGTTGACCCAAGCCGTGTGAGTGAAATTGGATAGACGGAACCCTTGGGGGCCGTCGATAGCTTGATCACGCTAGATAGCACGTTCTTTCCCAGAAACTTTAACTAAGATCTGCCCAGCATAGTTGCCGTATAAACCACAGGTGATATATGTGGGTGTTGAATATAAACAAATGCGCTTGAACAAGTGGCTGCAATAGAGATTGGCTAGCCGCCGAAGTAGACGAGTATCCTCGAATACGAGTAGACAGCTCTACACATTCCATTTGATTGAAAATGATTTCAGATAATTAACCAAACTGTGCGTCATACCACATTTCAGTATTTCAAGAGAGACTGTCATTTTTCCTATTGTTGAAGACTGAAGGTTCAGAGGTTGAAAAAGGCAGCATTAAAAAAATATTAGAAAATCCGTGAAATTTAAATGAGTCCTGCTAGTTAATAAATTCAGTTGTTTGCAGTGAGGGGTGAAATCATGTTTCGTAACCGAACGATCTGTTGGGAACATTTCAGTGGTTGTAAGGGAGACTATGTAACTTTACTCAGAACTATCTGGGAAACGTCATGGATTGAAAAGTGCCTCATTACATATTTTATTAGTAAATCGGTGTAATTCTCTGAATCTGTACTCAAAATTGCCTTACTACAATAAGCTTTGGAGATATGCACAGCATGGGATTCATTCATGTTATCTGTTATTTGTTAGTAAGACCTACCACCAAATAATAATAATAATTCCAGTTGTGGTTGGAGCAGTGGGTTTTATTGGCAAAACTTCAGATGGACTCACTGAATGGATTTCCGGCCGAAACCAAGTAGTGTCTTTTCTCCTCTTTCCACGAGATCAAAACGAAATAGTCCATTATTTATCATGTACTGGCAGGGCAAAACGGTCGTGCGAACTACGAAAGTGGGATAGGTACAATTCTAATAGGACTAGAAAGACCCGTGAAAACTTCACGATTTTCCTATTTGAATTTTCTGATGAATCTTAATTCTTACTTAAGTTAATGATTGAATAAAATCATGACGAGCTCTATGACAATAAAATATCCGTAGAAATTCCCCTATCACAGCGGTAAATATTTGAGCTTAAAATCTTTAACTAAACATTGTAATAATAATCATATGGATCCTGGTCGCTATTTTAAGAAGTGGGTACAAATGAAAAAATTTGAAATTGATAACTTTTCCATTTCATTGAAGCAGACGTTAAATACTTCTATATTTCCGCTCGACGAAAACGGAATAATCCAATATTTACAAGGTAGTGGCAGAAGACATTAACTACTTCTTTCTTTCTTTCTATTTTCTCACTGAAAGCAAGTAGTGTCATTTCCCCGCTTTCCACTCGATCAAAATTGAATAGTTCAATATTTATGAGGTATTGGCAGGACATAACGGTCGTGCAAATTAACGAAGGGAGGGACAAGGACAATTATTATATAGATAATTTTCTTGCGTGTAAGAAATCTCTATTATAGATACTGTCAGGAAATCCATTGTCTTTGACGCTTATCGACGCGGAAATCTCAGCGATTTTGTCAAGCATTACATTTCCATCATTCTGGGGGTGAGGGCGATAAAGAGTGGAAGGAAAAGAGAAACTAGGAATTAAGGCCACGCGAAAGCACATAAACGGGAAATCAGTGTCTTCGTCTTTGGTGCCTCTGTCACATTGGAAGCCAACATTAATAGAGTCACCGAGTTCATGGTCATATCGATTTTGAGAATCCTGTTTTATTATTAGGGCTGAGTTGCCCGGCATTGTGAATTCTTGCACTGGGATAGATAAGATTAGGCCAGTTTCCGATAGGAACATGAAGTCATGTTTTACTTCATGAAAAAGGAGTTCAATGAAAAGTTGGATCGTAGACCCTTCACATTGGAGCAGGAGATGTTGAACGTGTAGGAAGCGTTTGTATTGTGTATTTGATTTTTGTTGCGTTGTGTTGAGGGAGGCACGGTTGAGTAATGGATAACGGCTCAGATTGAGGAATCGGAGAGCCGAGTTCGAATCCATTACATCCACTTACGTGCTAATAATACCCTTGGGGACGGTATGAATCCTCTTCTTCTCCCCCTCCCAGCTATGGGTAAATAACAGGACAGATTGGGTTCTATAATCTTTGATAGCAACTAATCTACCGCAGAAAGAAATGGCAACTTGGTGTCTCGTTATCACGCATGGCACATAACTGTGTTGAATATATTAAAATTATTGAACAGGCGAAGATGGGGGCGAAACAGCTACACCCACAAGTAATATGTGTATCAGTTCTCTGGATTCAGTTGTCTGGAAGTACGTGCGCGGATATGAAACATCGACCTGATATACAAAGTGAATGAACATACGACAAGATAAATATGTGAAAGTTCAAATAAAACACAGTCTTCGTATAAAAATACTTATATATATATATATATATACATATACATATATATATATATATATATATATATATATATATATATATATATATATATATATATATATATGAAATTCTTAATACAAAGTTAGCTTGTCTCTACTTTCAAAAGACAAAAAAAAAACAAAACAAAAAACAAAAAAAACCCACTGTTAAATACGAATTTAAATAATTACGTGCTACTTTTACCCAAATACACTCAAATATTTAAAAAAAAAACTAATTTCAGTAAACAATGTTTCGGCCGTTGTACGCTCCGGCCTTCTTCAAGTGCTTGGAATGTCGTTAGTTAGATCCTTTGACAGGACCCAAAGAGTGTGAGTTCAATACCCGATTAAGGCAGTGGAAAACTTGGAGAGGGGAATTAACAGGAGATAACTGATAACTGACATCCATTAAACATGGCACGTGGAACTAGAACAACCTACCCCAGTGAGCGAAATAAAGGATTCAGTTAGACATTCCAACCACCTGAAGAAGGCCGGAGCGTACAACGGCCGAAACGTTGTAATAAATATGGCGACAAAAATGAGGACAATAGTGCGAATAGTGTAAATAGAGTATATAATATCTCATCTCAGAAATAGACAGATACTGAAGAGCCGAAACTCTGTAATAAACATTGCGACAAAAATGAGGACAATAGTGCGAATAATGTAAATAGTGTACATAATACCTCATCTCAGAAATATAGACAGATACTGAAGGGCCGAAACTCTGTAATAAACATTGCGACAAAGATGAGGACAATAGTGCGAATAATGTAAATAGTGTACATAATACCTCATCTCAGAAATATAGACAGATATTCAATAAACAAATATTGAAATAAGAAAAATTTTAACTTTGAATTTAGATTTAGTAATTTAATCAATTAAAATTCAGTGATAATTATTTGTCCTATTCTACTTTATGACACTGTTAATTAAAATACTTAAAGTATTGCTTATTTCTATTTTTACTTGTACTTTTTTGGTGAAATCTCCGTCAACCAAATGTCTGTCGGACAAATGTCCGGCCACGGTCATTTAGAAAAATATTTCGGAAACCCAATGTTAGCAATTGAATTTACTATTTTAGTCTTACTGTACGATCAGTTTTAAGTTAAAAAGGGGCAAGACTTTTAAATAACATCTAAGTTACGCTTAGAAAATCGCTACTATCTGCTGTGCAAAAAAATATTTTCGTATGTTCAGACGATAGAACAGTGGGCGAAATTTTAATGTATTTCTTCTGGTAGATTTATACTGTGTTTTAGAAAAATATTTCCCGAAATCAATTGAATTTACTATTTTAAATGCCTGTATTAATAAAGTCTAAAACGTTTACTTTCAAAATAGAAAGATTTTTAAGTCTGCATTTTTTTTAAATTTCAGGAATCATTTTGGTAAAGTGATTTTGTATTTTTTTAGCTGATGTATATCACACTGAGTTGGGACACTTCGACGTGGTGTAATGGTTAACAAGCTTACCTAGCTTTGTCAATTACAGTGAGTTCGATCCTTGTGCCACATCTAAGCTACATTTCCACTGAATGTGAAATGACCACACACAGGAGATATAGACTAAAACAGGACGTTGTAGCCATTCACGGATAATAAAAAAGACCAATCTATGGAGAGCCATGATAGTCTACATCCTAAATAGAGATTGTATTTAAAGAATGATCTAATAATTATGCGGTTAAAGACCAAGCAGGAAAGTTTACACCTTCTTTGGGAAGGTTTTTCATTTTCATAATATTAATGTTTATGTAGAAGCCTCCAAGAGACGTATCCATCGCTGGTGAGTAGCAACGAGAAAAAAAAACCCCCAAAAAAAACAAACCAAAAAATACAAAAAAAAACAAAAAAAATCACAACGAAAAAACACAAGACAAAAAAAAAAAACAAAAAAAAATTTGAGAAAAAGAAATAAAATATACAAATCAAATTAATACTATTTTTTTTGCTGTTACGTTAATTAGAATGATTTTTAAATACCCTACAGGGTCGAAATGACTTAAAATGCGGTAAGTACTGATCTCTTTAAATGACTTTGAATGAAAGATTAAAGAAAGAAAGCAAAAAATATATCCAATTTTTTTTATAGTACTCATCTGAATTAATGAGAGCGGAAATTACTTTGTTGGTAAAACTGGAGAATGTAATGGAGTTACCAAATTTAGCAACAATTTACTTTTTCTTGTCTTTTTTCAAGACTTTGCGGGTGAGAGGAAAAAAAAAAAGAACCTCTAATGGATGGCTGCGATTCATGCTTTAGGAAAAGCAGACGATTTCCATTTGATCAAAAAAAAAAAAAAAAAAAAAAAAAAAAAAGGCCGAGTCCTTCTTTCTATCTCACGGGCTGACTGGTAATAAAATCAATACCTTTACCAATTAAGCATCAGAAGCCGTTTATCTGCAGAGATATGTTTTTTTGAAAACGACTCTTGTTAATGAAAACAAGGTTTGAGAATCTGTTATTGACATCACTATCTCTATAGAGATAGTGATGTCAATAACGGGGTGCAGCAGATAAAATGATGAGACCTTATCGCAAATCAAGTAGTGTGCTTAAATTCATAAAGTTTAGTTTAGTAAATTCAAGGTGAAATAATTAACATGATTTAAATCCTTAAGAATCAACCTCTTTCTTCTAAAAATTCCTCAGGAGATGTAATGTTCAATGTGATTATCTGGCGCATATACCTCCTAGAAATACCTCTCACATAATAGTAAGACATTAGCACGATGAAGACACCATTGTTACTAATATCTTATCATTATGTGGGAGGTATTCTGCGCGGTATATGTGGGATGTATTTCTACATCACCTTGTAAAATATACCAGTTACCTTTTTATCTATATTCTCTGTTTTTTTTCTATAATAATCAATAATTCTCTTAGCATTTGCGACCACAGGTTGATGTATATTTATTATGATACTGATGAGATTTGGCATCTCGGCTACAATTACTTTCCTACTAGCCTAATATAGCTTCCATATGTCATTTCTATAAATATTTTGAAAGCAATTGTTCGGAT
Source organism: Acanthosepion lycidas (assembly GCA_963932145.1). Lineage (NCBI taxonomy): Eukaryota > Metazoa > Mollusca > Cephalopoda > Sepiida > Sepiidae > Acanthosepion > Acanthosepion lycidas. The sequence continues at coordinate 16,909,578 of OZ010600.1, read as the reverse complement.
GAGCTTTCTTCTTTGCTACCTCGACTTTATGAATTTAAACGTAGTACTGGGTTGGCAGCTAGGTCTCCTCATTTTACAGTTGAAATTGTTAAGGGCAACCATAATTTCTGTTCTAATGGTTTCTTCTATCGCACTTTTCACCTGTGGGACCCTCTTCCAGATTATTGCTTTCCTGTCAACTTCTTCTTTTTGAAGTAACTTGACCCAAAGCGTTGTGAGCTCAATACCTAGGCACAGCAAAGGTGAACAAAAACTTGGAGAGGTGAGTTGCTAAAAGGGAATTAACTAAAACTGAGATATCCAGAAAAGGCATAGCACGTGGAATTAGAACAATCCATCCCCAGTGGACTAAATAAAGGGTTCAGTTCGAAATTCTAACGTATATTACCTGAAGAAGGCCAGAGTGTACAACGGCCGAAACCTCGTGAAAATGACAATAAAGATAAGGACAACAGTGCGAACAATGTAAATAGTGTAAATATTTTACCAATGTTTATACGATACAAAGTTCAAGAGCCACTCAAAGTAGAGGATTACTGAATGAGGTGCGTAATATGAAGGTAAGAGGAGGAACTAAGAGGTGAAGAGTATGAGGATATGGAGGATAGAAAACGATTACCCCTTGACTTGAAGAGATTAAGATTGTAGTGTTTGGCTAAGTATCTACGCGAGAATCTGTTCCACAAAGCAGTAGTTATTTGGAAAAAGTTGTATATAAATTAATATTGTCTCAAACAAGATACATGCAGAAATATGGGGGTATCGAACTTCAATTCACTAACAACAGTTTGCAAGTTCTGTTAACGAAACACAGTCTTACAGCAGGCGTTCTTATGTAAATACATAAATGTTTTAATCGTCGGTTTTTAATTTTCAAATATCGAATGAGAAGTCATCATTATTTATGTGTTCAGTGTTTGAACTCAAGTAAATCAACGTAAAGCTGTTTTTCTATACTTGGAAGTTTGGCGCTGCACACTCTTCGACATCACCTGTATCGAGTAATGTTTAGTTTTTTTAAATCCTTTCACACCAAGCAAGGCAATAAAGCCATTAAGACGCAGGGGTTACTGAGTGTGAAAGAATATGAGAAAAAGAAAAAAAAACCTTTAAGGAGCAAGAACAATAAAAAAAAAAACAGGAATTAGAAAGACAGAAGATAATGATTGACATTGCATTTTCGGAATTTTGGGGATAACGGAATGTTAATTTCTGTCCAAATTTGTCAGGAATGAGATGTTGTCATTATTTACATGTGAACTATTGTCTTCATCTTTATTGCTGTTTTCACATTTTGGCTGATGTGCTCTCTGGCCTACATCCGGTGCTTGTCAAAGGGTTTAATTTGAATTTTCCTGAAGGTTACCTGGATCAACAAGCAACTGATGAAAGCCAGATTGTACATCGAATAAAACGTGATAATAATCACAAAGGTGAGGACCATAGTCCTCATGTAAATAATCAGGATGTTAATAAACTGTGGAATTAGCTAGTGGTAAAAATTTTTAAGAGGTAAAATGCTGTACAATATTTATGTCAGAAGAAAATTAAATTTATGACTGTATGCTAACTGATATATATATATATATATATATATATATATATATATATATATATATATCAAGGTAAATACAAAAAAAAAAAAAATGAAAAGTCACATTCCTGTTGATCTATGCCATACTTCAATTCTCTTTGATTATAACCATTTTTTTTCTTTTACTGCTTTTCATTGGAAATGCTACTGAAGAATGAGAATTTTTATCCAATACCCTTGAGACCATCCACAATTTGAAATTTGGATTTTTTTGTTTTAATCATTTCACCCCAAGCAAGGCAATAAAGCCATTAAGATGTAGGGGGTTACTGAGTGTGAAATAATATAAGAAAAAGAAAAAAGACATTAAGGAGAAAAAATATATAAAAGAAGAAGAATTAAGAAGACAGAAGATAACGATTGACATTGCATTTGAATTTCTGAAGTTCAAAGCAAGAAGCTGGAAGAGAGTTCTATAAGCGTGAAGTGTGAGAGAACAAACTTCTAGCATAGAACTTACGGTTACAACTAAACATTTCAACTGTAAAATAATGAGACCTAGTTGCCAATCTGGTAGTATGTTTCAATTCATAACGTCTAGTTTAGTAAATTCATGGTGAAATAATAACATGATTCAGATCCTTAAGAAGCAACCTCTTCCTCCTAAAAATTCCCCAGGAGATGTAATCTCCAATGTGATTATCTGCCTGCGTCATGCTTTATTCATTCATATAATTTTTAGAGTAATTCCATGAAAATACATCGAAACGTCTTGACATGCATGTGTCCATATTCATGCGTCTATAATTGTAGGAAATACATGACAGTAAACAACAAAGAAATATTTTATTGCTCCTTAAAAATAGAGACATGTTTTTTTAATTAATATTGTTATAAAGCTGTGAAATTTTAAAGATTTTGTTCCAGTCTAAGAGGTGGAGAATAATGCTTACTCCAGTATTTTTCAAAACAAAGCCTACATCAATCACTATAATTGTCACAACGTGCGCGGATAATGCTACAAAGTTTCAGCAAAGAATTTAATGATATATTAAATGAGTTCTTCCGAAAGAGGTCACAATGAGTCACAAGAACACCATAGTCATACTTTCAAAGTCTGGAAACAAATTAGATTTGGCTATTCCTCGAGTTTTTAGCTAGAAGTAATATGTTGGTTCTCTAAAAAATGTTGCAATATTCCACACATCAGTCGGTGCCGCGAAGACTGTTTTTGTTCTTACGCTTTTTAACATCTTCCTTGAATGCAAAATGAGTGAGGCGCTTGTCGAAAACCAGGGAACAGTCAGCACCATTGGATGCAACATCACAAACCTCCACTTTGAAGGCAACATTAATGCTATAGCAGGAAAAGAAGAGGAACTCTTTTGTCAAGTTTAGAATCTGGAGTAATCCTCGTTCAGATATAGCTATATATATATATATATATATATATATATATAATTGCGTTTGTCCCTCCCTTCGTTAGTTTGCACGACTGTTCCGCCACATAAATAATGAACTATTCCGTTTTGAAGATGGGAAAACACTACTTGGTTTCAGTGAGAAAATGAATGAAAGAGAGAAAGAAAGAGAAAGAAAGAAAGAAAGAAAGAAAGAAAGAAAGAAAGAAGGGATGATAGACGTGTTTAACGTCTCCTGCCAATACCTCATAAATAATGGACTATTCTGTTTTGATTGCATGGAAAGATGGGAAAAACACTACTTGGTTTCAGTGAGAAAATGAATGAAAGAGAGAAAGAAAGAAAAAGAAAGAAAGAAAGAGAAAGAAAGAAAAAGAAAGAAAGAAATGATGATAGAAGTGTTTAACATCTGCCACTACCTCATAAATAATGGACTATTCCATTTTGATCGTATGGAAAGATGGGAAAAACACTACTTGGTGAGAAAGTGAATGAAAGAAAGAAAGACTTATTCAATCTATACAGCGAGGCAATGCTGAGAGAACTGTAAGTCCTACCAGGATTCATCATTGGCGGCCACAATCTTAACAACATAAGATATGCAGATGACACAGTGCTGATAGCAGACACGAAACGGAAACTACAAATCATCCTACAGAAGGTATCGAAGGAGAGCGAGAAGAAAGGACTAAGCATAAACTACAAGATAGAATGCAGAATTAGCAAAAAGATGAGTCCAAAATGCAATTTACAGATGGGGAACTTTAAAATCAAGCAGGTACAAAAATTTAAATATCTTGGAAGTGTTCTAACAGAGGACGGAATGTGCAGCACTGAGATGCGAAGACGTATTGGGATGGCCAAAGACGCGTTCCAAAAGCTAAGCAGAGTATTAGGAGACAGGAAAATTTCGTTAGAAACAAAGTAAAAAGTACTTAATACCTGTCCTCCTGTATGGAATCGAATGCCGGAGAATCTCCTTGGAAAAGGAAGAAGAGACACGAAGCAACAAAAATTTGGTTCTACAGAAAGATGCTAAGGATATCATGGGCCGAACATGTGAGCAACAACGAGGTTTTAAAGAGAATGGAAACAACGAGGAAACTTATACTTAACGTTAGGAAGAGGCAGCTGAAATTTCTGGGACACGTAATGTGAAAGGAGGGCTTGGAAAATCTGATACTCACAGGACGGGTAGAGGGAAAGAAGGACAGGGGAAAGCAACGCGTGACATACTTAATGGGCTTGAGTAAGTGGATGGTAGAACAGGGTCTGGGAGAAACAATAAAAAGAGAAAACTTATTAAGAACTACAAGGGACAGGAGTAGGTGGAGGGCCATGATTGCCTACGTCCTGAAGGGACACGGCACATTTAAACCAAAATATGCAATACAAACAAATAATCATAGTAGTAAAAGCATTTATGTACTGTATCACTAGGGATGGTTGATTTTTGACTTTTTTTTAGAAAATCAACATTGCATTCGTTGCGGAAGCTGGGGGGGGGGTGATGCTTGATGTGATTAAGTACACTAAAAATTAGACTCATGGCTTTCACGAATTTTTGAGAATTTAATTTTGAAGATCGTCTTAAAATATGTACAGAAATAAAGAGGTTTTTTGCTGACAAACTGACTTCAAAATTTTATTTCAAAAATAAATCCAAATAAAAAAGATATTTTTGTATTAGATACATTTAATGGAAAATATATTCAAACCAGAATCCTAATTATGAATTACCACAAGCAAAATATGCTATTTTGTTTACTGTATTCGATGAGTAAAAACTGTGTAAAAAATTGTTAGTGATTACAAATAAGGCTAGTCAATGAATAAGATTTGTTAGATCATTCAATATATCATTCGATATATCATTCGATAGATCATAATTAATAAAAACAAAATATAGCTAAAAGATTATATAACACCATAATACTGCTAGACACAAATTATAAGACAAAATGTTTTAACATTATTTACACTATTGTCCTCATCTTTGTCGCCATATTTATTACAACGTTTCGGCCGTTGTACGCTCCGACCTTCTTTAGGTGGTTGGAATGTCGAACTGAACCCTTTATTTCGCTCACTGGGGTAGGTTGTTCTAGTTCCACGTACCATGTTTAATGGATGTCAGTTATCAGTTATCTCTTGTTAATTCCCCTCTCCAAGTTCTCCACTGCCTTAATCGGGTATTGAACTCACACTCTTTGTGTCCTGTCACTGGATCTAACCAACGCCTTTATCCACTGTGCCATGTGTCCTTGAGGACACATGGCACAGTAATAAATATGGCGACAAAGATGAGGACAATACTTCGAATAATGTAAATAATGTACATAATACTTCATCTCAGAAATATAGACAGAAAATGTTTTAAATTTGCATTATTTATTGCAAATCAAACTAAAACTACTGCACGAAATAACATATTGCATCATAATATACCTAAATTTTTCAATATAAATTCCCTTTGAAGTAAATGAAGGTCTTATTTGATGGCTCAATGATTTAGTAATAATTTGCTTATGACTTGCATCTTGTTCATATACTATTTGTAAATCTTCAGTAAATTATATATTTTATAAGGCTATGCTATAAAGCTTTCGGTGATCACTGGAATGAAATTCCAACGCTACGATTTTGAACCTAAACTTAATCTTTAAATTCGTTTAAATTCGTTTCCTCAAAAAAAAAAAACGTAACAAAAATATGTCGTTATTTATCATGTCAAACACCATCTTTCAAATTGAGTGCAATACCATGGTTCCAAAATTGACCTTCCCCACTGTATCAAAAATAGTAGTAGTTATGTAGTTAAAAAAAAAAAACTATTATTATTATTATTATTATAAATAAATAAAAATAAAATATTAAATAATAATAATGAAAATAAAATATAACAGTAACATAAAAACATCATATAAAATAAATTAAATAAAATTAAAAATAATAAAAATACTCCCAGCATGCAACAAAAGCTGTTCCTGCTGGAAATACGGACATCCCGCCAAAAGACGTTAAATTCAATTTCTTCATCACGAACCTTGGTACAGGCAACACGTGTCCAACTTCTCTCTGTGATATGGTTTACGGAGTAAATTTTTCCCTTTTATCAAATGTACCATAAAACAATTGTAACTAGAAAAATACAAACAGCAATACACACAAAAGTATAAATAAATTGTATGAAAGTAATATACAATTTACCACGCATTTCTTTTTATTTCTGCACATTTTATTTTTTGTCAAGTATGCTTTTATCTTCGTGAACACGAAGCTAATTTCTGCTGTGAGCGAATCCCCCACAACATATCGGTGGCCGCCGACGTGTATAAGAAAAACAACCTATTCACCCACAAGTTCAAAGAAACTGACCGGCAAGCTGAAAGAACTCAAATTTGCAACCCTTGTGAAATTTTCTTTGGGCCAATGAAAACGTTGTATATATAACAGAAAGTTTGTGTTTATATGTCTGTATATATATATATATATATATATATATATATATATATATATATATATATATATATATATAAATGTAATGAAAAACAAACCACTTTAAGGTACCATTACGATAATTTATTTCACCTAAATCCTTTTTTAAGGATTCAGGATCATCAGGGAAAACTTGTTGGAAGTTTTACCTGATGATCCTGAATCCTTAAAAAAGGATTTAGGTGAAATAAATTATCGTAATGGTACCTTAAAGTGGTTTGTTTTTCATTACATATTAGCTCTGTCCTCACATTGAGCTCTCAAGATTTCATCCTCTTTGGATTTACCAATTCGGTTTACCAAGTTCCTTATAACTTATATATATATATATATATATATATATATATATATATGTTTGTTTGTACAACAACTGAGCGCGCGTTTTTTTTGTAAAGAAAAATTGTTGAGAACAATAAATGATATATTAATAAATTAATTAAAAAATGATGCAAAAATAAAAGAAATTAATGAAGGACAAAGCATAATGAAAAAAAGAAAAAAAAGTCATAAGCAAGGGGAATAATAAAAACAAACAATCTAAAATCGAACGACCAGCTAACGGAAATCAGCTCTCAATTGTAAAATACAAAACATGAATTAACTAAGACATTTAATTAGAAAAGCTTTTAATTGCTTTTATGAATAATATATGTTAAGATTAAGGATAATATTGTCTGAAGCCAAAACAATTTTCCGATGAAAAATGAATTTTTACAAGAATTTTTTTCTTTTTTTAACAATTTTAATTTCAATAATTTATAAAGTTGTTAAATGTTTTAAAATTCAGTTTCAATGTACTGTTATTAAGTAAAAATATTTTTACTAATCATAAATCTAAAAGCTTATTACAATCTGTAAACGATCAGTATTTAAAAAAGAATTTTACAGGCCATTTATTCCCAAACATGGATAATAAACGCATAATAAACGTAATACTACAAAAATAATTTTAATCATTATATATAAACGTATATAGTCTTGAATAAAATTTAAAAAAATACCATCTATTCATAAAAATGAACAAGAAAAGCAATATTAATGTAACACTGCGAAAATAATTTTAAAGAGTACATATGAAGTAGTATTGAAAACGAGGAGCAACATCAAACTTGACTTTTAGTAACTCAAGAAAAAGCAAATGCAAGGGGTTCTCCAAGGAGAGCTATGGAGGACACTGGGACACGGAGAGAAACATATTTGCAGCCCGAAAGTGCACAAAATTCTTTACTTCGGGTAGTTGAAGCATCAGAACAAAAAAAAGAAAGACTGGAAGCCGAAAGAACCAAGAGGGTTTGCAAAAGTGTCTGTTTCCCCGAAGGTGGAATATTCTTCCTAGATACTCTTGGATGGATAGGAAAGACATTTATTAATAATCTGCTTTTGGCCAATGTTCAACAACACAAGGACATAACTTTGGCAGTGGCCTTATCTGGTATCTTTGCTGTCTGGTAGCCGAACGGTAAATTCAACTTTTAAGCTTCCATTGGACATGACTTCATCCGATAATCCAATTTGCAGTATCAGAAAAAAAAAGGTGCAGGTTCATCGTATGGGATAAATGTACCATGACACACAGGGCAGCTCTGGAAGTATTGAACCGAATCATGAAAGACATTAGGTTTTCTCAGTCACCTATGGGAGGTATAACCCTCCTGTTATCTTTAGGCAAACAGTGCCAGTCATACCAAAAGTGACCAAAGCTGAAATCATAGCATGTCTCAAATCTTCTCCGTTGTGGCGACATATTCAAACGTTGAGCATAAATTATTTGGCGACTAGCACTCAGCTCAGTTTTCATGCAACATTTTGAGACTTGGGAATAGCAACGTACTTTTAGATGCCAATGGAGAGATGATCATTAGCCCGGTCTGCAATGTTGTCTGTACTGCTGATGAGCTTAAGGCCAAGGTTTTCCCAAACCTCGAACATAATTACAAAAACTACAATTTGTCATGGGACAGAGCAATACTGGCCCCGAAGAACAAAGCAATTGACAGAATTAATGACCAACTGTTGCAGTCTCCCCCGGAAACATTTCCTATGTCACAGGTCAGTAGATACCATTACAGATCCGGAACAGGTGGTCAAAAGAATTCTGAATTCTCTAGAACGTCCCGAGTTACCTTCACATAGACTGGAACTCAAGATGCGGGTATCTGTAATGCTATTACAGAAACTGGACCCACCAAAACTTTGTAATGGAACTAGACTAGGGGTTACGAAGTTGCTGCCACATGTAATTCAGGCATCGGTTCTGGGTATGGAAAAGGCGAAGATATATTTATTTTCAGGATTCACCTATTCCATCACGGCTAGGAGATTTCAGTTTCCAATACGTGTAAGCTATGTCTATTAACAAAGGCCAGACTATATCAGTTACTGGACTATAGTTAGATGAATCCTGATTCTGTTATGGGCAGCTGTATGTTAGTTGTTCACGTATGGGAAGTAAAACCATTCTGTTTGTTTAGGAACTAGGAAGATAAGCTCATAATGATATTGTGAATAGATAGACATTGACCTTTGACTTGAAGCGGTTTCATCATTTCATCCTAAGCAAGGCAATAAAGCCACTGAGAGGCAAAGGGTTACTGAGTGTTAAAAATATTTTAAAAATATACTATTAAGGAGAGAAGACAATAAAAGAATAAGAATTAAGTAGAAGATATCGTAGCGTCCAGGGAGACATCCACACGGGAGTTTGTTTCTGAAAGTAACAGTTCTTGGGGGGAAAACACTGTTTGAATTGAACTTCTTCCTTACGATTGGACTATGAAAGAAATAGTGGGGATTAGAATCATAACGTCAGATTTACACATATAGGCATAACATTTATATAAGCTTAATAATAGAACGATTCTTGCAAGTACGAACGATAGAAAGTTAAATAAGTTGCTTCTCTTTTGCATGACTTAAAATAGGCACAGCGGTCATTGTTACTATTCCCTGGATAGTAATAAAGAAGCAAGCTAATTTTCTGGCCTTATTTGTGTTATCAGATGCCAAGACAAAGTTAACTGTCGATGAAACATTTATATACGGATCTGATTTCAGCTCGATGGACATCAGTATTCATTGCTTTTTGCCTTTGTAGTATCGTGTGCCAACAGCATTCGATGGTCAGATATGACATCGCCTTACCACATACAAAATATCGGCATAAATGATCTGGATAATAAGTAACAATATTCGGAGAAATTTCATGGGGTCTCTCGTAAATAAATCTTCATATTGAAAATTATTTAAAAAAACAAAACAAACAAAGCTTTTTTTTCCTGTCTAACAGAGATTCAAGAGAAGGTGATAGGTAGGGGAGATTATAAGGATGAGGAAGAAAGATAACGACTGACATTTGAAGAGTTTCATATTGTAGCGTTCAAGAAAACATCGACCCCAAAGTCTGTTCGATAAAGTGGTTGTTCTTGGGGAAAAGCAGAGTTGAACTTTGTTCTTACATTTGGAATACAGAGGAAATGAGGATGATTTAGACTCTGTGGAAGTGACACGGCGAATCCTAGCTGTAAAGGTCTGAACTTGTGGTACCAAACAACGGAGTTCATTTGAAGGTTTGCCAAGAAAATAATGATAGAGTAGTGACAGGCTTGCAATGTTGCGTCTATTGGAAAAAAGGTTGCAGAAAGGAAAATAAATCTTTCCCACGAGATCGGGGAAAAGTTTTCGAACTTTATCATGGCTGGATATATGGTTACAATATACTGGTATTCACCAACCTTCCTACAAGGCAGGATGTGACACAAGGACGATTTTTATGTGGGCGATTCCAAGCTCCTTAGGCTCGGGAAAAAATTCCCCGTAGACCCCATATAAACGGGGTTGGGTTTGTCTACCTCCCTAGACAGACTCTGCCCTTCGGCATAGCCTCGTCTGAGTTGCTCTCCGCCGGAAGGCAGAGATTTCTACAAGTAGTGTGTTCGCAAACCCGGAGGTTTGGTGAACTCTAAATGGTTACAATATACTATTTGGCAGTAATAACCCAAGCAAGATAAAGCAATAGTCCAGCAACATAAAGCGTGACAGATACATTTGAAGTGATCGCGTGAACTGACAATTTTACCAGCATCTTTAGCAATGAACTGTATATATCTTAGCCCTACTTTGTTTTCAATTTTCATTAATGACCATCCCGATGGCATCAGCTCTTAATTTTGTATCTATGCTGATGACACACCCATTTACTCTCTTCTCGGTAGTAAGGCTGATCAGTTCGATAAGGTCAAAATGGCAGCATATATCCAAAACGACCTTAAGTCCGTTGTTAACTGGGGCAAAAGACTGCTTGTTAATTTTAAGAACTCCAAAACTTCTCGCCATTAGTCGCCTGATTGACACCCTCTCTCCCTTCCATCAGTAAGGCTGATGCTAACCTCCAGGAAAGTGACTCGTTGCGGCTTCTCTGGCTAACTTTCTCAGCTAACATGAAGCGGAAAAAACTATATTGAATCCATTGCTAGGTCAGCTGTTGGTGCACTGTGTTGTGCGAAGACATTTTTTATCTGCAGAATTTATCATACATATCTATGAGTCGACCATTAGACCATGCTTAGAGTATTGCTGCCACATTTGGTCCGGTGCTCCTGCTATTTGCCTTGAGCTTCATGATAAAATCCAAAGAAGAATCAGCAATGTTATTGATCCTGTTCTGGCAGCTTGGCTTCAGTCACTTTCCCACTGCTTTTAGGTTGCCTCACTGTGTCTTTTCTATAAATACTTTCATGGTAATTGTTTGGATAAGCTCTTCGCCACGGTACCTACACTTTTTGAATTTAAATGCGGTACAAGGCTGGCATCTAGATCACATCAATTTGAGCTTGCTAGCCATAAATTCTATGCTAACAGTTTCTTTTCTCGCACGTCTCGCTTTTGGCTCCATACTTTCCAGCCAATTTTAATCTGCAAAAATTTAAATGCAATGTCAATCGCTATGTACTGTCCTGATTTGGTTTGGTTTGGTTTGTTTTACGGTATATCAACCTTAATGGGTTATTTAATGCCGACAAGATTTTTATTGCTGGTAATATTTTTCTTTCAAAAAGTATTTTTGATAATATTTTTTCCAAAAAGTATTGCTGGTAATAATGTATTGCTGATAATAATTTTTTCTTCAAAAAATTATTGCTGGTAATAATTTTAACTATTTTCTCATAGCCGGGACCCCAGCAGGTGTTACCACCCCCTGTCAGTGTGGACCTGGGAACACCAGCAATTAAGAGATGGTTCAACGCTCCTCAAAAACTCCTGAACAGTGACCTTGCGGATGTAGTTTATCGTCTTACCCAGGACACGGATTTAGTTTATCGTCATACCCAGGACGGCTGTCCTCCTGTTTAGTCTTTTCTCTTACCTCCCATTAGTAATGTTTCTGTTCCTAATTCTTCCACACCCCAGTAACACCTTGTGTATAAGTATCTTTACTGCCTTGCTTGGGGTGAAACCGATCATAAAAATATATATGTCCCACTTGAAATCTGAAGAGAACATGCGACTTAATAGACGTTCAAAGAATGGAAGTTAATTAAGTGTGGAACTGCTCATTGTGATAGTAGAAAACTCAATGCCTGACCAGTGATGATGTTAGCATACTGTCTTGGATTCAGAGGTATTGAAATTTACAGTCCAGTTTTGAATCTCATTGAACTGTTAGAACTAATCAGGTTAATTCCAAGGCTCCGATCATTTTGATTTTCACAAGTATTCCTATAAACAGAGGTGTCACCTGCTTAGATGTTTACTAATAATCCGAGAATGTTCACAGGTAGATCGTTAAAAAGCAGAAATATAGGACTGTGGAGAGAGCCTTGGGAAACGCCTGGATTTATCTCATGAACTTCAGAAGCGTGTCCATTCAAAATATACCACTATGAAGAAAGGGTTTGATTGAGTGGCCATTATTTAAATCTGTAAAAACTTGATTTATTTTCTGAACTATTAAAATCTGAGCAAATAGAATTTCTTAGAAGGGTTTTCTGGCTGGGCCGAAAACTTTTCAGAAACCCTCATGCTGAAATTGCCAAATACTATGACAGGATTAAATGTGATTAAGTATTTTTCCCCAGTATCTTTTCTTTCAAATGTCATGTTCTAAAAGGACATGGCATTTAAAAGAAAAAAAAAAACAAACTTAGGCGATCACGGTTCTTCACGGTTTTCTTTTATTTCAAAATCTGCAAACAGTACATTGCTATATCTGTTCTTGGTAAAGACAGTTTAGTTATTTTCCCGTTGCTTGTTTCCTGGCTTTCAATTTAGAGTGGTTTTCTAAACTGACTGACAACCAAAGCTAGTCCTGTCTGTACAACTATTTAAGACATAGCTGAAGGGGAGAAGAGATGTGTTCATGCCTTTCTCGAAATCATTAGCGGGTTTTCCTTTTTGATGAAATGAACATCTCGGTGTCCATGAAATAAAAATTACAAACGAAATGGATAATTAAAGTCTCCGCCTTCTTATTATCATATATATATATATATATATATATATATATATATATATATTCTACAACATTATGATTTTATTGCTCAGCCGGGGGTAGAAGTTTTCCAGGTTGAATTGGATATCAATTATTACAATGTCTTATTTCAAACTGTGTTTCTATGCGTGTGAGATGTATTAAACCTTAAATGGCGCCAGGATATGTAAGTCACTCATGCACAGCTCAATACATATGCATAGCCATTGTATTGGTGCATGCAGAGTCACACGCAAACAATGTATGACGGACAGAGAATCAATTCTTATTTTATTATTATAGGTTGTATTTTTCTTCTTGCAGGGCTGCGTGATCACAACTCAATAAAAATCTTGGCGATTGTCCCGCCGTATAGTAGCAAATAACTCAGCCAAAATTTGAACAGAACTGCCTGATTTCATTTTCTATGCTGTATGCACGCTGTTTTTAGATGTGACTTGTGAGGAACCTCATGTACTCCCTTCATTATGGGAACTGCCGATTTTATTTACATTATATCTGTACTCGTTGAATGTTCGCCAGTTATATCTGATAGTAAGTGTAATCAGTACTCTAGCATTATTCGTTCTGAATTTAGTAATGCTTTTGTTTTTAAATAGATGCCATCAGTTCTCTGTGGATTTCGAATTCTTGTAAGAATTCAACAAGTCTCCGAAAAGTATCAATAATAATAATAACAATTACCGCCTTTTTATTTCAGGCTAAGATATTTTTTCAACTCTTTTCAATTTCAGGGTTATTGAATGAGATTGTATGGACATTACGAAGTAAGTTCAGATTATAACTATATGTAGACTAGATAACGGTTGACCTTAGCCTTTTTATCGGGCGAGCATCCTCTCGGGGTCTGTTTCCCAAAGTAGTCGTTCTCGGAAAGAAGCTGCAAAAATATAACATCCATAGAAATTCCCCTATCGCATCGTTAAATATTTGAGCGTAACAACTTTTAAAAAATATTGCAATAACAGTAACAAGTAAGTATGTTTGCCGTTATTTTTTAAGAAGTAAGGGAGTACAAATGAAATCATTTGAAATTGACAATATTTACCATTTCAATAAAACAGACGTTAAACACTTCTATCTTTCTTTTATTTTCTCACTGAAACTAAGTAGTGTCTGTGATATGTCTTCTCTTTTAACACGATCAAAACAAAATAATCCATTATTTATGAGGTACTGAGGTCGTAACGGTCGTGTTAAGAGAGGGAGGGGTGGACAAGCAAAATTACGATAAGATATTACTGATAATGATAATAATAAAACGTAATTGTTGTTGATATTTACTTAGTATTTTAGTCAGGCACAAGGCCACAATTATGAGTAACCCAGTAAAAGTTCTAAATCACTATAGTATTAGCTTGGCGCAAAAATAATGTCGTTTTCTCACATATGTTACTATGTGAGAAAACGACATTATTTTTGAAGACTAGTTTTTCTGATTCTGAATCTGTACTTAGAATTATCTTACTACAAAAGGCTTTTGAGATATGTACAGCATGGCATTAATTCATGTTATCTGTATTGTTATGTTAGTAAGATATACCATCAAATAATAGTAATATCAGTAATAATTACAGTTGTTGTTGGGTCACTGCATTTGACTGGAAAAGCTTCTGATGGTCTCAATGGATTCCTGACAGCACGTGTTGGAAAATATTAGGTTGGTGCAAAAATAATGTCGTTTTCTCACATGTGAGAAAACGACATTATTTTTGCACCAACCTAATGCAAAGAAATGGTTGTTCAAGCACAGCGTATTATCTGTGTAAAATGTCTATGCGTTTGTAGATTTCCTTTTTATGAATGGAATTGTTTTGGATGAAAGTTTAGTAAAAAAGAAAAAAAAAGAGCAAACGTAAATACATGAGTGTGGCTGTTACTAAAGAAGGATTCCCCCACTTTCAAGACACGAGAAGAATCTATAGATATATAGTTTTTACCGGTGATCAATTATTAGGTTGGTGCAAAAATAATGACGTAATAATGTCGTTTTTTGACGTTAAAAAATACGTCAAAAAACGACATTATTACGTCATTATTTTTGCAAAAGAATAGTGTCAAGAGTACCTCTGGTAAAGACTTAAGGATTCAGCTATTTTGAGTGAAATGCAAGTAAAAATAAATAAATAAATAAATAAATAAATAAAAAAGAGACAAACAAATAAAACAAAACAAGTAAATGAAAGAAAACAAAAAAAAAAACAACCCGTAACAAAAAAAAAAAAAAGAAAAGAAAAAAAAGCAAGCAAGCAAAAGAATGCAAAAATTTAGAAAGAACAATTCTTACTTTGAATCACTTGGTTATGTCACGTGTCCTGTAACCCATTAGAGTCATAGGGTGACCATATGTGCTGCAACCATAACATCAGTTGTGTGTCTAAAGCAAGATAATCTGACGGAACCCATCCCTCTTCAGACTGATATTTGAGCTCTGAGGTTTCTAGCCAATGGCTACGCTGCTATTAATATCTAGCGGAGTAGTAGGGAAAAATGGCTACGCGACATATCCATCTTGAATCGGTGGGTATGTAAAAAGAATAATCCAACTGTTGCCTTTAAAGAAGTGAAGCATATAATCATGACAAGGGTAACAAGTTCCCTGAATAAATCACGAGTCCCGTAACCTATTATGGTCGTAGGAGAAACATATGGACTGCTGTGATAGCAACAGCGATGTGTCTTGGACAAGAAAGGCTAACGGAGCCAAAACCTCTCCTGGCTGGTTTGAATTTAGGATTATCCTTCTCATAGACTGGTGGTCGACCAAAGCTTTATGTCCCGGTCTGTCCTACTATAAGTTCAGGTTTGGTTTGGTCTGTTTTACGGCATAATTTACCTCAATGGGTTATTTAATGCTGACAAGATTTTTATTTACATTATTTACATTATTCGGACTATTGTCCTCATCTTTGTCGCCATATTTATCACAACGTTTCGGCCGTTGTACGCTCCGGCCTTCTTCAGATGGTTGGAATTTCGAACTGAACCCTTTATTTCGATCACTGGGGTAGACTGTTCTAGTTCCACGTGCCATGTTTGATGGATGTCAGTTATTAGAGGTGGTTCCATGCTCACTGTACCATGTGTCCTCAAGGACGCATGGCACAGTGGATAGAGGCGATGGTTAGATCCAGTGACAGGACGCAAAGAGTGTGAGTTCAATACCCGGTTAAGGCAGTGGAGAACTTTCAGAGAGAAATTAGCAGGAGATAACTAATAACTGACATCCATTAAACAATCCTTCTTAGCGCTTAGCATCTCGAGAAATTCATCTGACATCTACTCTCTTCCTTCGCATTTTGTTTTCCTCATCTTCTTCTATGTGCCGTGTCTTTTCAGAACATAGACGATCATGGCTCTCTACTATTACCTTTCTTTTTATTTATTAATAAATGTCATATGTTTGTTATTTCTCCTAAACCCTGTTTCGACACCCATTTACTTAAGCTCACTAAGTATGTTATGCGTTGTTTTCCTCTGTTCCTCTTGCCTTCAATCTGTCCTGTGAGCATCAGATTTTCCAAGCCTTCTTTCCTCATTATATTCCCCAAAAATTTCAACTGTCTCTTCCTGATGTTAAGTATAAGTTTCCTTATTATTTCCATTTCCATCATTGGTCTATGGTATCCTCCACATCCTTCTGTAGAGTCATATTTTTGTCGCCTCAAGTTTTCACTTCATGCATTAGGAGATGGTCCAGCATCCAACTGCCATACAGGAGGACTGATATTACTTAACATTTCGGTACGTTTTGTTTCTAATAAATTTTTTCTGTTTCTTAATACTATGCTTAGCTTTCGGAAGGCATATTTCGCTATCCCAATACGCCTTCAGGTCTCAGGGTCACACTTTCGCAGTTCCCAGCTATTTAAATCTTTGCACTTGTTTGATTTTTGGTATCTCTAGTTTGTAATACAGAAAATGAACAGTTATAGGAAAAAAAAGCATAATAACTGAACATTGAAAGAGTGGAAAAATGTCATGTGGACAGACGAGTTCAAATTTGAACTTTTTGGTAGTAAGAGGAGAATTTATGCGAGACGGAGACCAGGAGAATGATTGAATGAGGAATGTGTGGTTCCAGCAATTAAGCATGGTGGTAGGTCTGTGGGTCTTTTGGGGGAATGAGGGCTGGAGATCTGAGTCAGGTCAAGAGAATCATGAAAAAAAAAAAGAACAATATCATTCTATTTTGCAAAGACATGCTATATCATCTGGTTTAGATATAATTGGGAATTGAGATAGATAGATAGATAGATATGAACAGACAGCGAGATTATATATATATATATATATATATATATATCGAAAAAGAGAGAGATATGAACACAATATGATAAATATACTGAGAGATAGACAAACAGGCAGACAGGCAGAAAATAGATAAATATGAACAGACTGCGAGTATATATATATATATATATATATATATATATATATATATATATATATATAATTATTTATTTATTTAAAAATATGATTCTTTCGCTATATAAGAGTTCTCATGTTTCAAAACAAGAGTCGAAAACTTCAATATAATTATTTGAATTAAATTGAATTAAAGTATCAAGCTCTGTTTCATCTTCAAGCGAATTCCTACCACTAGAACTTCGTTCTACTATCAACGAGCTGACTGGGACACGTTCCGTGATTTCCTCCGCGATGTCCCCTGGGATGGAGTCTTTAAGCTCCCCGTCCAAGAATGTGCTTTTGAAGTCTCTTCCTGGGTTAAAGCTGGAATCGACGCTTTCATCCCATCAAGGAAATATAGGGTAAAGTCGTGCTCTTCCCCCTGGTTCTCAGCTGCTTGCTCAGCCGCCATCGCCCATAGGAACCACTACTTCCACCTATTCCGTAGCGATATGTCTGACTGCAATAGACGTCTCTTTGCCTCCGCCCGTAACGAATGTAAGCGTGTCCTCAACGATGCTAAGTCACTATTTGCGGCTCGGATGAAGGAACGTATTGCATCTCGCAAATTTGGCTCCAAAGATTATTGGCGTCTCTGCAAGAGCGTATTGAACAATTGCAAACCCTCTATACCTCCTTTATTCAACCAGTTCGAAGTCCTGACCTCCTCTACCGACAAGGCTGAATGCTTTGCTCGGAAATTTTCTTTCAACTCGACGCTCGACTCTTCCGGTGTACCCATACCCGACTTCCCTCTTAGAACTGAGGCCATATTGAGTGGGTTAAACATAACCCCATCTTTGGTACTGGGCGTTATCTCCAATTTAGACCCCAACAAGGCTAGTGGTGGAGACGAGATACCAGCCATTGTCTTGAAGAAATGCGCGCCTGAACTGGCGCCCGCCCTTTCTAAACTATACAACTACTGCCTCAAGGAATCTTGTTTTCCTGACTGCTGGAAGTCCTCTTCGATCGTTCCTGTCTTCAAGAACTCCGGCGACCCCTCTGACCCTTCCAACTACCGTCCTATCAGTCTCCTTCCCCTCTTCGGCAAAGTCTTCGAAGCCCTAATCAATACCGGGGTGGTTAACCACCTCACATCCCATAATCTGCTCTCAGACAAGCAATATGGTTTCCGCTTTGCCCGATTTACAGCCGATGTGCTTACGGCCATCACTGAAACAGTCTACCGAGCTCTTCAAAATAACGGAGAAGCCCGAGCCGTGGCACTAGACATCTCCAAAGCATTTGATAGGGTTTGGCATGCCGGCCTCCTTCGCAAGCTCCAGGTTTATGGCATTACGGGTCGATTATATAACCTAATACGATCATTCCTGTCAAACCGTAAATTGAAGGTCGTTCTCAATGGATTCTCCTCCAGTTCCTATCCCACGAACGCAGGTGTTCCTCAAGGCTCCATCCTAGGCCCCACTCTATTCCTTATCTACATAAATGACCTTCCTGACGCAATAACTTCCCAAGTTGGCATCTACGCGGATGACACCACAATTTATTCCTGTCTCAAAAACAAATCTAGTCTCGCTGACAAAACTCGCCTGGCCGTGCGTCTCGAAAAGGACCTCCAATCGATTGTGAACTGGGGCATGAATTGGCTGGTCAACTTCAACGCTTCCAAG
Source organism: Acanthosepion lycidas (assembly GCA_963932145.1). Classification (NCBI taxonomy): domain Eukaryota; kingdom Metazoa; phylum Mollusca; class Cephalopoda; order Sepiida; family Sepiidae; genus Acanthosepion; species Acanthosepion lycidas. The sequence goes on along the minus strand of OZ010600.1, from coordinate 16,890,591 downwards.
AAAAATCTGCTCTCTATTAATCACCACAGAGATCGTTCCCTTCCCTCCATTAGAATGTCTGACGCTCAACTTCTCGAGAGCAACACACTGCGGCTTCTCGGTCTCACGTTGACTGCTGACCTGAGATGGAATAAATACATTGAATCAATTGCCTCGTCCACTGCAAGGAAAGTTGGCTCCCTGAGCCGCGCCAGGAAGTTTTTCTCACCGGAGTCGATCCTCCAGATCTACAAATCAACAAATTGGCCCTTGCATGGAGTATTGCTGACATATATGGTCTGATGCCCCTTCTGTTTGCCTCGGGGTTATTGATAGGTTCCAGAGGCGGATATGCAATGTAGTTGGCCCTGCCCTGGCGTCTCGTCTACAGTCACTTTCTCACAGACGCGCCGTCGCTTCCCTCTGTCTGTTCTACAAATACTTTCATGGAAGTTGCTCCGAGGAGCTGCATTCGCTGGTTCCCAGACTTCATGAGTTCCAGCGTCTTACGAGGCTAGCATTCCACTCTCACCCCTTCACTGTCGAAACTCCTAAATGTAGCCGTCTCTTCTACTCTAATAGCTTCATGTCTCGCACTTCTGGCCTGTGGAACTCCCTTCCCTTTTCCTGTTCCCCTGTGAGCTATAATCTCCAGCTATTAAAGTGTAATGTCAATCGACATCTCCAGTTGCCTAGATCTATCCACTACCCTCATCCTTTCTTCTATCACTTTTATCTGATATTGCTCTAAATTTTCTGTAACCCCTTGCGTCCTAGTGGCTTCCCGCCTTGCTTGGAGTGAAATGCTTAAAAAAAAAAAAAAAAAATTTTTTTGTATCGAGCACTGTTCTTTTTAAAAATAAACACAAAAATAATAAAGAACTTCGGATTGTTTACCTAACGCGTTATTTCCTATTTTCTATATATTTTCAGACACACACACACATATATATATATATATATATATAGATAGATAGATATAGATATGAACAGAATATGACAAACAGGCAGACAGAGAGATAGACAGAAAATAGATAGATAGATAGATAGATAGATAGATAGATAGATAGATAGATGGATTACTGGATAAATAAATAATGAACCCAAACCGAAGAGAGAAGGAAAAAAGGAAACTGAGAACAGAGAAAACATGAATAGAAAATGAATGGAAATATATGAAAAAAACAATCAGACAATACATAGAAAAGAAAAAAAAAACAATAATCGTATACAAAGAATCGCAAACCTGAAGAAAATAAAATTAGCAAATAGTAAAAAAAGAAAAAGAAAAAAAAAAACAAACCTCAGTACATATATTTGAAGGACAAGTTGATTGTACATATAAAGATGGCGGACATATGTTGTTTGGTTAGGAAAAGAGAACTCATAAGGTGAATTAATTTTCTGAGAGTTTGTTTGCATAGAGCAACGACTAGTTCCGGGTTGGGTACAGTGATTGGATAAAACGTCTGGTCGTGACAGCCCCGGATAAAGCGACGGAAGATAAGACATCGAAGGAAGATGGAATCAGAACAGTTTGGAATGAGTAAAAATAAATGGAGAAGAGAGGAAGTCAATGGATTAAAGAGAGAAGGAAATAGGAATAGTAAGAATGGTATTACAAAGGAGAAAAGCGAGAGAGAGAGAGAGAGAGAGAGAGAGAGAGAGAGAGAGAGAGAGAGAGAGAGAGATATGAAAAACCTGTGATAGAAAATGGAACTGTGATAGATAATGAAGACACTGAGATCGATCGATCGATCGATCGATCGATAGATAGATAGATCTGGGCAGACTGAGATAGATAGGTAGATATGAACAACCTGAGATCGACCAATCTGTGATAGATAAATCGATCAGTAATGAAGAAACTGAGACAGATAGTTACAGATACATACATAGGTAGCTCTGTAGATAGGTAAGTAATAAAGAAACTGAGATAGATAGATAGATAGATAGATAGATAGATAGATAGATGGATAGATACATAGATACATACATAGGCAGGTAGATAGATAAATAATGAAGAAACTAAGAAAGATAGAAAGATAGGCAGACAGATAAACAGAGAAGGAACGGAATGTAAGAGACAGAACGATTTTTAAAGAAAATGAGAAGTGAACACTGAAATGCAACTATATCAAATAAATATTAGAAATAATCTTTTTTTTTTTTTTTTAATGAAAACGACACATTGCTTGCGTTTAAATCACACTGGAAACTTCGGTCCTCGGTTATTCATCGATGTTTAGCACTGTAGAGCCTGGACGTTACTTAGATGGGGGAAGTCTGGGTTTTGTAAGCATTAGAGGAGTAATGACCGGAAAAAAAATACACCCCGCCCTTTGGAATGTGGGAAAGATGTTTCGGATGCCAATAGACATTCTTTCTGGAGAAATGTCACAGTCAACGGCAAAGGGTTGCTGTCTCTAAAGGTTTCAAGCGCTAATTGTATTAAGTTCTCTTGGAATGAACCTGAATCGAACCATTCGCCATAAAGTTACTTCGCGCAGGCTGAAGAATGTTTGCAGGTGCAATAAATTTGTATATAATGGGTTTTATTTTATGCCTTTAGTACATTTTTGTTGTGCATTTGAGTTTAATTTTGATACTAAAACATAACAAGCAATAAGTAAATAGACAATAACTTACTATAATTAGTGGTGTACCGGTGTTGCGGGAGTATGCATGTTGTTGCTTGATTTGGGAAACACGTGTCTCCTGTAATGTTTATCCCACGACAAAATGGACTTGCATGTGTGTCTGGGTAGTAAAATACAAACAAAACTAATATATATATACAAACAAACGATAATGTACACTATTTACATTATTCGGACTATTGTCCTCATCTTTGTTGCCATATTTATCACAACGTTTCGGCCGTTGTGCGCTCCGGCCTTCTTCAGGTGGTTGGAATGTCGAACAGATCCCTTTATTTTGCTCGCTGGGGTAGACTGTTCTAGTTCCATGTGTCATGTCTTGTGGATGCCAGTTATCTCCTGTTAATTCCCCTCTCCAAGTTCTCCACCGACTTAACCAGCTATTGAACTCACACACTTTGGGCCCTGTCACTGGATCTAACTAACGCCTTTATCCACTGTGCCATTTGTCCTTGATAAATAACAAAGAAATAATTTAAAATGTGCGCAAATTCCAAGCAATGGTTCGTAAATATCGTGTTTTTGGGGTTGGACTGTAATGAAGCATTTTCTGCTGAAGTCTTGCATTGATATCAATATATATTTTCTTCATTTCTTCTGCATCTCCTCGGTATTATGTTAACAGAAAGTTTAACGTTAAGTCTGAAATATGAAATTACATGAAGTAGGTTTTGGTGTCAAGTTGAAATATTTGCAACCCTCACAGACGAGGATGAAAGATGTAGGATTTTGATCCGATAATTCGCTTATTAAAATGTTCAAATTGAAGTAACAATAGTATGAGCCAGATATACTTGATAACAAGGTAGTTCGCATCTTAAAAAATTAGGCAAAATTGTCTTATAACAAAAATACTATAATACAAAGTTTTCTACGACAAAAATTCCTGAGGCGAGTTTTCCTACGGCAAAAATGTTTACGGCGAATATTCCTGGAACCGTTTATTTGAATGAGATCCAGGTTGGCGCAGGTAGATGCAACTGCTGAGACTTTCATGGCAACTAGCAGTTAGAATAAAAAAAAATGCTCTTGGATTATTGGATTAGTAGAATCTCAATTTCTAACCAATCAGCAGCTTTCCCACTTCTTTTTGGTAACCTAGAAAATTCTCCCGGAATGAATCAAGCGAGCTGAATTTCTAAGTTATTAAAAATAAACGCGGATCCTCTGATTGTCTAGAAATTGTGATTTGTCGGGATTTCAAGTCCGACTGTTTGGGGAAGGGGAATGTAGAAAAAAATTAATTGCAACTATTATTATTTGAAGCGAAACTCAGCGAAGAAAGAAATTCTTACGAATTCTTACTTGCCACTGGTGTAATCTCGCGGTTTTGTGTAAAAAATTGCTACAAAAACACTATATGTAGGCTACAAGTAATTCTTGTAGAAGTAACGTTGGAAAATAAAGAGTTAAGGATCTTATTAACAGTTTCGGTAAAACGTCCAGTCAACTTTGAAAGAGAACCGACGGTCGCAACTAAAGAAGAAAAAAAATACTGCTACTACATTTGGTTAACTATTTCTTGCATTTTTACATTTCTTTCGAACAAATGCAAATTTTGACTCCCCTTCGATCAGATGGCGTCAATTGGAACTCATTTTAAATTTTCAGTGAAGACGAAATATAATGGAAGATATTCTTGTCCAGATTACACTTAAATTTTCTCATTTTCTTCCCTCCCACTGAGTAGTTTCTACAGATTCTATTGATTTGAAACTTTTATTCTATAAAGACTTTGCTTACAATGAATTCTTTTCTTTCTGTAGTACATCTTTTGTTGCGCTCAATAGATTTTTGTTTAACTTTGATACTAAAGCAGAAAAATACTAAGTAAATAAGTGAATGGATAATGATCTACTGTAATGAGTCGGTTTGGTAGAATGAGATTCCTGTTGGTCTAAGTAGATACAATGGCGGAAGAGATTCATCCCAACTGGCAGTTAAAATAAAAAAATTCACTAATTTTTTTGTGTCCCCGGATTGAATCACTTGAGCTATTAGGCTGGTGCAAAAATAATGACGTAATAATGTCGTTTGTTGACGTATTTTTTAACGTCAGAAACGACATTATTACGTCATTATTTTTACACCAAGCTAATAATTTTCTAGGTTACCAAAAAGAAGTGGGAAAGCTTCTGATTGGTTAGACATTGAGATTCTAATTAATTGAATTCAAGATTTATTCTTTCCGGTAGATGTGTGCAGATCCCTATGCGCAGAAACCAACTTTTATATGTGATATCTGTGTTTAAGGTTTTAAAAATCCTATTGTTGTAGTTACGTCGCCCGTTCTATGTTATGTATGTAGGTAGTGATAATTCACTACATACGAAACTGGACATAGACAGATTGCTATATTAGCTAATAAGGACAGAGTAAAGTTAAACCAAGAACCAGGTACAAAAGCAAAAAAACAAAAACAAAATGGTGTGTTAAAAGGAAAATTTTTCTTGACGCTGCCATTACTATGTACAATATCGGTAATTTCTTATTTTTTGTTAAAAGCTAATTTTAGAATTTTAATAAAACGCGTATGAAACTAAATTAGATATGTTCTCAAGAATTAACAACAAAAATGTTAACAATTATTTATTTATTCAATTGTTTATTTTGTGGGGATTCACTCACATCATAGCACAGAAATTAGTTATCACAGATATAAAAACATCCTTGACAGAAAATAAAACGGACACAAATAACAGGATAAGCATGGTAAATTGTATGTTAATTTCCTACAATTTATATATTTTTTGTGTGTATTGGTGTGTGTATTTTTAGTTAGAATTGTTTTATGGTACATGCGATAAAAGAGAGAATTTACTCCGTAGTATTACAAGCCATATCACAGACACGTGTTGCTCGTACCAATGTTTGTGGCGAAGAGATTGAATCGAACATGTTTTGGCGGGATGTCCTTATTTCTGACAAGAACAGTTTTTGTTGCATGCTGGAAGTATTTTCATTATTTTTTATTTAATTTATTTTATACAGCATTTAAATATTGTTTTATTTTATTTTATTTATAATTTTCATTATTATTATTATTATTATTATTATTATTATTATTATTATTATTATTATTATTATTATTTAATATTTTATTCTTATTTATTTATAATAATAATATTCCTACAATTTACAAGATGTGTTAACAATAACAACAGTTTTTACAAAAGTATGGAATTTTATTTGTGAATTATAACAAATGAATTATTTATTTACAAGATTATAAAAATATTCTTACAGTTCATTAAAAGAATAATTTTATATTTACAAAATTAAAAATATGCAAATAAACAATACTGAAATTTTTATTATAAAGAAATATATGTGAAAATAGATTTTATGCATAAAATTATAAAAAGTGTCTGAAACTGTAGAGGAAAATTTAAACAAACATCCGACGAATAATTGTAATTATAAAATTTGAAAAAAAAAAAAAAATTATATGCATTTCTTTTATTCACTTTCTCCACAAATATTCGCTAAAACAGGATGAAAGGAAAAAAATGTAAAAATTCAGTTTCATATGTTATGGTTTTATTAAAATTGGAAGAATAGCTAACATAACTCGAAGGTGTATATGTAATCACGGTGTTAAGAAAAAAAAAGTTCTTTTGACACATCGTTTTTTTTTTCTGCTCGATTCTAAGTTAAACCTGGCCAAGCATAGTTTGTCAGTAACATTTTCTGACAAGAATTAATCTTGGCCAGTGAGAATTTATTTCTGATTTTTAATGCAGAACCTACCGATAAAGAACCCAAATATGTTCAAACAACTTTCAAGGGGAAAAAAATTTAGTGCTTTCAAAAAAAAAAAAAAACAAATAAAAAAAATAAAAGAAATAAATAAAAAAAATAAAAGAAAGAAAAAAAAGAAAGAGAAAAACAATAAATCTATAAGGGGACTGGGAGGGGGAGAAATTGCGTAGCGGTTATTTTAGGAAGTAACTGAAAACGGAGCCTAAACCTTGGTTACATATAACTGGTTTAAATCTATAATAGCATACATACTCATTTTTGCTGATATGAATTAGTGTAAATAGCATACAATATGAATAATTCAAATTGTAGGAAATGATGATGATGCGTAAGAAAGCATTCTGGCCTATTTTCCCTGAGAGTAGTGTTGAAATAATAATAATAATAATAATAATAATAATAATAATAATAACAACAATAATAATAATAATAATAATAATAATAATAATAATAATAATCGCTTACGGAGATAGGACCTGTTACAATTCTATGGGACTACACCACAATACACACTGACAGAACAATCAAAGGCAACCGCCCAGATATTGTTATTAAAGACCACAAACAAAAACAGTGCCTCCTTATTGATATGGCAGTCCCTGCTGACTGCAATGTATCTTTGAAGATATTCAAAAAGCTGTCAAAATACAAGATCTTGAAGCAGAAATCTCAAAAATGTGGCACATGGGAACATCAACAATCCCTGTTGTAGTTGGAGCCCTAGGAATGGTTGGAAAAGATTCCAGTAGACTAATCGAAGGGATTCCTAGAAGTCCATGCTTCAAAGAGATAAAAAAATTGTTCTGACAAGTACAGCCCACACTTTACGAAGGGCTTTATCTATGTAATTTTTTTTTGTCAGTGGAAAATGTCATGCTGCCATTTCTAACCTTAGGTCCCTGGGCGGGACCCGGAAAGAAATGTGTAGACGCCAGAAATCAAAGGAAATACTACTACTACTAATAATGATGATAATAATAATAATAATAATAATAATAGTAAATGAGACTGAAGTGTTAATTCGTGCTGCACGGGACCAGGGCACGCTGGTTTGCATGCAACTACCAAGCATCTTGCATAATAGTATGGACACAGAATACAGGTTCTGTGACCAATAAATTGAAAGTGTTGATCGTTTTATGTCAGGATTCCCAAAACTCTCACCCAATGAGTCCAAAAATCGTCATGACGTGGTAGGCCAATAACTGCGGTGGAAGATCTGCCATCACGAAGATATAAAAGACAGCTGTAGACTGCTATGAACATCATCCTGAATCTGCAGTTGATGGAGCATATGTTACCATTCTCTGGGATTATTCAATCCACAATACAAGCAAATTGCTCAGGCAAGACAGAAAAGAAAAGATTTGCCCACATGAGCGTACCAAGTTAGAAAAAGATCATTGTGAAAGTTTTTGAAAAACTAACCAAATAAAAAGATCTGGAGATGGAAATAGAAAAAAAAATGTAGCACTTAAAAACTAAAACTGTTTCTATTGTGGTTGGAGCTCTGGGTCTGATAAAGAAAAGAATTCAAGAACAAATCAACTCAATCTGTGGTGCACCACCTCTCCAGGAAATTCCAAAAATTGTTATGAGAAGCTCAGTCCATATTCTTTGGATGGATTTGTTCGTTTAACTTTTTTTTTGTTAATAGTTGTCTTTTGTTTAATTAAGCGGAAACAACAAAAATCACATGCTTCGATTGCCCTAAGTAATTTATACGGATTTATTTAAAATAATAGTAATAATAACAATAAAGTTGGGTATACCTCCTAGGTTTGACACACTGTCCGTCTTCGTTCCTGATCGGGATTAGTGGAGGAGCATAATGCCGTTTGTTGAGAGGCTTGTATTTTTCAAGGCGTTCAAATGCTATATAAAAATATAACGATCAATATTATTTTATCTGCAATATACCGGTAATGTAACGGTTAGCGATTTATATACGGAAATCGTCGAGCCGTGTTCGAATTCCAGCTGAGTTAGTTACGTTCATGCCTTGTATGAGTCCATCTCTTCACCTCTAGTACCAGCTATACGTAAAATAGCATGGCTGACTGAGATTTCTTGCCTTGAAGTGGCAACCATTATCGGAGGAAAATTTTGAATCCCAAATCAGCCTGAAGACGGATGCGCTCACTAAACATACTACTGCTGTTGTGGCTGATGTACATGTGGTATACTAATGGTCCTAAAGGGTTAGGAGAGACTTGCTGTGACGTTTGTTTTACTTAACCCGAAGAAACAGAATTTTATGTAACTACATCCGTCATGAGAATATATGAATTTTTCAATATATTTAATAAATCTTACCCAGAATGTTATAGATTACATAATTAGAATTAAATTACTTTATAATAAAAAAGGAAAGACTATATTGAATCCATTATTAGGTCACCTGCTAAGAAAGTTGGTTCACTGTGTCGTGCGAGACAGTTTTTATCACCAAAATCTATATTATATATCTATACGTCCATCATTCGTCCATGCTTAGAATATTGCTGCCACGTATAGTCCGGCGCCCCTGCTATTTGCCACGAGCTCGTTGATAAAATACAAAGAAGAATCAGTAATATTAATGGCCCCGATCTGGCGGCTCGGGTTCAGTCACTTTCCCACCCTTGAGAGGATGCCTCTCTGTGTCTTTTCTATAAATACTTTCATGGTAATTGTTCGGATGAGCTCTTCGTTATGTTATGGCTTGTATAGAGTTTTGTTAATTTTTGTAAATATTCATTGGGGTTTAGATTTTTAAATTATTATTTTATCCCCCTCCCCCACAGACAATGAATTGTACATATGGGAACTACGTAGGACTTTCATAGAGACTATGAGGTATTATGGTGTGTGTAATAAGAAATGTAAGTAAGAATGCGTTGTTTTGGTGTTAGGAATATTATGGTATGTTTGGGTCAGTGTTTATGGCTGGGTAAGTTTAATGTTAAGACAAATGAAGACTGTTACCCCATTCCCCATTTTGGCCTTGTGCCACATTTTGTATTTTAACAAATAAATATCGCTTTTCGCTATGATATCAAGACTTTTTAAATTTAAGAGCAGTACTGTACTGGCACTGAGATCTCATCAATTTAAAGTTGAGCTGGCTAGATGTACACGTAAATTCTATGCTAACAGTTTCTTTTCTTGCACTTCTCGATTGTGGAACGTCCTCACGGTTCCATGCTTTCCAGCCAACTTTAATCTGCAAAAATTTAAATGCAATGTCAATCGCTATCTACTGTCCTGATTACTCTTTTCTCTTGCCGCTCATTATTAATATTTCTATTCCTAATTCTTCCTGTAAGCCCTTGTGTCTTAGTGGCTTTACTCCTTTGCATGGGGTGATATCGATTTAAAAAAATACTCCGATGATCGCATCACACGCACAAGATTTTCATTTTTGCATAGAAAAATTTAAATGCAATGTCAATCGCTATCTACTATCCTGATTACTCTTTCCCCTTCCCGATCATTATTAATGTTTCTGTTCCTAATTCTTCCATACCCTGTAACCTGTTTTTGGCTTAGTGGTTTTACTGCCTTGCATGAGGTGATACCGATAAGAAAAAAGTATTTGCTGTGTGAAAGTATATGCCATTGTAAAAATGAAACAAAGTTTCGCCGTTTTTTTAAATATTTTCTACACGAGAAAACACCGGTGATATAAACAGCTCATGACGGTTATATGACATCCGTTTTCCAGGATGCTCTAAAGAAACTCATAAATTCTATATATGTTTATTCTTAGCCCAGAAATATTCGGAAAATGCAACGATAAAAATCAAATGCAAAGAGGAATATTTTCTCTTATCATCTATAGAAACAAAATGCACGAACGCATGTGTATGAAAATGTATTATTGCTATGCTAAGTCACTATCTATCTATCTATCTATCTATCTATCTATCTAGGTCGGTCTTTTCGTATCTATCTATCTATCTATCTATCTATCTATCTATCTATCTATCTAGGTCGGTCTTTTCGTATCTATCTATCTATCTATCTATCTATCTATCTATCTATCTAGGTCGGTCTTTTCGTATCTATCTATCTATCTATCTATCTATCTATCTATCTATCTATCTATCTATCTAGGTCGGTCTTTTCGTATCTATCTATCTATCTATCTATCTATCTATCTATCTATCTATCTAGGTCGGTCTTTTCGTATCTATCTATCTATCTATCTATCTATCTATCTATCTATCTATCTAGGTCGGTCTTTTCGTATCTATCTATCTATCTATCTATCTATCTATCTATCTATCTAGGTCGGTCTTTTCGTATCTATCTATCTATCTATCTATCTATCTATCTATCTATCTATCTAGGTCGGTCTTTTCGTATCTATCTATCTATCTATCTATCTATCTATCTATCTATCTATCTATCTAGGTCGGTCTTTTCGTATCTATCTATCTATCTATCTATCTATCTATCTATCTATCTATCTAGGTCGGTCTTTTCGTATCTATCTATCTATCTATCTATCTATCTATCTATCTATCTATCTAGGTCGGTCTTTTCGTATCTATCTATCTATCTATCTATCTATCTATCTATCTATCTATCTATCTAGGTCGGTCTTTTCGTATCTATCTATCTATCTATCTATCTATCTATCTATCTATCTATCTAGGTCGGTCTTTTCGTATCTATCTATCTATCTATCTATCTATCTATCTATCTATCTATCTAGGTCGGTCTTTTCGTATCTATCTATCTATCTATCTATCTATCTATCTATCTATCTATCTAGGTCGGTCTTTTCGTATCTATCTATCTATCTATCTATCTATCTATCTATCTATCTATCTAGGTCGGTCTTTTCGTATCTATCTATCTATCTATCTATCTATCTATCTATCTATCTAGGTCGGTCTTTTCGTATCTATCTATCTATCTATCTATCTATCTATCTATCTATCTATCTAGGTCGGTCTTTTCGTATCTATCTATCTATCTATCTATCTATCTATCTATCTATCTATCTAGGTCGGTCTTTTCGTATCTATCTATCTATCTATCTATCTATCTATCTATCTATCTATCTAGGTCGGTCTTTTCGTATCTATCTATCTATCTATCTATCTATCTATCTATCTATCTATCTAGGTCGGTCTTTTCGTATCTATCTATCTATCTATCTATCTATCTATCTATCTATCTATCTAGGTCGGTCTTTTCGTATCTATCTATCTATCTATCTATCTATCTATCTATCTAGGTCGGTCTTTTCGTATCTATCTATCTATCTATCTATCTATCTATCTAGGTCGGTCTTTTCGTATCTATCTATCTATCTATCTATCTATCTATCTATCTATCTATCTAGGTCGGTCTTTTCGTATCTATCTATCTATCTATCTATCTATCTATCTATCTATCTATCTAGGTCGGTCTTTTCGTATCTATCTATCTATCTATCTATCTATCTATCTATCTATCTATCTAGGTCGGTCTTTTCGTATCTATCTATCTATCTATCTATCTATCTATCTATCTATCTATCTATCTAGGTCGGTCTTTTCGTATCTATCTATCTATCTATCTATCTATCTATCTATCTATCTATCTAGGTCGGTCTTTTCGTATCTATCTATCTATCTATCTATCTATCTATCTATCTATCTATCTAGGTCGGTCTTTTCGTATCTATCTATCTATCTATCTATCTATCTATCTATCTATCTATCTATCTATCTAGGTCGGTCTTTTCGTATCTATCTATCTATCTATCTATCTATCTATCTATCTATCTATCTAGGTCGGTCTTTTCGTATCTATCTATCTATCTATCTATCTATCTATCTATCTATCTATCTAGGTCGGTCTTTTCGTATCTATCTATCTATCTATCTATCTATCTATCTATCTATCTATCTAGGTCGGTCTTTTCGTATCTATCTATCTATCTATCTATCTATCTATCTATCTATCTATCTATCTAGGTCGGTCTTTTCGTATCTATCTATCTATCTATCTATCTATCTATCTATCTATCTAGGTCGGTCTTTTCGTATCTATCTATCTATCTATCTATCTATCTATCTATCTATCTATCTAGGTCGGTCTTTTCGTATCTATCTATCTATCTATCTATCTATCTATCTATCTATCTATCTAGGTCGGTCTTTTCGTATCTATCTATCTATCTATCTATCTATCTATCTATCTATCTAATGTTATTTCTTTCATTTTCTCTCTCTGTATATCAAATCATGTTTTTATCTATCTATCTATTATCTATCTAATTTTATCTCTCTCGTTTTATATCTCTCTTTCTCTAATCCACTTTCTTTCAAATCCCGCTTCTATCTATCCATGTATTATCTATCTCATCTTCTTCTTCTTCTTCTTCTTCTTCTTCTTCTTCTTCTTCTATCTATCTAATCTTGTTCTTATCTCCTTATATCTAATCTCTAATACACCCCAACACCCACCACATATATATGCCCACAATCTATCTATATATATCGATCCATTTGAGTTTTGTGATACATTTTAGTTCTCTCTTTTTTCTTTTCTTTATTTCCTTCTATTTCTTTCTTTCTTTCTTTCTTTCTTTCTTTCTTTCTTTCTTTTTTACTTTCTTTCTTTCTTACTTTCTTTCTTTCTTTCTTTCTAATCTTGTTCTTATCTCTCTATATCTAATCTCTATCTAATACAAACTCATCACACACACATACACACATTTATATACCCAATCTTATCTATCTTCCTATCTATTAGGTTGGTGCAAAAATAATGACGGTTTTTGACCTTAAAAATACGTCAAAAACCGTCATTATTTTTGCACCAACCTAATATCTATAAATATATCGATTCATTTTAGTTTTGTGATACATCCCATTTTCACTTTCTTTCTTTTTTTATTTCCTTCTTTCTTTCCTTTTTCTATTTCTTTCTTTCTTTCTTTCTTTCTTTCTTTCTTTCTTTCTTTCTAATCCAGTTCTTATCTATTAATTTATTACCTATCGAATGTTCTTATCACTCTCGCTCTTTCTACCCGTTCCCGTCTCATTTTCTTTATTTATGGAAAATAGCACGATAATTCCTTCATCTTCGGACACACACGCACACACACAAGCAAACAAAGAGGAGGAGAAGAAAAATTGATGATTGGGAGAAAGGGAGTTGTTTTAATGAAAACGAGAGATTAAAACAATGAGTATTGAATGTAGACCGACATCCTTCTTGCGAGTTGATATGTAGTGCTCCGTAGTAAAAAGGGACAAACTCTTTTCCTGATTGGATCGGGAGAAATGTCGAAAAAAAAAAAAAAAAAAAAAAGAAAAAGAAAGAAAGAAAAACCATCGTCAAGAAATCAATAATGAATTAATATAAACCGCATAAAATATGAATAACTACACGTGTAGATGATGATGATGATGATAATACATAAGAATGAAATTTGACCCATTTCACCTGAGAATAGATTTGAAATGATGATGATAATTATGATGATCATGGAGTTTGGTGTGGGCTCTAGGGTCTGACGCGCTGTGCATCTCTATTCCTGAGCGAGAGTAGCGGGGGAGCATCATGAACGGATGACTAGAGGACTGTATTTTTTAGTTTTAAAGGATAAGACAATCGAGGCGACTTGGGGGATATTCAGTAACATTGAATTCAACACCCATTGGCGACTGTCTGTTTCATGCTATACGCAGTCGTCACGCCATGTGCATTGTGTTTTGCGCGACTTTTTATATGTACAGGTCGGTAATGGATTGTGAGTATTCTATTGCATTGTGGTTAATCTGCTGTTATATTCTAACGGTTATTTTGATGGGCGTGGTTTGTTAATTTGATTATTATTTACTTACCTTATTTACTTATTTATCTGCATTATTTTAATTGTTTTTGTTTATTTATTTTCATTTATTATTGTTCGTTTTCAGTTTTCAATTTTTAATCAAAATGTTAAAAAATTGTTTTCGTGTCTGGATTTTGAGATAAGTCCTGATGGTTTAATTGGAAGTTTGGTTTGTTTGTGAAGGGAATTATAGTTATTTTCTCCTCCAGACATAGTTTACAGTTGATTGTTGTAGGCTAAGGTTGTTATTTCCATGAGATTTTCGGTGAGATTTTTTTTGTTTTTAATCTCCCAGACATGTTTAGAAAGCATTCTGCTATTCGCGTGTTTACTATTTGTAAAGGATGTTTTGTGTGCGTAGTTTCTTTGTTTTCAGGATCCTTCAGCTACTGCTATGTAGATTTTCTTCGTTATCTGCACACACACACACACACACACACACACACACACACACACACACACATATATATATATATATATATTTATTTAAAAATATGATTCCAACATGCTACATAAGAGGTCTCATGTTTCAAAAACAAGAGCCGAAAACTTCAATATAATTATTAGAGTTAAATTGAGTTAAAGTGAGCTCTGTTTCATCTTCAAGCGAAATTTTTGGGAATAACTTATTTCTGAAATTTACGTGTTTTAATAGTATATTTACAATTGAAATCAAAAATCCCATGGTGACAGCCATGGTGGATTTTTAAAATAGGGAGGGGTGTTGCGTGTTAATAATTTGTATCAGTATAGAGTTACTTTCATAGATGTCAAGTCAGGGTAAGGTGCGGGTGTCTGAATTTAAAGTGGAAGATGTTTTCAATCAGTCAGGTTTATTTGTCTATGGAGATGTATTTATTTTTTTATTTTATTTCTTTATGAAAGGGTTTTGTGTATATAAAAACATTCGTAACATTTGTTATTTGACGACTTCATAAAGGGCTATCATTTTTTGTAGGGTGTTAAAACTTTTTATTGGGGCCATGGATTATAAAAGTTAATTTATTGTATGTTAGTTTTTAAGCTAAATTATTCAATGCGTGAATTTGATGATGTCGGCAAAAAACCGTTAACTCATGTCTATTGTTTAATAGATTTTTATTATTTAGAAACTTGATAATGTGCAGTTTCTCATGGAGGCACAAAGGGCATGGGTCATCCCAAGTTTTATAAGTTCTAGTCCTGTTTATAATTTTCCAAATTTTGGTTCTAGTCCTGTTTATAATTTTCCAAATTCTAAATCCAATGGAAGAGGGTATATGTTTGATAACTGAAGGGGGATGGTTGGAATTTGGATGTACGTATATCGGATTGGAATTAACCTTCACATATGGTTGGAAAGAGTTGCTAGCAAGGTCTAGGGTGACGTCTAGAAAATCCACTTGTTTAACATTAGTAGTGACTATTGTCCTAAGACCTAAATCCTTAAATAGCCTATGGATCATTTTCCTAATACGGTCTACCTTAATTTTAGTGGAGTTTTTAACAACTAATAAGCCATCATCTCTATACAATCCTACACTATCGAAATCTAGACAATCAAAGGATCTTAAATTATACAAAAGAAAAAATCCAACCAGGTCAGAAGCTTCAGCAGAATCCAGAGAACCCATCGAAATGTCAAAATTGTCTGGGTCAATGTCTGTGGATGTGTGTGCATGCATTTATGGTTGTTTATGTGCAAGGAAAGTGCATTCACTTTTAATTGTGTATGTATGTACGTGTGTGTTGGTTTCCCTCTCCCCCCACTTCCTTTTTTTTTTCTTCATGAACGACCGTGGAGATGTTCTCTGTCTCGTCTCTTTTGTGTGTGTATATATATATATATATATATATATATATATATAAATATGTCTGGGTGCTTATATATTATAATCTGATTGCGTTTGTTTTACGCGTGAGTTTAGGACCACATTCACACACTCTTAGGATTAAAATGTATATATTGTCAAAGGACCGGATATAAAATTAGCTAAAGTAACTTCAATGAAGAAATAAATTGAATAACATATATATTTCTTTTCTCCTCAGTAATTTTATAGTTGTAAACTTAATAGCGATTAAATTTTGATTTTGAAATTAGCAATTAAATTTTATCATATAATTTAGTAATTATTGGTTAGAATAAATTCTTTTTTAATACTACCCATATTTTAAACATCTGAATAGATATTATAACATGACTTCGTTGTCAAGCTTTTTGAATTTTCCTATACTTGTATTTTGATTGGTCCATCTAGCTTTTGTAACAACGTTTTCCCCTTGCGAAGGATTGTTAATTAATTTGAAACTTTTAAAACCATTTATTTTACATTCAACATCATCACTTGATAAGACACCGAGTGTGTTGAAACAAAATGGCTATTTTTGTAGTGATTTTATAACATATTTATGTTAAAAAAATTTTTGAAATAAATAATTATATCTGCTCTACTTGTATTGAGCACTTTTTAAGAATAGTAATTGTTGGTTATTGGAATTCATCACCAATCATATACTTGGATATATATATATATATATATATATATATATATATATATATATATATATATATATATATATATATATATATATATATATATATAACCTATATATAACCTTCCCTGCCGTGTGCCAACGGCTTAGGGGTAAAATCTCCGGCTGACGCCAATTCAACCGGGTTTCGCTCTAGCTAGCGGACGTCTAGCCACACTGATGAGCTGTGATACAGTCTGTCTGTGGATGCCAATATATATGTATATATATGTGTGTGTGTGTGTGTGTGTGAAAGAAAAAGCGAGAGAGAGAGAGCGATAGGTGAGCGAGAAAATGAAAGAGAGTGGAAGGGCAAGAGAAAGAACGAGAAAAATTTAAACACATCCACACACACACACATCAAAGTTTGTTATAATCAAATGATCGATGTCTTAAGTTGGAAATTCGAATTTTATTTTATCATTCACTTTATGACCAATATATTGCAGTTAATGTGCATAGACTGTGAATCCGTGAACGCTTTCCACCTAAAATATTGCTTGAAAAGCAATTTTAGATTATCCATGCAAGCCATTGGTTCTATTTATTCACAACGCCTCTTTAACGAGAAATACGAATCATCTATAGAAGGCTTCAGAGAAACAATTTGCTAAATATTTGCAAGCGCTTTGCTTTGGTTTGGTTTGTTTTACGGCATATCAACCTCAATGGGTCATTTAATGCCGACAAAATTTTTTATTGCTGGTAATAATTTTCTTTTCAAAAATGTATAGCTGGTAATAATTTTTTACAAAGTATTTCTGGCATTAAAACCTATTTTTACACTTTCATAGTGTTTTGACCCCAGTTTGGAGGTTAACTATTTGCCCATAGCTGGAACCCTAACAGGTACTACCACCCCGGGTCAGGGTGGACTTGGGAACACCAGCAGTTCAGAGGTGGTTCCACGCTCCTCAAAACCTAATCAGAGGCCTTGCTGTTGGACGTAGTTTATCGTAGACGCGGATGTAGTTTATCGTCATACCGAGGACGGATATTTGCAAGGGATTGGAATCCATATAAACATCAATCATATGCACTGGTGCGATTATTGAAATTAAGCAAAACATTATTTTTTTTTAGACGTTTATGTTTTAAATGGAGACGGTAATTACGAACTTTATTCTCTCATGAATTTAATCATTTCTCGATAAAAATGTTTAATTCGTTGTCAAGATCTTGATTTTTATTCATATCTTTATTCTCTCATGAATTTAATCATTTCTCGATAAAAATGTTTAATTCGTTGTCAAGATCTTGATTTTTATTCATATATATATATATATATATATATATATATATATATATATATATATATATATATATATATATATATATATATATATATATGTTCAATGTTTGTTCTTTTATATACAAACAGGGCATCAGATTTGGGATTGGCATATGTTTTCGGTTTATCTGGATTCGAAAATAGCCGGAACACTGGGAGAAAAGGGGAAGAAGTAGAGAGGAAAAAGAGAGACATGGAAGGACGGAGAGAAAGAGGAGAAGAAACAGTGAAGGGGGGAGAAAGAGGAGAGAAAGGGAAAGGTAAGAAGAGGGTAGGACGGAAGGATAAAGAGGAGATGGAGGAAGAGAGAGAAGCGGGGTGAAGAAGAGAAAGGGAGAGAAAAGAGAGTGGGAAGGAAAGAAAGGAAGATATAGAGGAGAGAGAAATAGGGAATGTAGAAAAGAGGGGATTAGAGAGGGGAAGAGAAGTAGTAAAGAGATGAGGACGGAAAGGAATGGAAAGAGAGATAGATAGATAGATAGATAGAGAGAGAGAGAGAGAGAGAGAGAGGGTGAAAGGGAGAGGGAGAGAGAGAAGGGGTAGGCCCTGAATACTGTAGACATTGAGTTATTTTATTTTCGCAATCCAACAATTAAGTACGAAGGAAAGACATGGAAATGTTAGAGTTCCACTCCTTATCTATATCTATAATTCTCAAAATGTGTGTGTGAGTGTGTAAGTGTAATTGGATATTGTTTATACGTTTCTACAGTTTTCATTCGATTTCGATGAAATTTTTTTGTTTGATAGATAATTCTTCTGTACCGGGTTTGAGTCCAAATTGGTTGTAAAAATTACAACCATGAAGGTGAGAAATCGAAAAAACTGATTTTTTACACTTTGCGCAAAAATCAAAGGCAAAGTTTAATTTCTGTAAAAAACAAACAACAAAAAAAAAACAAACAAAAAAAAAAACAAAAAAACAGCGTACAATCAATTTAGAGAGTTGAAATCTTACGCAAAAGATTATTAGAATTATAATAAAAAATTATATTATAAATAAAATTATCGCATGTTATTATTATGATGATCCATGGAAGAGGTTCCTTCTTTGCAAGAATGAGAAAAACAAATACGGCCGTTTTTAGGGCCAGCCCCATTCAAATTGTTAACCGGCCCCATTTGGATGTACCTCAGTTGAACCCAAATGTTGTTAATAATATTGATTTTCGGGTGGATTGACTTTAAACTTAAACTGCTCCAATTGAACGGCAAAAATTGCCAGATATGAAACACCCGGTTGAAAACGGTTTATACTGCTAGTTATTCTTTAAGACAAAGTTTGACGGTTTTTAAACAAAATATATTTCCTAAGACGTTGTTGTAAATCAATATCTGATTGAAAATAATGAGGTGTCGTATATTTTATCAAGATATATATATATATATATATATATATAT
>OZ010600.1:16836162-16866162 GCA_963932145.1 Acanthosepion lycidas | reverse complement strand
CCAGTGAGGATCGAACTCACTACTCAATTGCAATTGATCTAATAAAACAAAATTGCTAACTATATATATATATATATATATATATATATTTATTTATATATATATATATATATATATATATATATATATATATATATATATATATATATATATATGCAACAAGCCAAATTCAAACGTCAAAAATAAATAAAAAAAAACAAGAGAAAATGAGTGAAAGAAAAAGAAACAAAACAAACAGAAACCGAGAAGAAAAGAATGCAAAGACAGACAACGATGTAAACAATAAAAGACAAATATGCACTATGTCTAAATGAGCAAGACAAAGCAATTATGCTATGCAACTACGACACGACTCAAAACGAAGCAAAATTAAGACCGCTACTTGAATTTCACGCTACTGCGATCGCCTAGCGATCAGAACGCAAATGAACAGGAGAAGAACGGAACATTTGTATTAACAGAATATAGATGGGGGGGGGACCATGAACAGTAGTCGCCCATTTAAGAAAAAAAGAGGGTTCTGAGTCTCTCTCTCTATCTATCTATCTATGGCAGTCTGTTCTTATCTATCTATCTATCTCCTCTTTTCTTTTCAGAGACTGTTCTTATCTCTCTATTTCTATCTATCTATATATCTATCTATCTACTGAAATGAAAAGAAGTCAAAATATTCAATCTATCTATTTATCTATCTGTATATATATATATATATATATATATATATATATATATATATATATATATATATATATATATATGCACATGTACAGGTTGTCACAAAAATGTATCCGCCTTTTCAATAATTATAAGGTCAGTGTTAATTAAAATTCATTTCATTTTTAAAATTTAATAGAGTCTATAGACATTATTTTATTGTTTCGTTAACGCCTGTTTTCAAACTGACTTCCGTTCTGGTCCAGACACCGCTGACAACGCCAATCAATGGAATCGTAAACATCACCAGACATTTCGTTTCGTATTTTTGTGTATTCTCGTTCAATGGCTTCTCTGAATTCAGCAGCTTTCATAGCATAGACTTTGTCTTTTAAGTATCCCCATAAAAACAAGTCAAGTGGTGTGAGGTCTGGTGAACGCGGCGTGTATTCTACGAAACCCCTTTGTCAAATCCACTTGTTTGGCAAAATCTCATCAAGGTAGGATTTAACTACTGTTCGGTCTGGATCATCGTCATTAATAAACATGGATTAATCTTGGAGTGTAACTTTTACATTGACACCGCTTCAAAATGAGTTGGACAGACGGTTTTGAAATACAGTGTAACCCGGATATAAGATAGTTGGCGGGACCGGAGAAGAAGTCTCTTATATCCGAGTTTCTCTTATATCAGGGTTTCTCTTATATCAGGGTTTGGTCTGTTTTGTTTAGGTAAGTATGGGAATAATTTGGGACCAGATAACATCTCTCTTATATCCGTGTTTCTCTTATATCCGGGTATCTTATATCCGGGTTACACTTTACCTACCTAATGACTCGCTTGCCGCACAGATTTTCTTGGACTTTGCTGTTACATTTTCAGTACGCCTTCTTGCATTGTGGGGCTTGTCGATATCCGTGGTCTTCTGGAACGCTACCTGCGAACATTCTGAAGAGTTCCACCGGCTTCAAATTTATCTCTAATTCGAGTGATGGTAAGTCGTGTTGGTAGACATGTTTGAAACTCCCCCACCCAAACTGTTTTTACACTTCAACAGCGTCTTCACACTTTTAGTAGCATTTTGGAATGAATTTCTTATCTTCAAAGCTTAGTTTGACTGCCATCATTAATTCTAATGGGTTTAATCTGGATAGAAAAAAACAAAAAACTAAGCTATTCGCTGTTAAAATGCGTATCCGGTAAATTGCTCGAAAAATAATTTCTCGAACTATCAATTGCTCGAAAGGCAGTTTGCTCGAAACCTGTGTTTAAAAAAAAAACTACATTGTTTCTAATATTTACTATAATATAAAATAATACAACTTTATTGTTGTTAACTGAACAGTTAAAATTAAAGAACAACTACATTTATATAGCAGGTCTTTTTTTTTTCTCGAAAGGCAGTTTGCTCGAAACCTGTGATTAAAAAAAATAAAACACGTGCTAAGCATTTCCTTTTTTTTGCACATTTCACATTTCCAGTAAATCTTATTGATCACTGTTTTGTCCTTAATATATAGAAAAACATCCAAAGACAACTTCTTTCCTTTTACGCTCTCAACAAAAGTTATGTCCATCACTAGGATTCGAGATCTCCAACATTTCTGAAATAGAAAACAAATATAGAAGAAAAAAAAAAAAAAAATCAGGACTGCTAAAGTTGAGTGTTGTGGCTTCTTTTATATCCAGTTCCGTTGACGTGTCGTGAGACGGAGCAGTTTACGTGGTGCTTCAAGCTTCGAAATTATTTCGAGCAATCTGCCTTTCGAGCAATTGATTTCGAGCAATTTACATAGATCCGTTAAAATGTGTATACATTTTGTGGGGCACCTCTATGTATATATATATATATATATATATATATATATATATATATATATATATACAGGGTGTCCATAAAGTTCGTGTGCACTTTAAAAAATTTATAACTTTATTTGTATTTGCGATAGAAATAATCTGTAAAAAATGTTATAAAGTTTAATGTACCTATTTTTAAGTATAGCTAAAATAACTAATGTGATTTCAGGCATTACTGTAAATCAGTTGGCAAATATTTTCCGTGAACTGCAAAATCGTATTACCCTTTGTACTGCTAATGATGGATGACACGTGGAAACTTAAATAAAATTTCAATAAAACCTTAAAAAAATATAGATTTACTTCTTTCTAATCCTTTTTACAAATTATTTCTATCACAAATACAAATAAAGTTATAAATTTTTTAAAGTGCACGCGAACTTTATGGACACCTTGTATATATATATATATATATATATATATATATATATATATATATATATATATATATATATATATAATAACCAAGACAATAGGAAAACTAGTTTTGTCGACGCGTTTCGTCCAATGTGGAGTTTTTCAAGGCAAAAAACGAAATTAATTTATTGAAACAAAGTATCTATAAACAAATGTCATTAGTAACTAGAAGAATTTAGAAACGCTATTGTATATTCAAATGCTATTGTATATCTGAAGAGAATATTTTCATATGTAGAAATATTGTTTGTATTGTTGTGTTGACGGATTTAACAGTTTTCTTTTGATTTCTTGATATATTTGATATTTTGTTTCAATAAATTCATTTCGCTTTTTGCCTTGAAAAAGTCCACATTGAACAAAACACGTCAGCTAAAAATACAGTTTTCCAATTGTTTTTTTCCTTTTATATACATTGTCTTTTCTCTACAGGTTAATTTCCGAGAAGTTTTACATATACTTTTTACTACATTTTCTGTTTATACGTTATTTTTATAGATGCAAATATTTACGTAAATATTAAATTAAACAGTATTAACTACATTTACCAGGTTGAATGTACGAGACATTCCATAACAAATATGCGTCCTCCGAAAATAACGTATAAGGAGAAAATAATTGTCGCACTTAGTACATTACATAATATATGTCATTTGTTTATGTTAAGATATGCTTCGAGCTGATATGAGCGTACGAGAAAAATAATGGGAAATTTGTTGTTTAAAAACAGTAATTTGACTTTACTAACCAGACGCTTCCTCTGTTGCTAAATGGTATAGCATGTCACGATATATGACGGTTTCGTGTAGGATACAGGTTCTATTCCTGTCGGAGGACACATATTTTCTATGAAAATTTCTCGGATGTTCATGGAGGTAAATGAAGTTAATACTGTTTATGATAAACAGAGCATTTACTTGTACTTGCTTGTACTTGTATCTATGAAAATAACGTATAAACAGAAAATATATTAAAATAATTGCCGGGCTTAGTTCATTTCATAATATATGATGTCATATACGAATTTAAATCAAGTTATTGCTGACTTTGTACAACAATGGAAGATGAAAGACTCCCATTGCTTACTGTGACCGCGCAACTAACAGCGGCGCATTTCTTTGCTTCCTGTTTAACAACTCATAGAATCAGATTCCAAAGTAATGAAGGTGTTGGTTAGTTTATGAGTCAGTCAGTCAGTGGTTTGTTCGTTTAATAATATTGACCTTGTCTGGTCACCCACAAATTAGATTGGCTTTGGGCGTCTTTTTACTTGAAGCAATTTGATTGGTCGGTTATGGGGCGATTATGATTGGCCTTTTTTTGGGGCGGGTGTGCTTATGTAAAGGGTCAGTTGGTAAAAATTCTGCAACTTACGCTGGACACTTGTATCAAAGTTTTCCAACTGATAACTCTCTTTTATTGTGTGTACTTTGTATCTAATAAAGTCGTACGACTGGCAGCGTTTGGTGCCCCGAGGTTAATGAAGTCAGTGTTCGATATTAACCCGACTGACCAATTATCTGGATTGAGTACGAATGCTTTGAGCAAATCGAGTATTTACATTCGATCGGATCTTGCGTGTCGTGACTGCGTATATATATATATATATCTATATATATATATCTATATATATATATATATATCTATATATATCTATATATATATATATATATATATATAATCTCATAGTTAGGCATCGAGTATTCATTCAAACAAGTTTGATTAAAAAGAATCGAGAAGGTCTGTTTCATTTCTTATTGTATTTTTCCAATTTTTGGATAACCTATTGTGTATTGTGCTTGAAGTTGTTTATGAAACTGTCCAAAGTCAAATTTTGCTATTTTTGTTTAAGTACTTCCGACTTTCGCAGTCATTATCAAGAACCAATGTGGTGTCTGTGTGGCAGTTAAAAATCCTTTGTCTGAATCCTGGTATTCTTTGGGAAGCTCAACGTTTAAAATAGTCTAGCGTGACATCATCTTGTAAAAATACGTATCACTAACATATAATTCATTAATGTTACTGTGTTATATATATATATATATATATATATATATGAAGAAATATAGTCGTAAGGTGTGCTATATTTATGGGATAAAGTGCTCAATGTTAATATTTCCCTTTTACGGATATATGTCTTACTTATATCTCAGATTTTACACACACACGCACACACACACTGATATATATATATATATACGTACATATGCTAATCGATATCACCTTATGCAAGGTAGTAAAGCCAATAAGACACAAGGGGTTACAGGGTGTGGCAAAACTAGGAACAGAAACATTAATAATGAGCGGGAAGAAGAAAGAATAATCAGTGTCACCCCATGCAAGGCAGTAAAGCGACTAAGACACAAGGGGGTTACAGTCTTTGTTATATCTCAGATTTTACACACATGCATGCACACACACACACACACACACACACACTTATATATATATAAAGCGTTTGATAGGGTTTGGCATGCCGGCCTTCCTCGCAAGCTCCAGGGTTTTGGTATTACAGGTCGATTGTTTGACCTAATACAACCATTCCTGTCAAACCGTGAATTTTCAACGGATTCTCCTCCAGTTCCCATTCCACGAACGCAGGTGTTTCTCAAGGCTCCATCCTTGGCCCCACTCTATTCCTTATTTTCATCAACGACCTTCCTGACGCCATAGATTCCCAAGTTGGCATCTACGCGGACGACACTACAATTTACTCCTGCCTAAAAAACAAACAAACCTTGTGTCGGTGACAAAACCAACCTGGCCGCTCGTCTTGAAATGGACTTCTAATCGGTTGTTAATTGGGACAAGAATTGGCTGGTCAACTTTAACGCCTCGCAAACTAAACTACCCTCTATTAATCACCATAGAGATCCTTCCCTGCACCCACATTAAAATGTCTGATAGTCAAATTATTGAGAGCAACTCTCTGCGTCTGCTCGGTCTCACGTTGACTGCTGACCTGAGATGGAATAAATACATTGAGTCAATTGCATCGTCCACCGCGTGGAAAGTTGGCTCTCTGTGCCGCGCCAGGAAATTTTTCTCCCCGGAATCGATATTTCAAATATACAAATCAACCATTCGCCCTTGCATGGAGTATTGCTGCCATATATGGTCTGGGGCACCTTCTGTTTACCTCGGAGTTCTTGACAAGATCCAGAGACGGATATGTAATATAATTGGCCCTGATCTGGCATCTCGTTTACAGTTGCTCTCTCACAGACGCGTCGTCGCCTCTCTCTGTCTTTTCTACAAATACTTTCATGGTAATTGCTCCGCTGAGCTGCTTTCACAAGTTCCCAGACTCCATGAATTCAAGCGCCCTACGAGGCTGGCATCCCGCTCTCACCCTTACACTGTAGAAACTTTTAAATGTAACCGTCTCTTCTATTCCAATAGCTTCATACCTCGCACCTCTCGCCTGTGGAACACCCTTCCCAATTACTGTCTCCCTGAGAGCTATAATCTCCAACTATTCAAATGTAATGTCAATCGACATCTCCAGTTACCGTGATCTATCCACTATCCCTCTCCTCATCCTTTATTCTATCACTCCTATCTACTCTCGCTCCAAATCTTCTGCAACACCCTGCATCCTAGTGGCTTCACGCCTTGCTCGGAGCGTAATGTTTGTATATATATATATATATATATATATATATATATATATATATATATATGTGTGAAAATATTGTAGAAAATAGGAAAGAAACTGGTTTGGTAAATAATCCAAAGTTCCTTAGTATTTTTGTAATTATTTTTAAAAAATAGTGCTCGATACGAAAGTAGAGCATAAATATAATTATTTATTTAAAAATATGATTCCAACACGCTACATAAGAGGTCTCATGTTTCAAAACAAGAGCCGAAAACTTCAAAATAATATTTGAATTAACTTGAGCGAAATTCTTTGGGAATTTTCCCAAAAAATTTCGCTTGAAGATGGAACAGAGCCTACTTTAACTCAAGTTAATTCAAATATTATTTTGAAGTTTTCGGCTCTTGTTTTGAAACATAAGACCTCTTATGTAGCGTGTTGGAATCATATTTTTAAATAAATAATTATATATATATATATATATATATATATATATAATGCTAATCGATATCACCTTATGCAAGGTAAAGCCAATAAGACACAAGAGGTTACAATACAAGGTACAGAAGAATTAGTAACAGAAACATTAATAATGAGCAAGAACAGGAAATAGTATTCAGGAGGACAATAGACAGGGATTGACAATGCACTCAAACATTTTCAGATTTAAGTTGTCTAGAAAGCATGAACCCAGAAGTGAGCTCCACAAGGGAGAAGTGCAGTAAAGGAATCTGTGAGCACAGAACCGATGGCCAGATCCAGCCGGCCCAACTGTAAATGGATGAGATCTAGATGCCAGTCCATTACTGTGCTTAAATTCAAACAATCCAGGTACCACAGTGAAGACCCTATCCAAAAAACTACCATGAAAGCATTTACAGAAAAAAAAACAAAAACAAAAAAAACACAGAGAGGCAACACTACGGCGGCGGGAAAGTGTCCGAAGCCGAGCAGCCAGATCAGGTCCAATAACATTGCTGATTCTTTGAATTTTATAAAGGAGCTCAATGTATTTACCTTGAGCTCCTTGATAAATTCCAGAGGAACGGAGCCATATGCGGCAGCAATATTCTAAGCATGGTCGAATGGTAGACTTATAGATATGTAAGATATATTCTGGAGAGAAACATTGTCTTGCACGTCACGGTGAACCAACTTTCTTAGCAGCTGAGCTAACAATGGATTCAATATAGTCTTTCCACTTCATGTCAGCTGAGAACAATAGCCCAAGAAGGCGCATTTTTCTGCAGGTTAGCATCTGCCATGACTGATGGAAGGCAGAGAGGGGTCTCTTAGATGATTATTGGAGAGAAGTTTAGTTTTGGAGGCGTTAAAGTTAACAAGCCATATTTTAATCAAGGTTGTTTTGGACATCGGTTGCCATTTTTGACCTTGTCAGCCTTACTTATTGAGGCTGGAGTAAATGTATGCGTCATCAGCGTTGATACTAAGTTGAGAGCTGGTGTCATCTGGAAGATCATTAATGAAAATTAAAACAGGTAGAACCAAGGATGGAACCCCGGGGGACACCTGCATTAGTACGAAAGGATCTAGACGTGTGGCCATCAGGATAACCTTCATTTGATCATTTGATAGGAAAGACTGTATCAATTCAAAAATGTGATCGGTGACACCGTAACATTTCAGCTTGTGGAGAAGTCCTGTATGCCAAACCCTGTCAAAGGCTTTCGAATTCTACAGTTCGGGCTTCAACGTTTTTGTCTAGAGCATGATAGACTCTTTCCACTATTATCATCATAATATCAGCAGTTGACCTGGAAAAATGAAAGCCATATTGCTTGTTAGAATAAAGGGCCTGCGACGAGAGATTATAGACCAATTCAGCAAAAAAAAAAAAGTAGAATGCACATAGGGCTATAATTGGAAGGGTCAGACGGTTCACCAGAGTTCTTAACTGGAACAGCAGATGATGACTTCCGCAAGCAGGAAAGCAGGACTCAGCGAAGCATTTATTATACCATTTAGAGAGAACAGGAGCCTGTTCGGGAGAACGTTTCTTAATGACTATTACAGGGATATCATTGGGTCCACATACTAAGGGGATCTAGGTTAGAGATTATATACTTCTGATTTTCCAACCAACTCCTTATATAGGCCACAAATAGGCTCCAGATAGCAACCCAATTTTTTTAATTTGCATGGAAGGAAGCTACCTTCCTCATTGACCCAAA
Source organism: Acanthosepion lycidas (assembly GCA_963932145.1). NCBI lineage: Eukaryota > Metazoa > Mollusca > Cephalopoda > Sepiida > Sepiidae > Acanthosepion > Acanthosepion lycidas. The sequence continues at coordinate 16,857,440 of OZ010600.1, read as the reverse complement.
ATTCCAAAAGTATATCTTTCTTTTTTGAAATCTGAGAACCAAATTTTTCACAAGAACAAACCGTCCGCCTTATTTTAGTGTTTTTTGTTCGAGCCATTCTAGTTTTAGAAAGTTCAAAAACAACATTTCTTCTTCTTCTACTTCTTCTTCTTCTTCTTCTTCTTCTTCTTCTTCTTTTCAGGATGTTGGCGATCATGGTTCTCAATAATTTCATGCCCTTTGTAGCTCTTAATAAATCTTCTAAACCTTGCTTCACATTTATTCTCGCTTTCTTTCCCTATCTTCTGTATGAAGTCTTGTAGTTTCCTTTCCATATCTGCTATCAACACTGTGTCATCTGCATATGTAATATTGTTAAGATTGTGGCTGCCAATAATGAATCCCGGTCAGTCAGTTATGTGCCATGCATGATACACGCTTAGGCGATTATGTATCGTTCGATATTTTTCCCGCAGTAGGTTGCCATTTCTTTCTGTGGTAGACCATTTCCCATCCAAGGCTATAGAACCCGGTCTGTTCTGCTATTTACCCATAGCTAGGGGTAGGGAAGATGAGGATTCACACCTTTCCCAAAGGTATTAGCATGTAAGTGAATATAATGGATTCGACTGGAATTCGAACTGATCTCCGATTCCTCAATCCGTGCTGCTAGGACTACTAATTCTCTCAGAATCATCTTATTGCCTAGGCAGAATAGCTCCGGTGAGAAGAGACATTTTTGTCTCACATCTCCCTTTTTTTTGTATATTTACTGAATATCCAGGCGGTTTGCTCCTAGTATAAACTCTGGATTTTTCAAATATCGTTCCCAGTTCCAATTACATTATAGCTTCAAGCGACTGAAACCTTTAGGCCTTAAAGAAGTTGTTGTGTTGCTAGCTGTAGGCTTATTTGTATCAACTTAGGATGAACACAATTCGAACCTTTATATATTTTATCTACTATTTGATAACCGTAAATGTAAAACATGGCCAGTGACTACCAGTGATATATTTCGATACATGACATTTGAGGATGCGTGACCACCATCTTGAAATCCTTTCTCTGTTGTACTAGAGAGTTCCGATTAAGGGACATAACAAGGTTCCCATTTAGGGAGTGAGTTATCGCCCTTGTTATATGACGTCCGTGATAACAGAAGTTAAACCATCATCTGTTCCTGGAGACTGGCGCTGCAGAATCAGTAACAAAGAGCTTTACTAAGTAAAAAAAAAAAAAAAAAAACATCGCTTAAATAGGCAACATACGTAACTAGAAGGAAAAAATAATAATATAATCAAGATATTGACTATTTGCACTACCTTAAACGAAAGGTTATGAAGGAATTTTCAATTAATATTAAAAGGCTCAATAACAGTTAGTGGACTTGAAAATCTATTTTCCTGAGAAAAACTGCTCCAAGAGAATGATTTTATGAATTTCAACCGACACCAATGCTAACTGTTGGACCAATGAATGCCGCATGTTTCTTTATAGGGAAAGGGTTAATTTTACCATTATCAGGGCACGTGGAAGTCTTGATTCTCAAAAAAATGTTAATCTTTGGAAGGAGTTAAGACATCCAAACGACAATCAATCTATATATAAAATTCTCTGACTTCCATTAGTCCGTCCGCCACACTCTCTAAAATAGCCTACAAATTGTGGGGAGAAGTGCAGACAGGTAAGGGGGTATAAAGTACAGTTGGTTTTACAAGGGTACGTAGCTTAGTCTATCTAACTATATATAAAATATTAGTCCACCTATTCGACACACCAAACAGTCATACATTGATCGATTGAAGCCAAAATTTGGAGGAAGATTGCAAACAGGTAGGGGGTTACATAGTATACTTGGTTTTACTAGGGTACGGAGCTTAGTACAATAAATTTTCCTTAATTTTTTAGGAAAAATTATAAGTTTTATTATTTAACATCAAAATACTCCCACTACTTTAAAAACAATTTAATGATTAATAAAAATGCAATATTATTTTTTTGGATATTTTTTTCTTTAAGTTTTTATATACAAGAATCCATTTTCTATTTGCGATAACTGTAAACAAATCACAAGACCAAAAGCTTCAAAAAGTTTGAATTTGGTTCCAGAAAGAAATATTTACGCATGGCCAGTTGTATGTTACATGCTCAAGAGTAAGAAATGCTAAGGATTTATAATTCGCCGTTAAAGAAGAAAAAAAATTTTTTTTTAAATCTATTGTTTACCATGAAAGCCTATAAAATTAAATGAAATTAAGTAAATTATTAAACTGCGAATTAGGGCTTTTGTCAAAATATTTTTCCAATCAAATTAGTTTATTCAAATTTCATCGATTGGTTTGCGAAATTGATTGAAATGTAAAGTTTGTAAATCTCGACAAAAATGTTAGCGTTATCTTCCACAATACTAAATACTGTGATTCTTGTATTATTAAGATCAACACGAATAATAAGGTAATCTTTTGAAGAGACTTATCATTTGAATGTGTAATGAAAGTCATAAAATACGACTGGTGAAAGAACACAGTACACAATGTCAAATAATGCTTCTACATAGCATTTCTACCAATGAAACCAATATAAATATAACAAAATAGTACTTTTAAACAGCGAAGAAGCCATCTAAGGACACTTCAGCTCGAAATGATGGAGTAGTGGGCAGGATGGGCTTTTCCGTTTCCGGTGTTCTGCAGGCACTTTACTTCGAGGGCAATTAGCAGATTTCTACACTTATCAACAGAAGCAATAAAACAAAGAAGAAAAACAAATAGATGCACACATAAAATTAGTACACTCATACACACATATGTGCTTAGGTACATATATACACATTATTTATATACATGTGTGTATTAATTCATATATGTATGTATGTATCATATAATCCAGTCTAGACGGATGTTTATAAAAAGTGGATAGCTGTAAAAAGAGAAAGAAGGAAATTGTGAAAAGGGAGAAAGAAAGCGAGTGAAAGACAAAATAAGAGAAAGAGAGAGAGAGAGAGAGAGAGAGAGAGATTATGAGAATGTTAAGTTAAATGGAGAAAGCGAGAAATTATCTATCTATCTATCTATCTATCTATCTATCCCAGTCTGTTCATATCTATCTATCTATCTATCTATCTATCTATCTATCTATCTATCTATCTATCTATCTATCTATCTATCTATCCCAGTCTGTTCATATCTATCTATCTATCTATCTATCTATCTATCTATCTATCTATCTATCTATCTATCTATCTATCTATCCCAGTCTGTTCATATCTATCTATCTATCTATCTATCTATCTATCTATCTATCTATCTATCTATCTATCCCAGTCTGTTCATATCTATCTATCTATCTATCTATCTATCTATCTATCTATCTATCTATCAAGTCTAGTCTGTTAGAGAAATAGATAGATAGAAAGAAAGAGGTGGAGGTGGAAGGTAGAACTCTTGATATAGATAAAAAGATAACAAAGATGATTTCGCGAGGATACATGCAAACAAAATTTGATTGAAAATAATTCGATGCCCTCACTTCACACGGAGAGACGTAGAAAAAAACCTCTAAATTACTCCCACTCTCCTACACACACACACACACACACACACAAACACACACACACATATATATATATATAATTAAATAAATAAATATAAATACATGTATGTGCAAGTGTTCACACACACACACACGTATATATATATATATATATATATATATATATATATATATATATATATATATATATGGTGTAAATGAAGAGTGATCAATAAAAATAACAGAACTATTAAGTATGTATTAATAAATATACATAATACGCTGACAGTACGAATCGGAGTTTCATGCACTGTGTAATCATCAGTTGGGTATTATGTATATTTATTGATATATATATATATATATATATATATATATATATATATATATTAGGTTGGTGCAAAAATAATTTCGTTTTCTAGCATATGTTACTATGTGAGAAAACGAAATTATTTTTGCACCAACCTAATATATATATATTAGGTTGGTGCAAAAATAATGACGTAATAATGTCGTTTTTTGACGTTTAAAATACGTCAAAAAACGACATTATTACGTCATTATTTTTGCACCAACCTATATATATATATAAAGAAACGGCACAAAACAAAACATAAATATTAGATTTGAGAAGACACTGTGAATAAGAAAAGGAAGTAAATAGATTAAAAGATGGAAGTTTTGAGATTGAATTGTCGACCTCCTAGCTAAGTAGGCCTCCACTCTTTCAAATGTTGGTGAAAACTGAATCAATAGAAAATAAAGTGATTTATTGTTTATAAAATGGGAGCTGGAATTGGCGAGAAATAGAGTCGAAATGTTATAAAGAAAGAACGAACCAAATGCAAACGTAAATAATATAGATACTTATACGAAGGCAGATCAATAAGTCTGTAGCCTGGAACTGAATTTTGATCTGAAATTTCAATTGGATAATATCTGTCTATATCTTTGAGATGAGGTACTATGATTACTTGCATTATTTACATTATTCGAACTGTTATCTTCATCTTCATTGTTTCGGCCGTTGTACACCCTGGCCTTCTTCAGGTGATTGGAATTTCGAACCGAACCCTCTATTTCCTCCACGTGTCATACCTCTTCTGGATGTCTCAGTTTTTTTCCCTTTACCTCAACTGTCCAAGTTTTAGTTCACCACTTCTGTGGCCTGGTATTGAACTCTCAACTCTTTTGGCCTAGTCACTGGATCTAAACAACGTCTTTATCCACTGGGCCATGTGTCCTTGAGGACAGTCTATCCTGGTGGACGAAATAGAGATTTCAGTTCGAAATTCCAATCCCCTGAAGAAGCCTGGAGCGTATAATGGCCGAAACGTTGTAAATATGGAAACGAAAATGAGGATAACAGTCCGAATAAATTATACTAGAAATCATAATAGCTCATCTCAGAGATATAGTGGCTGAAACGTTGTGAATATGGCAATGAAGATTAGGATAACAGTTCGAATAATGTAAATAATACAAGTAATCATGATACCTCATCTCAGAGATATAGAAACTGAAACGTTGTGAATATGGCAATAAAGACGAGGATAAGAATCCGAGCAATGTAAATAATGCAAGTAATCATAATACCTCATCTCAGAGATATAGAAGCCGAAAGGTTGTGAATATAGCAATGAAGATGAGGATAATAGTCCAAATAATGTAAATAATGCAAGCAATTGAATAATATTTGGATTAATATTTATTAGCGAATTAATTCCCTTGATACGAAAGAATATTGTTAAAAAATATACTATCTTCCGTAAAGTAAATGCCTTTTTTCTCATTATACTAAGGACTTATTCATGTAAGTACATGTTGACCTAAGGAGATTATCTGTTGTGAAAAATAATTGATTTATTCATCATTAAACTGCAGGCTTAGTGATGTACCTATGTACACGCAAAGGAATTAGTGTGTATTGACAAAGAAGAAGCTTATGTTGAAAAATAAATATTTGTCGTCTAGCATAAATGGTATTTTCATCTTTAAGCTACAGACTTACTGTTGTGTCTGAATATTCACCAATGTATTAAATTCATTGTCAAGGAAGATTATGTTGAAAAATAGATGAGTGTAAAACTTGTTCGATTACCATCCCTTGCTTAATAAAAGGTCACTGCGGCAACATTTTTTTTAATTATCCCCCACCAGTGACGATTTACAGGCGGCGCGAGATTTGAAAGACTTGATCTCTTTCTCGGTGGCTTTTCGTAACGAAAAGACATTCATTTTCGCTCTTGCAAAACGTGAGTAATCAACTGCAGCCGCTTAAGAGTGCTTTGAACTTTTCACATTTCATTTCTCATGTTTTCTTTTGTAAAATGTCCTGTGAATATACTTGTTAATATTTCTTTGTTTTATTATTCCTTTGGACTTATACGAGTTCAATAAAATTGTTATCGGGACAAATGTATCAGGAGCTTATAACTTCTCATCATAATGAAATAAAATGAGAAAGCAACTTACAAAATATCAATTATGAACATGGCCACATTGTGCTGACTGTGTTCGGAAATTAAAACATTCTTATTGCTATAAAAAAAAAACCAACTATATATCAGACCAAAAATCCTTGATAATGTCTAACTATCCAAAAACATTTAATTTCAAAGATCATTTGGACAGTTACAGACTCTATGTCCCAAAAAGATATCACCTGTCCGAATGCAAGAAAAATATAATAAAAAATTTAATCCCAGTGTCTTGTTCGTCGTCTTCTATGAAACCTGCACAAAAGAGTGACTTCTGCCCAAATACAAAATTATATATATATATATATATATATATATATATATATATATATATATATATATACTTGTTTAATACACATGCACACATTTTTTTCTTTTGTTTTGGAACTGATGAAACCTAGAAATGCGAAACTTAATTTCTTAAAAACTTTGTCGGGATTATATACCCTATTTTAAACCAAGGCACAGGCACAAACACTCACACACAAGCATGCACACACGCACGTGCATGCGCACACACACATTTATATATATGTATGAATAAAGAGAAAAGGAAAACTTATTTTAACTAATGTCTTTCATCCTCTGATGGACTTTATCAATTAAAAGAGAAAGTAACTTACTTAGACAGAAAATTCTCGGATGTGCTGCTATCGTATGTCATCAGAATATAAATCTACGCCCCGGATTTTTTCAAATATCTCCTTTCCTTAAAGAATTACCTCTTTTCCATTCCAACATATATGACAAAAAAAAAAAAAAGTTACAAAAATTAAAAGAAAACGGCTAAAAAAATAACCTGCTTTTATTTAAAATATATAATACATAAATTATAATTTATTTTATAATACATAAATTAAAATTTATTTTATAATACATAAATTAAAATTTATTTTATAATACATAAATTATAATTTATTTTATAATACATAAATTAATCCCAAACTAAGATACTTTATTTGTGAGCGTTTCTTACATTAAAAAATTTTGAAATACTAACATTTTAATTTTCATTTATAAATACTTATTGCAAAATAAAATTATCACATTTGCCTTGATGAAGTTCATCAGGTGAAGAAAAGCGTAGGCTAAGTTAAATTTTCCTTTTGTCTTTTTTGTTATTACCTTTTACAGATATATTTTTAGATATATCTGAAATTTTACATGCACACACATACACACATATATATAATCTATTTGTTTAAACGTTATTTTTAATGGATACTCATATCTGAGTAGAAGCTCTGTTTATATTATTAAACAGTATATACATGCATATATAGAGGGCATCAATAAAGTTCGTGTGTACTTTAAAAAAATTATAACTTTATTTGTATTTGCGATAGAAATAATTTGTAAAAAATGTTATAAAGTTTAATGTACCTAGTTTTAAGTATAGTCTTTGAATAATTCTTTACCACAAAATTTGCAACAATTTTTAGATAAAGTAAAAAAATATTTTCTTTTTTCCAGTATTACCCTTTGTATTGCTAATGCTGGAGGACATGTGGAAACTTAAATAAAATTTCAATAAAACCTTAAAAAAATACAGATTTACTTCTTTCTAATCCTTTTTACAAATTATTTTTATCGCAAATACAAATAAAGTTATAAATTTTTTAAAGTGCACAAGAACTTTATGGACACCCTGTATATATATATATATATATATACATACATACATACATACATACGTATATATATATATATTTACATACAGACATACGTATATATATATATTTACATACATACATGCATATATATATATACATACATATATATATATATATATATATATATATATATATATATATATATACATATTAGGTTGGTGCAAAAATAATGACGGTTTTTGACGTTAAAAAATAGTCAAAAACCGTCGTTATTTTTGCACCAACCTAATATATACATATATATATATATATATATATATATATATATATATATATATATATACATATATATATATATATATATATACATATATATATATATATATATATATATATATATATATATATATATATATATATATATATATGTATAGAATCCCCAAAACTTATCAGAAGTACCTTGTTAGACATTTATAATAAAACATGTATTAAAGAGACAATGTTATCCAAATCTACACATACACACACATATATATATATATAAATATACTAGTTTAAAATCCATCCCGTCGGGCGGCATTTAAGCTATCTCCTGTGAAGGGCTTTTGATTGGGCCTTTGGTTTGATCAGCAGTTTGAGAGTCCCTAAGTCTTTGTATATTCTCACCAATGAAAGCTCTCCTGGCTGCTGTTTGATCTGGGTTTTCATTTGTGCGGAACATTCTTTTCCTCGCTGCAGCCTTGGCTCATTTGATTGCAATCTGGTCCTCTGTTGGTGGAGATTTCTTTTTGCGAGGCGTATTGCTGCCGTATGCGATAGGCAACAATAAACTACAGAGAAACTCAAAATTGATCGCTGCATTTAAAGACAATTTGATGTACGTAGGTCCTTACTTATTTTCATTTCCTGGGTGACTTTCGCTGTATTTCGCAATTAATTTCAATTATTCGCCAATTTATTTCCAGGTTTATAAAAATTGTTATCGTAAAAAAGAATTAATCGCAAAAAATCACGTAAAAAATCGCCAAAATCAATCGCAATAATGCAAAATCGCGGAACAAAATTGCATTAAAGTTTTTAATTTACTCACAGAGTCGGCCTGATTCCAAAATGGTATGATATCTTGGGCTACGACCTCTAGGAGTGAAGTTGAAAAAGTCTGACACAGTGGCACACTGACTTTCACATTTATTATATAGATATATATAACAATTTGACAGATGGAAAACGTTTTATTGAAAGTAGATTTGATTACGCGTTTAAATGTTATATGAATTTCTTGCTTTCCGGCCATTCTGAAAATGAGATGAGAATTTACCTTTAATCCGATACAAAATAGATGGGGATAATATTTACCAACTTTCGACATCAACTAAGAATTACAAAGAAAAAATACAGAATAAATATTAATGGCTTTTTAAAAAGTCATTCATCTTCTTTCTTCTTCAATCACGAAAAACATCAGCTTAGTGGAAAAAGTAATATGTTTCATTACTTAAGCATACGCACAATTACACACACACGATTTTTTTCTTTCGTTTTTGGATCTGATGAAGCCTCGAAAGGGGAAACGCGTATTCAAATCTAGTTTCAATGAAACGTTTTCCATTTGTCAAATTTATTTAAAATTTTGACGGGATTCTATCTCCTATTTTAAACACCCCCCACACCTGTATGTATGTGTGTAAGTAACAATTTCTACAGAAGGCTTAGATACTACACTCTGATCCTTTGTGGAAGATCGGGAGATAAGGTAGTGAGCGCGCACAAAAAAAAATCTGGTTACATTTCGATCTGTACATAATTCTGTAATTTTTGACGGGCACTCAGCTAGAATATGTATATCATATATATATATATATATATATATATATATATATATATATATATATATATATATAACATTGAAGTCAATACTCAGAAGCGACAAACTGTTTCATGCTAAACGCAATCATCAGGCCATCTTGCGTTTAACATAAAGCAGTCAATCGCCTCTGAGTGTAGACTTCAATGTTCACTTTTATATTTACTTACGCTCTATCTTTGATATTGAGCACTTTCTCCCATAAATATAGCACACCATAAAACTATATATATATATATATATATATATATATATATATATATATATATATATATATATATATATATGAGTGTGTGTGCATGTTTATGTTTGTGTGTGTGTGTGTGTGATAACATGGCAAAAACTTTTTGTGTGACGCGTATCATCCCTTAATACTTCATTGGACAAAAGTGATGCCTAAAAATAAAATTCGAACTTGAAATTTCAGCGTTTCCTCTCCTTCGTGCGCATGCGTGGTCGCATGAATGTCGGCATCACTTTATGACACAAACATTTTTTCCACTTTGTCACAGATTTTCCTAAAATTGTTCTTGATTTCATTTATGATGCAATTTATATATCATATTCTCACACACACACACACATATATATATAAACATATATTTAAACATAAAAAAAAACAAAAGTCTTTAATAAATAAATTGTCGGACTCTGTCCATTTCGTAATATATATATATATATATATATATATATATATATATATATATATATATATATATATGTATGTATATAAACACACACACACACACATATATATATATATGCATGATTTAATCAAAGTGTTCTTGGGTGTAACTTTTGTCCTTGAGAAAGGCATGTGCCTAAATTTCTTTTATGCATAAATACGTGCATTCGCCGTGTGAATACGCTTTAGTCACCGCATTATCTCAGTCTTAATTAATGAATCGATACAAAAACCACGAGAAACCGACCTATTTTAAGATAATTCTCTAAAAACCAAAGTAAGAGTAGGAATGCATTTGAACAGATATTACTCAATTCACTTCGCTTTATATAGTTCTTCATTGTCATCTATGGCGGTTTGATCTTCCGTTGTGTTATTTTCTTTTTTTACTTGGAGGTTTCTGTTCCAGTTGCAATCTATGTTAGTGAAAAAAAAAATCAACAATAATCAATACAAGAGGAAGTAAATTCATTCGAGGTTCCGGCAGGAAAAGCAACGTACATTACGAACAACAAATTAAACATCCTAATTCGGTTATCATTCCTTTTGATGTTTCAACTATCCGCTGCATATCAAATTTAATCGTCATCGTTACGTTTTTTTTTGTTTTTGTTTTTTTTTTAAATAGTAATTATATCCATAAATTTTAGTGCCTGTTTCTCTGTAAACACAAAGATAGCTGCTCATATCCGAGTATGCCTGTCTGGTCGCTGGACTAACTAATCCCTGTTGCAGACTCTTGCTCAGGCACATTTGTGTATATAGACAACCTATATAGTTACAAAGTGGGATTACGTAATCTAGCATGACCAACAGTTTGAATGAGACTAATAGGCTCAGATTACTTGGCGAGCATAACCATTGGTGTTTTCCAAACAGTTTTTTTCTACCAAATCTTAGTCACAAGGCTTGGATCAACCTCTGGTATGGTTTTCAGGCACATCTTAATAGTACTGCACGCTGGGACCGTATTCCCAGACAGTTATTATAAAGTCGTAGCATATATGATCCTGACAAGTATCTAAGATTTATCATCAAGTATAAAAGGTTTACAACATATAACTTAATTATCGCCAGTAACACCGGGCTTGATAAATATAAAAATAATCTTGTCTATGAACTCTCAAGCCTTTAGGGAGATTATAAAAGAAAACAATATTAATTATGTACATTGAGCACGTATGCATCACACTCTCTTGCAGATTGGCTTGTCACCTGTCGTAACTTAGTGCAATCCATGCACACATCGACCAACACAACATGAACGACCATTCCAGACTATGACGATAAACTACAACCTAATTATAAATACGATTAAAAAGCAATTAAAAACATAATTTTCAAGTACATATCACTCAAAGATCTTAAAAAAAACACCTAATATTTATAATCTATTTTAAAAAGTTTACAACATATAACTTAATTATCACCAATAACACTGGGCTTCATAAATGCCCCAATGTAAAAATAATGTTGTCTATGAATTCTCGTACCCTTTGGGAGATTGCGTCGCCAACACTAATAGTCGAAAAACAACATTAAATATTTACATTAGGCACACATGTACCACACTCTCTCGCCGATTGATCTGTCGAAACTTAGTGTAATCCGTGCATACATCGACCAACAAATCATGAACGACCAAAATGTAACTATTAACATAAAACAAATATTAGTTGACAAACCAAAATACTGTATAGCACAAGATGCAACGAAAGACTCAAAACTCTAGAAGTTATTACTATACAGAATAAGTAGCCCATTCATTATCGGAGATAGTATCTTGAAGTGCATATGATATAATTAACGTATTCACATATTATATTAGTATCAAAATTAATAAATGAATTAATTATTAGGTTGGTGCAAAAATAATGTCGTTTTCTCACATAGTAACATATGTGAGAAAACGACATTATTTTTGCACCAACCTAATAATTGATAAAATAAAATAAATCGCATTGTTTTTGTACAGTCTTGTTCCCCATGGCAGTTACACATGACGTCACGTTAGGTCATTTCAAAAATCCAGCGTCCGAATGAATACCTAGATCCAGAGAAAAGAGTTAAAAATACAACATAGACACTAGATCGGTTCTTGATAATGACTCGAAATTCGAAGCTACTTGAACAAAAATAATATTAAGTTGGTGCAAAAATAATGACGTAATAATGTCGTTTTTTGACGTTAAAAAATACGTCAAAAAACGACACTAATACGTCATTATTTTTGCACCAACCTAATAAAATATGAACTTCGGGCAGTTTAACTTCGAATATAAATACTCACCGGTTTACTTCAAACAACGCTTTTGTCCACTGGGGCATGTGTAGACCCAAAGAGTTGTGAGTTCAATTCCAGGCCACAGCAGAGGGGAACAAAAAAACTTGGAGAGCTGAATCACTAAAGAGAAATCACTGAAACTGAGATATCCAGAAAAAAAGTATGGTATGTGGAACTAGAACAATCCACCCCGGTAGACGAAATAAAGAGTTCAGTTCGAAATTTCTACATATATCGCCTGAAGAAGGCCGGGGAGTACGATGACCGAAATGTCGTGAACATGACAGTAAAGATGAGGACAACAGTCCGAACAATGTAAATAGTTACAATATATTCAGTTACTTCTCTTTAGTAACTCAAATCTCCAAGCTTTTGTACACTTCTGATGTGGCCAGGGATTGAACTCATAACTGTTTGGGTCAAATCACTGGATTACTTCAACCAATGCTTTTATTCATTGGGCTATGTGGTGTGGAGATTTGGGTTATTAAAGGGAAATAACTAAAACTGTGATATTCAGAAAAGGCATGGCATGTGGAACTAGAACAATCTACCCCGTTGGACAAAATTAAGGGTTCGGTTCGAAATTCCAGCGTATATCACCCGAAGAAGGCCGGAGAGTATAACGACCGAAACGTCGTGAACATGAGAATAAAGATGAGAATAACGGAAATAGAACAAAATAACTTAACAAAAATAATAATTAGTCATGCCAAAATGAAGGGCAAAATCATCTCGTAGACCATTACTTCTAAGGTGAATTGGATCCTCACGTAACTATACAATAACTTTCAACAAACATGTATGTATGTATAAAGAAACGGTTAATGTTACCATTACCATTCATGCCTATGTAGTGCCAGGATGTTACGCGTCCTTGAAAGGAAATCAGATTTTAACAGGCAAGGTATTGTCTCATCATAGTTGTCCTTCTTGTCCAAAGAAGACTGTCTTTCAATTCAGCAGCAGATCAAGATGAATTTTCAAAACAGAACTGTGCTAGAAGAATTTACAGTGGAAAAAAAAACAAAAACGTTTCACTGGAGTAATCCCACTCTCTCAGCCTGTCGGGTGTGAGGTGTGTGTGTGTGGGGAATCTTCATCCACTGGTACGAGAAACCGTTACAACTGGAGACTTCCAGACTGAAATAGAGAAACCAGGACGTGTCACGTCGATGTCCTGGTGCACTCCACGTCACTGGCTAACACCACCTTCTATGGCTGTTCGATCTGTAGGGAGATCTCATTTGTCCACTTCTCCGGGAATCAGTCCTCACATGTAATACGGCTGACAAACCTGAAATTATCTAGAAGTTGGATCCGTCGACTATCCTCCCCTGGTTTACCCGCTATTTAGAGCACCGTGGCAGAGTTGGACGCTGGGCTGGAACTAACTCGGACAAACTACTTCTAGACGAGTTCGGCTGTCCATCCGTTGCAGGTGCTAACTCTGGTGACACTCCAGTGGTATTATATAAAGATTAATAAAAGATTAAATTTTAGGATTAGTCTAATATATTCCAGTTGCAGGTTTCTTGAAAAGTTCATCTGTTATTAAATGAGGTTATCAACAGAAATACAGAAAAACCTTTCAAGTGTATCTTCGTTTTTAAAACTCGATTGGGAAAATGGGCAATTTCCTTCAATTTCTACTTCAAACATTTGATTAGTTTGTGCCCAGGTATGGTAAGGCCAGGAGATATTCAGCGTGAGGAAGAGATCATTTGTGAGGCGGAAGTAGATACAATTAGAGAAGACAAAAGATAATTGCAGGAAAGAGGTGATAAAACGAAAAAGAGAAAATGGTGAAGAGAGAGAGGAAATGAGAAAAGAGGGGCAAATAAAATGCGGAAAAGTAAAAGAGAAGGAGAATAAAGACGAGAGAAAGAAGGGAAGGGAATTGAGTGAGAGTAGAGAGGAAAAGAGTAGCGTGACAGGAGGAGTGAAGGAGAAAGCAGAAAAAAAATATACATGAAAAAACGTGGAGAAAAGTGGGTGTAACAGAAGAAAGAGAGAAAGAAAACAAGAGGGGAAAAGTAGAGCGGAGAGAAAGAAGGGTAGGAAGAGAGAAGCGGCTAGTGATAAAAAAAAAAGAAATATAGAAGAGGAATAACAGAAGTATGAATAAAAGAAAAAGAAAAAAGAGAGACTGACAGAAAAAAAAGGGAAAAGAAAAAGGAAAGAAAAAAAGGAAGGAGAGAATAAAATGGAAAGGTGCAAGAAAAACATAACAGGAAGAAGGCAACAATGAAAAGAAGAGGAAAGTGGCAAAAGAAAGAAATATAGATGAGAAAACGCGGAGAAAAGTGGGAGTAACGGAAGAAAGAGAGAAAGCAAGAAAACAAGAGGGGGAAAATAAAGCGGAGAGAAAGAAGGAACGAAAGAGATGAAAGAAGGGTAGCGAGAGACGAAGAGAGAAGAGGATAGTGATGAAAAAAAGAAATATAGAAAAGAAACAGAAATATGAGTGAAAGAAAAAGAAAAAAAAGAGACGGACAAAAAAAAAAAAAAAGAAAAGGGAAAAGAAAAAATGGAACGAGAGAAAAAATGGAAAGATGCAACAAAAACATAATAGGAAAAAGACAACAATGAAAAGATTAACATTTCAGGTTTGAAATGAAATGGCCATTTCGAATCAAAAATTCTAAAATGTCATAATTCACCTTAAAGACAATTATTTCAGTCAAAATAAGCATTATTTGAATGAGCAAAATATTGAAAACGATTTGGTAGTGAGTCCATCCCAATAAAAACTGGAATCGAGGAAGTATACAAACTTTCGAATGGCATTCTGGACCTGGGCCTTCTTCTTCAGAACCTAGACGATCATGGACCTCCACATCTTCCTGTCCCTTATAGCTCTTAATGTTTGTTTTTTTTTGTTATTTCTCCCAAACCCTGTTCTACCATCCATTTACTCAAGCCCATCAGCTATGTTTTGTGATGCTTTCCTCTATCCCTCTTTCCCTCAATCTGTCCTGTGAGTATCAGATTTTCCAAGCCCTCCTTCCTCATTACGCGCCACAGAAATTTAAACAGCTTATTCCTGATGATATGCATAAGTTTACTTTTTCTGTTTACATTTTCTCTAAAACCTCGTAATTTCTCACATGTTCGGTCAATGTTGCCCCCCCCCCCAAAAAAAAAATAAGAAAAAAAAAATTCTTAGGGAACAGGAGTATTGATTTTTTTTCTACGGCTTTTCAAACCTTTGCAGGTTATTTAAAGCCAGAAAATGTTTTATTTTATAAAGTAAGATTTTTTTTTGAGATAATAATAGTTTAGTGATACAAACCTCACTAATTAACCCATAACTGGGAGGAGAAGAGGTAAATTCATACTTTTCCCAAGGGTATTTGCGCATAAATGATTATAACGAACCCAACTGGAATTGGAACTTGGTTCTCTGATTAACAATTCCGAACCATTATTTGTTACACCACACGCACATCCAAGCTTGCAGCTTTCCTGGTCTTTCCAAATGGTTGGCCATCTAGAGGAACATGACTATTGAATAGGGGACCTGCATGAGTTTTTGCTGGATAGATTGTGAAGAATAAAGTCTTGCGTAATCTTGCACCAGATTAGCTGACCAAAAAAAGGACATTGATGCTATATCAGTGGGTGGAGTTACCAAATCCTCACTTTACAACCTTGAAGAGTTCAAAGAAGATTACACGGGTGGTGAATGATTTTCAACCCTGGAACTATTTTCCCACAGACAAAACGTCGGAAGTATCCCTCTTCCGGTTCACTATTTTCCATGGAAAATACTCCAACTAATTACATTACTTATTTCCACTTGTTTCGGCTTTTACATCTAGGACCAACCATGCTATGTAGACATGTTCGAATCAACTTCATTTATTTCATTTTCCATTGATAAGAAAGAAGTTCTACTTAGTTTTCTCTTCTGAGGTTCTGGCAATGAATTTATTTTACTACAATATTAAACGGAGTCGCGGAAGTTATCACACAGTTGGATAAAAACTTTTACCACATCCGCAGTGGTATACGCCTGCTGATGCGTATATGCATCTAAGACCTTAAAAGAAGTGATAGTCAATAAGGAAAAAATTGCCTGTTAGTTTGTGAAGAAAAAAGACTTGCAGAGTAGGACCCTTTTTTTATTCACTACTTTTGATAAAAATTGATTATATCCTTTCACGTGTCGGTCCCAAATCGTGACAATTGGACTTTGCCGTGACGGTCTGACCAGTTTACAAGAGGCTGTAATAGACTACTGAAGATGAACAAAGAAGAAAGAGGACAAAGCTAAATAAAATTTAGTACGGAACCATATATCCTTGATAGATATATTTTTAAATGTCGATCAGCTTCCTTTTATTTTTAATATCTATGATTTGCCATTAGTTATTGAGACATATAGTGGCGTGGATTTCCACTGACGTCTCAATGGTTTTGAATTCAGAGTTATTCTTCTAGTCTGGTTACCAGTGAAGGCTAAAGAACCTCTGTTATTTAATCTATAGTTGGGGGGACATTGTTCAATGTCAGGTCACTCTACGAGTTCTACTGGTACCTTGCAACATAGTGCTATCTGTCTCATGGTCAAGTCATTGGCGACTAAACCGTTTTCCCCAACAGGCTTTTAAGGTGAAGAGCGTAGCTGGACAATCAGCAGGATAAAAACAAGATATGTCAAAGGGCGAATACATTTTGTAGTATCAATGTCCATTTATCGCAAGTGAGTAGATTGCAGCATGTTCCGTGAGGATACGGAGTCTCTGGGCGAAGAGATTCCTAAACTGAAGTCAAAAGCCAGGCTGTAGGATTTCCCAGACGGAATCAATAGTCACATTCAGTGACCAAGACGAGCCTTCACCTTGGAGGACATCGGCTGTGCTTTGACCTGAATGGGAATGGAGCCGGTCAGGTCTACTTTCCCCAAATCACGAACGAATAAGTCTCCAGATTTCAACCCAGATGTGTGGAGTGAGCAGGTCAGGTGTTCAGTTGCACCGCCACTCTACGGCCCCCACCCCGCACCAAGAATGGGGCGGCTGCTGCTGCTGATGATGATGATGATGATGTGTGGAGAAGAGATGGTTCACGCTGCTCCAAAAATGTATTTGTGTGAAAGTGAACACAAAGTAACGAAACTGAAATTTGAACTCGGTTTGCTCGTGTTGATATAGTTAACTCTAATTTTCCAGAAGTGTAGAAACGGTAAATTTCTGTAGAACTTGGTACTTTAAATAAGACCTTTAGTTGAACTTGAATACTGGTAACTATAGCAAATTGATTGATGTAGTTTCTTTTGCGAGACCATGAAACATAGACAAAATAAAGTAAAAAATGTAAAATAGAATAATAAGAACAAAGAAGGAGAAGAAAAGAACTAGAGAAAGAAGAAGAGGAAGAAAAGCAAAATGGAAGAAGAGAAAACGAAACGATAAATAACTAAATAGAAGAGACGCGAGAAGGAGCAAAAAAGAAACAAGAGTTAAGGTGTGACCAATGAGAAACCTATGCAGCGAGTTTTCTGATTTGTAATGACGAAGTAAACAAATCTCGAGGCAAACACGAACTGAAGTTAACGCACGAAATCGTGCGCCATTTTCTCTTCGGCTGGATAATACCATCTAGACTCCCATTTTCAGCGTCTTGTCTTACTGTGCGGTTCTAGTAAAAGTAGTATCATACCCAACAACGCATGCGTAGTAAACAAGATTGAAAGAAATGCGTTTGGGAAAACAGTATTTTAATCCATAAACATGGTCGGTGCCAGTTTCAGCTGCTGAGCCAATGTGCAAAGGAACTACTGTAGAAATATAGATTTTAGACTTGCAAGCCGTTTCTAGTGGCTGTAGTGGCCTTATAGTAAATGGACGTCTGACTGAATATTTAGACCGTGTGTTGTATACGAGATCTCTTCGAAAAGGATTAAGCTATTTCATGTTAACGAAAGAAATGACATGTCTATGGTAATGTCGCCTTAGTCTCTTTGAAAATGCTCCCAGTGTGTGTTTCACCTTTTAAAGCTCTCTAAAACTTACTCTTTTCGGATCGTCATTAGTTGTCTCATCATATTCTCTTTAATCTCATCCTCGGTGTTTCAGCAGCAATTTCAGCTTTAGGAAAAGTACAAGGATTGCATGAGGTCCATTTTGCATTGTGGGAGCTAGTATAGTATGCCAAGAAATACTATATTTTTTAAAAATTGAATTTAATGTCAATAAGGAACCTTTCTTTTATGAGAAGTTCATCAGAGAAATCAAGTGCATTAGCGGATTGATCTGGAAGGTAGTCACCAGATGCAGATTCGTACCTCAGGGGATATCAGTGGCTGGCCTCGACTCGTAAACAGCTGGTATATCTAGCTGCGCTTAGAATATACACATGTGGGACAACCAGATGAGAGGAAGATATATAAGCGCCCCACCTAAGAGGGAAAAGACAGAATCTCTCTCGTCCGCAAGAGAAGAATAATCTCCATCCAGAGAAAGCTCACAAAGCCTCACACACGGGTCGATTAAACGATGAAGATGAATAAACAATAAGTTTCACGTTTGAGAGATTTAGTATCGTGTTTTTCTTTGTCTTTGAAATTTTTTTTACAGTGAGGTTCACCCTGTACAAGGCCTAGGAGCCATTAGAGGTAGAGGGCTACAGAACAAGAGACACAGTTTATACGGATATATAGGGAAGATAACTGTTAACTCTAGATTTGAACAGGATAAGGTTTTAGTGATTCTGGAAAGCATCCTCTTGGGAGTCGGTTCCACAGAGCAGTGGTTCGAGGGAAAAAGCTGCTTGAGTGGAGCTTACTTCTCACCAGTGGAATACAAAGAGAATGAGGATGGTTCGGTACAATATGCGTAGCGTGGCTGGCTTTAGCCTTGAACGTTAGCACTAGTGGAACTAAGGAATGTAGCTCGTCTGAGCAAATTTTTCACGGAAATAGCGATTAAGCAGCGAGAAGATTGAGACGTTTCGTCTGTGAGAAAGGGGTTGTAGGGTTGAAAATTGTTCTAAGGGACCGGCACGAAAGGGTAAGAATCGACGCTCTTGGTCATTTTCAATGCGACCGTCACTCATTACGCAAACTCACCCAACAGCATCTCAGTATCGACTGAGTTGCACCAGCGAATAGCGTCCCATCACGTATGAGCAGGTTCACTCTGATCGGCAAGTTGTATCATGATTGCGCAGCTGAATGCATAAATACGTTCTGGTCAGTCATCGTAATTCTCTTAGTAGGTATTTATTATGCTAAGCCTGGTCTAGCATAGAAACCTTATTTAATCATCAAAGGCAATGTATTAGCTCTAATTCAAGCACCATGAGACGTGATACAGTTAATTAAATCTTGTACAAGTCTAAAAGTAAGCCGGGCACTTTGTAAGGGCCGAACGCAGTGAAAATGGATTGTGTGAAGAACTATCTACCATGGAGCGATAGTTCAGGCGCCTTTTTAAAAAGTCAACAAAGCCACTAACACGCAGGCTGGGAGTACGGCGTGTGAAAGAATAGAAGAAAAACATTATTAAGGATAAGAGAACAATAAAAGAACATGAATTAAAAAGACAGAATGACATTGCATTTAAATTTCTGAAGATCAAACTTGACTGGGAAGCAAGAAATCGGAAAAGAGTTCCACAAGCAAGAAGTACGGTAGAAGAAACAGTTAGCATAGAACTTACGGTTGCATCAAGGTATATAAAGTCAAAAAATCTAGGTACCGATCTAGTACTCCGCTTTAATTCATAAAGTCGACGTAACCTAGAAAGTTTACCAGAACAATTACCATGAAAATATTTATAGGAAAGGCACAGGGAATCTACGTTATAGCGGGGAGAAAGTGACTGATGCCGAGATTCCAGGTCAGAACCAACGACATTGTAGATTATTCTTTGGAATTTTTTTTTGAAACGTTCACTCAATACAGGGTTCAAGAGCCTCTCGAAGTAGAGGGTGAGTGAGCGTGTGCAATATGAGTGAAAGAGGTGGCAAAAAGTGATGATTATGAAGATATTGGAGACTGGCCCTTGATTTGAAGAGAATAAGATTCTAGCGTTTAGGGAATCATGCATGTCGGAATCTGTTCGACAAAGCAGCAGCTGTTGGGAAAAAAGCCGTTTGAAAGGAACAATTTCCTTACATTTGGAATATTGAGGAAATGAGGTTGGAAAGTGAGGACTGGGAAGGTGCAGCCTATATGACACTTTAGGGATTCATTCGTTTGAAGCTAGAGTGCTATTAACCGAGTTCTATTTTTTGAACTTGGAAAGAGTGGTGATCTCACTACACATATTTCCTGGACTCTTTATTCTGTGGAATTTGGCAAGGTGGAAATAAATAGGAAGGATAGTCTGAATACAAACTATGCATTTGGAAAGGATATACATAGCTATACTAACTCGCTTGAAATAAAGGGAAAATTCCTGTGAGCAAAAGGAAAAAAAAGGTCTGAAAACATTAAAAACAAAGTTGAAAGACCCAACAAATGATCGCAAACGCGGCTAAAATAATTCAATAGAAGCATGCGATTACAAGTAAAATCAAAGTTGCAACAAAATTTTATTTCTCATTTTCAATGTTATTTTTTTTTCGTTTTTATTTCTTTCCTCTATTTCTCTCTTTGACGACACTGCGAGATTCTCGTGTCAATTCAATTAAAACCACGTTTGGCTTGTGTCTGCGTAAAAGCGTTCGCAAATAATCTTGTCGATTGTCATAGTCGTAGTGGACGTAAATTCGGTTAGAAGCCGTCAAATTTTATCGGCCGTGATGAAGGAAAAAAAGGGAACACAATGCGGCTTTAATCGGCAGAAAGACAAAGATATACAGGCACATAAAATAGAAAGAGGAAAAGAAG
>OZ010600.1:16826162-16833662 GCA_963932145.1 Acanthosepion lycidas | reverse complement strand
ACGGAAGGTTATTTGGGGAATATAAGATATAAACGAATCATCGTACAGAATACATGGATCTTAGCCTGGTGTTGGTTGTGTCCCCCATCACAATATTAATACCAGGTGAGGACCTATGACAATATATATATATATATATATATATATATATATATATATATATATATATATAAGTTGGATTGGTGTTAGTCTGTGACTCTAGGTTTCACGGTATTTACAATCGTCAGGTAAACTGATTAATTCTTTAAATATTGGATTTATATATGCTTGCGTATATCGTTGTTTTTATGGTAGTGGGAGGAAAAATTGTCGTCGGAACGCCACTCATACGTACACAGACATACATACACGCACGCTCACTGACTGGAGCTCACGCAAATATAAACATATATCGACAGTATGGGGCTGGGCGTATATGCGCATCCATGTGTCGCTGCGTACATACGTACGCATTTGGTCGCTGTATTCAGTGTTGAATTGTGTAGCGAAACATCTTTCGTCAGTTGCGGTGTCAGCAGGCAGACCGTTCGTCTATTTTGTTAGCCGAATAATGTTTTCTCGCACACACGTACGTACGTATGCACACGCGTTCACACATCTATCCGTCTGTTTTTTATGATGGGGTTTGTGTAATACTATGGTAGGTAAAATTGCTTTTATTTTAAAATTTTAATACCGTTTTGTTATTATTTTAAAGCCGGTTATTTGCTTGTTTTGTCGATTGTGAGTGTAAATGCTCGAACATACAATTCATAATTCTTATTAGTATTTATGTGGTGCTATTAATTTTTCTGGAGGAGAAGTAAGTATAATTATGGATTGATGTGGTAATGTTAAGTGTGGTGTGGTAGTAATAAGTAATGCGGTCATCGTAATTGTGATGTGGTAATAATGGTTGGTATGTTTTTTATCCGTTTGGCATAAATTGTGATAATAGGTATTTCATGCCTGCATTTGGAAATTATTTCTGATCTTATGTTTAGTAATTTTTTTTTTATTGGGTATGAGAAGTTGTTGGTACCTTTTTGTGTAGGCATTTCTTTGTAACGTTGTTGTAGGCAGGTGCGTTTTTCAACATTTTCCAGCTTATTCTTGGTGTGATATTTCTGTCTTTTAGATGCTATATGTATGTAGATAATGTAGTGCTTTTTGAGTATTTTGTGTTGGAGAATGAAAGGTCGTGGTTGTTTTTTCTTTTCTTGGATGGTCCCTCAGTGGCCCCGATGTAGTACATTGTGCAGTTGTTCGCACTTATCTAGGCTCTATATATTATATTCGTTTGTTGGCAGTTTCCTTGGAGTGGACATGTTGGTTTATTTCAGCAGTTGCATTGAAGTTCCTTGGTTGTGTTATTGCAGGTTGTTACTTTTTTGTTGTGGCTTTTTATTATTTGTGTTATATTTTTTGTACAGCTGTAACTGATTTTAAAGTTATTTTTGTTGAATATTTTTGCTAATCGGTTTGTTTCAGGGAATTGTTGAGTTTAGGAATGTCCTTCCTATGTTTCTTTTGACAGTTTGTTTATGGTGGGTTAAACTACATAATGTTTCTTCTGTTTTTGTGTTTCGATTGTGGCGGTGTGTATTGTAGTTGTTGTGTGTATCCACTTTTTTAGTGCTTCGTCATATGTCGTTTTGTTATTGAAAAATGTTTGATAAGTTTTCAGGTAGCCTGTGGCTGATTCATATGAGTATTTGCTTGATTATATATATATATATATATATATATATATATATATATATATATATTAATCAATTTTTTTTAGACCTCTAAATTTCTATCAAGCATTCCAATCTATTCTTTACATAAATTGCTAAAACCCAATTACAGCCTCTTTCTCTTTACTTCCCTCTCCTTCTTCTTTCTTTTTCCTTTTTCTTTTCTCCCTACTCCACTCCCATTTCTATATATCACTTCCGTTAAGTTAACCGTCTAAATAGGTCAAGGTCTGATCACTCCTCCTCCCCCAATACAAAGTATACTTGAGAGAGATATGAAATTAATTCCTCCCTATACTCTAACATGTCTCTTTAACTACTCCTTTTACACTCTCTGTTAAATTACAAAAACTTACACTACCCATCAATTTTAATTTCATTTTTCGTTTCATTTAATTTTTGGAAGTGCTATCTGATGATCCGGCGTCCTTTAAAAGGACTCTGGTGAAATAAATTATTCTAATGGTACCTTGAAGTTGTCTGTTTTTCTTTTAAAGATATATATATATATATATATATATATATATATATATATATATATATATATATATATGTACGTGTATATATATGTACGAATAGACGGGAGCATGTCCACGCGCGCGCAAACGCACACACGAACACAAACAACCCGGAAAAAACTTGCACCAACGATAAAAAGAAAACTTGAAAAATATAAGCAGTAAATTGCTGATAGCCCTTGAAGACGAAATTCTACGAAATTCTGGAGTCGGGATAAAATCAATCTGCGAAGTAACAAACCTTTACTGCTATTAATTCTCTTTCTCTCTCTCTCTCATTCACACCTTAAGGTTGTTACTTCTAGGGTGCCTACGCACATTTTGGCGTGATCGGTCATTGAACAAGGCCGGTAGGTTCGAACCATCTGTACACAATGACGCATTGGTTTCTTGCTAGGACAACTATCGGTGACTACTGAACAGTTTCGCCTAAAAAATTTCGCTCGCAAGTCTTGGATCTTATAGTAGAGTGTTATGCCCTTTTCAACAATGCCGCACGCCGAGATAGTCATGTCAGGCAGATATTATCAAGTCGTCACTTTCATATTCCCATACATTAAATTAAATCATCTTATCACATCCAATATCCAAACTCAAGAGAAAGTCTGCATATTTGTTACACACACACATACACAGACACCGAACGGCTCTAATATATATATATATATATATATATATATATATATATATATATATATATATATTAGAGCCGTTCCGTGTCTATTGAATTTTAAATCATTCTACCCAAACAATCTATCTATCTATCTATCTATCTATCTATCTATCTATCTATCTATCTAAGTATCTATCTAGCTATCTAGCTATCATATATTCATATGTATCTATCACATATTCTTATCTATCTATCTATCTATCTATCTATCTATCTATCTATCTATCTATCTAAGTATCTATCTAGCTATCTAGCTATCATATATTCATATGTATCTATCACATATTCTTATCTATCTATCTATCTATCTATCTATCTATCTATCTATCTATCTATCTATCTATCTAAGTATCTATCTAGCTATCTAGCTATCATATATTCATATGTATCTATCACATATTCTTATCTATCTATCTATCTATCTATCTATCTATCTATCTATCTATCTATCTCTGTGTGGATAGAAATGGTTATGAAAAACTGTGAGTGACAGCGGGAGAAATGAAAACTAAAAGATAAAAAGTAAAGCGTAATAAAATCAGAATTAAAGAACGTAAAAAGAGATTGCGTGAGTAAAGACGTGTGTGTGAGAGAGAGAGAGAAAGATAAAGAAAGAAAGATAGATATTTAGGTTGGTGCAAAAATAATGTCTTTTCACATATGTTACTATGTGAGAAAACGACATTATTTTTGCACCAACCTAATAGATAGATAGAGAGAAAGAGTGTGTGTGTGTGTGTGTGTGAGAGAGAGAGAGAGAGAGAGAGAGAGAGAGAGAGAGCGTTGTCTTCCGGAAGTGTCGTTTTTCACTGACACTTCCGCTCTGTAAGCAGGTCATTTCTGCGATGTGCCAATGCACACGAACATCTCCTTTAGGCGTTTCTCTAGTCTTTGCTTTTGTATTTTATTTCTATTTTTCTTGTTTTTATTTACGTTCTCTTTCATCCGCAAAACACTTGAAGCCAGCATCGTTTTATTAGATTAGATTAAATTAAAATTAAATTAAAATAGATCTGATTAGAACATCCCGTGAAACGCCCAGTACCGGTAATTAAAAAAAAAAAAATACCGCAAAAATTAATAAAAAAAATACATTAAAAATTAAAGATAAAAGATTCTAAAATGCCGCAACGTCGCGCAAAGTTGTTCATCTATTTTGTCTTTATTATTGTTTATAATAAGGAACTGCTTGGTTGTTGAAGTAGTTGTCTAATTTCCTCCAGCATGAATAGTCGGTGATCAAAACCATTTTAAAAACAAAAGAAAAAAACAAGACAACAACAAAGTAAACAACAAATAACAAAACAAAAAAATACAACGAAACAAGATTTTACTGTCGAGGTTGACAATGGGTGTGTCAACATTCTGCAGATATTACAGCTAGGTATGCGGGTAGCGTAACGGTTATAATCGCGGAAAATAGAACGTTAGAATTCTCGTTTAGTCTGGTGCATTCACTTTTGCCCAGATACCTTTAACAAAGGCACGAGTCCATTTCTTCTGTGTCCAGCTATGGGTTAAATAGCAGCGTAGACTGGTCTCTCTGGATTTAGATGTAAGCCAGTCTACGCGAATGACAACTCTGAATTCATATCTTGGAGGAGGCAACGGGAAACTACGACCCTATTCTTTCCAAGAAGGTATAGAAATCCACAGATAATAAAAGTCGAAGAATCTGTGTAGAGCCATGACCTCCCACGCCCTGAAAGTACGTGGCATTAACAAAAATAACATTGAAAGCGTTACTCACAGGACAACACTCCTGCCATTAACACGGTAAAGATAGTTAATTGATACGAGTTATTTACCCTACCATAAACAGTTAAATGAGAAAAACCTATCACCATAAACAAATATCAGCAGAACACATTATATGGTTTAACTCGCCATACAACAAAAACGTAAAACCAAAGAAAAAATATTCATTAAACTCATACATAAACACTTCCAATCAGTTACTCTCGACAAGCTAGAAATACATAATCAGTTATAGTTGTACCGAGACCATAACGCAAATAATAATAATAAAAAAACAAAGCAGAAAAATGACCAAAAAATCATTCACAACAGTCAAACCCATCTGTAACTGCAGAGTAAAGCATAGATGTGCCTTAAATGGCAATTGCTTGTAAAGGAATATTATATACCTAACTACTGTAAAAAAAGCAAGAACAATACACATAGGAGTAACTTAATGACCTGAAAACTACATACACAAAAACAAAACTAAATACGTGAACAGTACAATTCTTTCTAAACATATGTGGGAACTTAAAAAACAAAACGCACCAAAAATATCATGAAAAATAAGGAAAACAGCATCAGCCTACAACAATAACTCAAGAATTTGTGAACTTTGTCTGGAGGAGAAAATAGCTATAGTCACCTTCCCGGACCAACACAATTACTAATAAAAGATCTGAACTTATCTGATAATGTAGACATAAAAAGAAATTCTAAGTTTAAGGGATGAACTCAGTTCCAAGACGGCTGGAGAGCATAACAGCCGAAACGTTGTGATGATAACAATAAAGATGAGGACATTAGACCGAATGCAAATGATGCAAATAAAGTTTAATGCCGTATTAATTTCTGTTGAATGGAATGTGGCCTGAAAGCCAAGGAAGTGGTATCTCCAAGGTATTTCGGAACAACTGGTCTACGGTAATTAAAATATTTCCAAAGATTAGACGAAATTGCATTAGTGATATATCTACTGTTATTATTAGTTGTCCTGAGGTTATTTCATTTTCATCAGACAAAGCCAAGTGCTTTGAAACTAGCATGGTGATCATTATCAGTTCAATGAGCGAGTGGGGTTGCAAATTCGCTGCGCGACTGAGCATAGGTATGTTCACTCCACGTATCTAAGTTGAATACCGGAGAGGCATTAATTGTTGCATAGTAAGTAGACCTGGCGGAACCCATCCCTCTCCAGATCAAACCACTTCCGATGATTTCTTTTAACTTTGAAAGCTCACCTTAGCTGCGGACATTCGGCCGTTGATTCCATCTCGGGAACCCTCAGCCCTGACCGTTGACTTCAGTCTAGGAAGCCCCCCATCCAACTGAGCTAGAAGAAAACTGAGCCTACAATTTTTTCTTTAATTCTCTCTTTTGCAGGTCTTGTTTTTAATTCTACTAGCTGTCTAGACATACAAGGTTTGTCTGAGAAGTCCCGGGACTGAGTGTACTGTGTGAGCTATGGGCGAAAGCGGGATAAGCGGATTGTGTTATCATGTGACATAACATCTAGGGAGTATATAATTGTAATCTTTATCTTTTTATGTGCCATGTCCTTTCAGGACGTAGGCGATCATGGCTCTCCACCTTCCTCTATTTCTTGAAGCTCTTAACAAGTTCCTTCCCACTGTCATCTTCCTCAGACCACGTTCTGTCATCCACTTGCTCAAGCCCGCTAGGTATGCCATGCGTTGTTTTCTTTTGTCTCTCTTCCCTCTGTTTGACCCGTGAGTATCACATTCTCCAGGCCCTCTTTCCTCATTATGTGTCGCAGAAACTTCAGCTGCCTCTTCCTGATGTTAAGTATAAGCCTCCTCCTTGTTTGCAACCTCTCTAAGACTTGATCGTTGCTCACACGCTTGGTCCATGATATCCTCAGCATCTTTCTGTAGAACCACATCTCTGTCGCCTCGAGTCTCTTTTTCATCTTTGAGGAAATCATCCAATATTCGCTGCCATAAAGAAGGTCAGATGTCACGTAACAGCTCAGTATTCTTTACTTTGTTACCGAAGAAATCCTCCTATCTTGCAATATTCTGCCCAGCTTTTGGAATACGTCTTTGGCCATCCCAATACGTCTACGGATCTCAGTGTCGCACTTACCGTCCTCTGTCAAAACACTTCCCAGATATTTAAACTTCCGAGTCTGCTTGATTCTAATGTTCCCGACCTGCAAATCGCATTTTGGGCTCATCCTTTTACTGGTAATTAAGCATTCTGTCTTCTTGTAGTTTATGCTTAGTCTCTTCTTCTCACTTTCCGTTTTTAGATTTTTGTAGCCATTTTATTTTGTTTCAATGTTTTTGTGTCAGGAAAAATCATGGCTGCTCCCCATGACAATGCACATTCTCGAGACGCCCTGAGCCTCCAGCAGTTCATGGACGAGAAAAACATCGCCGTACTGAAACAACCCCCTTATTCACCTGCTCATGCTCCATGTGACTTTTTCTTTTCCCCAAGCTCAAGAGGATAATCAAGGGGACACATTTTGGTGTTGTGGAGGCCATCAAGAGGGTCGTAACGACAGAGCTGAACAAGGGCATCCAAGAAGAATACTTCCAGCATTTAAAGTTTGCAGATGACTTTAATCTGCAAACTTTGATCCGAAAGGGAGTTCCACAAGCGAGAAGTGCGAGAAAAGAAAATGTTAGCATAGAATTTACGGCTACATCCAGCCAACTCAACTGTAAATTGATGAGATCTCGATGCGAGCCTATTACTGTGCAAAAGTAGTCTAGGTACCATAGCAAAGACCTCATATGAATAATTATTAGGTTGGTGCAAAAATAATGACGTAATAATGTCGTTTTTTGACGTTAAAAAATACGTCAAAAACGACATTATTACG
>OZ010600.1:16776162-16821162 GCA_963932145.1 Acanthosepion lycidas | reverse complement strand
TAAGGTGGGTGAGGAATTTTCTCCAAACCAAATTCTTCGATCTTTTGTGACGTGATTCTTGCTGTGTGGGGTCGCGCATTGTCCTGATGAAACATCACCCCTTTTCGATTCACTAGAGCAGGTCTTTTTTTCCTCAAAGCTTGGTTCAAACGCTCTAATTGCTGACAGCACATTTGAGCATTAATTGTTGCATTAGGTTGTAAGAATTCAAGGTGGATTATTCCTTGGTGATCCCACCAGATTGAAAGAAGAACCTTTTGCCCATGAAGTTCCCTTCTCGGCTGTGGCTGGGGTCCTTCCCCTTTATCAAGCCACTGTCTACGACGCTTAACATTTCGATAAAAGATCCATTTTTCGTCGCCAGTCAGAAGTCTATCCAAAAAAGGTGAAACAAGTTGGCGAGAATGGAGAGAAGAGCAGATGTCAACTCGGGATTTGAGGTTGTTTTCAGACAATTCATGAGGCACGCATTTTCCAAGTTTAGGAACTTTTCCAAGTTGTTGAAGATGACAATGAACAGTTGTACGGTTTGAACTGAGAACCACTGACAATTCCTCAACTGATAAAGCAGGATTTTCTTCAAGGGCTGCTTCAAGAAGCTTTTCATCAAACTCAACTGGGCCTCCTGTTCGATCTTCATCTTCAAGGGTGAAATCTCCACCACTGAATTTTGAAAACCATCTTCTGCAAGTTCTTTCATTCACACATTCCTCTCCATAAACTGAGTGAATGTTTCTAGCCGCTTCGGCTGATGAGTTTCCTTTCTTGAACTCATAAAGAATTATGTGCCTCAGATGATTCTTGGGTACTTCCATGTTAGCAGGGTTTTAATCAAACAAAATTTAATTTTATTGTTCTCGGAAATAAAATTTGATCGAAACATAAAAATAATATTCAGCTCCATTAGACATTATAAAATACTCTTTAAATTTCATTCATTTTAAAAATAGGTAAAATTCGGACAGAACCTATGGGATGACTTGATATATCAAGAGTCAGGCAAAAAAACAAAAAAACAAAAACAAAAAACAAAAAAACAACAACAAAAAAACAAAAAAAAAACAAAACAAAACAACAAAAACGAAATATCTCCTATTCACTTTCGTTTATTAGGCATTAAAGCATATCACCTCACGTCCATGAACTTTCTTGACTTTTCCGCCATCCTGATGAACATTCATGAGCACTTTTATACCAAAATAATTGGAAAACCAATAACATTTCTGCTCTTGTATATAAATATTTGTCACGAAATAAAATCCTTACATTTGCCTCGATAAAGTCCCTCAAAGGATGAAATGCGCTGGCTAAGATACGTTTTCGTTTTCTCTTTATCAGCAATATGCAACCGTTTCCTCCGATCAGTGCCGAAAAATAAATTCAATTGGATGAACCCAGTGGATTTTGAAGAGGACCGTTTATCGTTGGATGTCGTGGACTGGCGCTACAGAATCACAAATAAATTTACCAGATAATAGAAACCACATCATTTGAAGACTTTCAAAAGCAGTAACCACTAAAATGGATAGTAACCCGATGAAAAAATAATAATGTCGTAATCAAGACGATGTCGTTCAATACTAAAAGGTTAGAAAGGAACACCCCCTCCACCATCAATACTAGAAAGATTAATTGGTTATTGGATTTGAGAAGCCTATTTTCCTAAAAAAATGTTTTAATAGAAAGATTTTTTAGATTCTAACCGAGTAGCACTGGCTTCTCGTTCAGTGAATGTCGAACGCATCATTATAAGGAAACGGATAATATTATCATTACCATTCCTCGCAAGGTGTTCGACTAGTCTAAGCCTAGATATCTTGGAGAGAAATATTCTACTTTGAGTTCATTTTCAACTCTGGCACTTCTCATTAATTTAACACATTCCGATAAAAAAAGAAACCAAAACATTTTTTTTTATCTTTATGCAGTTTTAATTATTAATTAGCTTATCAATTAATTAGTATATTAATTACTTTTTCACACAACGGAAAATATGCTTTATTGTTCGTTCTTCAGTGTTAAAGCATCCTAGATTTTATCAATTGATTTGCAATGACGATCACTTAGAAAGAAGAAGCTTCGGTTGAAAATAAAAGAAGCGCCTGCCAAGAACTGATTCTCATATGTGGATGACCTGGTTTATTCTTGCGTTTCGGTTTAACTTAATTAAATACGATATTCATTAAGAATTTCAGACAAGTCATAAATGCAATGAAATAGTGACAAGTTTGAAATTAATATTCATGAAGTAATAATTATGATACAATTAACGAAATTGTGTCCGGAGACCTGGAGAATATTCATAAGAACCAGGCAAATGTTTATAACCTGTGAACATCTAGTAAAACGGACTTTTTAAAAAAGAGAGAAAGAGTGTCCTGAAAAGAACAGTTTTGTGGTCGATGAAGAGCATATACATATATATATATATATATATATATATATATATATATATATATATATATATATATATATATATATATATATATATATATGTATAAATTCCCAAGAGGATAGAATCCAGGTAGAACTCAATGTCCAGGACAGAGTAAGAATATAATAGAAAAGGATCAAACACTAATATTCCATGATTATAATTTATTACACTGGAATCGTAATGACGATCCAATTCATCAGATCTACAAATTAAAAAAAAAAAAAAAAAAAAAAAAAAAATGCAATCGGAAAATATAACGCCGAGTATAAAAATCCAAATTTTAGTGGGAGTGTGTGTGGGAGTAGGAAACAAGTGTGAGAGGGAAATGTATGAAAGCTCTAGAGAGAGGGTGTAACAGAAGAAAGAAGAGCAGGAAGGCCTAAAGGTGGAGGTGGGGATTAAAATTCAACAGAAAGAAATTTTAAAGAGTGGAGTTAAATAACAGTTTAACTGAGTGAATATATCTATATCTATATCTATCTATCTATCTATCTATCTATATATATAATCACTTGTATGGATATGAGTTTGTGATCCTGGATTTCACTCTTTTGCGATCATCAGAAAAACTGGTATATATATATATATATATATATATATATATATATATATATATATATATATATATATATATATATATATATATATATATATATGGATGGGCTATCCATGGAAATATAAAACCACCATAATAAAAGATGAGATACGTGTAATAATGCTTCGGGCTAATATCATTATAACTTTGTTAAAAACTGATCATCGAGATAAATTCAGAGAATTGTTGTAAATTTTTGAACAATTCTTCAAAACCGGCATTTTCCTGAAGAAACTGAACACGTCTTCACAGATTTAATTTTTTTAATCAATGCGTTCGTTAATCAGAGCAGCGAGTTAGAGTCGTCAGTCAGTTAAGTGCCAAACGTGATACACTCTTGGGTGTTCATGTTTCTTTCGATTCATGACCGACTACGTAGAAGATTTTTCCGCAATAGGTTGCAGTTTCTTTCTGCAGTATACTGGTTGCCAACAAAGGCTACAGAACCCAGTCTGTCCTGTTATTAAGCACATAGGTTTTGGGGGAGGAGGATAGATGGATTCATGCCTTTCCTAAGGGTAATTACGCGCAAGTGAATGTGACGAATCTGACTAGAGTTCGAATTTGATTTTTCAGGCCGATCCCTACAGGAATATTTTGTGTTACAGGGCTCTTCTGAAGACAGAGTTATGGAAATACCTTCTTTGTCTTTAAAATCTTTGACCATGACTTTTCCTATTGATTTTTAGATCGTCGTACATGATGGAGGCATGGATTGAAAAATCGGAGAGCCGAGTTCGAATTCCAGTCGAATTCATTACATTCACTTACGTACTAATACTCTTGGAATAGGTATGAATCCATTTTTCCCTATCCAGATATGGGTAAATAGTAGCACAGAACGGGCCTTAGAACCTTGGCTGGCAACCGGTTTAGGAGAAGGGACACTCTGAATTAAAGCCTTGTGTTCCGTTAGGTTATCTTGCTCAAGTCACACCTTTTCTGTTGCGGCTGCAATACGGCTGATTATAGCAAAAAAAAAAAAAAAGAAAAAAAAGATGGTTGCCTGTGGGAAGGCTCGATCATTGCATTCATACTCTCAACATGCCGTGTAAGTCAAGACAATAAAATAGCAGCCATAACTTTCCTCACGATCCTCATATCTATTAGTCTGTTTAATTAAACTGATATTATTAATGTTTTTTCTTTGTGGCAGTCATGTTGCGTTCATTTTCGCTCTAATACTCTTGGGACAGGCAAAAGTCCGTGTCTTTCCTTCAGCTCTGGGTTAAATAGCCGAGTATACTGAGCTATGTAGCCTTGGTTGGAAACTAGTTTACAAGAATAAAAACTCCCCGTTGATTTCTCCACAGTATAGAATTCAGTGGAGAAGTCAACAGGAAACTACTCCAATATCTTTCCAAGAAAGATGGCGGCTTAAAGATAATAAGAAAAGTCTGGTGTGTGTTTTACTACGTCACTAGATAGCCGAAGATTCTCAAAGTTTTATCAACAGATCCACTATCAGATAGATTTTCTTTACTATCAGTGAATTGCCATATATTCTTGGGAAAGATATTGAAATGGTTTCCAGTTGGTTTTCCCACACTTTGGCATTCGGACTTTGCCTCCTCTTAGAAGCCCCAGTTCACGCTTCTATTTAAACCAGGAGCTGGACGCGGGAGAGGTAACGAGACAGATCCATACCTTTCTCAACGGTAGTAGTGCGAAAGTGAAGAGATAGATAGATAAATAATTAGATAGATAGATAGATAGATAGATAGATATGAAGAGAATAAGACAGACATACATAAATAGATAGATACATATATAGGATATAAAGAGAATGAGATAGATAGATACGGATAATATGACAAAAATCAGATAGATAAACAGATCTCTATCTATAAAAGGCAGGATGTGTGTGTGTGTGTGTAACGAATGCACGGCCGCAATTTTAGACGGATTTGCACCAAAATTTACATGCACATGCTCCAAGTTAGCGGAAAAGCCAAGACCGACTTTGCATTTCCCAACTCTCATCGATAGTGGAAATAATCGATTTTTTCATGCTTCTACGGCATTTTTCATGTAGTTTGCGGCCATTTTCTACTGGCCAGAGTGAGAGCCTATAGCTGGCTGCCACGAATAGGCAAGAAGATTCTAGTGGCCAGCGTAAGAGTCAACAGTTGACTGACACGAATGCTAACTTGCATGCAAGCATGCAAAAAAAATCGATAGCTGCATTCATCACAAGTGGGAAAAATTTAAATCTGCATGGCACTTTACTCCAATTGGCTCATTCACTTGCTTAAACTCAACGTTGATTCTGATTCCGCAAAACTGGGTTGGATGTGAAAAAGTATTTGTTAACATTCTTTTTTCATTCGGTTTTACCAGTTACGAGTCCTTTTTTAAAGCTGATCGTTTTGTGTTCATTTTGTTTAGTTCTTTTTTCGTAACAGATTTAATGTTTAGTATAGAGCTTAGAAAAAATTCGCAGTGTGAGATAGGCAAGAAGTAAGGCATGTAGCAACATCAGCACAGCAAAGGGCACTCATTTAAAGGCAAGGAAGGGCAAAAATATTTTAAGTCAAGTGATAGCGATTGCTGTATGAGTTGTACGATTTTTGAATCAAGCACGGGCAACGCCGGACCATGCTGTTAGTAGGATATAAATAGAATAAGACAGACAGATAGATAAACAGGTACATAGAATATGAGCAGAATGAGACAGACAGACAGACAGACAGATAGATAGATAGATAGATAGATAGATAGATAGATAGATAGATAAAATTTGTTATGAACAGAATAATATATATATGGAAAGATAGATATGAACAGAATAAGACAGACATAAATAGATAGATAGGTATACAGGATATAAACAGAATGAGATTTATAGATAGATAGATAATAGACAGATATGATATGAATAGAATAGATAGATAGTTAATGAACATATATTGTAGGGCATAATCTATTTAAGCAGGAATCGTGGAAAAATAAAGACGTACGCCCGTGTTCCTGTTGCCACTCTTGTTCCACTTCTCTCGGCTGAGTTTATTAAAGCCGCTATTGGACGCTTGTACATTGAATATTTGAAAATAGGCAGTCATTACGATGTAAGCCGGTGAAAAGATGCGAGTTTGTCTTGTAGGTAATTTGAGCTTAGTTCATTACCAGTTACTGGAAAATTTGGTATTTGCGGGGCTTGCAATGAAATTGGAGATAAAAGGTTAGTAAACTTTGTGAGGTTGAATAACCATGCGTCTCCAGTTCACCTTAATTGAAATCTTTATTTCTCTCTCTTTTCCAATCATGTTTTATCTTTTATTTTTCGGAAGTTATCTGTCTAAGTAAAAGTCAAGTGTATCCGGACATGCGCCCGAATTTCATTCAGTATATGGACGAGTATATATGAAAGTCAATATGAATTTTCCCTTACAAACACTGTAAAAGAAAATGCTCGAACCCAATTGAACAGAGTATGAAAATTAGATTATCTACTATAAAAAAATTAAAACAGCTAACCTCATTGTCAAAAAATAATAACTCAGCTGCAAGATTCGAATTACAGAAAACTAATATTATTTACGAATTCACATGTCCCTTGCGTTCATGATCGAACCAAAATCATGAATAATTATATTAGAAACACCATTACATGTCTATCAAGAAGTCTCGGATTACATCTCACTGACCATAGCTCAATTAAGACTAATTTAAACACACACAAAATCCTACCAAACTCCCTCTGCGACATACTCGAAGAAATTACAACTATAACAGCCTCATCCATAAAAAAGGCGATAAACTAATTGAAGCATCAATAATAAAAAAAAGAAAAAGCCAAAGCTCGATAACATCAACTATGAACGCGGCCACAATGTGCTGACCGTGTTTGGGAAATAAAATAAACATTCCATCATTAGATATATATATACAAATCTGCACATTCAATTAAAAAAAACAAAACAACTTTGCTAATGGCTAATAGAATAGCCGAAAGCGTTTTGATATACAGAAAATTCGGACAGTTTTTACCCAGTTTATGTCCAGAAAAGAAGACCCTTATACAGTACCTTCCCAGTTGTTTTTAATGAAACTAACTGTATAAAAGTAGGATTGCTGCCCAAATACACACACATACATACATCCCCTCTTCTTCTTCTTCTTCTTCTTCTCTCTCTCTCTCTCTCTCTCTCTCTCTCTATATATATATATATATATATATATATATATATTCCATTATTATTATAAAAAATGATAAAAAAAGCCAACTCTTAATTAACAATATTAACTACGAACAAGGTCACAATGTACTAACCGTGTTCGGAAAATAAAACATCTCTATGACACACTAAAAACATCAAATACTTGCTGCCCTGTGTGAGTATAATTTCGCTCTATCGAAAACTCATTTTAATCTTTTTTTCTGTTTTCTTAAATTCTTTGTCTTTTTTATTTTTTAATTATTTATTTTTTTTTAATCCTCAAATTTTATTTTATTTTTGTTTCGAAAGAATAATCAGAAAAAAAAGGGAAAAATTGAATGTCTTTGGCTAGATGCGAAAGTGTCTCGCCACTTCAATTTCTTTTTAGATTAGTCAATGGGACTTATACTAAGTTAAAACTTAATGTTGCGAAAGGGTAAATCCAACTGTCAGCCAGGACTCTTCGCAAACTACCTCCCTCTCTCATCGTTCCCTCTGTTTTTGTTGTTGTTCTATGTGTTATATGTAATAGGAGTAGGTAGGCTTTCCTACCGCCCGGTCAACACTCATCCCTCTTCTCTTGGACATGAGTAGAGGCTTACGCCTTGTTTCTTGTTTAGGAAGGGGTTCCCGGTACTCTCTCTCTCTCTGGCCTCTGTATCTCCTGTTGCCTTTATCTATCCACTACCCTTCTCCTCATCCTTTCTTCTGTCACTCCCATCTGATCTTGCTCCAAATTTTTCTGTAACCCCTTGCGTCCTAGTGGCTTCCCGCCTTGCTTGGGATGAAACGCTTTAAAAAAAATACACATATGCACACGCTCGATTAGAGGGAAAAAAATCTTTGATAATGGTTGAAAGTATAGTCCAAAGTGCACGGAACTATAGAACATTTGGACAGTTTCTACACACTGTGTCCAAGAGAGAAAGCTCTTCTTCGAACACACGAAAAATTAAGTAAAAAGCTTAACTGTAGTACCTTGTCTGTCGTTTTTAATGAAACACACACACACACACACACACACACATATATTAGGTTGAATCATAAATAATTTCCATTTTTGTTTACCAATAACCTTTGTTTTTGACGCTAAGTGCGTGTGTGTATTGATTTGATGATTTTTACAACTTTTTAACCATTTGCTGGTTATTTAAAGCCAAAAACATTTTTAGATTGTAAGAACTTTGTGGGGATAATAATGATTTACTGATACAAGTCTTACTATTTAATCTATAGCAGGGAGAAATCAATCAATTAATCATACTTGCCGTTCAATTATGACTCCTTGACGATAAGCATTACATATTTTTGTACGTGTTACCAGAGCCTTATTCTTTTGTTTGTCCACTCAAAACATTATGTGTTGTAAATGCAACTGTATTCTCTTCATTAATGGGGCTAAGAAATTGATTTTTAACCTTTAGCACGATGTATTATTAATATTATTTCCCTTTCCACTGCATTATTTTTCAAGGTCTCTCAATTAATTGCAGTATCCTTATTGTTACTTTCACTCAAAGTTGTTTTCTGTTGCCGTAGCAGGATATGACAACACAACTATGGAATTCAAAAACTATTTTTCAAGGATCAGAGTCGCCTTCAGTGGAAGGATAAACTTTTTGTACAGCAAATGAAGTCACATATAAAGTGATAAATCTTAATCCACTGTTCACACTGACTAAACACTAAGGTATATTTCAACTTTATTCTTAACTCTCCAGAATTAGGAGTTAGGATAATATTTTCGTCATTTGAATTGGTTCCCGAAAACGGAAATTGCTTATGACTCATCTTAATAATAAGCCACCCGTAAGGGTACAATTTTGTTTGTAATTCCGTACTGCTTTGACACCTGGTTCACCTTGAATCTTTTGAACACGTGATAACTAGTTATACGGCGGAGTAACGTACAGGCACGGTGGAGTAATGGATAACAGCTAGGATTAAGGGATCGTAGAGCCGAGTTCGAATTCCAGTCGAATCCATTGCATTCGCTTACATTCCAATACCCTTCCTATGGGTAAATAGCACGACAGACCGGGTTCTATAGCCTTAGCTGGCAACTGATCTGCCGCAGAATGAAATGGCAACCTATCGCGAGAAAAGATCTGCCTCGTCAGTCATGTATCGAAAGATAAATGATCGCCTAAGCGTGTATCCCGTATGGCACATAACTGACTGAACCTTGGGAAAAATATGAATCCTCTTCTCCCCCGCCCCCAGCTATGGGTAAATAGCAGGACAGACCGGCTTCTTTAGCTTTTGATGGCAACTGGTCTACCGCAGAGAGAAATGGCAACCTACTGCGAGAAAAAAATCTGCCTCTGCCAAGAGATATATTATCGCCTAAGAGTGTATCACGTATGGAACATAACTGACTAACAAAGAACCAGTTAAGTGACATAACCACAAAGCTAATGTTCTTTCTGCTTACGCACCCGGGTAAAATTACCTAAACGCAGAGTTGATAGGGTTAAGTGGAGAGCCATGATCGCTTACCTCCTGAAGGTCCATGACATATAAAAAGAAAAAGAAGACTGTACATGTTTACGTTGAAAACCTTTTTAACAACAGAAAGGAGAGACTAACAATACTCATTTTATTAATAGTGGGATTTTAAAGAATTACTAAATTTTTAGCTTTGTTCAATTGTCCTCTTTCAGCTCTGTTTAATCATAGGTAGCACAAAAAATGTTGTTACAGAAGCAGCTACACTCAGGGCATTAGCTGTTATCTCTATTGGTTGTAATGACATCTAGGTGGAACTCAGAAATTATTGATAAAATCCTCTCCATCATCTTCCGCGTCTTCTTTCGTAACAGTGGACTCCACTGTAGAGTATAGGGTCACAGCCTCACACCCTACTAGAACCTTAGCCTCACTACGATAATTGCTGCTGTTGTGATTTATGTAGCAAGCAGTTTTTAAGAGGTAGAACTGCCAGTCGGTTTTCAGAGTTGTTTTTCTTCTAGACTGGTTACCAATCAAGGCTAGAGGGTCCAGTCTGCTCTTTAATCCAAAACTGGGAGAAAAAGAGACGAATGAATGTCTTTCCCATGGACTTTGTGCGAAAGTCGATTGTTTCATTGAAATATTTACAGGTATGACAATTTGGAAACATGTGTCCAAATTAGGCTGACAAAATCAAAGTCAATGTGGATGGCTGCTTTGAAACATATTATGTCAGGCTACTCTAAGTGATACAGGTACCATGTAACTCAGCACGCATAGTTCAGACATCATGACTAAACTTGTTCTTTCACCAGGCTTTTTCTGGTGAAGAGGGGGACAGACAGCAGTTAAAGGACTGACGCTCATTCTTGTAAGGTCAATGACCATATAACACAGTTGGGTAGACTTGGCTCCATAGCTATGTAAGCAGGAAATGCGGTGATGACACGGCATCACTGGACGCAGTGATTCATAGACTAAAGTCCACTGTAAGGGCAAAGTGTTCCCCGATGGTATCAACGGCCACTTATTCGTAACCAAAGCGAGCCTTTCAAGCTGTAGTCTGACCTGGAGAGTGATGGGTTTCGCCAGGCCGGCTTGCCGAAGACACACCACGCACGAGCGAATACCCTCTCCGGCTTTCGACCCATATACGTGGTGCGGATTGGCCAGGTGCTCAGCTGAGCAGCGGCATCACCCGATCATAGGACTGAGGGTGATGATGATAGCGATGATGAACGTAACTAACTCGACCGGGATTTGAACTCGGTAGCCCGATTCCACCTTCCGGTCCGGCAACCACTACGCTAGACGTACATCAGATAAAAATAAATAGGATAGGATAAAAAGAAAGAATCAAAGGTTAATGATGATCACGAAGGCTAAGCTCGAGTTAACATCGCTAATCTATTATAAAAACCAAATTTCTTTTATGATGACTTATATTCGCACTCATTTGATATCAACGTTAGAATGTCAGCCGAAAGATCAAAACTTAAACATGGCTCTTCCTCGGCCAGACAGCTAAATATCGAACCAATGTCCAATATAATTCAGCCTATTAGTTATGTTCAACTGTCTGGGGAGTTGGCGGGTAACGAGCTGGGTGGAAGATTAGCGTGTACATTGGTCCCAAGCGCAGCAAGCAATCAAAAAGCAGACGATGCTATCCCCCGGGAAAAGTTGCTGGACCATGCTGTGGTATAATATTCAGAGCAAATATTAATGGCCGCTCTCCGCCCTCAACGGGAAGTAAGGTCTCGCAAACCTCTACAGCTGATATTAGCGATTAAGTCTGCGGAAACATCAGTCCTGCTTCGCTAAACTACACAATAGGTGGATTTAGAAATTCCGGGAGAAATGGGAATTCAATGATTTTGGGACGTAAACCATAGCACTTTCTCGCTATTACTACCATGAATAAGCGCTCGCCGTAAAGTCGTAGTTAACAAATTAATCGCACGACATTGTTAGTATTTCAGTCATTCTGGCTACCCTACTATTCTAAAATAGAAACCATGATCTGGAATTGGAATAAAAATAGTAATGGCGTCTCAATAAATCGATTATAAAAGTTCAGGATGTTAAATTCTAAACACTTTTAAAATCTAGGTGTTTGGATTAGTTAGAAGAAATTTATTTGAGTAATTTTCCAAGCATAGCTCTGATGTGGCACAAAGTCAAAATTACGGGGAACCTAGTGAGGATCGAACTCAGTACTCAGCTGTTATTATTCCAGTGAGACGGATGGTCAAGATATAAACACAGAATAAGCTGCACGAAGCGCATTTTTGTAGGTTCTTTTTTCTTCTTCTTCCATGTGACATATTCCTTCGGGAAGTAAGGTGTTTGTGGCTCTCCACTACTTTCTATATTTTGCAGCTCTTACCAGCATTTGTCTTTTTTCTCTCTTCCTCCTGCGTCATTTTCTACCATCCATTTCCAAAATTTCGTCTGATAATTTACTAGGTGTTTCCATCTGCCCTTCTTGGCTTCAGTATGTCCCGTGAGTGTCAATTTTTCTAAGCCTTCTTTCCTCACCTATATGTTCTGTAAATTTCAACTATCTCTTTCTTATTCGAAATATAAGTTTCCTTGTTTTTCCATTTTTCCTAAAACTTCCTCTTTGCTCCTATTCCCCGTCTACGGAATTCTCTGAAATTCTTCGGCAGAACCACATCTCTTTAGCCTCAAATCTTCTCTTCATCTGTGAGAAAATTGTCTGATATTCACTGCTATATAGGAGGATTGATATTACACAGAGCTTCAATATGCTTTTCTTTGTTTTTTAACGAAATTTTCTTGTTTCTTATTACTTTGTTTAGCTTTTGGAAGGCATGTTCCTATATTCTAATTCGTCTTCCGATTTCGACACAAAACCAAAATATTGGCCTAAAACTCAAGGCATATTCTTAAAATATCCTCATCAGATTTAGACTTATATATGAGTATCATATTTGACACCAAAGAAACTAAACTTTTGCCTACAACTGTTTCATCAGAGCAGTAATTTCAAACGACTGAATCCCCCAAATTTTTAAAATGACCCCCGTCAGATCCACTGGCAAAGCTCAATCGCAAATAAATTTTACTAACTTAAAAGAGAAAACAATTCACTGAGGCGAAAATGTTTAGAAAGTGCTTTAATCGCTAGATCATCCGCAGTAAATTTGTGTCCAAGTTCTTACGTTTCACCATTTTTAACAGATCTTCTATTATCACAATGTTGGATATTTAATAACAAAATTGATGAAAAAAAATAAAAATAAAAAAAATAAAAAGTATATATATGAAATCAGCTAGATTATAATCCCAAAACAGATAAAAAAAATTTCTAAATTTAAAAATCCCAGCGTCTCTGGTTTGTGCGCATGCGTAGTCACATCAACGTAAACAAACTTAGTCCGATGAAGTTCTAAAGGACAAAACGCGACACACGAAAACGTTTTCCTCTTTGTCATATATCTTTCCCATTAAATGAAAAAACAAACACTTTCTGACTGAATTTCTGGGATGAGGATTTATAATTATTTACACTATTTACATGCGAATTATTGTCCTCATCTTTGCTGTTGTTAAATCAACGTTTCGGCTACTGTGTCTTCCATCCCTCATCAGGTGTATGTCGATCAGGGTAATCTACAGGGAATTCGGTACTGAACGCTTTATTTAATCTATGGGAATAGACTGTTCTCGTTCCACTGGCTATATGTAGGTATAGCTAATTCTTATTTTTAGTACTGCTCAGCTATTACTCGCCCTATTTCAACTAAGTCCAAGTACAGGCTACCCGGATCAGTGATTGAACTCACGGCTCGACGACCAAAACGTTGTGATAACAACAACAAAGATTAGAACAATAGCTCGTATGTAAACAGCATAAATAAATAAAACTCCTGAGTTAAAAAATTTCAACAGCAGTAACAACAAAAATGGTTAGCCCATGTGACTACAAGAAAAGTAAATATATAATCAAGTCGTTAAATTTCCACGCAACCAAAAGCAAAAGGTTTGCAAGGAAACTTCCATCAATACAAGAAAGTGCTATAGAAGGGAGTTGATTTGAGAAATGTAAGATTTTTAATCGGAAATCTCTTCATAGAAGGCAGTAAAGCCACTAAGACACAAATGGTTACAGGGTGTTCAAGAATTAGGAACAGAAACATTAGTAATGAGCGGGAAGAGGAAAGAGTAATCAGGAGACAAGTAGATAGCAATTGACATTGCATTCAAATTTTTGCAGGTTAAAGTTGGCTGGAAAGTATGGAGTTGGAAAGGAGTTCCACAACGAAAAAAGAAACTGTTAGCATAGAACTTACGGTTGCATCTAGCCAACTCAACTGCAAATTGATGAGATTTCGACGCCAGTTTAGTACTGCGCTTAAATTCAAAACTCTAGGTACCATAGCGACGAGCTCATCCAAACAATTACCATGAAAATATTTATTCAAAAAGACACAGAGAGACAACCTTACGGCAGTGGGAATATGACTGAAGCTGATCCACCAGATCAGAACCAATAATATTGCTGATTCTTCTTTGGATTTTATCAAGGAAATTAAATAGCAGCGGTACTGGACCATATGTGGAAGTAATATTCTAAGCATGGACGAATGGTAGATTTATAGATATGTATAATAAGATA
Source organism: Acanthosepion lycidas (assembly GCA_963932145.1). NCBI lineage: Eukaryota > Metazoa > Mollusca > Cephalopoda > Sepiida > Sepiidae > Acanthosepion > Acanthosepion lycidas. The sequence continues at coordinate 16,806,874 of OZ010600.1, read as the reverse complement.
GATTCTGGAGAGAAAAATTCTCTCGCACGACACAGTGATCCGACTTTCTTAGCTGCTGATCTAGAAATTACCTGATAAAACTGTCTTAATAAAAACGATTTCATACATTCCAACCGAACACATCTTGTTTGATCAATGAAGGCGGAATGTTTCTTGTATAAGGACGGCTGTTTTTCACTGTTACCATTAACCAGTTGGTCTATTATGTTAATTACTTAGAAGGCTTTAAATATGCATGTACTGGAATCGATCGCTAGTACGTAAGGGATAACACTGTTTAATTAAACTGTCAATGCAAGGGGGATAACTCCTTGATAGTAAAAAAATACACCCGACACCTTATGTAGTATATAGTAATATTTAGAAATTGCGTTCTATTCTTAAAGATTTTTATGAAAAAGAAGAGAGGCGAAAAGAAGAACGTTACGTATATGCAGAAGTATGGTTTAATTTAAAGTTTTGAAAAACTGATGTCTTTCTTTTTCAAGCGCACACACACACACAAATAAACATATACAAGACACATAATATAGTTATTTGGGCAAATCAAAGGTCAAATACAATTATGCTGCGATAGGTCAAATATCAAATACAATTATAGCATAATAGCGAGATAATCTTGTAGAAAATACACATATGCCGCCATTAATAATTCTTTTTACAACAATGTTCACCCTATACAAATTCCAAGCGCCATTCGAAACGAGAGGCTTGCAGCATTTCATCTACCGTAATCTGGAAAATAATTAATCGCTCACAAGACCGCGGAGACACTTTTGGGCTCTATCGACTGGTACGTGAAGACTAGACAGCAGTACTCCATATCCGGCCTGATCTGGCTCTTGTAAATGTAGAGGATAGCAAGAGGAGTCGGGGACTTACTGAAGTGGTACCTCGAAACGGCAATTTTTCCTACGCCTTTCAAAAGCTAAATAAAATTTCTAGGGCGAATAATGAGGAAAGAGGGATTAGAAAATTTGATACTCACAGGATATATCGAAGGCAAAAGGAACTGAAGAAAACAGATTATAATCTACTTAGCCAGCTTGAGTAAATTATTGGTAGGGATTAAGAGAGATAGCAAAAAGATGAACCTTACTAAGAGCTACAAAGGACGTGAAATTGTGGAGAGCCGTGTTCGTCCACGTCCTGAAAGGACACGGTACACAGAAGAAGAATTATTGAAAAATTACTGTGCTTAGATTTCGGGGATGAAAATATGAGTTAGCAGTTATAGACATCGAAAATTCCAATGAGAGGTATGTATTTCATAAAATGCAGTAATTGCAACTTGCTTTGCTGTAAAGACATCCGTGGCTGAATGGTGAAAGCTCTTCTGGCTAAAGTTGGTATAAAGTCTTTCTCCTGTCTTGCCTGGTATAAATTAATTAAGAAACAGGAAAATATCGTTAGAAACAAAGAAAATAGTGCTGAACTGTTAATGTAATCCCAATCTCCTTATATGGCACTGAATGCTAGACAGTCTACAGATGAAGTAGAGACTTGTGGCAAAAGTGATGTACTTCTATAGAAGGAAGCTGAGAATAACGGTTCGAACACGTGAGAAAAGAAGTTTTATGAAAATGGTAAAAAGAAAGATATATTTAGTATCATTTAGAGACAGTTGAAATCACACATGATGAGGAAAGAAAGCTTGGAAAATTTGACATACTGAAGGCAGGGAGTACAGAGGGAAACAGCGAGGAAACTGCCTAATGAGCTTCTATGGTTGAATGACATATCAGGGATTAAGAGAGAAGGAACGGGAAAACCATTACCCAGAGCGACAAACAAAAGGATGTTGTGGATAGCCACGTCCCGAAGAGACACGGCACATGAAAGAATATATACACCGTATAATGAAGACAAAAAGTACACTCATTTTCAAAGTACACTCATTTTCAAAAATTTTTGAAAATGAGTGTACTTTGAAAATGAGTGTACCTGTGAAAATAAATATGTTTTGTACCCGTTTTACTCAACAGAGAAAATTTTTTTCTATTGACACCGAGAATATTCAAGATTGGTTTGATTTGGTTTAGTTTGTTTTACGGCATATCAACACCTCAATGGGTTATTTAATGCCGACAAGATTTTTATTGCTGGCAATTTTTTTTCCAAAATATATTGCTGGTAATAATTTTTTACAAAGTATTTCTGGTATTAATACCTATTTTTACACTTTCATAGTGTTTTGACCTCAGTTTGTGGGGCAGGTTAACTATTTACCCATAGCTGGGACCCTAACAGGTGCTACCACCTCCATTCAAGGTGGACCTGGGAACACCAGCAATTAAGAGATGGTTCCACGCTCCTCAAAACCTCCTGATCAGAGGCCTTGCAGTTGGATGTAGTTTATCGTTTTACCCAGGACGCGGATGCAGTTTATCGTCTTACCCAGGACGCGGATGCAGTTTATCGTCTTACCCAGGACGCGGATGCAGTTTATCTTCTTACCCAGGACGCGGATGCAGTTTATCGTCTTACCCAGGACGCGGATGCAGTTTTTCTTCTTACTCAGGACGCGGATGCAGTTTATCGTCTTACCCAGGACGGGAAAATATTTAAGAAGACAAAATCTAATGAAATATTTGGTAATGTATCAATACGAATTGGGGAAAATGACAATGGGGAAAAATTTACTTGTAACGGGTTTTGTCCTTCATGACTTCATTGGACTAAATTTGTTATGTTGATAGGACTACACATACACATGCGATTTCCTAAAAGCTTTTAATCTGTCGTGCGAATAACAAACTTATTCCGATAAAGTCCTGAAGGACGAAATGCGTCACAAGTAACCTTCTTCTACTTTATCATACATTCCTCCAATACTGTTTTTGATAGATAAAAATATATATCATTATCTCATCAATGCAAATAAAAATCAATAAAAAAGCGGACATGTTCAAGGTTATATATTATCAAAAGAAAGTTTTTCATAGAGAATGGAGAAAAATGTGCTTATTTAATTAAATACATTTTTTATATTCAAGGCTAATACATCAAATAAATTCACAAGCGGTAATGGTTTCCTTAACCTTGGTCCGCGTACGTGTTGCTCTTTGGCAGCCTTTATTGAAAAGTGAAATATTGGTCTACTACAACATTTAATCTTAAACCAGGTATACCGGTGAAAAATTTACGGTTTTCCTATTTGAATGTTCTGGTCAATTTTAATTCTTAAATTAATGATTGAATAAGCATACGGCGAGTTCTACGAGAATAAAATATCCATAGAAATTCCCCTATTCGCTCGTTAAAGATTTGAGCTTAACAACTTTAAAAAAATATTGTCAAGTAAAAATAAAATGGCGGACAATTTGTACCAAGATTCCCAATGTATGTCAAGAAAATATCTTCTCCTACCATTATTCCACCACTAACCTGAACCGTTGATACAAGGCAGGATGTAGCTTACGGGCATATCACGTTGAAACAACTGTTCTCTTAAGATCACCGAAGTTAAGCAACGTCAAACCTGGTCTTTATTTAAATGAGTGACCACTCTGGAATGCTGGTGCTGTAAGCATGGATGTGCGGAGGTGTAATGGATAATGGCTCGAAATTGGAAATGGAGAGCCGATTTTCAATCCAAGTCGAGTATATTCTCTTACTCGCTAATACTCTGGGGGAAACACTTGAATCCATCTCTTCTTTCCTCGAGCTGTAGTAGGACTTACATCGGTAAATCATTATTATCTTGCAAAAAATCCTTAAAATCTAAAACTATTTTCTGGCTTTAAATAACCCGCAGAAAGGTTGATAAGACGTAAAAAACAAATGAATCAATTAAAACCAAGGTAGGATGGATCCATACTTAGATGTTGTTTACGCCATAATCTAGCTCTCCCATCCGAATGTCGCGGTAGAATCGAGTCTCATTAAACAAGGCGACGTTTTTCCAATCTTCTATTGTCCACATTTTGTGATCCTTAGCGAACTGTATACTCAGTTCCTTACTCTTATCTGAGGTGACACTCAAACAAATACAGACGAAAAATCCCCCCTCCAGCACACACAAATAATCAAACAAATAAAGCATAAATAGATCGACTTTAAAAAAAAAAAATAGTTTGTCTGAAGATCACGAATGCGTGAAACAAAGGATTATAAACTATTCTCTCTCTGTCTCTCTCTCTCTCTCTCTCTCTCTCTCTATATATATATATATATATATATATATATATATGTATATATATATATATATATATATATATATATATATATATATATATATATATAGGGTGTCCATACAGTTTGCGTGCACATTAAAAAATTTATAATTTCATTTGTATTTGCGACAGAAATAAATTGTAAAAAGGATTTGAAATAAGTAAATCTATATTTTTTAAGGTTTTATTGAAATTTTATTTAAGCTACCACATATCCTCCATCATTAGCAATACAAAGGGTAATATGATTTTGCAGTTCACGAAAAACATTTGCCAACTGATCTACAGTAATGCCTGAAATCACAGTTATTTTAGCTATACTTAAAGCTAGGTACATTAAACTTTATAACATTTTTTTACAGATTATTTCTATCGCAAATACAAATAAACTTATAAATTTTTAAAAGTTCACACGAACTTTATGGATACCCTGTATACATACATACATACATATATATATATATGTGTGTGTGTGTGTGTGTGTGTATATATATATATATATATATATATATATATATATATATATATATGATGGCTGGCGACAACTATCCGAAGATGCCCGTTTACTAAGGCGGCTAGCTAATCTCTGCTGTAGATGACCGCCCAGGCACATTTTGTGTTTGTTCAACACCCACAGAGCCCCACTTATGGTTTATACTGCAACTATGCTAAGAAGACCATAGTTACAGTTTCTGGGAGAGAGAGAGAGAGAGAGAGAGAGAGAGAGAGAGAGTGAGAGAGAGAGAGTGTTATCTAGCGTGATCAACAATCTGAACAAAACCATTTTGTTCATTTTTCAGCTATTCTGCTAAGCTCTTTGCAAGCATTCCAAGCACTCCAACAACAATTGGTATAACTGTCATAATTGTTTCCCATTAACTAGTAAGATACAGATACTTAATTTATTTTTCACTTGCTTATAATTTTAGCAGCATGTTGTTGATTAGATTAGTGAAATCCATAATCTGACAATTTATTATCATTTTTATTATTGTTGTGGAGCTTTCTTCTTATATCTATAATTCTCAAAATGTATGTGTGTGTATGTATGTGTGTATGTATATGTGTGTATGTATGTATGTGTATGTGTGTATGTATGTGTGTATGTATGTGTGTATGTGTGTGTTTGTATGTGTTTGTATGTGTGTGTATGTATGTGTGTGTGTGAGAGAGAGAGAGATCGGATGTTGTTTATGCGTTTCCACAGTTTTCATCCGATTTCCATGATTTTTTTTTGTTTGATGTGCCGGGTTGAGTCCGTTATATATGATTTGCCGTTTCTTTATTTTGTTTTGTCGCAAATTTTGATTAAGATCTTTGAGTTTAAAAAAAAAATCTAATATTGTTATTGTTGTTGTTAATCATGAAGATTCCACCTTGGTTACATAGGCGTTCGCGTTATTGTTTGGCTTCTGTTGGAATTAGTACACCAATCCCATTTCCCGTTCCGATAACCGTTTCGCTATGCACACATCCTCTAATATCGGACACTAATATATATATATATATATATATATATATATATATATATATATATATATATATATATATATATATATATATATATAAAGTAAGAACAGTAAGATATATAATCCGGTGTTCTTATAGATATTTTTATTTTTACAAAATAGTGCTCAATGTAAATTTACAGAGTATTAATATTATAAATTAATTGATTCAAAATATGGTTTTTCCGCTACACAGTTCTAACCATATTTCAAAAATGGAAGGTCCGAATTTAATTTTTGTAATTAAATTAAAGACATTAGTTCCATTTCATCCTCAAGCGAATTTTGGAGTAACTTTTAAAATTACTGGGTTTTAAAGACACAGCTAAAATCATAATTCACGTTTCCAAGGTTACGGATAAATTCACTTCCACTAGACAGGGGTGTTTGCGTGTTCTATATGTCTATATTTTGATGTATCCGTTATTAGCTACGTTTTGGTTTGGGGTAGGGATGTATTCTTCAATGAAATCTGACATCCGTTAAATGCATGTCGTCTTGATTTTTTAAAATTTTATTGTTAACGGCAAAAATTCTTACGGCATTTTTTCTATTTGTATATTTAACTTTTTTTCTGGTGGGGATTGTTCAGGTCTGAATACGTTTGATTTAACTACAATTTGAAAAATATTTTCACTATTTTTATTAATTTTTTATATACTATATTTCTTTTAAGAACAAGTAAATGTATTAGAATCCCTTACAGTATGTAGAGTTATTTTCACATCAACTATAAGTATGTATATTATTAGGTAACATTTTTTTTAAAGTAAACTTTATGACAATGGCGCCAAAAATAGCTAATTGATTTCACTGATTTAGTAAACTTTTATTTTTTAGATAAACTTAGTAATATCTTGTTTCTCATGTAAGTACAAAGGACATGGGTCATTCAATGCCTTACATCTTCTAGCTTTTCATATTAAATTCATTTTTCTGTAGGTGTTTTATTGGATTCCTTTAAGTGCTTGTAGTACTTGGAGGGAGATCTATAGGTTAGAATACGTTTTATTTAATTACAATTTTAAAAGATGTTTAGGTTAGAATTTCTTTTTATTTAACTACAATTTTAAATACAACTTTAAAATATTTTCACTGTTAGTTTTAATAGACTATATTTCTTTTTTAAAAGAAGTAAATGTATTAGAATTACTTACAGTAAGCAAAATTATTTTTACATATTAAGTATAAGTATGTATATTAACTTTGTTAAAAATTTTTAACAGTAAAAAAGCAGCACCGTTTATTCATAGTTTGTCCGATTTCGAAAAGGACCTACTGGAAATAATAAACAACATAAATTTCCCCGATAAGAAATCCTACTTCCAGAAACGCCTAGATAAGATAGTAAAGGACATTAACACTACAGATAAAATTTATTTATTTATTTATTTAAAATTTATTTGGCATTTATATAGGCCCTGTATATCAAATATTTCTCTCCTAAAATCATTTGACATTATTTAACAGTGGAAATGTAGGGTTAAAGACAGAAAGATGATCATGTGAATTCCAGTCGCGCGCAACACGTGAAGGCTCGAAATAAACGCTCCTATTAAAAAAAAATGGAAATATAAATTACAACATGACGGAAAAACATGAGGAAAATGGCAACACCAAATTCAAAACATCCTTGAAAAGCGCTATAGAAGTGGCCGGCAGCGCTTGGGACATTAAAAATTATGGAAAACTCCTGTACTCCTGTACTCCCTTATTCATACAAAACGGAAAAACGTAAGGCTGCTGGAGAAACTTGAAAAAAAAATTAACAAACTCCTCCTTGTCGGCCGTATTTAATTATATATATATATATATATATATATATATATATATATATATATATATATATATATATAAATTGTGTGTATTTAGGCAGCATTTTTTCATTCATACATGTTTCATTATATAATATAGACAAGTGTTGTCTATTTATTTTATGCAAATTCTTTTCATATCGTCTGATAAGCTTAATAACATTATCATTAAACGAAGAATGAAAATCACAATATTGATACATATTTTTTAATCCAATCTAAGCTTTCGGCTTACATAAGCCATTATCAAAGATGACAATTACTGTGCAATATATTAACCAATACACGGAAAACAATGTAGTGATAGTCTTTTTCTTTTTACATGGATGAAACATCATACCTGGCCGCATACACAATTCCGTAAAATCCTTTTCGAAAACACAATTATACTTAAACATGAAAACAATAAACAAAAGCTAAAAATTCTTGAAGCTATATACATAAAACAGTTGAAACTAACCTGGACAAAATAAACTATGAATTCTTCACAAATATCCTTAAATGTCTATAATTGGGAACAGAAGCCATTGGTTTATACCAATGGCTTCCCATACTTAATACTTCTCGAATTCACTCTCGCGTGGTTATGTGTGACGTCATGAGCTGTGGTGCGATTGTCTTATATGCACGTGTTTATCGTTGGTTGGAAATCATCCATGTAAATAGACAACACTTGTCTATATTATTTAATGAAACATGTATGAATATATATATATATATATATATATATATATATATATATATATATATATATATATATATATATATATAAACCAAAAACGTTTGCGGTTTCTCTCTTCTTTTTAATATACACACTTTTCTCTCGTTGGAACTACTATAACCTCTCCTTTATATATATATATATATATATATATATATATATATATATATATATATATATATATATATATATATATATATACCAGCTGTAACAGCAAAACTGTTCAAATTGTGTCAAAGCAAAATTGTCCGTTTGTTAGATTATGCTTTGAACTGTTGTATTTTAGAAATGATTAAAGATATCTCACTGGAATTCTCCGAGGGTTTCGTAACCATATTGGACTCTACTTTGATCAATAAGAAGGTATAATTTCTATCCAAACTTAACAGAAGAATCATGATGAAATCGATGACAAACGAAAATGACATGTTCATCATTAATTAATCATGGCAAGGAACGGGAAGGATTGAAATAAAGTTGAAATATATATATATATTATTCCAGGATCATTTTCCAACTTATTCAAGATGATCTTTGCACTCTCTAACATTCTATCCTGGAGTAACAAGTTTCTGCACACGTTTCACGTACAATTTCATTTTCAAGTGTTTTTTCACTGCTCTTTGGACTGTCATTGCTGAAACTCCTCTATCACGTGCCAAACGTCTTATGGATTGAGTTGGATTTTTCTAATTGATCTTTTTAGCTCTAAGTTGAAATGATGATCCCTCTTCATGTTGTGACCTCCTGATCCAGTTTAGTGTTCTCTTTTTTTTAAACTTATTCACCGTCCTCTTGATGGTTCTTCAATGGACTTTGAAGATGGAAGTCAGTGTGTGAATGTTGGTACCATTATTGAAATTGACTAAATTATTTTTTTCTTCTCACCATTGCTAATTTTCGAAGAGAGTGGGGGTGACATAAAACAATTTTAACCTGTTCTCTTTTTAGCCGAATAATGTCTTATCTGTAAAGCTAGAAAAAATAAACTCAATTAGTTTAGTGTTTTCTTTTTAGATATTAAACATTTTGTGGGATGGACAATTATGCAGTTACACCCAGTATATATATATATATATATATATATATATATATATATATATATATATATATATATATATATAGGTAACTATACTCGTTTCGAAAAACCTTCTCATTTTTCGATTAGGCGTATTTAGGTAGCAAGAATTCGTTTAAACGAATTTTGTTGAACAATATCGAAAGGTCAGTCTACCTAAATTTTTATTAGCTTTTTAAAATTTCCACAAAAAATTGTTTTATAAAACAACTTGTTTCGAAATTTTAAGAACTTAATTGAATGTGTAGACCATGTCAATATATATATATGTCAATATATATATATATATATATATATATATATATATATATATATATATATATATATATATATGTAATAATCAGTTGGTATATGATCGAAGTAAATATTAATAATATAGAATATGATTCACAAAAAGAGCTCATTGTATTTTTATAGCAAAGCATATAAATAACATAGAATAGAAATCCAAATTTACTCCATTCGAATGCCTATTTTAACCAAGATTTCCGGAGTTGTTGGCATTGTTAACTAAGTTGACAATTTCAACAACACGGGATATATATATATATATATATATATATATATATATATATATATATATATATATATATATATATATATATATATTGTGTATTTAGGCAGCATTTTTTCATTAATACATGTTTCATTAAATACTATAGACAAGTTTTGTCTGTTCTAAGCAAAATCCTTTCATAACGTCTGATAAGCTTCATCAACATATTTGTTTGCTTAAAACAAATAGACAAAACTTGTCTATATTATTTAATGAAACATTTATATATATATATATATTAGTGTTTTATCCTTTTACACACACATATATATATATATATATATATATATATATATATATATATATATATATATGTAAAATGGTTAAACACTAATATTTTATTACATTGTAATTATAATCAGACCAAATTTGATCAGACCTACAAATTCAAAAAGAAAACCTAAAATATATGCCCGCGTTTAAAAAAAAAAATTAAAAGTGTGTATGTGGGAGTGAGAAACAGAGGTGAGAGTGAAAAGTCTGAAAGATCTAGACAGAGGTGTAAAGAAAGATGAAGAACAGGAATGGGCCTAAATTGAGGGTGAGGAATAAAATTTTAAAGAGAGAATTTTATAAGAGAAAAATTAAATTACAGATTTAAGGAGTGAGATACAGATAAATATGAGTTATTGTCAGGTGCATAAATCGACTTCCAATTCGTTGACCTAAATTAAAAAAAACAGACAACAGAAAAGTATGGATATATCTGTGGTGACATTAGATACACTGAATGATACATTTACAAAACTTATGCATTATAAATGCAAACCAGAAGACAAATTTTCATATATATATCGGCATCGTAAATTAGCTGAACTTTAAATTTGGATCGTCTAATGATTTTCATCATTCATTGTATCTAAGGTCACCACAAATTATATTTTTACTCTGTCTGTGACATAGAGCTCTATCTAGATTTTATCCTCTTGGAAATATATATATATAGAGAGATAATATTAGTGGTCAATACATATATATATATATATTGACCACTAATATTATCTCTCTCTCTTTATCTATCTATCTATCTATCTATCTATCTATCTATCTCTCTATCTATCTATCTATCTATCTATCTATCTATCTATCTATATATATATATATATATATATATATATATAAATTTCTAAATTATTAATGAATTATATTTTTAATCCATTTTTTATTACTTTACACGTTATTATTTTTTAGTGGTTACTCGTATTTGAGTAGACGATCTGTTTTTATTTCAAACTATTTATTTTATCCACCGGCCTGCACACTCGAGAACATTTTTCAAATAAAATATGTTGTCCGGTGGGATACGAACTTTCGTCTGCCTTCTCAGAAGAAACCACCGGAGAACACATTTCTTTTATTAAGTTTCATCGAATGTGCAGCCCGCTAGACGAAATAAATAATGTTTAAAATAAAAATGGATCGTCTATTCAAATACGAGTATCCACTAAAAAGCAACAAAAAAAGTTTGAAGTAATATAAAGTATATTCAGTCTGCGATGGATAAATTGTCGTCTAAATTACTCAAAAATGAAAATAACACTGCTGGGGAGTTAGAAGGAGTCGCATTACCTTTTTAAGGTGTTTCATGTAGACCTCTGTATTGAGCCTGAGTTCCTATGGAAAGTTGAATGGAGGCATAACCTCGCCATCACTAGTGATCACTTCAATCACAATTAGATTCATCAAACTATTTCCAAATCCGTTGCACTGTCCTCAGATTCATTCTGAAATTTTCGTATTGAAGCCTCCGAGTCCACTGCATGAGTTTTCCAAATTTCTGGCGGAGTAAATTGCGTCATGGTTCACTTTTTCTCACCCTATCATAATGTTTTAATCAAAAACAAACAACGCGCATGCGCGAAATTAAAAATTAAAAATGGCAACAGTTTAGCCATCGCACGTAGTATATGGATACCGAGCCGTGAACCTAGTGAACATAATCGTTAAAATGACCATTTCTATGAATTGACCATTCTTCTACGTCTATGAGCCGTGTCACTTCAGAACGAAGGCGTTCATGGCTCTCCACCACCTCCTATCCGTCGTAGCTATTAGTAACATTTGTCTTATCATAACTCTCACCCCACGTTCCACCATCCATTTACACGAGCTTGTTTGGTAGGTGGACCTCTTCCTTCCCCAGTCCCTTTTTTTTCGATTTGTCCTGTGAGTGTCAAATTCTCCAAGCTTTCCTTCCTTGATATGTGTTCAAGAAATTTCAACTGTTTCTTTTTACTGATTCGGAGTATGTGCGTCCTTTACGCAGTCTATCTATGGTATTTTCGGCATCCTTATGTCCACTTATGTTGTCTCCAGTTTTCACTTCATCTGGGTGTGTGTGTGGTGGAAATTGTCCAGCAATCACAGCCATCTACGAGGATATTTCATTAGAATTCTCCTAGAATAATGGCCTTGTATCAAACTAAGAAATCTATGTAAATATCTACTTTTTATTTTGTTCCCTTTTCTCTCTGTTTTTGTCGATATAAACGATTTCTTGCGTTCATTTTATACAAAGCCTCAATAACGCATTAGGTTGGCTGCTAATCTTGTTGACCTCCGCTTTTCTAGAAAATAAAACTGAATATTTTCTTTTTGTTTTTGATTTTGGAAAATAAAGTTAATTAAAAAATTAAGTTTGTCAACGTTTTACAAACGACACGTAGAATGTGCGTGGAATGTCTTTTGAGTAATCGTGTTTCAAATTATATTATTATTATTATTATTGTTGTTGTTGTTGTTGTTGGCGTTGGTGACATTTTCCGAACACCTGCATTAGCGTAAAATGATGAAAAGATGAGATAACGGTTTAATGGCACTAATCTATAGAAGCCTCCCACTTCTCCCTATCATTCTCCTCATCCTTCTACGTGCATTCATACATCCATACACAAACGCCCAAAACGTACGTACATAGTTGCTTGCTTATTCGAGAACGTACAAAATTCATATACACAAAATTAAATCAGATAACTGTGTCATGACATTACTGATCTTTTTTTCATTTTTATTTTTGGTTAAAAAAGATCAGTAATGTCATGACACAGTTATCTGATTTAATTTTGGTTGTTCACTATGACACTTTTGTACGTTTCGAATAAGCAAAGCAACTATGTACGTACGTTTCTTTTTGTATGGATGTATGAATGAACGTAGAAGGATGAGGAGATGATCTCCCATTTATTAATTATAATGACGTGAATGCTATACTCGATGCCACTCACTTCATATATTCATCACTAGATGAAAGACTTTGAGTCTCTTCCGACATTTTTTTCATGGTAATGGTAAAATTAAGCGTTTAAATACAGGAAACATTCGGTATTCATTGGCTGAACAGGTAGCGTTAGTGTCGCTCGAAACTTATAAAACCTTTTTCTTGAAACATTTTTTTCAGGAAATTAGGCTTATCAAGTCTACTCAATGTTATCGATCTTTATATTATTGGAGGGAGTTTCCTTTCTAATTATTGTTTAAGGTATTGTTGAAAGTCAACATCATGGCGATATCGTTATTTACTTGTCTAGTTATATGTTACATTTTAGTTGTTCTTGATGTTAGAAGTATTCAAGTGATGTGGTGTTTGTTATTTGGTCAAATTCTTTGTGATAATAATTTTATTACCATAAATGTTGTATTCATCATTTTAATAATACATTTTTATGAATTTAAGAATAGTACTAGGTTGACAGCTAAGTCTCATTAATTTATAATTCAAATGACTAGATGTAACCGTAAGTTCTATGCTAACAGTTTCTTCTTTCGCAATTCTCGCTTGTGGAACGCTCTGCCGGGCTGTTGTTTTTCAGTCAACTTTGATCTTCAAAAAATTTAAATGCAATAACAAACATCTATTTCATTAATTCCTGTTATTTTATTGTTGTCTTTAATAATGCTTTTTTTTTCTTATAATATTTCACACTCAGTAACCCTTTTCGTCTTAGTAGCTTTATTGCCCTGTTTGGGTGTGAAATTATAAAAAAAATTACAAACAAAAAGCAAAAAGTGTTTGCCTTAAAAACGTTATATTCTCTGAATTAATGATTTTTCTACATGCAGTTGCTACTAGTTAGCTCACAGCTGGAGCGCAATCGGTTAAATAGTAAGTATTGCATATGGAAAAATTCTAAAAAGAAGAATTATTCTTACAATCCAAAATATGCTTTGGCTGTCGGATATAAAAAAAACAAAACAACAACAACAAAAAAAAACAGTAGGTTAGAAAGTATAAGCAACTTCAGTTCAAGAAGTGCTCGAATCGAACCGGTACTACACTTTGATACGCGGTAGAAAAGCGTAATCGTCGTATATACAAATCGGTAGGATAATAATATTATTCGAAACACGTGACACCTGAAATATTTAATCACCAACATGTAATACCGCCCCCCCCCGTTTTAAAATATTTTTCCGATGTAATTTAATTCCTAGAACCGCTTCAGTTTCCTTTATGGAATATTGAATTTACAAAAAAAAAAAAAAAAATAAAATCGAATAAGACATTATATTCGTACATGAAAATCAATATTGAAGTTAGATATGTAACTTAATATATAAATATTGTATGTATGTTCGTATGAAATCCTGAGAGTTAATTATATATATATATATATATATATATATATATATATATATATATATATATATATAAAAGTTGGTTGTCTATATATGTGTGTTTGAACTTTGATTTCAGAAAAATTGTATAAAGCAATATATTCGAACGTGAAAATCAATATTGACGTTATATATGTAATCTAATATATAAAGATTAATGTTTGTATGTGTGTTCGTACGAAGCCCTGAGAATTAATTAAATATATATATATATATATAAAGTCGTTTGCTTGTTTGTACGTATTCAAATATTATACAAAACTGTGACATCAAATAAATGCTGTTTTGTATTTATCCGAATGTCGAGGAAAACAGTACATACGCTCATGAACAAGTTTAAAGTTGTAATCCGATGCGTACATAGGATTGAAGACAAATGACATTTCTCCATTGGGACGCCTAAGATGGATTCTTATAAGTATTTTTTTTGCAGTTCTTATCTTAAAACTTCATTGATAGAATTATGCTTGTTATAGCCGCTCCACATCTGGCCAGACGCGCATGTGTTACAAATCCTATTAGCAGCATCTACCCTTTTTAGTATTATGAGCAGGAGAATAACTAAAAGAGGAGAATTTTAAAAAGAGTGCAAGTGAAAGATGCCTTCCAAAAACTAAGCAAAGTATTAAGAAACAGAAAAAAAAATTCGTTAGAAATAAATAAATAATGGCAGTGGATGCTGGACAATCTCCTCACGGATGAAGAAGAGATTTAATGCAATAGAAATGGGGTTCTACAGAAGGATGCTGAGAATACCATGGACTGAACATATTGAGAAACGACGAAGTTTTAGAGAAAATGGAAACAAAAAGGACACATACTTAACATCAATTTAACTGGAATCGTGAATATGCCTTCCAAAAGCTAATCAAACGATAAAGAATCAGGAAACATTTCTTAGAAACAAAGAAAAGTGTACTGAACTGTTATGTAATATCAGTCCTTCTATATGGCATTAAATGCTGGATAATCTCCTGAAAGATGAAGAAGAGACTCGAAGCAACATAAATATGGTCCTACAGAAGGATGCTGAGAATACCAAACAAGAATGGACCGAACATGTGAGCAACTGGAAAATTAAAATGGAATTTTAATTTAAATGGAAGCAAAATGACACTTATAATTAACATCAGAAAGAGATAGTTGAAACATTTAGGGTACATGATGAGGAAAGAGGGTTTGGAAATTTTTATATTCAAATGCCAGATTGAAGGCAAGAGGGAGAGAGGAAAGCAATGCATAACCTACCTAGAGAGCTTGAGTTAATGGATAGCGGAGCAAGGTTTAGGAGTAGATATCAAAAAGACAAAATTTATTAAGAGCTAACAGAACAGGAACTTTTGGAGAGCTGTGATCGCCTACACCCTGAAGGGACACAGCATAAAGAAGAAGAAGAAGAAGAATGATGATGATGATGATGAGGATGATGATGATATTGTATTTTTCACTATTCACCATGGGTTGGTAGAATTTACTCTGACAAATGGATATATAGAAATTCGGAACAGTTCACAGTCATTGATCATCGAATACATACTTGTCGATCGACAGCTACGTTGGGTTTACCACGTCATTCGTTTTTCTGAAAAACGACTCCCACGACATACTTTCACCGAGGAAGTGGAATTTGGCGTAGGGGCTCTCGCCGGTGAGTGCAAACAATACAAGACACCATATCAAGACCATCCTCAAGACCTGTAATATTTTCCCTCGCCAATTAGAAAAGTAGGGACAATTGGCGACCTGGATGCATGGACGCTGTTCACATCACATAAACAATGTTGGTCCAATAGAACACCATCGAAGACTTCACCCACAGAATCCATCCCTTACTGTTACTCAAAGTCTTCTTCAGATGATCTACTTGCTAAAAGTGTGTCGTTTGCGTTATTTTCCATTATACAACCCTTTTCCTACAGGTGAAAGATTTCAAGCCACTCGTTACTCTATAGCCATTTCCATGGAAAATGTTTCGACAAGTTACATTTTCTAGTTTCACTAGTTCATACTATTGCAGCTAAGACCTGTTATGCCATGCAGAGTGGATAGTCTCATGTTGATTTATTTTGTTTGTTTAACGGCCTATCAACTCTTTATGAGTCATTTAATGCCAGAACTGTATTATCTTCTGAGCTTTGTTAATTTTTATTTTTACAAAAATGAATTGCTATTTGTTGTCAGTTCTCAAGAACAAAGAAAATGTATAAATTCATTTTCATATGTTTAGGTTTTATTCCAATTCTAATCATTGCTTTTTAAAACAATAAACATTGCCAACCACTGCAGAGATATCCTGCATAATAACAATCTATGGGAATAAAACCTAAACATATGAAAGTGAATTTATACATTTTCTTTGTTCTTGAGCGATGATTAGAATTGGAATAAAACCTAAACATATGAAAGTGAATTCATACATTTTCTTTGTTCTTGAGCGATGATTAGAATTGGAATAAAACCTAAACATATGAAAGTGAATTTATACATTTTCTTTGTTCTCGAGCGATGATTAGAATTGGAATAAAACCTAAACATATGAAAGTGAATTTATACATTTTCTTTGTTCTCGAGCGATGATTAGAATTGGAATAAAACCTAAACATATGAAAGTGAATTTATACATTTTCTTTGTTCTTGAGCGATGATTAGAATTGGAATAAAACCTAAACATATGAAAGTGAATTTATACATTTTCTTTGTTCTCGAGCGATGATTAGAATTGGAATAAAACCTAAACATATGAAAGTGAATTCATACATTTTCTTTGTTCTTGAGCGATGATTAGAATTAGAATAAAACCTAAACATATGAAAATGAATTTATACATTTTCTTTGTTCTTGAGCGATGATTAGAATTGGAATAAAACCTAAACATATGAAAGTGAATTCATACATTTTCTTTGTTCTTGAGCGATGATTAGAATTGGAATAAAACCTAAACATATGAAAGTGAATTTATACATTTTCTTTGTTCTTGAGCGATGATTAGAATTGGAATAAAACCTAAACATATGAAAGTGAATTTATACATTTTCTTTGTTCTCGAGCGATGATTAGAATTGGAATAAAACCTAAACATATGAAAGTGAATTCATACATTTTCTTTGTTCTTGAGCGATGATTAGAATTAGAATAAAACCTAAACATATGAAAATGAATTTATACATTTTCTTTGTTCTTGAGCGATGATTAGAATTGGAATAAAACCTAAACATATGAAAGTGAATTCATACATTTTCTTTGTTCTTGAGCGATGATTAGAATTGGAATAAAACCTAAACATATGAAAGTGAATTTATACATTTTCTTTGTTCTTGAGCGATGATTAGAATTGGAATAAAACCTAAACATATGAAAGTGAATTTATACATTTTCTTTGTTCTCGAGCGATGATTAGAATTGGAATAAAACCTAAACATATGAAAGTGAATTCATACATTTTCTTTGTTCTTGAGCGATGATTAGAATTGGAATAAAACCTAAACATATGAAAGTGAATTCATACATTTTCTTTGTTCTTGAGCGATGATTAGAATTGGAATAAAACCTAAACATATGAAAGTGAATTCATACATTTTCTTTGTTCTTGAGCGATGATTAGAATTAGAATAAAACCTAAACATATGAAAATGAATTTATACATTTTCTTTGTTCTTGAGCGATGATTAGAATTGGAATAAAACCTAAACATATGAAAGTGAATTCATACATTTTCTTTGTTCTTGAGCGATGATTAGAATTGGAATAAAACCTAAACATATGAAAGTGAATTCATACATTTTCTTTGTTCTTGAGCGATGATTAGAATTGGAATAAAACCTAAACATATGAAAGTGAATTTATACATTTTCTTTGTTCTCGAGCGATGATTAGAATTGGAATAAAACCTAAACATATGAAAGTGAATTCATACATTTTCTTTGTTCTTGAGCGATGATTAGAATTGGAATAAAACCTAAACATATGAAAGTGAATTTATACATTTTCTTTGTTCTCGAGCGATGATTAGAATTGGAATAAAACCTAAACATATGAAAATGAATTTATACATTTTCTTTGTTCTTGAGCGATGATTAGAATTGGAATAAAACCTAAACATATGAAAGTGAATTCATACATTTTCTTTGTTCTTGAGCGATGATTAGAATTGGAATAAAACCTAAACATATGAAAGTGAATTCATACATTTTCTTTGTTCTTGAGCGATGATTAGAATTGGAATAAAACCTAAACATATGAAAGTGAATTCATACATTTTCTTTGTTCTTGAGCGATGATTAGAATTGGAATAAAACCTAAACATATGAAAGTGAATTCATACATTTTCTTTGTTCTTGAGCGATGATTAGAATTGGAATAAAACCTAAACATATGAAAGTGAATTCATACATTTTCTTTGTTCTTGAGCGATGATTAGAATTGGAATAAAACCTAAACATATGAAAGTGAATTCATACATTTTCTTTGTTCTTGAGCGATGATTAGAATTGGAATAAAACCTAAACATATGAAAGTGAATTCATACATTTTCTTTGTTCTTGAGCGATGATTAGAATTGGAATAAAACCTAAACATATGAAAGTGAATTCATACATTTTCTTTGTTCTTGAGCGATGATTAGAATTGGAATAAAACCTAAACATATGAAAGTGAATTTATACATTTTCTTTGTTCTCGAGCGATGATTAGAATTGGAATAAAACCTAAACATATGAAAGTGAATTCATACATTTTCTTTGTTCTTGAGCGATGATTAGAATTAGAATAAAACCTAAACATATGAAAATGAATTTATACATTTTCTTTGTTCTTGAGCGATGATTAGAATTGGAATAAAACCTAAACATATGAAAGTGAATTTATACATTTTCTTTGTTCTCGAGCGATGATTAGAATTGGAATAAAACCTAAACATATGAAAGTGAATTTATACATTTTCTTTGTTCTTGAGCGATGATTAGAATTGGAATAAAACCTAAACATATGAAAGTGAATTCATACATTTTCTTTGTTCTTGAGCGATGATTAGAATTGGAATAAAACCTAAACATATGAAAGTGAATTCATACATTTTCTTTGTTCTTGAGCGATGATTAGAATTGGAATAAAACCTAAACATATGAAAGTGAATTCATACATTTTCTTTGTTCTTGAGCGATGATTAGAATTGGAATAAAACCTAAACATATGAAAGTGAATTCATACATTTTCTTTGTTCTTGAGCGATGATTAGAATTGGAATAAAACCTAAACATATGAAAGTGAATTTATACATTTTCTTTGTTCTCGAGCGATGATTAGAATTGGAATAAAACCTAAACATATGAAAATGAATTTATACATTTTCTTTGTTCTTGAGCGATGATTAGAATTGGAATAAAACCTAAACATATGAAAGTGAATTTATACATTTTCTTTGTTCTTGAGCGATGATTAGAATTGGAATAAAACCTAAAAATATGAAAGTGAATTCATACATTTTCTTTGTTCTTGAGCGATGATTAGAATTGGAATAAAACCTAAACATATGAAAGTGAATTCATACATTTTCTTTGTTCTTGAGCGATGATTAGAATTGGAATAAAACCTAAACATATGAAAGTGAATTCATACATTTTCTTTGTTCTTGAGCGATGATTAGAATTGGAATAAAACCTAAACATATGAAAGTGAATTCATACATTTTCTTTGTTCTTGAGCGATGATTAGAATTGGAATAAAACCTAAACATATGAAAGTGAATTCATACATTTTCTTTGTTCTTGAGCGATGATTAGAATTGGAATAAAACCTAAACATATGAAAGTGAATTCATACATTTTCTTTGTTCTTGAGCGATGATTAGAATTGGAATAAAACCTAAACATATGAAAGTGAATTTATACATTTTCTTTGTTCTCGAGCGATGATTAGAATTGGAATAAAACCTAAACATATGAAAGTGAATTCATACATTTTCTTTGTTCTTGAGCGATGATTAGAATTAGAATAAAACCTAAACATATGAAAATGAATTTATACATTTTCTTTGTTCTTGAGCGATGATTAGAATTGGAATAAAACCTAAACATATGAAAGTGAATTTATACATTTTCTTTGTTCTCGAGCGATGATTAGAATTGGAATAAAACCTAAACATATGAAAGTGAATTTATACATTTTCTTTGTTCTTGAGCGATGATTAGAATTGGAATAAAACCTAAACATATGAAAGTGAATTCATACATTTTCTTTGTTCTTGAGCGATGATTAGAATTGGAATAAAACCTAAACATATGAAAGTGAATTCATACATTTTCTTTGTTCTTGAGCGATGATTAGAATTGGAATAAAACCTAAACATATGAAAGTGAATTCATACATTTTCTTTGTTCTTGAGCGATGATTAGAATTGGAATAAAACCTAAACATATGAAAGTGAATTCATACATTTTCTTTGTTCTTGAGCGATGATTAGAATTGGAATAAAACCTAAACATATGAAAGTGAATTTATACATTTTCTTTGTTCTCGAGCGATGATTAGAATTGGAATAAAACCTAAACATATGAAAATGAATTTATACATTTTCTTTGTTCTTGAGCGATGATTAGAATTGGAATAAAACCTAAACATATGAAAGTGAATTCATACATTTTCTTTGTTCTTGAGCGATGATTAGAATTGGAATAAAACCTAAACATATGAAAGTGAATTTATACATTTTCTTTGTTCTCGAGCGATGATTAGAATTGGAATAAAACCTAAACATATGAAAGTGAATTTATACATTTTCTTTGTTCTTGAGCGATGATTAGAATTGGAATAAAACCTAAACATATGAAAGTGAATTCATACATTTTCTTTGTTCTTGAGCGATGATTAGAATTGGAATAAAACCTAAACATATGAAAGTGAATTCATACATTTTCTTTGTTCTTGAGCGATGATTAGAATTGGAATAAAACCTAAACATATGAAAGTGAATTCATACATTTTCTTTGTTCTTGAGCGATGATTAGAATTGGAATAAAACCTAAACATATGAAAGTGAATTCATACATTTTCTTTGTTCTTGAGCGATGATTAGAATTGGAATAAAACCTAAACATATGAAAGTGAATTTATACATTTTCTTTGTTCTCGAGCGATGATTAGAATTGGAATAAAACCTAAACATATGAAAATGAATTTATACATTTTCTTTGTTCTTGAGCGATGATTAGAATTGGAATAAAACCTAAACATATGAAAGTGAATTCATACATTTTCTTTGTTCTTGAGCGATGATTAGAATTGGAATAAAACCTAAACATATGAAAGTGAATTTATACATTTTCTTTGTTCTCGAGCGATGATTAGAATTGGAATAAAACCTAAACATATGAAAGTGAATTTATACATTTTCTTTGTTCTCGAGCGATGATTAGAATTGGAATAAAACCTAAACATATGAAAGTGAATTCATACATTTTCTTTGTTCTTGAGCGATGATTAGAATTAGAATAAAACCTAAACATATGAAAATGAATTTATACATTTTCTTTGTTCTTGAGCGATGATTAGAATTGGAATAAAACCTAAACATATGAAAGTGAATTCATACATTTTCTTTGTTCTTGAGCGATGATTAGAATTGGAATAAAACCTAAACATATGAAAGTGAATTCATACATTTTCTTTGTTCTTGAGCGATGATTAGAATTGGAATAAAACCTAAACATATGAAAGTGAATTTATACATTTTCTTTGTTCTTGAGCGATGATTAGAATTGGAATAAACCTAAACATATGAAAGTGAATTTATACATTTTCTTTGTTCTTGAGAATTGACAACAAAAATAACAAACACTATTTAATACATTGTTCCTTCACACTATTTATTTGTTATATTATTAACTGGAATGATTAGCAAAATATCGGTTAATTGCTAATTCATTCAAATTCATAATGTTTAAAATTTTAAATAATAAGGATTTCCTTATGACTATAAGGAAATCTTTATTATCTAAAATTTTCACAAATTTTAACAATTTAATAAATGCTTATAAATTTATGAATAAAAAATTGTTTTCCCATTGATTTCTTTATAAATAGGTAAATTGCATTGAATTGAATTTTTTGATGTTTCTGAATGTCTCGCTGATTTACGTCAATTGGCATTTTGTGTAGATGCCAACCTGATCAGAAGAGAATTCAGATATGTGGGCTTGTCGTAGGATACCTGCAAATCTCAGACACCATATCTCAGATTCGGATCAACGAATTTGACAGGTACTGCGATGTTTGGCTTATCATAGGATAGCTGTACATGCAGATCTCGGAGTCACCATGCCACAAGTTTTGACACAGAAAATCTGTGAGATGTGCTGTATCGATTTTTGCCGTAGGATACCGGCAGATGTAGGATTGAAGATACCATGCCATGGGTTCTGGTTAACGAAACTGTGAGATATAATAAGTGGCTAGGGCACCTCGAGGCAGTGTAATGGTTAGCAAGCTTGTCTCGCTTGAACAATTACGACTGAGTAGTGAGTTCGATCCTCACTGGGTGCCTCCTACTTCTGGCCTTGTGCCACATCTAAGCTACGCTTGAAAAATCACTATAATGAGAGGCTTTGTTTGTCGATGGATACTTTACAGATTTTTAAAAAATTGGACGCTGTTGGGTTTCAACAAAGCACTTTGTTTCCCTAAACGATGTGTTTTATTTGGTGCAAACCGGAAACGACGTTGCCTACGACATAGTTTCAGTTAAGGGCTGAATTTGAATGGATAGCAGGTTGTAAAAACAGAACCCACTGTTGTAGTCTTTGAAAAATTACCTTGAAAACCATTGCACAACAACACATATTAACCACTGAAGCCGAAAACAATATAAACATATGTTATCCAGAATGATTATTGTTATGGTCCGGTTCCTTGTAGCACGGTGATAGTCCAAGGTAGAACCAATAAAGAAGAACTCGAACACAGATATGGAATAACACAGATATATTACAAACAGAAATATATACAGAAAAGTAGAAGTGTTAGTACGAACAATCAGGTTTAGTAGTAATTGTCTGAACGCGACTCTGTTTCAGACTGCCTCTGACTCGACTGACTGACTCGTTCGCTCTGATTGACTGACAGACTTCACTCCAGACTTCAGACTGAACGGTATTTAGTCACCCCCACCACGATGGCATCATGTGGCACAAGGCCGGTTTAACGTGGGATCTCCGAGCCCCTAGGCCCGGCCAAAAATATGCCCTTTGAACCTGTATACACGGGTTCAGGGTCGGTTTACCTCCCCAAAAGAGACTCCGCCCTTCGGCGTAGCCTCGTTCGGGTTCCTCCTGCCCGTAGACAGAGAGTTCAACCGATCAGCAGGTCGCCCGACTTCGGACTGAACTTTCTGCTTCCTCTTGAGGCGCAGTATTTATTACGTATGGAATAGTCCATTATGTTATTATGGGTAAAGTCCCATAACAATGATGATATTTCATCACTCTAAAAATAACCTTGTTATCAGTAATGATAGAAAATAACGTTATTTCATCATCCCTGAAATAAAGATAAAAAAATTTCATCGTCCTAAAAAAAACCTTGCCATCAGTGATGAAAGATGAGAAAGATATTTCATCATTCTAAAATCTGATTATAAAAACGCCCCCTTCCACCCCAAACAAGAACATTCAGGCAGTCAGTAGAGTAGATTCAGTAGAGTAGAGTCAGTAGAGTAGCAAGAGCAGTAGTAAAAGTGGACACAATACAACGTATCACCATCGCTCCGTAAAATCGAAAACTGACGATCTCAAACGTTATCCTCACCAACGAAATTCTCGGAACAAGCAAAACAAATAAGCCCAAACTTTTTAAAAAAACAAAAGAGACACTAACATTGAGAACATTTTAACACATAACATAAGAATTTCTGTAATTCAATTCGCGAAAAAGAAAAATACAAATTCTTGTTATTAGTTTCAACACGTGTCTCAAGTCTTATTTTTTATGATATGTACGTTTTAATTCATTTCGTTTTCAGTATAAAAAATATTCCTCTATCAACTACTATTACAAATACACATATAACAACGGGGTAATTACATTATATAACCGCAAAATGCCACCCTGTTATGTTCAACAAATAATATCACGTCGAGATAATTACACCAACACCAACTTATCAACCCCGTTACACATATGTAGTCGGCAAATATGGATAAACGTGCCAGCAACAAGACGGAGTGTCAAAAGGACGTTTTTATCCATGACACCGCTTTTTAACTTACTTCACTCTTCGGCAATGTTTATTATTTTAAAAAGCGATTCTTAGAATTGTAATAAACCCTAAACACATGAAAGTGAATTCATACAATTTCTTTGTTATTCAAAATTGAAAACAAAAATAATAAACACTATTGCATTGTTTCTTCACGCTGTTTATTAAATATGTATTGGAATGGTTGGTAAAACATCGGACAATTGCCACTTGATTCAAACTTATACAATTGTAAATAATAAGGATTTCCATACAGTTGGTTCACATAATTTAATAATTGTTTATAAATTTTCACCCCAAGCAAGGCGGGAAGCCACTAGAAACGCAAGGGGTTACAGAGAGTTGGAGCCAGAGCAAATAGAAATGATAGAGGAAAGGATGAAGAGAAGGATAGGGGATAGATCAAGGCATCTGGAGACGTCGATTGACATTACATTTGAATAGTTGGAGACTACAGCCATCAGGGAAACAGGAAAAGAGGAGGGATTTCCACAGGCGAGAGGTGCGAGACATGAAGCTATTGGAGTAGAAGAGACGGCTACATTTAACAGTTTCGACAGTGAAAGGGTGTGAGCGAGATGCCGACCTAGTAGAACGCTTAAATTAATGAAGTTTGGGAACCAGCGAGAGCAGTTACCATGAAAGTATTTGTAAAAAAGACAGAGGGAGGCGACGTCACATCTGTGAGAGAGCGACTGCAGACGAGATGCCAGATCAGGGCCAATTAAGTTGCATATCCGTTTCTGGATCTTATCAAGAACCTTGAGATAAACATAAGGTGCTCCAGACCATATATGGCAGCAATACTCCATGTAAAGTCGAATGGTTGATTTGTAGATTTGAAGGATCAACTCCGGCGAGAAAAACAGCCAACTTTCCTTGCGGTGGACGAAGCTATTGACTCAATGTAATTGTTCCATCTCAGGTCAGCAGTCAATGTGAGGCCGAGTAGTCGCAAAGAGGAGCTCTCAAGAATTGAGCATCAGACATTCTAATGGGGGGGGGGTAATAATGGTTCATGTGTCTAGGTTTTATTAGAATTCTAATCATCGCTTTTTAAAACAATAAACAAGAAGATTGAAGGCAGTTAAAAAGCGATTTCTTGGGGAAAAAACGTACCTTATTTACGTTTATCCATGTTTGCTAATCAGTCTGTAGTACACCGGATAAAAATATTTATTCTATAAATATACTTTTCCATCCTTAATTCACTAGAGAATATTAACCACTAATCTGTGTTACGATAAGAATTGACACTTATTGTACTTCCATTAATGTATTTATCTTATTTACATGCAGACTATTGTCCTCACCTTTGTTGTTGTTATCACAAGGCTTCGGCCGTCATTCTCTCCGGTCTTCACTCGGTGTTTGTCGATCTGGATAATATTCAGAAAAAGAAATGACAGCAAGACTAAAGCAGTAGTTTGAGCCACGATAGAAAAGACGTCTTGTCAACCGTGACGATCATCATCAGCACTTATCAGACGGCAAGTTAGGTTTAAGACTCCAAGTTCTTTACACCGGATAATAGAATTAAAGTGTTGGTTCGTGGATTTAGTGACATAGCAATTTCGGGCTATTTGAATTGGGCAGTGTGTACTTAAACTAAGTGGGAAAAGAGCGAGAAATAACCGAGCAGTGTTAAATAAGAACTAGACAAGATATCCCTGGGCATGGTCAGTGAAACGAGAACACTCTACCTAGTACAAGCACGTATAAAGGCCGAAGGGCACAACAGCCGAAATGCCGTGATAAAGATGAGGACAATATTCCGCATGTAAATAAGGTGAATAATGATAAATCTTAATCCCAGAAATTCAGACAGGAATTACCTACGATTTGCTGCCAATATTTTACTAATGTCATAATCATTTGACAAATCGCCAATAGTGCTAAATAACCTGAATGTAGAAAGTCTTAACTTAGGCCAAAAAAATGGACAGAAATAAAGTAATTATTGTAAAACTCTGAACTAGACATTAAATCAGAGGGCGAAGATCTGGTATATGTCCAGGAAGGCATCTACTTAGGGTATGTGACAGCATTAAAGAAATACAACGAAAATGTAAAAAAAAAACAAACAAAAAAACAAACAAAAAAAAAACGGCGAATAGCGAATGTTTTGATAGCATATAACAAAAATAGATATATAACGACAAGCGATATGCTAATACGCTGAAAACATTAAGTTTATAATGACCATGTAATGCTAGCTATAGCATAGGCATTTAAAACATGGAACTAATAAAGTCGTTCTAAAAATTTACAAACACAACGATCAATGGTAAGAGCAGTGTTAAGAATAACTCGAAGAGAAAGAAAGAGAACGACATCTAAGAAGAGGATATCATAAGGAAGTGTTGAAAAGTATTTCGTGTTCGACCCATTTCTTAAAACCTGACGAAATTTTAAATTCTTCAGAAAGACTTTTCATATCAATATCAATATATATATATTAGGTTGGTGCAAAAATAATGACGTAATAATGTCGTTTTTTGACGTATTTTTAACGTCAAAAAACGACATTATTACGTCATTATTTTTGCACCAACCTAATATATATATATATATATATATATATATATATAGATAGATAGATAGATAACTAGACTCGTTTCGAAAAACCCTCGAATTTATATATATATATATAAATATAGATAACTAGACTCGTTTCGAAAAACCCTCGAATTTTTGATTTGTAAATAATCAAATCAATCTCGAGGGAAAAAAAGGTTTTAAAAAAAGAAATCCCCCTGCTTGTAATTGTAGAAACAAAAACATCTGTCCATTACAGGGAAAATGTCAACAAGAATGCGTAATTTACCAAGTGAAAATTTACAAAAATAGCGAGGATACTAACCCTAAAACATACATAGGTGCTACTCAGAACAATTTAAAAAAAAGATATTATAATCATAGGAGTAGTTTCAAAAACGAAAAAATTAAGCATAGCACCACGCTATCTACCTATGTATGGAGAACCAAACAAGAAGATAATGTAGACCCCATCCTTAAATGGGAAATACTAAAGAAATGCCCCAGATATAAAGCAGGCCATAAATTTTGTAAATTATGTGCAGAGGAGAAATTAGCCATAGCTTTATTTGATCAACCTAGCCAATTATTAAACTCTAAAACTGAAATCCTTAACGTATTTAGACACAAAAAATCTTGGTTACTTATTTAGACGGTTTCCACCTTAGATTTTTTTTTTTTACTCACCCCTCCCCATTTTTGTTGTAGTTTTAACAGGTTGTAGGAGGTTGTAGACAAACATTACTAAGCGCTACAAAGTCGTGGAGAGCCATGATAGGACATGGCACATAGTATAAGAATAATAAGAAGAATAAAATGAGCAATATTTATGGAATTATTTTAAAGTTCGCTTTAGGCATGAAAACAAATTCAGAATGGATTTGTTCCACATCTGTTGAACTTGCCAAAGTCTGGCACACAAGGGAATGATGAAAAGAAGCCTTTCTGGTGTTTGGTACCTTGGTCAGATTTCGGGAAATAATTAGGACCGTGAACAGTTCAGCACAACTTGTAAATGCGCGTGGTATCATCCGAGGAATCCGCTTAATGTAATCCCTTTTGGACAATGTATTTGCGATGACTAGAACCAGCCGATCACGTTAAACAAATTGGAACGATTATCGGTTTTTCTATTTGAATTTTCTGACGAATCTTAAGTTAATGACGACAATAACACATCCTTAGAATTTCTCCTTTTATACCAGTAAATATTTGAGCTTAACAACTTTAACAAAATATTGCAATAACAGCCATAAATATGAATGCTGGTCGTTATTTTAATTGGAGACAAATGAAAAGATTTGAAATTGACAATTTTTCCATTTTACTAGAACATCCGTTAAACACTTCTATCTTTTCTTGTTTTTTTTTCTTTCATTCATCTTCTCACTGAAACCGAGTAGCGTCTCTGATACGTCTTTTGTTTTTCCACGTAATCAAAACGGAATAGGCCATTATTTATGAGGTATTGGCTGGGGTTGTTAAACACTTCTTTCTTTCTTTCATTTTCTCACTAAAACCAAGTAGTGTCTTTTCCCATCTTTCCACGCGGTCAAAACGGAATAGTCCATTATTTATGAGGTATTAGGTAGGCGTAACGGTCGTGCGGACTAATTACGGAACTAAGGTAGGCACAATTATTATATATGATAATTAATTTTATATTATAAAAATTGATACAACATTTAAAGAAATTAGCATTTTTAATTCATTTATTTGGAGAACTGATTGATTTTGATAATAACTGTTTGATAACATCATTCTTGAATCTAAGAAACGGTTTTCTATGTGTTTTTCTAGCAGTGATGCTTTTTTTAATTTATCACTTTTGACAATCAGTTTTTCCTTCACCGGCAAAAATATTTGGAAAATAACTCCAACTCAACGGACGAAGACGTGGAAAAATCTTGTCGCTTGGTTTGAAGAAGAAAATGATGCTTAAATCCCCATTTGGGTAATTTTTAAACTGAATTTAATTTTAGCAAAATAGTCACTCAGTTCGTATGTTAAATATTTAATTTTTTTTCTTCCCTGTCTTCATTCATAACAAAATGTCAAGCACAAGCTCCATATTAACCTAGAGATCGACATCTGACTGAGAAATATCACCGAATCAGCAAAAATGGCTATTATATACTGACCAGAGCAAAGAGAAATGAAAAAAAAAACAACAAAGCAACAACAACAAAAACAACAACAACAAAAACAGTATGGTGCAACGCTTGATTGGGGGCGAGTTTTACGTGCGGCCGACAACCGTTGGCAGACAGGCCGGAACCAGGCTATTATTTCCTTTCAAAGCCAGACATGCGTTACTAACGCCGTCCTCTTAGTGCTCACACGATCGCCGACTACAAACCTTAGTTTGGGCAGTTGACTACCCTAGCCGCTATCGGCAGTAAATCTCCAACCGCTTTCCTTTGGCCAGTATATATACTTCTTTTGTTTACCCTCCGTTCCTAGTCCATGCCCAACCAATTCAATTCACCACTATTCAACGCATTGCATTGGGATCTTTTAATGGCTTCCAACGAACCGCACTTTCCCACCCTTTTCTGACGCCAAAGCTGTTCCTACTTTCACTTTCACATTCATTTCCGATTTCCACCTTCACGCTCTCCTTCCCGGTCTCATTAATTTTACGTAGTTTCCCTTTTCTTTACTATACGCGTTCTTATATCCACTCACTTCTCGTTCTCCTCCTTGCCACCCAATCGCTTTATTTTACTGGGAGAGTTCTCAATTCCTACTATATATACATATATACATATATGCATGTATATGTATTTCGTTTCCTCACCGAGCCAAACAATTTACCGTATTTCCTTTGCACATTTCTTATTATTCGACATTAATGACCGATTTTATCGCTTACCTCCGACTTAGCAATTGCCTTTTCCCGCACACTGGTTCTTCTGCTACTCATTTTTCTCGACGTAATTATTGCCAGAAGCTTCTATCTAAGTCTGTTCTTTATCTATCTCGGTTCATATAACTGTATCCATCTATCTCAGTTTTTCATATGTATCTATCTAGATGGTAGATTTCTTGATTTCTTTCTTTCTCTCCTTCTTGATTTCTTTCTTTCGTGATTTCTCCCGTTCTTTCTTTCTTTCTTTCTTGATTCTTTCTTTCTTTCTTTCTTTCTTTCTTTCTTTCTTTCTTTCTTTCTTTCTTTCTTTCTTTCTTTCTTTCGTGATTTCTTTCTTTCTTTCTTTCTTCCTTGATTTCTTTCGTGATTTCTTTCTTTCTTTCTTTCTTTCTTCATTTACATTGTTTTTCCCCGTTTCCTTCGCATTTATATTGTTTCCTTCTCTTGATTTTTCCTTGTTACTCTCCCTGGAAATCTTTCACAGTACTGGAATTTAAAAATACTCAGTGAATAGTTTCCACAAAAAGCCTTCTATAAACCTTCTACAACGTTAATCGTGGCAAACAACTCGGCCAAAACTGTTAGATCTC
>OZ010600.1:16693662-16771162 GCA_963932145.1 Acanthosepion lycidas | reverse complement strand
CTATCTATCTATCTATCTATCTCAGTCTATTAATATGTATCTATTTCATCCATTCTTTTCTTTTCCATTCCTTCAAACTTCTTTGTTTCCATCGACTTTCTCTTTCATTTTAAAAATATTTCTCTGCCATTCTCTTTTGTCGTGTTTTCTTTTTCGCATCTCTTAGCACGATTTCTGCCCACAGAACTCTGTGCATTTGTTCCTTGTACGTACATGTCATTGGTGCAGACAGGCATAACAAATTCAGACGAGAAGTGAATGAAATATCTCAAACGAGGTTAGTGTTGGTTCAAAAAGGACAAGCTGGCCAGAGAGGCAGAAATAAAACTCTAGTTCGGAGTTCGCTATTTTGAGATGGACAAACGTGAAAGGCTGAGACAGTAACTTTGGGAGAAGATTGCGAAGGAAGTGAATTATTTTTACGGAATCGTTATAGCTGAACGAAAGTGAAGATGATATAAAATTGTAAACACGAAAAAAGGAGAGTAGGAGAAAATTAGTAAGTGAATAATAATAATAATAATAATAATAATAATAATAATAATAATAATAATAATAATATATTGAGAATGGCTTAGAACGAACATAGGAGACAGAACAATATTGAAAGTGAATAAAGGCAATTGAGTAAAAAATTGGACAATATAAGCAAAA
The DNA here is from genome assembly GCA_963932145.1 of Acanthosepion lycidas. Lineage (NCBI taxonomy): Eukaryota > Metazoa > Mollusca > Cephalopoda > Sepiida > Sepiidae > Acanthosepion > Acanthosepion lycidas. The sequence goes on along the minus strand of OZ010600.1, from coordinate 16,770,508 downwards.
TGTGAACATTGGGTAAAATAAGCAAAATGTCAGCATTGTGTAAAATAAGCAAAATGTGAGCATTGAGCAAAATAAGCAAAATGTGAGCATTGGGCAAAATAAGCAAAATGTAAGCATTGAGCAAAATAAGCAAAATGTGAGCATTGGGTAAAATAAGCAAAATGTGAGCATTGAGCAAAATGTGAGCATTGAGCAAAATAAGCAAAATGTGAGCATTCAATAAACCAATTCGGAAAATGATAATGAGATACTGATATAAAGAGAGAAAAAAGAAAAAAACAAAACAAAATAGGAAGCAATATTAAAAGTGCAGAAATATTAATAAAATGCTGTGCGACTTGAGATCTAAACTGAACTTTCTATTCAAACGAGAAAACCGGATCAATGAAAAGAGCCTGATAATTTTTTTTAAAATCATTTCCCTCCAAGGAAGGCGATAAAGCAATTATGACGCAAATAGTTACTGAGCATGAAAGAATTTGAGAAAACGTTGCCGTGGAAAAAAAAAAAAACCCCAATTAAAAACAGGATTCAAGCAAACAGATGATGATTGACGTTGTATTTAAACTATTGAAGTTCGTATTTGCCTGGAAAACAAGAAACCGGAAGAGAGTTCCAGAAGAGAAAAACTCGAGATGCATCTTTACCACAGTCATACCCATAATACGCGGAGAACTCGAAAAATACTTCTTTTTTTTATATGCAGCATTCCTTCAGGACATGGGTGATCATGACTCTCCACAACTCCCTATCTCTTGTTACACTAATCAATGTTTAATTTTTTTTACCATCCATCTTTGTCCCAGCTGTGTCAGACAATCGCCCACACTTTTCAAGTAGATTTCCTTTGCCATTATTTCTTTGAATATATACTGTGAGTATTTAATTTTTCAAATTCTCTTTCCTCATAATGTCTCCTTATGATTTTAAGTATAAGCGTCCTTCTGGTTGCCATTTTCTTTTTCATTATTCACATATTCAGTCTATAGTATTCACAGTATCCATCTGTAGAACCATATCTCTACTGTTTCGAATCTCTTCTTCATCTGTAAAGTAATCGTCCAGTATTCACTACTATACGGGGTCGGGTTGGGGGAGATATGACATAGCAATTCAGTATTTTTTCTTTGTTTTTAACGAAATGTCCCTGAGCATTAATACTTTGCTTAATTTCGCGACTGTCTTGATTACCTGAAGACTCTAAGAATAGAGCTGGAGGTTTAAGAAGACTTGCCGCCGCGACTTGATCTTTAACGATAACGAAAAGGCATTTAAAACTTGCAAATTTATGGAGTGAAAATTGAGACAATCGTTATCGCTGAGACGTTTGGAACCTCCCTGCAGAATCTTGCAATAAAATTACAAGAATCCGAATTTTCTAACGAAAAAAATGTGTCACCATCTAGACAAAAGCATTGTTACCCCCCCCAAAAAAAAACTCGAAAATTGAAGAGAATATTGGAATATCACTTAGACATGCTTTTCAACAGTGTTGCCAAATTTGGTATAATGCTTCTGCTATATATCTAGAGATTGATGAAAAAATCCAAAGAAGAATCGGGAATATTATACGTCTTGACGTGGCATCTCAGATTCTCACCGATAGAATATGTAGGTAATGTTGATGGTTTGCTACTATGTAAGTGGTATGGTGTGACCTTGCTGTGATGATTTGAATTTGTGGGACCAAAGAATGTAGTTGGTCCGAGCACTTTCCATTGAAGTAGCGACAGAACAGCGATAGGCTCATGTCATCCCGCTTGTGAGAGAGAGGTTGGAGGGTGGGGAATAATTCGTCATCCACAAGGGCTCGAAGGCAATTTTGGACTTTACCAAGACTGAAGAGTGAGGTCTGGGCCGCTCCCGTTCAAATATGGCAACAGTACTCCATTTCTGGTCTGATTTGGCTCTTGTAAAGGTAGAGAATAGCAGGATGAGTCAGGTACTTACTGAAGCGGAACATTTTAGCTGCATCCTTAGCAATGGATCGTATGTACGAGTTCCACTTGAGGTCTGGTGCGAGTTTGAAGCCTAATAGTCTTTTAGGGCACGATACCTCACCGAGGCGACATCCATTCATTGTGACTGGCGGTAGTTCGGGGTCCTACTGGCGATAATAGAATGTCGGTTTTCGAGGCATTGAATGTAACCAAGCAGTTTTTATCCCACTAGGTAGTCTGTGCTAGATCGGAAGTTGCCAATCTCAGACCATCATTATTGCTTCTGTTATTTATCTAGAGATTTCTGACAAAATCCAAGGAGGAATCAGCAATATTATATGCCCTGACCTGTCATCACAGGTTCAATAACTTTCCTGCCACGGTGGCGTATTTTCCCTTTGCCTTCTCTATAAATATTCTGATGGAAATTGGTGTGGTTGATATTTCTTCTTTGGTACCTCTGCTTCATGAATGAATGCCTAGTGCTAGATTGGCAGCTAGGTCTCATCATTTTATTGTTGAAGTTAGTAAGCGTAAGCGCCATATGATAATAGATTTTCTCCCGGGCTTCTCGTCTGTGGAACATCTCTTCTGGCCTATTGCTTTCCTGTTAACAACCATCTACAAAATGTAATGCAGCGTCGATCGTCGCCATCTTTTTCTTTGAATTTTGTTCTTTTTATTATCCCCTATCTGCAATAACGCTTTCTCGGTTTGTTTCACTCTCAGTAACCCCTTATGTCTTAGTGGCTTTATCGCCCTATGTGGGGCTAAATTATTAAAAATAAAAGGCCTGGTTATAATCGGAACATGCATGAAAATGATAAGTGAAGATAAAAATATTAGGTTGGTGCAAAAATAATGACGTAATAATGTCGTTTTTTGACGTATTTTTTAACGTCAAAAAACGACATTATTACGTCATTATATTTGCACCAACCTAATAGTAGAACCTATTCACGTTTCAGTCTCTATATCTCTGAAATGAAGTATTATGTTTACTTACATTACTTACCTTATTCGGACTGTTTTCCTCATCTTCATTACACACGTTTCGGCCGTTGTAAGATCCGACCACCTTCAGGTGATTGAAGTTTCGAACCGAATCCTTTATTTCGTGCATCAGGGTAGGTTTTCTAGTTCCACGTGCCATGCCTCTTTCAGATGTGTCATTTAATTCCCTTTAACTCAGCTCTCCAAGCTTTTTGTTACCACTGCTGTAGCCTGAATTACCTGAAGAAGGCTGAAGCGTACAACGGCCGAAATGTTGTGAATATGGCAATGAAGATAAGGATAACAGTCTGAATAATGTAAATATTGTAAGTAATCATAACACCTCATCTCAGAGATATAGACAAATAAGAATTATGTGTCGCAGGAGAGAGGAGCATCGGGATTTTAGAGATGCTTAGAAGGAGCATCATTATTAAAAATGTAGGGAACCACGGGTTTAGACATATCGAACTGATTCAATTTTGGAAATTTCGCTAATAAGGCTTCAGCGCGCAAAACAATGTTGCTAACTATTCAGATTGCGTTCTCAGACTATTTTCTTTCGCTCAAGTAAGATCGAGTTGCACTGTCTTTTCATCATATAAAAATACTATGGTTATTGTCTTTATTTTCTTCCGAAATTAAAGCAACTATACGAAGCTTAGAACGGTTCATGATCAAACATAATTGACATTCGTTGTCTGTTATATTTAACAATATATTTTTGAATATATATATATATATATATATATATATATATATATATATATATATATATATATATATGGATAAACCTAGTGAGCCAGACAAACCTACCCAGGTTTCACCTAAGCAGAACGCCAGGGAAAGCTAGCTTTCTCTGACGATCCGCTTAGGTGAAACCTGTCTGTAGGTTTGTCTGGCTCACTAGGTTTATCTAGGTCTGCTCTACGGCTGTATTCAGCTCTTTTGTTAGTTGTTTACTCGTACCGGGGTTTTTTCTTGTATCTGTGCGATTTTTTTTCGACAGACTTTCATGTTTTTAGCTCTTTCTTTTTTTTAAAACCTTTTTTTCCTTCGTGATTGATTTGATTATTGGCAAATCAAAAATTCGAAGGTTTTTCGAAACGCGTATAGTTACCTATATATATATATATATATATATATATATATATATATATATATATAATAACTGGCCACTTGTATTCGAGGATACCCGTCTACCAGGCCGGCTAGCCAATCCCTAATACAGACTCTCGCCCAGGCACATTTGTGTTTGCTCAACACCCACAAATCCCACCTGTGGTTTATACCGCAACTATGCTGAGCCTATATAAATAAATACAAATAAGTTTTATTAAAAAGAACTGATATGATTTCTCTGTTTAAATTTTGTCTTGTATTTTTCCAATTTTCGGATAAGGTATCAAGTATTGTACTCGAAGTTTTGGATAAATTTCATATCGTGATATTATTTTGTTCAAGTACTCTCAGCCATCGCAATACAATATAAACTTTGAACAGTTTATCCACAACTTCGAGCACATTACGCAAAACCTTATTAGAAAATTGAAAAATAGAACAAAAAAAAATGAAACAGATAGACTTTGTCGATTATGTTTAATCAAACTTGTTTAGATGAGTACCTGTGGTCTAAATATACCTTTTTCATATATATATATATATATATATATAACGTCATCCACAGACAGACTGTTTCGCAGCTCATCAGTGTGGCTAGACATCCGGTCGCCTCTAGCTAGGATCGAAACTCGACTGAATTGGTGTCAGTCGGAGATTCTACCACTAAGTCGTCGGCGTCGGCGCATGGCAGGGATGTAGGTGGATTTTTAGCGTATTTATTTTTAGAAACTCGCCCAGTGACTGACAGTGACTCAATTCGCTATGCGAAGTATATATATATATATATATATATATATATATATATATATATATGTGTGTGTGTGTGTGTGTGTATATTTCTGAGATGAGGTATTATGTACACTATTTACATTATTCGGACTATTGTCCTTATCTTTGTCGCCATATTTAGTTGTACGCTCCTGCCTTCTTCAGGTGGTTGGAATGTTGAACTAAACCCTTTATTTCGCTCACTAGGGTAGACTGTTCTAGTTCCATGTGCCATGTCTAATGGATGTCAGTTGTCAGTTATCTCCTGTTGATTCCCCTCTCCAAGTTCTCCACTGCCTTAACTGGGTATTGAACTCACACTCTTTGGGTCTTGTCACTGGATGTAACTGACGTCTTTATCCACTGTGCCATGTGTCCTTGTGGACATCAGTGTTAAATTTTTTTTTTTTTTTTTAGAGTTTAACCCACCAATATTAACTGAAAAAATATCAATGACTAATTAGAAACGTTTGAAAAAAGTTCTCTTCATATTTCTTACTTAATCTCGCAGTGTAGTCAAAAGGTATTGAATGTGGACTCTTTGGTTATGTTGTTTTTCTCCTGTCGAAGGTTCGAGAACCTAGAGAATTTCCTATTAAAGAAATAACACTTATTTCTAAGATTTGATATTTGTTCCAATTTGAACTGTGCATTTGATAAGGCTCAAGGCAATTTATGGAAGATGGGATTATTCCTGTTATTACTCGAGTTTACCTGGAGGCAATTCTGTATTTTTTCCCCAGAGGAAAAGGAGTTTAAAATGTAAGAGTTGAAAAAAAATGAAAGAAACGAAATAAAAAAAAAAAAAAAAAATAACAAACGAAAATTACAAGCCGATGAAAAATGAATTAATGCTAAAGGATTATTCTTGCTCTGAAGCTGTTAACTATGAATGTCATTGATGTCTGTTTTTAGAAAATCTTTCTCAATTCGTAAATGGTTACAATTTAAAATAGTAAATATATCTAATTTTTGTTTCGTCCATGCTTATTGGAATTGATTTGGGCTGTGTGAAAGTACTTTTACAGAAACACCCAGCTAGGACCAAATTCACTGAGGCAGGCGTTCGATGTTTGTAAGTATCAAAAGCTTGCAGTACATTATGTTATAAATAGACTAGCAGCATGGTCCGGCGTTGCCTGTGCTTGATTAAAAAATCGTTGACCCATACAGCAATCGCTATCACTTGACTTAAAATATTTTTGCCCTTCCTTGCCTCTAAAGGAGTGCCCTTTGCCGTGCTGATGTTGCTACATGCCTTACTTCTTGCCCATCTTACACTGCGAATTTTTTCAAAGCTCTATACAAAACATTAAATCTGTTACGAAAAAAGAACTAAACAAAATGAACACAAAACGATCAGCTTTAAAAAAGGACTCGTAACTGGAAAAACCGAATGAAAAAAGAATGTTAACAACAAATACTTTTTCACACCCAACCCAGTTCTGCGGAATCAGAATCAACGTTGAGTTTAAGCAAGCGAATGAGCCAATTGCAGTTAAGTGCCATGCAGATTTAAATTTTTCCCACTTGTGACGAATGCAGCTATCGATTTTTTTTTCCATGCTAGTTAACATTCGTTTCAGTCAGCTGTTGGCTCTCACGCTGGCCAATAGAATCTTCCTGTCTATTCGTGGCAGCAAGCTATAGGCTCTCACTCTGGCCAGTAGAAAATGGCCGCAAACGACATGAAAACTGCCGTAGAAGCATGAAAAAAATCGATTATTTCCACTATTGATGGGAGTTGGGAAATGCAAAGTCGGTCTTGGCTTTCCCGCTAACTTGGAGCATGTGCATGTAAATTTTGGTGCAAATCTGTCGAAAATTGCGGCCGTGCATTCGTTACACACACACACACACACACACACACACACACAGATCCTGCCTTTTATAGATTGAGATGAAATTTATATAGCACTTGAAAGAAGATAAAATTCTTCTGAGAATTGTATAAACTATCCGAATACCATTCCTATAGACAGTGGAAAATAAGTTGATATAGTCGTTCTCTTTAACTCTAAAATTCCCGTATAAACAATTTTTTCAGCAAGGTATCTATTTTCTAAAGTTCTTTTTTCTTTATGCTAAGTCCACTTGAATTTTGGACTCTGGACATAGATACGTAGTGATGGCTATGAGAAAAATATTAGAATATTTTTCTAATGTTTCTATTAATAATAACAATAATAAAAATTAAGTAAATTTACTATTTTTCACTTGTTAAATAATTCGGAACAATTTTAAGAAAATCTAATTAAACTTCCCTCTTCAAGTTCTCCACTGCCTTAACCAAGTATTGAACTCACACTCTTTGTCCTTAGATCCAGTGACAAAACCCAAAGAGTATGAGTTCAATACTCAGTTAAGACAGTGGAGAACTTGGAGAGGAGAGTTAACAGGAGATAACTGACAACTGATATCCATTAAACATGGCACGTGGAACTAGAACAGTCTACCCCAGTGAGCAAAATAAAGGGTTCAGTTCGACATTCCAACTACCTGAAGAAGGCCGGAGCGTACAACGGCCGAAACGTTGTAATAAATATGGCGACAAAGATGAGGACAATAGTCCGAATAATGTAAATAGTGTACATAATGCCTCATCTCAGAAATATATACAGATACTGAAAGGCCGAAACGTTGTAATAAATATGGCGACAAAAATGAAGACAATAGTCCGAATAATGTAAATAGTGTACATAATACCACATCTCAGAAATATAGACAGATTCGTAAAATACATCTATTAGATGCTTAAATATACATCATCAGTGAGGTTTCTAGCCGAGGTTCATTAGGGGTTCTGAGTCTCATCATACCCCCCTCTTCACGATGGCTCAGCCGATACTAATCGGATATCGAGTTGTGTATCTTCTGTTAGCTACAATTTTTTTCCATCTTCCAAACTACACGCCATGCGATTATTCATGGCAATTTATTGTCCGATCCCAGATTACTTCCGATTCACCGGCAATGTGCTCTCATCCATAAAAAAGGAAGCAAATGCAGCCACAATTTCTAACTGATCAGGAAGATGGCGCACCAATTTGAGACATATATGCACACATAGAGAAACGCTCTCAAACCTCACATTCTGCTTAGACTTATCCCATTTTCATGTATTATATGATATATATCGGAAAAATAAATTGGAAGTTGACGCCTGCGATCTCGGACGTTTACCGGACGATAATACTAGGTACAACAAATAAAGCGTGGAAAGTTAATAGTGCATTATCGTAAAATTTCTGAAGTTCATGACCAAGTGACAACAATTTCCGATATGAAGAGTAACAATGTAAACAAGTCAGTGAAGAAAACAAACGACAAACGCTCTATGTTTATAGAAATAAGAAAGGGAAACTTTATTTATAAGCATCAATTATATGTAAGCAAAAATAGTACTTGAATTGCATTAATTGGTTTAAATGTTATGGGATTTTCCCAGCAATTTAACATCAAACATATAATAAAGTGATTTTTGCATTTACAAGCAGAAAAGAAAAGGATAATTTAGCTATTTTCATCTGAGCTGTTGTTATTTTTCTAAAAAAGTTTCATACGACCACTAAGGGTCTTAATAACGGGTTTTAAATTTAATTAATCCCTTTAAAATCAGTAAAATTTTGGCTCACAAAACCGCATTCTTCGTGAAGAGATCTTTCGCTCCGTTTTTTCGTTGTCATGGAGACGATGACTCCAGTTGCTGCTGGAACCTTCTTGAGTTGAGGAAAGAAAAGATGATGACGGTAATCTCACTTTTGCCTAAAGGCGCTGACCAAGGCCAGTCTGGCCGATGCGGAAAAAACTTTTTCGAAAGTAACCTACACGCTCTTTTATGAGCATCTCTAAAGCGTGGCTAAACACAAACAAGTCAATTTGCATACGCACGAGAAGACCCTATATAGGCAAAATAAACAGATCAGTTATTTTTGCTTTCTTTTTTCCGTTAGTATACAAAAAGCAACATTAAAGCAGATGTTAATTAAAACGTCTGCTAGCAAAATCATTAAACTTGCGGACTAAATATTTACTAAATAGTTTGACACTTGGATACATTTTTTAAATTTTAAAATAAAATAAAGCATATCTACAAAATAAATGTACATACAAAAATATGACAAAAGGTTTTTATTATTTTAATTTTAATTTCTAACATATATTATCATATTATATTACATAATAATTAGGCTTTAATAAGTGTTATGCAAGTGAAATATATATATATATATATATATATATATATATATATATATATATATATATATATATATATGAATGACAAAAGATTCTTTTAGCTGACGCGTTTCATCCACTGGTGGAATTTATCATGGAAATGTAAGAATCTTATTTTTCAACAAGTATGTATAAACAAAAGTAAAATGTTAGTTTTTCAGGAAATTATGGATGGCGTTAAGTGATTTGAATTAATGTTTAACAAAAGAGAGTGGTTAAATGTTATTCTTGAAATTTTTTAAATCAATTATTTATATTATTTTAGTTTGAGAAATTAATTCATATATTATATATTTTAAATAAAATCCTTGCATTTGCTTTGATAAGGTCCATTAGCGGATGAAACGAGCCGGCTAAGAAAACTTTACCCCACCACACGCAGAAACACACACACACACACACACACACACACAAACACACACACATATATATATATATATATATATATATATATATATATATATATATATATATATATATAGTGTGTGTGTGTGTATTTTAATAAGAGTATAAGTTTGTCACTTAGCTGATTGATGTTATCCTTAGCATCTCGACTCCAGAGTTTCGTAGACGGACCTGTACGTTCACTCTTCAAGGGGAATCAGCAATTTACTGCTTATATTTTTTTGATTTTTTCTTTTTTATACAGTTATCAATAGTGTAAAATTTTTCCGTATTGTTTGTGTGCGTTTGCGTGCGTGCGGCCATACGTCCGTCTTTGACGATGTGCATATGCATCGTGCGCCCGTCTGTGCCGATGTGTGTCCTTGTAGGGTGTCGTAATCATTTGTCATTTTCTTCGTTTTTTTTTTAACTTTACATTCTCTCTTTAGCTTTGTTACAATCTCTAGACATGCCATCGTTTTTAATTTTTGAGCTTTATTTACATGTGTATGTTTCTATTGTCTTCTCTTTCTACATTTTTCTTCCCATCATCTATAACTGATTGCATATGTATATTATTTCGCCCTCTTCCTCTCCTGATCTTGATCTCCTGCTTTTGATCTATATCTTTATTCCTTATTTGAAGATTATTTTGTTCTTCTACATAGCACCGGATTCTGCTCTTTGACTTTGTGTCTTTCGTATCACTTTTTTTTTCATTTTTTCTCACTCACACATACATACATATAATCATTTACATACACATACATAAACATACCGACACATAAATACCAACATAACACACACACACACACACACACATATATATATATATATATACAAATGCATGCACTTCCCACTATATGCATATATATACATACATACAAAGTAATACACATACATCCATATATATTACACTCACACTACACATATTCAGATAGATACACACATACACATATTCATATATATAGGCATTCGCACACATATATACATACATATATATGTACACACACATACATGTATATATATACAAACATACATACGCATGCACACATATATACATAAACATAAACATACACATAGATCAAAGCATATAACTTTCAATAAATAATGTAAAATAATTTTATAACAGTAAAATAAATACAAAATAAAATTCTATTTATAAGAACATTTAAATCTATTTTCATGCCGACACTAAAATATTTTATTTCTTTGGTTCAATAGCTGGCTATTATTTTTAAATTTATTAATTTTAATTTTTACTTTTAGGCACAAATCACATCTGTTTCTGAAGCTGTTTGGGGTTTGAGATTTACCTAGAATCTCCCGTCGTATCTGTGGGTTAAAGTTTCTATCCATTAATTACCAGATATATTTAGAAAAAGCTATTTGGTGTTTTAGATAAGCATCAGAGAAAGAATGCTTGTGGGTGTAGAACCACTGCTTTCAGATCCCAGTCGAAATTCCGATATATACTTTTTTCTTATTTACATTTTCTTTACGGAAAATTGTTGCTTGTTATAGAGCATTTTTGGATTCGCATATACCTCAACTGGATAGTTATTTTTGGCTCTACAATTACAAGAGGGTTTGCTATCTGGTTGGTTATTGTTATAAAATTTGTTTAATAATTTATTATTATGTGGATTAATAATATTATAGATGTTATTTGTACAGGAACAGTTATTTTTTAAGGTTTTTCTATGAAAAATTTTATTTAGTTGGTTATTTTGATTAAAATGTCAGTCAATTTTAGAAAGTATTGACCAATATTTATATTAGATAGTTGGCAAAAAGGAGGGTTAAACCATATGACTTCTTTTTCTATGCTTGTGCCTATTTATTTTAGTATTTTTAAAAGATCGCTGGTAAATTAATTTAAAGCCACTTTTTTGAGGGCATCATTATACTTCTTTTGTTTTTATTGAAAATTTTATTATTAGAAGATTAGATGTAATTACCTTACAGTGGTAGGAATTTGTCTAATTATTGGATTGGGGCGATTGGAGTTAACGTTAATATAGACTGGAATCTCATTATCTCCGTGATATGGTTTAAATGTGTTGTTCAAAAGGTTTAAAGTTATATCTAAGAAATTAACTATTTTAAGGTTGAATGAAATTTTAATTCTAAACCCAAGGAATTTGAAAGCCCTGATAATTTTCTTTTATATATTAGAAGATAGTGGATCATTACTATTAGGGATAAAAATAAGTCCATCATCTGTGTATAGAACAACTTGTTTAGGGTTAATAATCCTACTAAGGGTGTCTAAAATATAGATGCCTACTAAGTATGTAAATTCAGCAGAGTCATAGGCACCTATAGGAACATCGAAATTATCATTGTAACTTTTTAATCCATTTGGAATTATCATTATTCAATAATGATTTTCTAGGAGCTAATATAACCTCATATTCATCATCCATAATTTCTATATAGTTCTTTTGCAAAATTTATACTTTTTAATAAAAGATCTTTGCAAATGGAGGAGTAGAAATCTATTATATCGAATTGAATAAATGTGGCCATATCTTTATTTTTAATATTATGGAAGTATTTTATTATATCTGAAGAATCTTTCCGCAGATTGTTATAATAAGATCCTTGTTTACATTATGTAGAAATTCGTTACATGATTTTCTGAAGCTAATTTTTTAAAATTAAGTTTAAAATATCCGCTTCAAAAGCGTCTTGGAGTTTGTTGCTTGATCGATTCTTCTGATATTTTAAGTTCTAATTTTCTTTTTTGCAGAGTAGTGTTTCGGAAGTGTTTATGTAGAAATACGTTTTCAAGCGTAAACTTTTTATTATTTTATCCGTGTGTTACAGAATGAAAGAATGTAAAGACGCATAGGGAATGTTTTCAGAGAATAACCTGGAGAAAAATTATCCATTTGGTTGGTATAATCCGTAGATAATTAAGATTTTCCAAATTGTAATATTCCTGAGTGAAACATGACCCAGTGCAGATGTTAGTACTTCGTATGTCCATTCCAAGTCGTTCCTTGCAGATTAACCACAGATTCTTGATTGGATTTAAATAAGGAGAGTTTCCGAGCCAGTCTATAGTATTTTGATTTGTTCGCTGGTAAATGTTATCATGTTTGTAGGCTTCCTTGGAGTAACGTCCATCACTGACAATGGCCGTAGGACAACTAATTGACAGTTGAGATAATAGTATCTGGGTGTGATAAAAATCTGATGCAATCACTGATGACGTGATATTTTTCAAGGCTAAACAAATTTTAGCATACACCTCGAAAATAGATTCATATTACTGCATACTACTGCAAATGACCTAATCTGAGGAAAACATAGAAATCGATTACACCCTGTCACTCCAGTGGGTGTAAAACTGACCGTATGGCGAAAGAAAAGAAAACTAAAGCAGTTGTTTTAAATAATTTGCATAAGGGTGTATCATACTCTTAAATTATTAAATTTAAGAGTCGGACATTTGTTTTATTTCAATCGATTTCTGTATTTTTTAATGAAAAAGAAAAGAAATGAAACCGTCATTCTTTCATAGTTTTCATATTATAATTAAAACGAAAACAAGCATAAAACTCTCCTTTTCACTGTTTTTACCCGTTTGGATGGATGTTCGTGAAAACGTCTAAACTGCGATCCTTCAAAATAATTTGTCCACCTTTCAATCTGACTCCTAATTCAATACCAACGATGCACAATTAAAGAAATGGCAATTGTCTATACAGCTCTTGTGGTCATTATAGACATGAATATATGACGTCACACACTCTGAAATGTACAAAATCCGACAATTATTTTAAGATATTTTATTGTTATACATTATTTATACAGACACAAATATTTAAGTAAATGCTCTGTTTGTAATAAACATTATTAAGAATATTTACCGGCCTGAACGTCCGAGAAATTTTCATAGAAAATGTATTCTCCGACAGAAATCGAATCTGTATCCTACACAGAAAATCATGGAAGATTGTAGTTTAAAAGCAGTAAAATCGTCTTTGCTAACAGGATGTTCCTCTGTAGTTAAACTGGTATAGCACATTAGGCTATATGATGGTACCGTGTAGGATACAGGTTCGATTCCTGTCGGAGAGCGCATATTTTTCATGAAATTTCTCGGACATTCAGGCCGGTTAATACTGTTATAAACAGAGCATTTATTTAAATATTTGTATTAGGTTGGTGCAAAAATAATGACGTTTTTTGACATATTTTTTTAACGTCAAAAATGTCATTATTTTTGCACCAACCTAATATCTATATTAATAACGCATAAATATAATAAAACATTTTTATATTTGCATATACAAGTTTTGGTGAAACGTCAACGAAATTTCTTTCTTAAGTATTATATTTTTTATTTATTTTTCCACATAATAATCATCTGAAATGTGAAAAGTTTTCAACGTTCCATCATATAATAAAAAAAGGGTCTATTTATAAATTCGAGGAATTTAAACAGCGCAAGGGAACTGATTGTACTGCAACATTTGTGAACACTGCCGGCCGTTAGCCATTTTGTACAAACAGTAGGCAAGAGAAGAACTTCAAAGTAAGCGGTGGAAACTATGTGACTACAAGTTCGAGTAATATTTTCATGACCATTTACTGAATACTTAGAGTGACAATTTGTATGCGAAGAGTCACATAGAGAAAGAGAGAGAGAGAGAAAGAGAGAGAGAAAGAGATAAAACAGTGAGAATCAAAAAGAAAGAAAATTAGATAAAAGAGAGGGGAAAAGAAACAAAGCGAGATATGATAGACAGATGAAGAGAGAGAAACATATTAAACAGAGATCAAGGAGGGATAAACAGAGACACAAAAACACAGGAAGGGAGAGGGAAAAAGTAAAAAATAGAGATGGAAACGAAGACAGAAAGACGGAAACAGAGATAAAAATAGGAGAGAGAGGACGAGAGAGAGACAGAGAGAGAGAGAGAGAGAGAGAGAGAGAGAGGGATAAACACAGAGGAAGGAAAAGAGAAAGAGTATAAAATAGAGATAAAAAGGAACAGCTAAAGATAGAAAAACAGAAAGAGGGAGAGAAGAAAGGGGGAGGGATAGAGGTAAAGTTAGAAGAGGAGGAAAAGCAGAGAAACATCGATAAAAAACAGAGAGAAAAAACATAGAGACAGAGAAAGATATAGAAACATAGTTAAAATAACCAGAGAGAAATAGAGAGAAAAAGAGAAAAAAACAAAAAACAGAGAGAAACATGAATGAAATGAGAGGGAGAATGAGAAAGGGCGAGAAACAGAGATAAAACTAGTGAGAGAGTGATAAAAGGGAGGGGAAAAGAGAGACAAAAATAGAGTGAATGAAAATAAGACAGATAAAAACGGAGTGAGTGAAAGAGAAAAAGATAAAACAGAGAGAGAAACAGATAAAAGCAGAGAGATGGAGAGAAAAATCAAGAAACGGACATCAGCACAATGAGAAGGAGGAAGAGAAAGATATATAAAAGCAGAGAGAGGGTGTGAAAGAAATAGAGAAAAATACATATGAAAACAATGAGAGGGAGAGTAAAAGAGATATAGAGAGAATGGGATTAATCCTTGTTAACAAGTTATAATATGAAGGTCACAGTTATCAATATTATAGTGTGAATCGGCAAAAGACTGCAAAAAAAGGAGAGAGGATTGATTAAAGAGAGAGGAAATGTGAGAAGGAGATAGATAGATAGATTGAAATAGAGAGAGATAGAGAGAGAGCAAGAGAGAAGTAGACAAAGTTAGAGAGAGAGAGAGAGAGAGAGAGAGAGAGTGTGCACGCGTGGTGGAGTGTAGGGAAAAGTAAAATATGAGTAGCAAGTTCAAAAAGTGACAAAAAGAGTAATATATATATAGACAGAGGAGAGTAAGTGGGAGACGGAGTGAGTTTGGTAAATAGCGACTTCTTTGCTTCCAATAATAATAATAATAATAATAATAATAATAATAATAATAATAATAATAATGAAGATAATAAAAATCTTACAACCGTAAAAAGAATTTCGGTAAATAAACCGACAGACACAAACTAAGCAGTAAATGAAATTGCACTTCTCAGAAAAATTGGAAGAAAGTCTTTGTGGCCGCTGGTGTGGGCAGGACGTAGCGCGAAGAAAGAACTGACAAAATTAGAACCAGGGAATATGATAACGGACAAAAAAAAAAAAATAAAAATAAAAAAAAAAAATAAAAAAAAGAATAAAAAAAAAGGAAAAAAAATTAAAAAATGACTGCCGAGCAAACAAAACAAATTTTTAAAATATTGCTCTCTTTTTCTTTGGCACACATGACGCATGCGCAAAATGGCGTACATATACGAACGAACCAAAAATACGTGCACCCAGGGCGCCTCTTCGTGGTGTCGTGGTTAGCAAGCAGGTCTCATATATCCTGGTCAATAGGTAGTAAGTTCAAATGTCACTGAGTGCCCTATAGTTGTAGCCTTATGTCAAACCTAAAAAAAATACCTCTTAAAGATTTTTTTACCTCCTTCCAAAACTAAGCTCTGTCGTGATCGTCCAGGTCATCGTGGATCTTCATACATTTCTATTCTTTATTATATGTGATTTATTGGGAAAGAGATGGGAGTTAATTACCGTTGTCCTCTCTACTATACTTTTACCTCGCTTGGTGGTTCTCAACTCTTGAGGGCATAGTTTACCCAGCTATTTAACCTTTAGCTGGGAGGAAGAAGAGATGGATTTATACAGTAATGCAAAAGTGGCTGTAATGGATAGTGGCTTGAACTGAAGAATCGAGTTCGAATTCCAGTCGGATCCATTACATTGACTTGCGTACTAATGCCCTTGGAAATCCCACCAGATACGCAGTGACACCTTCTTCGGGCACAGATCGGCTTTTGGAGTGGTTAACGGTAGCACGTTTCAGTTTTTGAACCTATAGAACCACTTCCAAACAGCTATAGCACCATCTCCGTAAATGCCATATATCTTTCCCTGTTTTTACTACGTTTTCTTTTCCTTTGCGGAAATAAATTGGCTTCAAATGACTTAAATGCTTGTCGTGTTCTTCCATATTTTTTGTTTACTTTTAAGGGCAACCAAAATTTATAGCTCTTTACATATTCAATTGTTTTCAAACACCATAAAAACGCTCATATGGGATATGTGGAGTATCTCTTCCAAGTTCCATGTCGTGTGACCAGTATTATTTCTAATTAGCTTTTCATCAACAACTGCAGGCCTGTCGGAAAGGTTCTTTTCTCGGCCTTCCAGATCATAATTTCCAACTTTGAAGTTAGCGAAACACTTACGAACAGTACTCTCAGCTATTGCACCATTTCCATAAACGGCACATATCTTTTTTGCTGTTTGTACAGTGTTTTTTTTTCTGGAAATAAAAGAGAATCAAGTGACTAAAAATAGAAATCACTTTCCTCCATTCTTACTTTTAGCTAAAAAAACAAAACAAAAAAACATTTAAAATTTCCACGAAAATTATTTAGAAAGACGCGTTGTGAGTATATTATAAATTTCGGTCACGTGTGAAACAAAATCTCGTTTTCAACCTGCGATTTATTGAAAAACACCTCGAAGATGTCTTCCATCCCAGTGCATAAAATTAAATGAACAACAACAGATGGATACGTAGTAGCCCCCTCCCCCAACCGAAAATAAACAAAGACAATTACATGTTGACAGAAAAAAAGAAAGTTCTGTCCTGTTGTCAAGGTGATTTTCTGCTAGCATCATTATCATTGTATCCTTCACCATCATCAATCGCATGGTAGCTGCTACTTGAGGGTGTCATGGCCGGGTGCTGGTGGCTATGCAGCTGCTCACCTAATCAGTTCCTGCTACATATGTCTAAAGCCCGGGGTGGTATTCATTCATGCGTAGCGTGTCTTTGTAGAGTTGCCCTGACAGAAGCCATCCCTCTCCGGTTCAAATCACAACCGATGCACTTCAACTTGAAGACTTGCCTTGGTCACGGACACATGGTCGTTGATTCCACCGGGTGAACCTTCCATTTCAATGCGGGAGGCCCTCCGCACATCAAGTCATCACCGCAATAGCTGTATACATAGGTATGGAGTCTAGTCTGCCCCATTATGTTAGATAGACGTAGGCCCTATATGAAAGATTGTCCGCTTTTTTGACGGGTCTGGTTTTTAACTCTGTTGGGTGTCTAGCCACCTTCTTCATCAGGGGAAAAAAGAAAGGATAAAAGAAAGGGAGAAAAGAAATTGAGAAAAGAAGAGGAGAAAAGAAGAAGAAAAAAGAAAAGGAAAAAAGAAAGGGGGAAAGAAAGGATAGAAAAATAAAGAGAAAAAGAAAAGGAGAAAAAGAAAAGGAGAATAAGAGGATAATAATTTAAATGTCACAATAATTAAAAAAAAATGTCTAGTGTGGGAACTGGTATTGTCACTGATGACCCAACTATGCGGTATTTAGTACTGTGTTACATCGTAGCAGGCAGTGAAAGATCAACCCTTCTTCATATAAACTGGCGACACAGCTGATTTTATATGTCATAAGCGACCTTGTACATTTTGGATCAGACAATCAGAACACGAAACCATCAAACCGAATGTTCTGGAAGAGACGAATATGTTGACGAAAAATCATTGCTGATTGCATTGTTGATATAGTCGACATTTCAAAAGTAAAGGAAACATTTAACTGCAGTGGAGGAAATTATAATGAGTTTGGTAACGAAACAATATTCAAATCTATGTATGGCTGAGCGCTCGTATCCGAATATACCCGTCTGGTAGGGTGACGTTCTGGCGAGATAATCTCTGTTGCAATTGCATGTTCAATACCAACAATGTACAATTAATGAGATGACAATCATCTGTAAGGATGCTGCAATTTCTCTCTTTCTCCTGCTATATATATATATATATATATATATATATATATATATATATATATGTGTGTGTGTGTGTGTGTGTGTGTGTGTGTGTGTGTGTGTGTGTGTGTGTGTAAAAATATATAGAAAATAGGAAAGAACTCGTTAGGTAAATAATCCAAAGTTCTTTAGTATTTTTGTTATTATTTTTAAAAAATAGTGTTCGATACAAAAGTACAGCATAAATATAATTATTTATTTAAAAATATGATTCCAACGCTACATAAGAGTAATTGGAATCCCCCCCCCAAAAAAAAAAATTTCACTTGAAGACGGAACAGAGCTTAGTACTTTAATTCAATTTAATTCAAATAATTATATTGTAGTGTTCGGCTCTTGTTTTGAAACATGAGAACTCTTATGTAGCGTTGGAATCATATTTTTAAATAAATAATTATATATATATATATATATATATATATATATATATATATATATATATATATAGCCAGGTAAGATGAGAACGAATAGGAATAAATCGTTCATTCGCCATTAATTTACAATTAATTTGCTCGTTCCTAAGCATGCCCATCTACTAACGTAACAAGCTAATGACTGTCGTATATGCCTGCTCAAGTACATTTGTGTTTGTTCAACACCCTCAGAGTCTACCTTTAGTTTATACTCAAACTATGCTGAGTGGACTTTAGTTACAGTTTGCGGGAGAGGCCTCATAATCTGGCTTGAGCAAAATGCCCCAAACACTCGGGCATGATGTCTTGTGTTTTCGTGCTAACACAACCATCATTTTCATCGACGCAATTTCACTCACAAGACTTAAGTCAACCAATGGTATAGTTTTCAGGAACTTTTCAAATGTTTTACATACAGGTATCGTCTTCCTAGGTGAATATATTCAAGAAAGCATCTTCATGACAAATCGACCATGGTGGTATTCGAACCCGAGTCTCATACTCAGAATGTTATTCGACCACGCGCCCGTATTCAAATCCATACACAAGCTGATTCGAATAATGGTTATCGATTTTAATCGTTTTGGGGTTCTTTTTATTTATTTTGTAGGGTTTCTTTTGAGAAAATCGCGAGGCCAATAGATGGTGTTTGAAGTATCAGCTTAAGTAAGTTTTCGACACCCATTTTCATTTAATAAATACTACAAACTGTTAATTAAAAAATTACTAAAAATACACATACGACGTAAAGGTATGAAATAAAAAAAGTCAGTGAATAGTGTAGCATGTGATTTACGATCGGAATTGAATTTAATGCTCATTAAGAAGCTTGATCTAATAAGGTAACCTCAGTATCTACTGGGTTCGCCGAAACAGATACCAAGGTAAGTTTTGTACTAGATTTCACCTCCGAATTTTAGAGAACCTAAGAAACCCGAGGGTTGAACTAGAAGTTGGCTTCGAAGTCATCAAGTTCATAATCTGGCCTCCAAGGATCTCGTTGTGTGCACAGACATAAACAGAGAAGTGAATCCAGCTGAACTTAGGATATATGCACGCCAAAAAAAAGAAAAAAAACCCCAAAAGACGAACGAATGACAGGAGGTTGTATAAAAGCCCAAGCTACGAGGTGTCAATACAGAATCGCTCACACCCTAGTAAGAAAAAGATCGATAGTTCGAAAATGACCTGAAACTACATACCCTCGATTCCACCGATGTCAATTTGTCGGAGTCCTAAAAGGATTAACCATTTTCTTACGTATGAAAAATCTAGTCTCATAACACGGGCATAATTTCTAAAGCACTAGTCACCAGCTAAATATGGACTGTAATATTGCTGCTGAAGGTCGGGGAATTGTTTAGAAAAAATAGGAAGAAAATAAATGTTTTTTGAAATCATTTCACTCCAAGCAAGGCAATAAAACCATTAAAATGCAAAGAGATACTGAGTGTGAAAAAATATGCGAAAAAGAAACCATTATTAAGGAGAGAGAACAATAAAAACAAATCGGGAATTCCGCAAGCGAGAAGTGCGAGAGAAGAAACTATTAGCATATAACTTACGGTTACATCTAGCCATTTCAACTATAAACTGATGAGACCTTGCCGCCAATCTAGTACTGCGCTTAAATTCATAAAGTTTAGGTAGCAAAGAGAAAAGCTCAATAAAACATTTACCGTGAAAATATTTATAGAAAAGGCCCAGGGTAGTAATATTTATTTTGCAAATACAATAATGCGGCACAAGGCCAAGAGGAGGGATGAGGGGAATGTTAGTATTCAATCTGTTTTATCTTAAACTTAGCTAGTCAGAAATACAGACCCAAACATACCACAGTATCCCTTCACCAAGACAAGACATTCTTACCTTTCTCACTACAATCTCCATAATACCTCAAAGGGAAGTTACGTTACGTTAAAATTAAAAAAAAATTAGTTCAGCTATATTTAAACTACAATTTTGGGGCACAAATATCGTTGAATCTTTGAAACAAGAAAGTAGATGTGAATAATCAGGCACCAACACCCACAAACTTCAGACATTTTTACCAACCGATGTCTCAGGAGCATCCTCGATATCTGATGTCCGGAAGTCATCTCCAACGACCAACTCTGGGACAGAACAAGACAAGACCCAAATCGAGATTGAGCTCAAGAAACTGAAATGGGGATGGATCGGCCACACTCTCGGCAAGCCTTCTAGTATCACCAGGCAGGTCCTTGACTGGAATCCACAAGGGAAGCGAAAAGTGGGTTGACCAAAACAGAGTAGGCGCAAAAGTGTTCACGCAGAGGTGAAAACAGCCGACAAGACATGGGCCAAGCTGAAGCGGATCGCCCGGAACCGCGTCCGTTGGAAATGTGTTGTTGCGGCTCTATGTTCCCCGAGGAATCAAGAGCTAAAATAATAATAATAATAATAATAATAATAATAATAATAAATATAAGTATCCAAACACCTGACATGCTCCGTTCTTTTCATATCTGATACTTATACATCGAGGCAGCTGGAAACAGAAAAATGGTGGTATCGTTTCTTCGGCAATATATATAAAAAAAAAAAAAAGCAACAAAAAATGGTGTGTCAAAAGGACTTTTTAAAATCTTGACGCTGGTATTATCGTGTAATAAATAATACCTCAGAAACTTTTGATGTTTTAAAAATATACTTTTAGAATTGTAATAAGACCCAAACATGAAACTGAATTTAATCATTTTCTTTTCCTGAGAACTGACAGCAAAAATGTTACGCCCTATTTAATTATACAAGTGTTTATTTAAAAATGATGAAAGAAAGCTGTGAGGTCAATATCAATAGTTTTCTTTAGAAAAGTATAGAATTTAATTTGTGAATTATAACAATAATTTATTCATGTGTAAGATTATAAAAGAAAGATGTGAGAAAAATAACATTATTTTTGCAAACATTTAGAATTTAATTTGTAAATTATAAAAAACAAATGATTTATTTACAAAATTACAACAGTATTTTAGTTCACTATAAGAATAATTTTACTTGTTTTAAAATATGCGAGCGATTTAATGAATGTTTATTATTTATCATATTATAAAAGTGGTTTTAAGTTTTTGTTAACTTAAAACCACTTTTATAATATGATAAATAATAAACATTAAAAACAAAAGATTTCTAACAGACTAAACGGTAATAGCCGTGTAAAAAGGAAAACAATCCTTTTGATACATCGTTTTTTTTTTGTCTGGTCCCAAGTTAAACTTGATGTTTAATAGTCACTTCTGGTGTTGTGGTCTTGAATCGCTGGAATACTGTGATAAGACACATGATACAAAAGCTATGATCAACAAAAGACATTGAAGTAAAATGAAATGAAACTTATTAGATAAAGAAACGCTTAAATTATGTTCTGTGCTTTCTCCACGGCTGGCCACACACACAGTCAAATTGACCCGTAATGATTTTATCTGTATCTGAAGTGTTTTGTACTTTATGACTAGCGATAAGGTCTGTGACATTGGGTACTTCAAAGTGGTCACCCACTTGACCAAAGGGGAATAAAATAGGAAATAGATAAATGTAAATATAAGGTCAAGTAACACTTAATCGGAAGTTAGACGTTTCCGCTTGCGGAAATTTTTAAGTAAAACCCCAGTTAGAGTGAGGGAATGAGAAGACTTCCGTGCAACCAATCGGGCCGATAGCAGTCGCCTGGCGGAAATAAGAAGACGCGAAAGGAGCCATGTGTTATCTAGCGGGTGCGTCATGTACATTTACCCATTATTCGTTTCATCATAAAATAAGAAAATGTATTTTCGTTTTGGTTAATGAATGTTTACAGGTTGATTGTTATATTTATTGGCAATATTTTACGTAGGTTTGCAATTCAAAATGGCCACACTTTGCTATCAACATAGTCCTTTATCTCTTCTGAACTGAAGGACATGACTTCTTTACCGCCTCTTGTACAACAACGTAATGAGAATTTCTTCCAGTTTGAGATACGTGATTCATCTCTCTTCAATATGAGTAATATCGCAAAGTCCGTCGGTTTAAATTTAGGGCTTGATGGTGGCCAAATTGAATTGAAGTTGCAAATATCTCATAGAGCAGTTCTGCATCAAATTGGCCGTGCGTTCGAGGTCTCCGTCTTCAGTGAAAACATCATCATCATCATCATCATCAGCCCATTGACTGCTTCAATCGTCATGGGGTGGGCCTAAGAGCAGGAGAAATTTGAACAGCGCGTACGAATTGGATCTGGTATAAATGTAATCTTGTCCGGACTAATAAAAACACGATTCTGAATCTCTCATACAAGACAATACCGTTTATTTCACTCAAGATCTCGTTACCCATCGTCGGCTAGTGGGTGTGTGGCTTGGGGCGCCTTCTCCGAACGTGGACCATATATTCTCGAGTTGATCTAAGAGATTCCATTCTTAAGTCTGGGACGGATATTTATAAATCAACCTATCATATGGTTTTTCCCACACGTGCACGCCCCACGAAGCAGCAGTGTCGATTACGTGGAACTGTCAGAATCAGCCATGTGAGACGCGGATTTAACACTTAGTGTCTCGGTGGTCATCTCCAAGGTCAACCTTTCGATGCACATGGCTTCTTTACAGTCAAAACGAGTGAAAAGTATATTCTGGTGTCACCTGAATTTTTGGCGTTACTTTTTTTGCGAGGTACTACTTCGTGAGAGATTAAATATTAATGTTACTTGATATTTAAAGTAATAGCTGGTAGATACCATTCACATCGACATATAGTCGATTACATTCGTTTTCCGAACACACTCGTCTGCTTGGACGGTTAGCTAATTCCTGTCTCATATGAATGCTCAAGCATATTTGTTATTATTCAACGCCTACATTGTTATCAGTTTTAATTGTTTTGGGAACCACTTTTGTTATTTTGTATAATTTCTCTAGAGAAAATTGCGAGCTGACATGCGCTCTTAATAGATTGTATATAATTTGTCATAAATCGGAAGTTTAATCAACGCCAGTACAATCAAACCCTCGGTCACGATGACTTGTGACTTCGTACTAGCACAACTATCGACGGCTCCCGGAAAGTTTCGTCTAAACAATTTCACTGAAAAAATTTGTCAACCTGTTGTATGTTTTCCAAAGTTGCCACACCTTAGGATCACCTCCGATGACATCAAGCAGTCACCTTCCTGTCAAACTGGTTATGGTGAGATTCGAACCCAGGTCTCATGCTAGGAAAGCAAACATTTTAAACCTACACAAATACGAGCATAGCCATCTAAATGTGTGTAGGCGTTTATATATTTATTCAGTTATTCCTTGATATATGTGTCCACATTATAATGATCACTTGTGTATCCTCGCACTTGCGTATAAATATAACGAACCAGTTCAAATCATTTATCGAGATAAACGCTAAACACGCATGCGCAGAGAAACATGGCTTCAGAAGCCTATAACAGAAAAAAGAGAGAAATGTGAATGAAAAAACAAAACAAAACAAAAAAAACAAAACAAAAAACAAAAAAAAAAACCAGATGAATAAGCAGTAAGAATATATAAGTAAAAGCTATAGTGAGACAGCCGTGGCCAACTTGTCTCCTTGCCTATATTTAGTTGGGTAGTAAAAGGCAATAAAAAAGACATGAAGAAAGAAAAATTAACAAAAGAAAGAAAGATTAATAAGTTGAAGAAAATGTATTACACTGAACAATATCAGGAGAGAAAAATGAGTAAAAGTATTGAGAGAGAGAGAGAGAGAGAGAGAGAGAAAGAGAGAGAGAGAGAGAGTGTGTGTGTGTAAGATAGAGAGAAGGAAAGAGGGGTAGTGAGTGTATGGTTGATATAGAGAGTGAGTGTGGGAGAATGTGCATGTGAGAGAGAGTGAGTATGTGAGAAAGATTACATGTATAAGAAATTGAGAGAGAATGTGTGTGGGAGGGAATGTTTATATGAGAGAGGGTGTGTATATGAATGAAAGAGAGTACCTCTGAAAGTGTGTGTAAAAGAGAGTGTGTGAGGGGGAATGAGAGAATTTATGTGGGTGGGTTATAGAGAGAATGTGTATGTGAGAGGGAGTGAGGGCATGAGAAAAATTACATGTGTAAGCGAGTGAGAGAGTGCGTCTGTGTGAGTGTGTATATGAGAGAGGGTGCATACATGAGAGGGAATGAGAGAGACTGCGTCTGAAAGTGTGTGTAATAGAGTGTGTGAGTGTGAGAGAGGGAGTGTGTGGGGGATACAGAGTGTGAGTGAGAGTATGTGCATGTAAGAGGGAGTGAGTGTGTGAGAAAGATTACGAGTAAGTGAGTGAGTGAGTGTGAGAGAGAAAGTGTGGGAGAGGGGGTGTATAAGAGAGAGGATATGAATATAAGAGGGAATGAGAGAGAGTGTAAGAGAGAAAGTGTATATGTGAGGGAGGGAATTAGAGTGTGTGTGGGTGATAGAGAGTATGGGTGAGAGATAATGTGTGTGTGAGAGGGAATGAGTGTGTGAGAAAGATTACGTGTGCGTAAGAGTGTAAGTGTGAGAGAATGTGTGTAACGGAGTGTGTATATGAGAGAGGGTGTCGATATGAAAGGGAATGAGAGAGGAAATGAGAGTGAGAGAGAGTGTGTGGTTAAGAGGGTGTGAATGTGTGAGAGAGGGAATGAGAGAGAGAGAGAGAGGGAGTGGTCCTTGTGGGAAATGAGTGAGTATGACAGAATGTGTATGTAACAGGGAGTCAAGTGTGTGAGAAAGATTACATGTGTCTAAGAGAGTAAGTGAAAGAGTGTATGTGAGAGAGAAAATGTGAGTAAGAGAATGTATATATGTGAGAGGGTCCGTTTATGAGAAGGAATGAGAGAGAGGGCGTCTGAGAGTGTGTGGAAGGGACTGAGTGAGAGAGTCTGTGTGTCAGAGGGAATTAGAGAGAGTATGTTTTTGATGATAGAGTGAGCGAGAGAAAATGTGTGTGTGTGAGAGGGAATGGGAGTGTGTGTAAGGTAGTAACAGAGTGAGTATGTGAATGTGTGTGTAAGGGTGAGTGTGTATATGAAATAAGGTATGAGTATAAGAGGGAGAAAGCGAGTGTGTGAAAGATAGTATGTTAGTGGGAATTTTAGAGAGGGGGTGCGTGAGTGTGGAAGCAAGCGACACTGTTCAAGAGAAAGTGTCTGTGTGAGTGAGAGCGTATGTTTTAGAATGAATGTGTATGTGTGTGTGTGTGTGTGAGAGAGAGAGAGAGGGAGAGAGAGAGAGAGAGAAAGAGTGTGTTTCTGTAAAAGAAAGAGATAGTGTGGGAGAATATATATGGATTTGTGTAAGAGTGTAAGAGAAAGCGTATGCATGAGAGGGAGTGTGTATATATAAGAGTGTGTGTTTATGAGAGGGGATGATAGGATGTGTGCGTGAGTGTGTGCAAGTGATAGAGATTGTGTGTGGAAGAGAGAGAGCGTGTGTGAGAGAGAGTCAGAGTGTGTATGTAAGAGCGTGTATGTATGTGGGTGAGAGAAAGTGTGTGTAAGAAACAGTGTTTTAGTGGGAATGCGTGAAAGAGTGTGTATATGACGAAGGATACGTGAGAGGATACGGAAGAGAGACACCGTGCGAGAGGAAGTGTGTGGTTAGAGCGTATGTGTTAGAAAGACTATGTATAAGAGAGAGTTTTTGTATGAGAGAGAATGTGTCTGTGAGTGTGTGTGTGTGTGTGAGAGAGAGAGAAAGAGAGAGAGAGAGAAGCAGAGATAGATAGAGAGAGGTTTTGTTTGAGAGTGTGTGTATGCGAGAGAGGGTGAGTAAAAGAATGTGGGAGAGAGAGATAATTCAAGAGAAAGTGTGTGTGTGTGAAAGTTTGTATGAAATTGCATGTGTGAAAATGTGTGTGCGAGAGAGATATATATAGAGAGCACATGTGTTAGACAGAGTGTGTGCAAGACAGAGAGAGAGAGAGTGTTTGTCTTTATGAGAGTATGTGTATGTGTGAGGAGTAGCGAGAGAGAATGACTGTGATATATATATATATATATATATATATATATATATATATATATATATATATATATATATACACATTTTACAGCCAGGTTCACCTTTTATAAGGCCCGGAGACTACTCGAGGTAGAGGGTTAGGTTTGGAGACCATTTGTATGTATAGGAGTGGAAGATAACGGTTAATCCTAGCCTTGAACGGGTTAAGATTATAGTGATCGGGGAAACATCCTCTTGGGAGTCGGTTCCACAGGGCAGTGGTTCACGTGAAGAAGCTGCTCGAGTGGAACATACTTCTCACCGATGGAATACGGAAGGAATGTGAGTGTTTTGCTACTATGTAAGTGGCATGGCGCGTTCTTACTGGGAAGATTTGCCTCGGCGGGACCAGGGAATGTAGTTCGTCCGAGCACTTTCCGTGGAAGTAGCAGCAGAGCAAAGAGACGCTTGCCACATCCCACCTGTCTGGGAGAGATTGAAGGTTGGAGAATAATTCGTCACCCACAAGGGTTCGGAGATACTTTTGAACACTTTCAAGGCTGGAGAGTAAGGTGTGGGAAGCTTCCGCCCAGATATGACAACAGTACTTCACTTTTAGCCTATCCTGGCTCTTGTAAAGCTAGAAGATAGCAGGAGTCAGGTACTTACTGGAGCGGTACAGAGAGCCGACCACTTTACCTGCATCCTTAGCAATGGATCTTATGTATGACTTCCTCTTAAGTTCAGGTGTGAGTTTGAGACCCAACAGCATTTCAAGGCCCAGTGCTCCCCGAGAGGAACTCTGTTCATCCTGATTGGTGGTAGTTCAGGGTAATATCGAATATAACTAGCCTGGTCTTCAAAGCATTGAATGTAACCAGCTACTTTTTACCCCACTGAGCAGTTTGTGCAAGATCGGAAGAGAGATTAGTTGCCAATCTCGGTGAATCGAGAGTTTCAAATATGCGCCAATATATAGTCATATCGTCAGCATAGATGTTTACAAATGATCTGAGCATATTCGAAGGCAGATTATGTAGATCAAAAAAGGGTTGGTTTGAGGAGTGACCATTGAGAGACGCCTGCGTTCACCTCTAGGTCACCGGAAGACTGGCCATTAATAACTACTTTCAGGGACCTACCTTTTAGGAAGGATTTTATGATCGAATAGACCCTTCCGGTGATTCCTTAACTGGAGAGCTTGTGTAGTAAGCCTTTGTACCACACCTTGTTGAAGGCCTTTGAGATATCTAGTGCTATGATTCTCGAGGTATCTTTGTCATCAAGAGCCTCACTGATTGTAAGTGTGATGGTAGTTATGACATCGGCAGTGGATTGGGGATAATTCTGGGTTGATATTCTTAAGGACAACCACTGGAATTTTGTCTGGGCCAGAGTCTTTCTTAGGGTCAAGCCCGTTGATAAGCCTAGAGACTTCTCGTGCTGTAATTGTAATATTACAGAGATTGTGCTCAGTGAGACGTGGGAATTTAGGGAGGGGATAGTCTTTATCATCCAACGTTGTGTTATAGTCAAAGATGAAAGCGAAGAGATTTGCTTTGTCTGTTGGGGAAGATATAACCTCGGGGCCATTTATAATTGTGGGCACAGTCGCTTTACCTCTTTTCATGATTTGGTTGGTGATGTTTCAGAATTTAGGGATCCAATTTGTGTCTTTTCAACCTTAGCCTGGACAGCTCGTGCGTAGCTGCACTTGGTGCTTTCTAGAACCTTTTTTGCAGCGATTGAGGGCAGTTCTGAATGCAGTGAGGGCCGAACTACTTCGCACCTGGTGAAAAATATTGAATTAGTGGTTTCGGTGAGTTATAGCTGAAGGCCATTCAGTGTGAACCAGGATTGCCTGTTTGGTTGACTGTTTGATTTCTTTGTGGGGGTGTATAAAACTCTCCATTCCAGAAATGATTCAATCAATGATAAAGACAGCAGTTTTTGAGGCAGCATACTTGAAGAAGTTTGGGGTGGGGGAGATTCCATCTTATAAAATCGAAAGTTGTTCAAATCTGCCTTCGCATAGCGAAAAATCTTTCTATGGAACAGTACGTCAGGGGATGACTCTGGACACTGATTAAGGGAATGGTCTGACGAGCCTAGTGGAGGTAAAACTTTTGATACGCATTTATCAGGGCAGGCGGTTAGGAAGAGGTCGGAGGTTCGCCTGATATCCAGTCGTGTCCGGGACCCGGGTAGGTTCTCTGATAAACTGGGTTAGTTCTTAGGCAACGGAGACGTCTCTGCAATATCTGCCTTCAACATCGGTTTTGTTGGGGTGGACTAGTCATACTTTATGGTGAATGTCGAAGTCAGATATGAAAGCTGGCTGAGGGCACTTGAGTGAAGATATTCGGTCGAAGATTATCGTTCCTTCGTCCTGATGACGGCTGAGAGCAAAGGCGAATGTAGTATTATGGATAAGTGTCACGTGGAAGCATATATACAGGAGATCAGGTTCTTGTTTTTTTTCGTCCCTGCCACAGGGAAACTCGTCCAAGATGTATTCTCTGAGTACGTGGCAGTGATGATTTAGGTGGTCATGTTTGGTTATGAGAGGTCAGTAGCCTAGGACTGTGCTCTCTCCTAGTGCGCATGAGGCATTAATACCAGTTTCAGAAACCTGGGACTGCTCTCCCTTGGTGCGTATGAGGCATTGATACTGGTTACAGAAACCTGGGACTGTGCTCTCCCCTAGTGCGCATGAGGCATTGATACCGGTTCCAGAAACTAGCAAACTTGTGCATATAAGACGCTTTATATGAACGAGTTTCTCGTTGCTTGGAAGTCTTCCATGTGAACAGAAACAGACCTATCATTATTGTTTTGTCTGGGTATTGTTTTATATATTGTAATTTAATTGTCATCTTTGATAATGGCTTATGCAAGCCGAATGCTTAGATAGCATTAAAAATATGTATCAATATTGTGATTTTCTTTCTTCGTTTAATGATAATGTTATTAAGCTTATCAGACGATATGAAAAGAATTTACATAAAATAAATAGACAACACTTTTCTATATTATTTAATGAAACATGTATCAATATATATATATATATATATATATATATATATATGACCGGTACATGTGAGAGCAGAGGATAATGAAAGGTGTGCTGATAATTTATAGACGCAACTAACTTTCCCAAATATAAATAAATAAGTCAACATCATTTTTATTTTTCTGAGTATCGATCCTACAACTTGTCAGTACAATATATATATATATATATATATATATATATATATATATATATATATATATATATATTCTGTGTGTGTGTGTATACATGTATACACAGGGTGCGATGGGTATTTTGTCATCACTTTATATTTTTAATTTTGCGCATGTGTGTTGTTTGTTTTTGATTTTGTCAGCTGCACAGTATAGGACGGTCAGTTGGGCACTGTCTGTGAAAGAGAGACAGAAGGAGAAAGAGCACCATGACGCAATTCAATCCGCCAGGTATTTGGAAATGGCATGCTGTACTGCTTGGCATTCGCCCCGGAAGATAAAAGCCCAACATTGTATATCAATTTAAATGTGCTTTGAAAGGAAATATATATGTTGGTTCGACGACAACAACATTATCAAGGAGGTTTACATTGCACATGTCGGATTCAAGTTCTATTTAAAGACCATTCCTGCCCACATTCACTCTTTATATATATATACATATCGGATGCTGAAACGGTGTAGGATCGATACTCATAAAAATAAAAGAAATGATGTTGGCTCATTTGGTTATATTTGGGAAAGTTGGTTGCGTGTAAAACTTTTCAGCACCCCTTTCATCCTCCTCCTCTCTCACACCTATCTGTTGTCTACTCTCTCGCACAGTATATATATATATATATATATATATATATATATATAGAGAGAGAGAGAGAGAGAGAGAGAGAAAGAGAGAGAGAGAGAGGGGGTGTAAAAGAAAAAGAAATATTGACAGTATATCAATATGTGACCATTAGGTATAAATGGTGTGTAATTGAAGAAGAAGCCGCTGAAATTGTTGAAAGAAAACATAAGGTTAGCTTAAAAACTTGAAGTGACGAGATAAAGAACAAGAAAATATTCGGACAGAACGAGAAGAAATAAAAAGCGAAAGATGAAATTAGTTGAGAGAAACAACACACCAGAGAAGAACTGAAAAAGTGTGATGAAAATATGACGTGACAGAATAATAAGATGGAACGACAATAAATGTAGTCGTAAAAATAGAAACGAAAAGTAGTAATAGAAAAAAACAACAACTTTTAGGCCGAAGTGGGAAACGAAAAACGAAACGAAAAACGAAACGAAAAACGAAACGAAAAAAAATTGTATTGAAGAAAAAAATATTGGCGTTTTATGAATGGCGATTGTTGATATTTAAACTTAAGAGTGAGGTGATTCTGAAAGAATTAAAATTCCTTTCTAGGATTCATTATTAGCAGCCATAATATTAACAACATTAGATATCCAGATGACACTGTTGATAATAGACTTCTTTTTCTTTTATGCACCGTGTTCCTCCAGAACGTAGGTGATCATGGCCCTCCATATCTTCCTGACCCTTGTAGCTCTTAATAAGTTTGCTTTTTTATTATTTCTCCTAAACCCTGTCCTACCATCCATTTTCCTAATCTCATCAAGTACGTTAAGCGTTGCATTCATCTGTCTCTCTTCCCCTAAATCTGTCCTGTGAGTATCAGGTTTTCCAAGTCCTCCTTCCTCATTACGCGCCCAGAAATTTCACCTGCCTCTTACTGATAGGCTTCATCTTTGTTTCCATTTTCTCTAAAACAACGTTGTTGCTCACATGTTCGGTCCATTGTATCCTCAGCATCTTTCTGCAGAACCACATTTTTGTTGCTTCAAGTATCTTCTTCAGTTTGAGGAGATTGTCCAGTCATACAGGAGAACAGATATCACGTAACATTTCAGTATTCTTTGTTTCTAACGAATTTTTTTCTGACCCTTAATGCTCTGCTTAGCTTTTGGAATATAGCAGTAAAAGTAATTAAAATACAGGAACTCTTATAGAAGGTAGTAAAGGAAAGCGAGAAGAAAGGACTATGTATCAATCATAAAAAGACAGAACAAACGGGTGTCAGAAAAAAGACACCCAACAAGTAAATTACAAATTGAAGATGCCAAAAGCTATCAAGTAGAAAAATTTAAGTATTTATGAAGTGTTTTAACAGAGGACGGAAAATCCGAAGACAAACTGGGATAGCGAAAGATACCTTCCAAAAGCTAAGCAAAGTATTAAGAAACAGAAAAATTTCGTTAGAAACAAAGAAAAGAGTACTGAACTGTTACGTAATATAAATTTCATATGGCAGTGAATACTGTACAGATGAAGAGACTTGAGGCAAGAGAGATGTTCTACAAAAGGATGCTAGTTATATGAGCTAAGAAAAAGTTTTAAAGAAAATGGCAACAGAAAGGACACATACTTAACGTCAGAATGTTTAAATTTGTAGGGCTTGGAAAATTTAACACTGATAGGGAATATTAAAGGCTAGAGGAACAGAAGAAATCAGTGAATAAATAGTCCTCCTATATGGCAGTGAATGCTGTAAAATCTCTCCAAGGATGAAGAGGAGACTTCAGGCAACATAAATGTGATTCTGCAGAAGGATGCTGAGAATGCCATGGATTGAACACATGATTAATAAGGAAGTTTTAAGGAAAGTTGAAGCAAAAAATGACACTTATACTCACCAGAAAGAGACAGCTGAAATTTCTAGGGGAGCATAATAAGGAAAGCGTGCTCGGAGAATTCGACACTCACAAGACATATTGAAGGCAAAGGCGGATTAAAGCAATGAATAAACTACTTAACGATATTGTGTAAACGGTTGGCAGAATATGGATTAGGAGACATATGAAAATTTACTAAAAGCTACAAAGGAGAGGAAATTGTGGAGAGAAATGAACGCCTAGGCCCTGAAGAGACACGGCCATAGAAGAAATAGTTTATCACACCAGACTACGAATTCAAAATCAGATTGAAAACGGATATTTTCCGCAAGGTTTTGTGGTAACAAATATCTATGAAAGTTCGAGTTTTCTTTTATGCGTCTTGTGTGCTTTTATATCTCTCCACATCTTCCTATCTTTTTAGCTCTTAGTAATATTTATCTTTTGTTTAGTCCTCCCAGTCCATGTTCTGCCATCCATTTACATAAGTTTGTTAGGTAGATTACTCAGTGCGATCTTCAGACCAAGTGTCACTAGACATTAAGCTCGTTCTATATATAGGTCATTGGAGGATTAAAGAAAGTGGGTGAAGGAGCAATCTTTTTCTTGCTGTTTAAGGGTTAAACAGTCAAAATGAAAATGTGTGCATATTTGTATTGGTGCTTGCTTGCACCGAAATCATTCACCTTATTGAAATTTACCGCAGTGCGCCACCCGGAAGAGACGGACGATGCACTGGTATGAGTTTTACGTCGTCACAAGAAGACCGATCACTTTGAAAATTTGATCAGGCTATTCAACCGAAAGCACTTCGGGTTCGTACCGATTCAATAATCTTTATTATTATAAAACTCTGTGAACTTTGTTTGTGTGTTTTCTAGAAGTCATATGTGGGTGGAAGAAAGATGTAACTTTATTATCGTGTAGGAAAGGGGGAGTGAAGGAAATAATGTGTGTCCATCTCAGATAGTGACCAAATTTAACACCCGGAATGTGGACATAAATGGTTATATTTATGCTCACTTTCCACCTCTTTCTCTCTCTCTTTCCACTTCTCTCTTTTCATAAGCACTTAAATCATTCACCAAAACTAAAAAAGATTTTTTAACAAAAATAATATTAGGATCAGCTCTAGCTGCGTTAGTAAGAGCAATAAATCTATATCCTAACATAACAATATCATAGTAAGCAGATACATGTCCAACAAAGTTATTTAAAAAAAAAAATAAATGCAACTGCCCCAAAAATATGATCTGCTCCTTAAAGGGCCAATGAATGACTGATAATGTTGTATACCGAGCTAGCATACGATTTTGGTTCCTATGAAAATCATTGGAAATTTCGTTCCTACCATCATTGAATTACTTTAGACAATATAAATACATAAACAGCACTCTTCTCTCAAAACATTTCTGGCATTTAAAAAATGGTGGCAATAAAACCA
Organism: Acanthosepion lycidas; assembly: GCA_963932145.1. Classification (NCBI taxonomy): domain Eukaryota; kingdom Metazoa; phylum Mollusca; class Cephalopoda; order Sepiida; family Sepiidae; genus Acanthosepion; species Acanthosepion lycidas. The sequence continues at coordinate 16,736,719 of OZ010600.1, read as the reverse complement.
TTATTACGTGGAATATTGCAGCAAGAGCCTGAAATATTAGTTATATTAAAACACTTAAATGTTATAAAAGGTTATAAAACAAGAGAAATAAATTGATTGTTACATGTAGGCATAAAATAAATATCTGCTGACATTCGTTCATCCAGATAAATTTTTTTTAAATTACGTTTTTTTAAAGAACCAGTAACCTTCATTTATGGTTAATATAAAAAATTAATACTTACAACCCTAAAGTAATTTTTTACACACACACACACACACACACACACACACACACACACGCACACACACACACACACACACATGTACAGAGTGCGATGGGTAAATTGTCACAATATTATATTTTGTTATGTTAATATATTTTCTTTTAATTTAATTTAAAATGAAGAATTTAAATGATGCATTTCCTAAATAGAAAATAATTAAATCAATATATTTTTTAAATATTTTAATATATTAATAATTTTCTTCGTTAACATAAATATATTATTATATCCCTTAATATTGGATTAATAATATTTTTTTATAAAAAATATTTTCCCCTAATTTTCTACTTTTATTTAACTGATTGCAACCGTGGTGAATATTCTATATAAATCAGGTCAGTATACATTATGTATCTCCTCTTACTATTCCCCATATCTAAACTTTACTACCTTCTCTGTATCTTCTTTCTCCTTCTCTTACACTTCCTATCTTGTCCTTTCACTAATTCTTTTACTCTTTCTTTATTTTCTTTCATTTTTTTTTTCCTCCGTCTGGTTTTTAAATTCGTTTTTAAGCCAGTTTCATTTTATTTTTTCCTATTTACCTGATGGGTTTCAAAATCCCGCAAATAATTCAAATAAGCTTGAAGTAATCTTAATTCTTATTGGATGTGATTTACATGCTCTGTTTGAATAAAACATTTAACTCTCTATGTTAATCAGGTTTGATATTTTTATTAATAGGATTCACTTGGATTACATACCAACGAATTATTACCTATATATATATATATATATATATATATATATATATATATATATATATATAAGTATATTATATATATTATTACCTATATATATATATATATATATATATATATATATATCGGTGGACTCTCCCCGTCGTATTCGATATATGAGGGTCAAGCAACTCAGTTCCCTGGAAGCTCAGACACCAACACATATGATTTGATTATCGTATTGGAGGTTTTGTGCAGAACAAACTACACTTTTTGAAGAGCCGATTACAGAGACCTAGTGCTCTACATGTCACAAGGTGTCCAAACAACCCTACGCAGGTTTTGAATTCAGAGTTTTCCTTCTGCTAGACCAGTTGCCATACAAGGCTATAGAACCCAGTCTGTCCTGCTATTTACCCATAGCCGAGGGGAGAAGAAGAGGATTAATACCTTTCCCAAGACTATTAGCATGTAAGTGAATGTAATGGATTCAACTGGAATTTGCTCTCAGATTCCTCAATCTGAGCCGCTATCTACTACTACCGTGGCCTTCGGGAGAGTCGAATATATATATATATATATATATATATATATATATATATATATATATATATATATATATATATATATATATCAAATATGGGGTGCAGTTCAATTTATATTACAATGGATCATTCATATACAAAGTAGATTAGTAAAGTTAATGATATAAAATGGTGAAATCCCTTCACTAACAATGATGAAATCCCTTCGGGAGAGTCGAATATATATTTTGTCCATTTCATAATATATATATATATATATATATATATATATATACGTATATGTGTGTGTGTGTGTATTTATGCAAGTGTTCCTGCGTGTATTTAGTTGACAATACGGAATGGAAGAGTATGCTCACTGGAGATATCTTACCAGTTCTGAAAACTGATATATGGATTCGTAAATTTACTCCAGGATCCAATAAAAACCTCGTACCGATCTTTAAATATATCATTTTTTTTTCAGTCAGTAAGAATTTCATCAAACTATCAGTAGTATCAAATGAAGGCAACAAAATATCAAAGAAAGTAGAGCAAATGAATTTCAGTTCTTTTGTCTTTTGAAAAAACAAAAGTCGTTTCATTTTTGTTCGCAACCGCAAACTGTCGCCATGTTGATTTTAGTCAACATGGACCCAATAGGGCGTTTGTTTATGTTTTTATCTTCGTAATAATGCATGTGAAATTTCAATTGTGTGAGCAGACATATGTGTTATCTCTCCACGAACAGATGCTTTTCTTTGTGCCAATTTATCGTTACGCAAGAACTTCCAGACAAAAGCTTTGTGATTTTATTATTATTTGTTCTAAGTGAGACTTTCCTTTCAGTACAGAACGCTGACTCGTCTGGATTAACAGACTTCGAACTATACATTATTCTAGTACTCTTCGAGTTTCTCATACGAATTAAAATATTATTACTTATTTGGAATGGTAAAGGTGAAATTAGCCGTTTCCATACAGGAAACATACAGCTTTCATTCGCCGGAGTGTTGGCTATACTGTAGCTTGAAATTTACAAAATCTTTTTTATCAAAACAGTTTTACTGGAAATTAGACTTTTCAACTCTTCTGTTATTTTTCTTTTTAGTATTGTTTGGAGCTTTCCTTCCAAACTTTATGTTTATGATTGTGTGAAATATTTTAATATTTTGATTATATCGTTATTTTTATCTTCTACTTACATACGCTACCTATTTTAGTTGTTGCTGGTTTTAAAAGTGTTCAAGTGAGTTTTTTTTTTTATCTGAAAAGCTTTTGGCTTGTGATTTTGTGGCACGAATCTCTAGATTCTGCTAAAAGATAGTCGTCTTTACGATTCATAGGATTAATTCGTTTGAAGCTATTTTATTCATTAATCTGGAAAAAAAACGGTTGCATACAGCTGATAGTTTAAGCATTTCTGAACGAGTTGGACGCCATTTTATGGCTTCCGTTTGAGAGTCTAGATCTGATGAGGCTATTTAAGAAAACGATTCGAATTCGTAGGTTAATATTTTGGTTTTCTAGTATCTTAAGTTGTTTAACAAAAGTATCTCTATTCCGTTATCTCCTTATCTTCTTATATCTCTTTATCTCCTCATATCCTTATATCTTTATATCCCTTATCTCATTATATCCTTATATCTTTATATCTCTTATCTGCTTATATCCTTATATCTTTATATCTCTTATCGGCTTACATCTTTATATCCCTTATCTCTTTATATCCTTATATATTTATATCTTCTTATATCCTTATATCTTTATATCTCTTATCTGCTTATATCCTTATATCTTTATATTTCTTATCTCCATATATCTTTATATATCTTATCTCCTTATCTTCTTATATCTTTATATCCCTTATCTCTTTATATCCTTATATATTTATATCGCTTACATCCTTATACATGTATATCCCTTATCTCCTTATATCTTTATATCTCTTATCTCCTTATATCCTTATATCTTTATATCTCTTATCTCCTTATATGTTTATATCCTCTATCTCCTTGTCTCCTTATATCTTTATATCCTTATCTCCTTATATCCTTATACCTTTATATCCCTTATCTCCTTATATATTTATATCGCTTATATCCTGATATCTTTATATACCTTATCTCCTTATATCTTTATATCTCTTATCTCCTTATATGTTTATATCCTTTATCTCCTTGTATCCTTATATCTTTATATCCTTATCTCCTTATATCTCTTATCTTTTTATATCCCTATATCTTTATATCTCTTATCTCCTTATCTTCTTATATCTCTTATCTGCTTATATCCTTATATCTTTATATCCCTTATTTCCTTATATCCTTATATCTTTATATCTCTTATCTCCTTATATCATTATATCCCTTATCTCCTATTGAAAATTTCTGAATATATTTTAAATTTTTATGATAAATTCAGGTACGTGCTCTCACAACTGTTTCTAGTTCCAGAACATGCTTTCTGCTTTGGAAATGTTTGTCTGAAGTCAGAATTCTAGGAACACTTGTTAAAGAAAGTTGATTAGTTTTGTTCATGATCATTTTTAAAAAAGGTAATTATGAATACCTGACATCTTTATATCCCTTATCTCTTTATATCCTTATATATTATGAATACCTACAGCATGCTAATGGTAATAGTCGTAGCATACCTCCGGACGATAATGGGTATGCTCCCATTCCCATAAATACAGTAGTGAATACTCTACTTGGTCTAGAGTTGGAGATTCGTCTGCAGATGTGCTGGTCAAACTCTCCGGGCAGAGAGGTTCCCCAAACGAGGCTATGTCTCATCTCGGGAAAAGCTACACGGCCCCGTTTTATACGGGTTCTACGGGGAATTTTTGGCCAAACCTACGGGCTCGGATATCCCACATTAATTTCAGCCTTGCGCCACATCTGACCGCGTGGGGTGGTTGGTAGATATCCTAGAGTTGGAAATTCATTGTGGAATTCACTTGACTCATTTCTAGCAGTTGACTACTTCTTTTACGTGCCGCTGGCGAATCTCATATGCGTTGTTCTTTTCCTAAGTATTAGCTTGGTGCAAAAATAATGACGTAATAATGTCGTTTTTTGACGTATTTTTTAATGTCAAAAATGACATTATTACGTCATTATTTGTGCACCAACCTAATATTATCTTTTGTTACCATTACCAACCTTCGTTTTATTAATCTATTCAGTAACCTTCCCTAGATTAAAACAGTAATATTAGCTGGTGTTCTTATTTGGCATTCATTAACCGAGCAGCTGGTACTACAGTGGATTGAAATTTATAAAACCTTTCTCTTAAAACAAGTTTTCAGGAAAATAGATTTCTCAAATCTAGTAGCTCTTATCACTCTTTCCAGCATTGATTGGGGTTTCCTTTTTAAACTTTTATTTGAAGTAATGTGGAATGTCAACATATTATTTGTCATTATTTTCTCTTCAAGTTTACATGTACTATCCGTTTTAGTTGTTGCCGCTTTTGAAAGTCCTCAAATGATGTGCTTTTTGTTATTTGCTACAGTGAATCTGTAGCGAGTAGCGAAAACATTTTTTGTGTATTTCCGTAACCAATTCTCTGTCAGTATAAAAGTTGTTCGTTCTCTACAGAGGGAGAAATATGCGTAAAGTATGTTAAATACTATTAGATTGGTGCAAAAATAATGACGTAATAATGTCGTTTTTTGACGTATTTTTTAACGTCAAAAAACGACATTATTACGTCATTATTTTTGCACCAACCTAATACATAGCGATATAAGAATATAAAATATCGATTCCCAAAAGCGCTTTGTGCAAAAGATGTGAGGACAACTATCAACTAGGCCGAGGCGAGCGAAGAGGTTCTTCTCAACCTCGAAAGACCCAATAGTACACGCACGAATGTTCATAGAAATTCATAGCTTTTACAAAATTGTGCGGCGGTCTCTCAGTGTCGAACATCCTTGCTCCAATGAGTTTGTGTTGCAGACGACTCGAGTAGACTGTTGGCAAAATACAGGCGGTTTGTCTGTCCTTGATTTATATTCAAAATGATATGACCTCTGACATTGCTTACAGAACCGGGGTTTCTCATCGTAGACAAGGCTGTATGTGTCTTGATCAAAAGGTAATCAGAGCCTTTAGCGTGAACTGCCAGGATATATATGTATGTATATATGTATCTCTTTTTCTTTCTTTCTCTTTCTCTCCCTGTTTTTTGATTCATCTATAGGTAGACATTGGTTGATTCATATATATATTGAAATCAGCACTGCAACTGAGTTTTAATTCTTCCAATGTCCGCACTGTCTATATCTATATAAACTGTCTATATCTATCTATCTATCTATCTATCTATCTATCTATCGGCATCTAATCTCCTTCGAGGTTGTCCCTTTCTGAAGCCACTTTATCCAGAGTAATTTCCATTGATGGAAGCATTCCTGGCACTCCTTTTTTGGGAGATAGAAAGCAGCTGCCTCGATCCTACAACGGCCGAAACGTCGTGAATATGACAATAAAGATGAGGACAACAGTCCCAAGAATGTAAATAATTAGAATAACTCATTTCAGAAATATAGACATATAACCCCTATTAGTCTGATATACAAAGTTGCATATTTATTACAACGTTTCGGTCGTTGTACGCTCCGGCCTTCTTCAGGTGGTTGCAATGTCGAACTTAACTCTTTATTTCGTCCACTGAGCTAGACTGTTCTAGTTCCACGTGCCATGTTTAATGGATGTCAATTATCAGTTATCTCCTGTTAATTTCCCTCTGGAAAATCATGCATATCTGACCACATATGGAGAGAAAAGGGGGATCACCGCCCTTATTGATAAGGCTGAAATCATAGACAAGGAACACCATCGGAAAATTCGTAAACTTAAGGAATCAGCACATATGCTAGGCCACAAAATCTCCTGAGCCGACCAAGCATAGAAATTAATACAATATAGGAACCATTAATAAGGAGTACCAGAGAAAAGCGATAATATCAACAAAAGTTGCAATATGAGCTCTGGTAAAAAAACATGAAATTCTAACAGTAAAAAAAAAAAAAAAAAAATGCAATATGAGCACTGGTAAAAATGGTTGCTGAAGACATTAGGTTTATAATACTCAGAAATTCATACACAAGGCACATGGCACAGTGGATAAAGGCGTTGGTTAGATCCAGTGATAGGACCCAAAGTGTGAGTTCAATACCCGGTTACGTCAGTTCCTCCTTTCAGAGGAAAATATCTGATAACTGACATCCATTAAACAGTGAGCGAAATAAAGGGTTAAGTTCGACATTCCAACCACATGAGGCCGTTGTAATAAATATGACAATATGTACATAATACCTCATCTCAGAAATGTTGTAAGAAACATGGTGACAAAGATGTCCGAATAATGTAAATAGTGTACATAATACCTCATCTCAGAAATATAGACAGATACTGAAAGGCCGAAACGTTGTAATAAATATGGCGACAAAGATGAGGACAATAGCCCGAATAATGTAAATAGTGTACATAATACCTCATCTCAGAAATATAGACAGATACTGAAAGGCCGAAACGTTGTAATAAATATGGCAACAAAGATGAGGACAATAGTCCGAATAATGTAAATTGTGTACATAATACCGCATCTGAGAAATATAGGCTGATACTTAAAAGGCCGAAACTTTGTAATAAATATGGCGACAAAGATGAGGAAAATAGTCCGAATAATGTAAATAGTGTACATAATACCTCATCTTAGAAATATAGGCAGATACTGAAAGGCCGAAACCTTGTAATAAATATGGCGACAAAGATGAGGAAAATAGTCCGAATAATGTAAATAATGTACATAATACCTCATCTCAGAAATATAGACAGATACTGAAAGGCCGAAACCTTGTAATAAATATGGCGACAAAGATGAGGACAATAGTCCGAATAATGTAAATAATGTACATAATGCCTCATCTCAGAAATATAAACAGATACAAAGTTGCTTGTCAGAATTTAGATGAAGTTAAAAAATGATAATCTGATGACACTCAATGGAAAAAAAGTAACTGTCTGCTTTTAAAATACCGCACTGAAAATATCATTTTCGTTTTCAAACACTGCTTCTGCGAATCAGAAGTGCGCAACTATTTCACTCAAAAATCATATATTATTAATATCTCTTTATCCTCAAATCACTCCGCGCCATTGTATTTCTAACGCCTCTGTTCCTCCGCGGAGCAGACTGTATCTATCTAAACATTGCAGGTGTTTATCTCTAGGAATGTACTCATTGCTCGGCAGGTAACCGTTTTCTACTGCTACTATCATGACCTCAGTACATAAATGTTGGAACGTAATTGGTTAAATTACTCCAAACTCTTAGCGCGAACAGGTGGCGAGGTGGGGCTTGACTTTGAGTTAATTTGCCGAAGTAAAACCCTTCGCATCCACGAATATAAATAACAGAAGTGAATATATCATCAGTTGACAAGAGATAGTAAATCTATCTATCTATCTATTTCAACTTTTTCATATCTATCTATCTCATTCTGTTCATTTCTTTCTTTCTTTCTTTCTATCTATCTATCTATCTATCTATCTATCTATCTATTTCAATTTTTTCATATCTATCTCATTCTGTTCATTTCTATCTATCTATCTATCTATCTATCTATCTATCTATCTCATTCTGTTCAATTCTATCTATCTATCTATCTATCTATCTATCTATCTCATTCTGTTCAATTCTGTCTATCTATCTATCTATCTATCTATCTCATTCTGTTCAATTCTGTCTATCTATCTATCTATCTATCTATCTCATTCTGTTCAATTCTGTTTATCTATCTATCTATCTATCTATCTATCTATCTATTTCAATTTTTCATATCTATCTCATTCTGTTCATTTCTATCTATCTATCTATCTATCTATCTATCTATCTATCTATCTATCTATCTCAGTCTGTTCATATCTATCTATCTATCTATCTATCTATCTATCTATCTATCTATCTCAGTCTGTTCATTATCTATCTATCTATCTATCTATCTATCTATCTATCTATCTCACAAGCAAGCAAGCTAGCTACTCGTATCTATATGTCTATATTTTCTACTCTGTTTATATCTATATATCTAACTATGGTTGCGCCTAGCTGCTTGTATTTAGTTTATGTATTAATCAATCTGGTTCGATATATTTTATACCCAGCAGATTTCTATCTATCTATCTATCTATCTATCTATCTATCTATCTATCTATAATCAGGTTTTATTAAAAAAAAAAAAACACCGACAAAGGCTTATTTTTTTTTATTGAATTCTGGTATTCTTTGGGAAGCAGGACATTTGTTATATAGGAATAAAGTGTCGCTGCCGACACTGGAATCTGAACACAGATCACCAGACATTTTGAATAAGTAGATCACGTGATGGTAAAGGAAATGTATATATGGGAATTAGCGTGGCGTCTAAGTGATCATTATACAGATTACTATTCGGATAATTATTTAGTGGTTACTTTTCGAGCGAGTATTATCAAGTAAGTACTATTAGTGCGAGTGTTATTCGAAGGCGTCTGACTCCAGTATTGTCCAACGGCGTTACTATAGTTGTATCTGCGATTACAAAGTCTCTACTACAACGAGCATTGCGAAAGTGACAACGCATATTCGTTGACATTACAAAAGTAGCAACGAGTGTTCGTTGATATCACAAAAACGTTTGAAATAGTTTAACGTGACGTCATATGTAACGGTTATTGGCAATAAAGCCGCACAAGATGAATGCGATTTATTTATTCATTAATTTAAGTTTTTACTTTTTATTTTCATTTTATTTTTTTATTATTATAATATTGATAAAATATGTGCGCACATTAATTATATCATATACACTTCTGTGACGAATAATATTTTATTTAATATGGTCTGTTTATTTTGTATAATGATAGCTCTTAGAGATTTGGATTTTTCCTTGTATTGGGTACTGTGGTGTATTTTGGTGTTATTTATTAGTATTTGTATTATGTTGATAGTTGTACTTTGATCATTCATGATTTGCTAGTGCACAGATTGCACTAATTTTCGACAGGTCAGTCTACGAGATAGTGTGGTGCATGTGTCCAATGTAAGTATTTAATGAGGTGTAATCTGCTAGGAGGGGAATGATAATTCATGGAAAACATTATTTTCACATTACGGTACTTATGAGGCCCGGTGTTGTTGGTAATAATTAATTCAGATGTTAAAACTTATGGCATTAGATGATAAATCTTAGCTGTTTGTTAGGATCATCGAGTGATATGCACCAGTGAATTATGTTTTTAATTGCTTTTTCATCCTGCTTATAATTAGGGTGCATTTGGTTATGATATAAAAGTGGATACTGAAGTCAACACTGAATGGCGACAGTCAATTTCTTGATTGAACGCAATCTTCATGGCTTGCAAATCTACAAAATATAAATTTACGTTTTCAAAGTTTATTTCGATGTATTAGATGTGATCTTGTGGCTGGGGTCTGTAGATTATTTCTTAAAAAATATGCCTGTCTTCAGCATCATTCTTCAAGCAAATTGATGTAACAAAAGAATATATATATATCGTATGTATTATAGCTGAGAGTTTAGACAATTCTGAACGGGTTTGCTGCTATGAATGACATCCACATGAGGCTCAAGTTCTGAGAAGGCTATTAAAGAATATGAATTACGTTTGATGTTTTGGTTTTCTGTGGTCTATACTATGTTCAATTTTCTTACCTCCTTTATATAAGGACAATTATTTTTTGTTATTTAGTGGTAAGTTTCAGATTTTTTAGTGATGTGATTTCTGTACACTGAAGAAACCTTAACTGATTTAAGACATAAATTAGAAGAACGACTCTTGATAATGTTGTTAACAAAACTGTAGCATAAAAAAGACAGTTTCCAAACCCGTTAGAGATGATGTCACAAGTCCACATCATTTGAATGGAGCAACATCATATTCCTAGATGCCTATTGTATGGAGAACTGCTATGTGAGAGAAGACATCAAAGTTGACCAAAGAAATGGTACAAAGACTCAATCAAAACTAATCTTCACATGACGCCAACACATCCCTCTAGCTCCACTAACGTTTTAGTTGTTGCTGCTGTTAAAAGTTCTTGATTGTGTAGTGCTAGTCTACGAGTTCCGACGGAGGAAAGACCCCTTCAAGATTCATAGGGTTCATGCATTTGAATACATTTTTTAAACATTAATCCGAGAAAACGGTTGTATGGAGCTGGTAGTTTAGATTTTTCTGAACCTCCAATTTCACTCATAAGGTTTCCGCGTCTTTGTGGCTGACAAATTATTTTCTACCCTACAACCCCTTTCTCACAAACGAAACGTCGCAAGCCTCTCACTACTATATCGTTATTACAATGGAAAGTGCTCAGACGAGCTACATTCCATAGTTCCACAATTTCTAACCTCCACGGCTAAGACCCACCTTGCTACGGGCATTGTAGCGAACCAACCTCATTTCCTTCGTATTCCAATGGCGAGATGTAAGTTCCACTCAAACAGCTTCGTCCAACGTACAGCTTCTTTGTGGAACCGGTCTAAGTGGATGTTTTCCCGATCACTTCAAGTCTAAAGTTAACCGTTATCTTCCCCACATATCCGCATAAACTGTGCCTCTTAATTTGTAACCCTGTACATCGAGTGGCTCCTGGGTCTTGTACAGGGTGAACATCATTGTGAAAACAAATCCAAAACTAAAATTTTTAGATGCAACTTATATTAAGTCCCACCAGGCACTCCTCTGAAATCAGAAAGATTGGCTTTTAGACTTAAGTATAATTAGAATTTGATACTTGTATATTTATTATATAACATCCGGTATCTGATGTTGTTGATTTTAGCCACTGTGCACATTTTTCATTCTTAATTGAGCTCTGATGAGGGGCAAGACAAACCGGTTATGTCGTATTTTGTTAATTGATTTGATTTTCGATATTGCCACTTTACGGTAATGTAATATTTGGTTACTTTTTTTTCGATTTGAACGTAATTATCTTCTTATTTGCTTGTTCTCCTTTTAATCTTTAGGCTTTTAAGAGTGATTATCAATAATAAGCAGCATCAACGACTTGTTTCAATATTTGTCTAGAATTTCCTTTTTGTGCAGATGTTTTTTTTTTTATCTGAATTGTGTTGCAAGTGGGAGTATTGGGTATTTGAGTTTTGTCCTCGTCTTATCTCTGTTGATGGATGTTGCAATGGTGTGTCTTTTTCTACCCTCGTATTTCTTGTTTTTTCTTTCTTCAAAATAATATCGTATTGGTTTTCCCGCTGTATATTCTCTTGTGCTGTGAATGTTCTCGGTGGGGGGGAATGCTGGGTATTTAGAGTTCGGTCAACATGGTGTCTTTGTTGATGTTTGTTGCAACTGTGTTTCTCTTTTTATTCGCATTTTTCTTGGCCTGTCCTTTCTTCGAAAATAATATCTATTCGCTTTTCTTGCTAGAAATTCTGCTGGTAATCTTAAAATATGGTAGTTTATATATTCTTTTAGTTATATAGAATTACAGAGGTTTTGTGTTCGTTTGCCCATATATTTTTATTACGTATTTTCTGAGGCGATTTTGTAACCATCATGTTTCTCTATTTAGTTTTTTTTTCGGCTTTTAATGTTAAACACAAAGTCTCGTCGTTGTATCATTAATAATGTTTTTTGAAGTGTTTTACAGAGTCTAGTTTTCAATGTTGCCCTTTTTTCTTCTCCAAATATTTTCCTTTTTTTTCATTTCTGTAGCTGAAAAGTCTTTATTTTCTTTTTAAATCTTTATCTTCTAGTCTCGCTACCAGTTGTTACGTCTGCTGCAAGCAAGGTTATTTCGTTGTGCCATGCCCCAAATCTGTTTTCTTACCAGAATCCATTTTACACATTTATAAATGTGCTGTTCGTTTGTGTATCGAATACTGTTGCCATATCTGGTCTGGTACCACTACTGTGCATCTAGAGATCCTTGACAAAATCTAGAGAACGGTCTTCAATAATTTAATAATTGAAATAATAATTTAAATAAATAATATAATAATTTAATCGACCCTGAGATGGCATCTCGTTACCAATCACGTTCTCACAAGGTGACATGGTTTCCCTCTGTTTGTTCTACAATTATTTTCATGGTAACTCCTCGGACGAGCGTTTTTTTTCCTGTTTTTTTTTCCCTACATGAATTTAAGCGTGTTACTAGATTGGCAACTAGGTCTCACGGTTTCATTGCTAAACTACATAGATTCTACCGCCACTTCTACAGTTTTTTTTTCTCGCATTTCCCAACTGTGTAACTCTCTTCCGTTTTCTTGCTGCACTGATAACTACAATATTAAAAAAAATTAAAATGCAATGTCAATCGCCATCTTCTGTCTTCTTGAATCCTGTTCTTTTTTTTACCCTTTTCTCTATCCTCCCCATTCTCAATCATTTCATTCATTTTCATCCCCTGTGACCCCCCCCTACGTTCTAGTAGTATTGTCACTTTGCTGGTGGAGTGGGGAGGGTGAAACGATAAAGAAACATCTTAATGACATTTCTCAACTCTTCATTTTTTCCTCTTCTTTTTATGAATGCAATTTCTGTTTTGGCTGCATTTGTGAAAAAAGTCCTTTTTCTTACCTGCTGTGGGCGAATGTTTATGTGGGGTAGAAAAGTCAGTATCTCTCCTTTGAGAGAAGGCTGGTTTGTTTCCTGAAGCGTCCCTAAGTCGTGCCGAGGGGGGTTGGGCAATTTCCCGACGGTATTGCTGTTGAACCCATTTTAAGTCTTCGGTAGCGATGTGGACGCTCAGAAAAATACCTATCGTAAACAACACATGTTTCTTTCTATTTCTCTCTGAAAGTCAGTAACTTTCACAGTTGGCTCGCAATCTTATATATGGCATTTCTTAGAACATTTCCCAACTGATAAGTGCTATATCAAGTCTGAAAGTAGAGTCACAGAATTTCAGAACTTTTCCCTTTTAATCGGTATCACCCCAAGCAAGGCACTAAAGCAACTAAGGCTCAAAGGGTTACAGGAAGTTACAGAAACAATAATAATGAGCGGGAAGAGAAAATCAGGAGGACAGTAGATAGCGATTGACATTATATTTGAATTTTTGCAGGTTAAAGTTGGCTGGTAGGCGTGGAGCCGGAAGGCAGTTACAAAAGCGAGAAATACGAGAAAAAGATACTGTTAGAATAGAATTTACGGTTGCATCTAGCCAGCTCAACTTGATCTTGACGCCAGTCTAATACTGCGCTTAAATTAAAAGAACTCTAGGTACCATAGCGAAAATCTCATCCGAACAAATGCCATGAAATTATTTGTAGAAAAGACACAGAGAGGCAACCTTACAGTAGTGGGAAAGTGACAGTAACCGATCCACCAGATCAGGTCCAATAATATTGCTGATTCTTCTTTGGGTTTTGTCAAGACGCTTAAGGTAAATCTCAGGGAGATCGGACAATATGTGACTGCTCTAACTTCGTCATAATTACAATTATTTTTCGATTGTTTGGAGTTAATCAAAATTTTCACATATTTAATCATTTTTTTAGGTGATCAGTTCTGGAGATTTGCTTTTTATACCCTGTTTTTTTTTCTGCTAAGAAAATCATTAGATTCTTGTTGAAATCAATGTTACAAATGAAAGACGGGTTTAACAGAACCCCATTTTTCAAAACTGACCTATATCTTGTTTATTTTGCGGGCCCTGCAATAAAATATTCAATCAGATTAACACATTTTTTTGCTATAAAAATATATAGAATTTAAAGATTGAAATTTATTTTCTTATTTCACTTCCAAAACCTTTCGGCGAAGCTAAAGAGGGAAGCATGTTAAATTTATAAAAATGTTCTTACATTTGCTTGTCAAAATCCTTCTGACGAATTTAATCCATATTTGTAACTCCGACATCGGTATCTAAAGACAGAGACATATATGAACAGAGATAGATTGATAGATATTAAGAGAATTATGTATATTTTAGAAAATGAATAGATGGTATTATAGGAAAATGAATAGATAGTATTATAGGAAAATGAATAGATGGTATTATAGGAAAATGAATAGATAGTATTATAGGAAAATGAATAGATGGTATTATAGGCTGACCCCGTGTCAAGGTGGACTTGGGAATAACAACAATTAAGAGGTGGTTCCACGCTACTCAATACCTCTAATTTCCCGATTTGTGGCCTTGATGCCGGATGTAGTTTATCGTCATACCCAGGACGAACAAGGAATTAACAAATATATTCAATATATCGCAAGCTAGCACAATGCTATCATTTAGAAAGGATAGGGAAAGTTAGCAATCTGGGTGTTTGTGTTCCACACATTCTTAGCGAAATAGATAAAGCAGATCTTTTATCCATAGCAACAATTCTCCTTTCGCAACAGACAAATAAGCCGTTCCTTAAATATATCATAACAAGTGAAAAAGAATGGGTTACATATGACAATGTTCAATGCAAAAGGAAGGCAACTGATAATGATAAATATCCACAAGACACTCTAAAATCTGAGCTCCATGGAAGAAAGGTAATGTTGCGTGTGTGCTGGGTTCGCCGGAGTATTAATAATTTAGAGTTTTTACAAAGCAATGAAACAATAAATCCACACTTTGTTGCGTTGCAGTTCAGGCCAAACACCAGGTCTGTTGACAGGGTGCAGTTTCTTGTAGCTAAACGCTTGTGGCTTAAAAATTACCTTTCGGCCAGATCGTCACCCACGAGTGAAGAACAAAATAATTTCTAGGAGTAAACCAGACTTTATTTTTAGGTAGTAACTTACTACTATAAGCGAGCGAAATAGGGTTGAGGCGTAAGTGAAGGAGGAGGTGCGCAGTTCATGGGCCGTCATCTATGTTCTTCTGTGAGTCCCACTTCGTTCCTTCTTTACGCCTTTGCGCGGGATAATCAGTATAATAGGAAACAGTTTTCTTTGTCTTGTCATCTTCGTCTGAAAAAGTAATTAATCTTCCTATCGTCAATTTCTCCCAGTCTGAGCCTCTTGCTCCTGTACTTTGAAATTGACTTCAATTACTGATAACCATCGATCGAAAGTAAATGTTTCGTATCGAGTTGTGAGACAGGTCCCGCTCCTTTTCAATTTAATTTCAGAGAGGAACCCGGCCGAAGCTTTGCCGAAGGGCAAGGTTTCGTCCGGGGAGGTAGACAGGGCCTGAACCCGTCTAGGCGGGTTCAAGGGCTATATTTTTGGCTGAGTTCGAAGAAACCCACATTAAACTCGGCCTTGTGCCACATTCAATCCTCGTTGGGGGATCGATAGATACTGAGATACGTCGAGATACAGTCTCGACGTCTGTCGAACTCTCTGCTTTGCCAGAGAGGAACCCGGACGAAGATTTGCCGAAGGGTAAAGTTTCGTCCTGGGAGGTAGACTGGCCCTGAACCCGTCTACTCGGAGGAACCCACTTTAAACTCGGCCTTGTGCCACATATATTCCTTGTGGGTGGGATATTAAATACCGAGATACTTTGAGATACGTTCAAATAGGTTGAGAGATACGGAGACAGACACAGAGAGAGAGAGAGAGAGAGAGAGAGAGAAAGACAGACAGACAGACAGACAGACACAGAGAGAGAGAGAGAGAGAGAGAGAGAGAGAGAGAGAGAGAGAGATGATTACGGCTTTACTTACAAAGACTTGTACATATACTTTCTACTAACCCGCATTCCTGGACTACTAATCTTTACCTCAATCTGTATTCTTACGTTTAATACACTTATTTTTCTATCTCAATTACTGGCGTTGTTTATTTATTTGTGCAGGATTCCATTCACGGAATCCTCAACAGAAGGGTTTCCAGAAAATTACTGTATAAAAAACGAATAACGATTCTTTTGTAAAACTTTGCCAAATTTCCCTTTTATAATTCTCTATCATATAAATAAATAAACTAATTACCGTTTTTTCTTCTCTTTCTCATTTCCCAATGCTCTTCGATGTTTCTTTCATAAGTTAATATTATTTAAATGAAAAAAAAAGTATTGCGAATATACTACAAAAATGAATAATTAATAAAACATTTATTATTCTATCATTAAATGTATAAGTTAGTTAAAAAAATCAATTCAATTAAAAATTTAACTTTCATGAAATTTATACAAAAACGTTTTTAATCATAAAGTATTATTAAAATTCTAAAAAAAAAAAAACACTAAAAGAACAAGCGAATCTGACTCGTTTGACTACTGTTACCTAAATGAATTAAATTTCCGAATTTACAGCTAAAAAACCACCATACAAATGTTTAAAATTGAAAGTGGTTTCATTATAAAACGCTTAAAATCTAACTATATATAAAAATTATTACATCAAGAATTGTAGACAATCCCTTCTTCAAAACGTGTTAAATAGTTCCAGCACCCTAGCTTAGTAGGAATAAATTAAGCCAACGAATGAAATTTACTAATTATTAAATCCAGAGTA
Source organism: Acanthosepion lycidas (assembly GCA_963932145.1). Classification (NCBI taxonomy): domain Eukaryota; kingdom Metazoa; phylum Mollusca; class Cephalopoda; order Sepiida; family Sepiidae; genus Acanthosepion; species Acanthosepion lycidas. Next base: position 16,719,810 of record OZ010600.1, on the reverse strand, counting down.
TGACCTATAGTTTCAATATGTAACTGAGTATAGATATTGAATGAGCTTGGTCTGGAACAAGGTAGAATTGTGACGAGAATGAGGCTGAACCACTCTTCCAAGTATGGAGAGTCTGCTTGTCTTGAAAGTCAAGCTGTAAAAATCCCAGATTTAATCTGGGATTGAACACAGACCACTGACATCAGTGGAAAATATAGAATAACTATACTATACAGAAAACCAGTCTTTGTATGTGTGCATAAAAATCAGATAGATATTGAATGAGCTTGGTGTGGAACAAGATAAAATACTAAGGATGATGATGTTGAACCAATCTTCTAGGTGTGGAGTCTCTGCTTGTCTTGAAAGTAGGTTGGCCTGTTTTACCCTCACCCGCCATATTCACCTGACCTTGAACTAAACGATTGTGAGCTTTTTTGATCGATGCAAAACGCTTTGATGAAGAAAACTTTCTTTAATGAAAAGCAGAGTTCGGCGAAATCTTTTTCATATCAAAATCTGCGGAATTTTTACCCCCAAAATATCAAAGAGCTGCCTGATAAGTGGCATCAAATCATTACAGAAAATGATGAATCGAATAAAAAGTAATTATTCTTTATTTTTTGAAGAATAAAGTCGATAAAGACAGAACGAAAATGATTTACGACTCAAACTTATACCGTTCTCATTTTTGCTTTTATTTTTTCAAAACTGCATCTTCATGTTTGAGGTTTTATCACAGAGTTCGAATCCTGGCTGAGGTTGTTCAATTTGCTCTGATATTCTTGGAATAAAGAATTCCTAATGGTCTACTTCGGCACTACATTCTTAACTTATCTGCTTACCATTTAAGACGGCACAATCAATCCTGTTTTGCTTAAATGAGAGACGAACGCCGCCAAATAATCCTATCTCCTCAAGAAATACAATCTATTTTGTTTTTAATCATTTCACACAAGGCAAAGTGATAAAGCCACTGAGACGATTATATTAAAAAGATTTTTAAAAAGTTTTTTGTATATATACTATTATGATTATTTAAGCTATTTTTTATCAAATACAAGGCTCATCACCCATTCAAGATTGAGAGTTTGTGAATGACGCTATTTTATGGACATAAGGATTATAGTTTATTAGGATAGATAATACTTTACACTAGATGGTTAAGATTGTAGGGGTCGGGAACGTATCCTCTCTAGAGTTTTTTATAACAAAACCTGCGGAACATTCTGAACAGCCATTGAATAGAGACTGATAAGTGGCAAGAAGTCATTACAAGAGTGAATATTTCATTGAATACAATATAATTGTATTTTATTGTTTGAAGAAGAAAGTTGATAAACAAAAACGGAAATTATATTTGACTTTTTCTAACAGCAAGAATGTGTAAGATATATTTGAATTACTGTGTAATTTAAACTTCTTTAGCACTAACCGTATAGCACACAAACCTGAAACCGAATGTCCCCGTCCTGGGTGTGACGATAAAAACATCCGCGTCCTGGGTAAGAGGATAAACTACATCCGCCTACTGGGTAAGACGATAAACTACATCTGCGTCCTGGGTAAGACGATAAACTACATCCGCCTTCTGGGTAAGACGATAAACTACATCCGAAATCAAGGCCTCTGATCAGGGGGTTTTGAGTAGCGTGGAACCACTTCTTAGTTGCTAGTGTTTCCAAGACTACTCTGACCCTGGGTGTTAGCACACGTTAGGTTCCCATATATGGGCAAATACTTGATCCTCAAACTGGGGTCAAAACACTATAAAAAATTATTGCCAGCAATATATTTTTGGAAACAAATATTACCAGCAATAAAAATCTTGTCGGCATTAAATAATCCATTGAGGTTGATATGCCGTAAAACAAACCAAACCAAACCGAACCAAACCGAACATCCCTTGCAATTACCGGCCAAACTAAAACTAGAAATAGCACCAACACTACAAGACCTTAAGAAAGCAACTTAGAAGCAAAAATGTAGCAGAACTGCCGGTGTTGGTAGCATCCTTCCAGAAATATGAAAACACGCAGGTCCAGTTCTTCTTTCAAAGTTCCAAAAAGAACTTGTTTGCTACTGAGAACAAAACGAAATACATAAAGTCTTTGGAAACTTTTAGCGCCTCATCGTAGTATCAAAATAAAATTCTACTGGGCATGAAGTAGCGATAGATTTTCTATTCTTAAATAAACAATCCCCGCCCCATGAGAATTCCAAGATGTTAGGGCGTACTGAAAAAGTGATCTGTCTAAGAAAGTGTTGGTCTCTTGGTTAAATTGTTAGTAGTGGGTGGAGACCGTGAATTTTCAGTGCGCCATCGTAGTAGTATTGTTAATTTCTACTGGACATAAAATGGGTGATAATTTTTCTAATTTTATTATATAATAACCTCCTCACCCGGACAGAATTACAATATATTAGTGAACAGCTCTCCGGCCAAGCAGAAATTAAAAATAAATATTCTGATGACTGGTCATTTGATTCAATTTTAGAAAGTGACCGAAAACTTATCAGCTCCCCCTCGGATACATAGACTCGGAAATATGGCAAAACTTCCCTTTCTCTCTAATATATGCTGACGTATATCTCTCATTGTATGTATTTGTATATAATTCATAGTATTCTCTGTATTTATATTGCCTTTTTTTCTTTTAATTCATTGAAAAACTTGGGAAACAACTTGTAAGGCTTTCTTTTCTTCTGGGGGATTATTTATTATCAATGAATCTTGGAAAGCATTAAAACAACTACAAGAAGAACAAGTCGACCGTTATATGACTTCATTCCACCGAAGTACACCTCCACCAATGAAACGATCAATGAACACCCAAAGCTGACATCTTCCTTGCCGAAGCTGATTTCACTTCGTTGATTCGCTAAGCTCTCCTCCGATTAGAAAACAGTTTTGTGGATTCTATCGCTTTTTGCATTCATGCATTTACGCACACAACACGAGAGCACATGCGTGTGGGAGTTACCGTCAATGTGTGAACCTTTTGCAGCAGATACCAAATACGCGACTGATTACATTACACGTATTCTCTGCACATCTCTTTCGATTTATGTTTTATATATCTATACGTTTTTACATTTAAGACTGAATATGTCTGCAAACATTTATATTCCGAAATTCAGCTCGAGAATGTTGCAGAAAAATACAGCTATCGGACTGAATTTTACGTAGTAAACCTATCCACTTTTGAAAACTATCTACGTCGTCACTTTTATGACTCTCTATAACTTCCTATGCAAAGTAATTGGCTATGGTTAAATGTAATTAGCAGAAATACCCAAGAAACTGAATTGATAAAGTTTCCAATAAACAATAAGAAAAGAAGAAAAAAAAAACAGCGCAGAGATAATACTAAGAAGACAATATATATATATATATATATATATATATATATATATATATATATATATATATGTCCTTTAAAAGATTGTATCTCTGCTAAAAATGTTGATACATATGTTGGTTTTACTACGACGATGCTAACAAAAAGTCTTACGTTTCATTTGCATGAGCATTGTTCAATGTTACAGCATTTAAAGGAACACTCATGATCATACTCACAGTTTAGACAGATATTATTTGAAAATACGTCAATATTACATAATAATAATAATAATAATAATAATAATAATAATAATCCAAAACTAAAATCCTAGAAGCCATTTATATAAGAGAATTGAAGCACAAAAAATATTATATATATATATATATATATATATATATATATATATATGAGAATAAAATAGAAAAGTTACCTGCCTTATACTGCGGGATAAAAAAAAAACTGGCGAATTTTGAATTTGAAATCTAGAACGGTGCATAACACAGTAAAAACGAACCTCTGAAATGTTCTGAATTTACAGAAATACATATGCACATTCATGAACAATTTAATCACTTGAAGATGATCTTAGACGAGATTTAAAGTACTGGGTAAAATAGAAAATATTTGAAAGAATATTTTGGTATTTTTCTTAATCATGCTACCAAAAAATGAATCCGTGAATTTGAAAGGATCACAACCAAAATAAATCGACACGATATGTCTAAATTATTTAACCAAACGTGTTTGAATGAAAATATGCTGTCTACACACACACACACACACACACACACACACACACACACACACAAATATAAATAAATATATATATATATATATATATATATATATATATATATATATATATATATATCGGTGGACTTTTCCCGTCGTATTCGATATATGAGGGTCAAGCAACTCAGTTCCCGGGAAGCTCAGACACCAACACATATGATTTGATTATCGTATTGGAGGTTTTGTGCAGAACAAACTACACTTTTTGAAGGGCCGATTACAGAGACCTAGTGCTCTACATGCCACAAGGTGTCCAAACAACCCTCCGCAGGTTTTGAATTCAGAGTTTTCCTTCCGCTAGACCAGTTGCTATACAAGGCTATAGAACCCAGTCTGTCCTGCTATTTACCCATAGCCGAGGGGAGAAGAAGAGGATTAATACCTTTCCCAAGACTATTAGCACGTAAGTGAATGTAATGGATTCAACTGGAATTTGCTCTCAGATTCCTCAATCCGAGCCGCTATCTACTACTACCGTGGCCTTCGGGAGAGTCGAATATATATATATATATATATATATATATATATATATATATATATATATATATATATATATATATATCAAATATGGGGTGCAGTTCAATTTATATTACAATGAATCATTCATGCACAAAGTAGATTAGTAAAGTTAATGATATAAAATGGTGAAATCCCTTCACTAACAAAATTTTAAAGATGCATTAACCTACTAATCACTCGATGAATGTTATGATCCTTGTTTTTTAAAATTATAAGCTGTATAAGATCTTTCTTTAATACGCAAGTACTTTCAACTGTACTTTCAGTCATCTTCAGGCATGGAAATGATTCAGCGAGTGATTAGCATGTTAATGCACCTTTAAAATTTTGTTTGCGAAGGGATTTATATACATGATAAAAGTAGGCAAAGCAACAGTATTAAACTAAGAATGATGTTAACACACAAATGAGATACAAACAGGTGATTGTAGCGTTCTGACTTCAAGATAAGAAAGAACAAAAATATGCTGGATGAGACCAAGAAATGGCGTATCTTATTGGCTAGGAAGAAATCCCAGCATGCATCTGTACAATTTGTGTATAAAGTTGGGAAGAGGGTGTTTTTGCAGTCATTCCTGCAAGGATTGGAACCAATCTTCTATCATGTGTAGGCCTTTTTACCATTCCTTTCAGTAGCTCTTCTGATATTCATCTACATATGATTGTTGGGTAGATTAATCACTGTTTCCCTCTGTCCCTGATTGATTCATTGATTGATTTGTTTAATGGCGACTCCTTATGGGTTATTTAATGCTGGAATGTAATTTTCTTGAGGGCTTTGAAGTAATAATAACAGGATATATGTTATTCTGCTTTCACAGTTGAATACAGGGTAGATGATACTCAGCTTCTGTGAATATACATGTTACTGTCTATATTTCTGAGATGATGTATTGTAATTATTTATATTATTTACATTGTTCGAATTGTCGTCCTCATCTTTATCGCTATATTCACGACGTTTTGGCTGTTTTACACTCCGGTCTTCTTTAGGTGACTGGAATTCGAACTGAACGCTTTATTTCGTTCACCGGAGTAGATTGTTCTACTTCCACGTGTCATGTCTCTTCCCGATGTTTTAGTTATCTTCCTTCAACTCACCGTGGTCCAGTGGATAAAAAAGTTTGTTGGATCCAGTGACGCGACCCAAAGAGTTGTGAGTTGATACTGCAGGGGTCAACAAAAATTTGGAGAACTGTGTTAAGGGAGATTACTAGGACATTCGGAAGAGACATGGCACGTGGAACCGTAAAAATGGTTCAGTCTGATATTCCAAACTGTCTAGTCATGATTACTAGAGGCTGTGATATATGTATTTTATGTTGTAGTTTTCTTGAGGGTATATTATTGAATACCGTTTAAGAAATTTTAGGATTTATATGAATTAATGTCATGAAAGAGTTCTTTCCTGTTGGTTGTTTGTTTGGTTGATATATTGGGTGGTTGATTTTGTTTAGGGCATATCGACCTCTATGGGTCATATAATGCCGAAATCTAAATATACTGAACGCAATTGTATGTCTTCAAGGACAGATAAAATGTATTGTCGACCATTTTGCAATAAAATGTCTTGCTGATAATTGTGCTATAAATAAGTATTGCAGGTAATTTTATTATAAATTAGTACTGTTTGTAATTTTTTATCTAAACATGTATTGCTGGTATTTTTACTATAAAACTTTATTTTTATATTTTTATAGTTTATTTGTTTTTGTTTGAGAGTTCCCTACGTGCCCATAGCTGAGACCCGAACAGGTGCTACCACCCCGCGTCAGGGTGGACCTATCCTCGTTGTGAAATATCAACTTTAGGTTCCCCTTATCTGTTTCTCTTTTAGTTTGTTCACATGGAGAAAATGTTTCCCTTCAGCTGTCCCTCTTTGGCCTATCCACGTTAACAAAATGCCAAATCTTAATAACTGTCTTTCCAATATGCATGCTTATCTTTATCTATAAAAGGCAGGATGTGTGTGCGTGTGTGTGTGTAACGAATGCACGGCCGCAATTTTAGACGGATTTGCACCAAAATTTACATGCACATGCTCCAAGTTAGCGGAAAGGCCAAGAGCGACTTTACATTTTCCAACTCCCATCGATAGTGGAAATAATTGATTTTTTCATGCTTCTACGGCAGTTTTCATGTAGTTTGCGGCCATTTTGTACTGGCCAGAGTGAGAGCCAATAGCTGGCTTCCACGAATAGTCAGGAATATTCTATTGGCCAGCGTGAGAGCCAACAGCTGACTGACACGAATGTTAACTAGCATGCTAGCATGCAAAAATAATCGATAGCTGCATTCGTCACAAGTGGGAAAAACTTAAATCTGCATGGCGCTTTACTCCAATTGGTTCATTCACTTGCTTAAACTCAACGTTGATTCTGATTCCGCAGAACTGGGTTGGGTGTGAAAAACTATTTGTTGTTAACATTCTTTTTTCATTCGGTTTTTACAGTTACGAGTCCTTTTTTTTAAAGCTTATCGTTTTGTGTTTATTTTGTTTAGTTCTTTTTTCGTAACAGATTTAATGTTTTGTATAGAGCTTAGAAAAAATTCGCAGTGTGAGATAGGCAAGAAGTAAGGCATGTAGCAACATCAGCACGCAAAGGGCACTCATTTAAAGGCAAGGAAGGACAAAAATATTTTAAGTCAAGTGATAGTGATTGTTGTATGAGTCGTACGATTTTTGAATCAAGCACGGTCAACGCCGGGCCATGCTGCTAGTTTGTATATAAAAATAAAATATGTCCTTTTTTAAAGCACCCACTTCATTACGATTATCACTTTAATTTTCATTCTTTATTTTCTACTTTATGTTGAGTTTTCTTCATTACTTTATGAAAACCTATGAAGTGACAAAAGATTGACTTAGATGTGGAAAGTCGTTTCTGGCATTCAAAGAGCTAAAAGGAATTCAAATTCGTTTTGTCTCCAAAAATAGATTCTAAAATATAACCTTTGCCTCGTTTTGAGATACAACCATCAGTTTTGGATTAATATCGCATTTTCAAGATTTAATTTGCATCATATACATTAATGATCGATTATTGACCTAGTGTTGATAAAAAGGAATGATTGCTTGTCAACCAAGACAGAATCTTTAATTTTCAGACCTGTCTTATCGATTCGTTGATAGATTTTACAAGCACTGAAACAATGAGAAATTGGAAGTGAATGTAAGACCATGTCAAATATCTCTTTTCTTCTTTCATTTCTTATCTGATTTATCCTTTTTTTTTGTCATTGCTCTTTATTTTCTATTACTGCTTTAATCTTTCTTTCTTTCTTTCTTTCTTTCTTTCTTTCTACTCAGACGAATATTTTCTTTCGCCCCAATATACTGATTCTTTCTTTCTTTCTTTCTTTCTTTCTTTCTTTCTTTCTTTCTTTCTACTCAGACAAATATTTTCTTTCGCCCCAATATACTGATTCTTTCTTTCTTTCTTTCACATAAAGATACTTCTTTCTTTCTTTCTTTCTTTCTTTCTTTCACACGAATATGTTGATTTTTTCTTTCGCTTCAAAGATTCTTTCTTTCTTTCTCTCACATAAAGATACTTCTTTCTTTCTTTCTTTCTTTCTTTCTTTCTTTCTTTCTTTCTTTCACACGAATATATTGAGTTTTTCTTTCGCTCCAATATACTGATTCTTTCTTTCTTTCTTTCTTTCTTTCTTTCTTTCTTTCTTTCTTTCTTTCTTTCTTTCTTTCACACGAATATATTGATTTCTTCCTTTCGCTCGAATATACTGATTATTTTTTGTTTCTTTCTTTCTTTCTTTCTGTCTTTCTTTTTGCCTTTCTATACTCTTTACGTTGGACCATGAATCATTGATTGCCCGTCTTTATAAACCTTAAAGCCGAAGCAGCAAATAATTGTGACTATTTATCTATTTGTTCACACGCATTATGGTCAAAAATGTATTCTCTATTTAATATCGCAATTCTTTTCCACTTTCTCTTTCAATTCTGGAATCTCTGTGGATCTGCCCATTCGGTTGCTCGATGAAATGGCTTTCACAATCGAATCTTACTTATTATTTGTTTATCGATCTTTCTATAATTTTATTAGCATTTCATTGTTCTGAATTCACTTTCTTTTAGTCTTTCCTTTGATAAACTTCATTCTTTCAATCTCTCCTCATTGATAAACTTTTTATTTGTTTTTTTAATGCCTTTTTACCAGAAAAGTTCTGTTTATTTCAATCGGTCTTTCCTTCCACATCTTTTATACCTCTGAAAATTTTTTATAGATTTATTTCTTCATCTCGTTACTTTCTTTTTCACTTTTTTTCCTTTCATATATTCGTTCCTTCATTCGATTCTTTCTTTATTTTCTTTTGTTTGCTCGTTCGTTCGCTTGCCTCTTCTTTCCTTTATAGATTTCAGTTTTTCGCCATTTTTTTTTTTGTTTTTCTTTTCCTTTAATTTTTTAGTTTCGTTTTTTCTTTTCATTTTCTTTGTTTGTTAGTTTCTTTTTTCGTTCGTTTTTCTTTTTTTTTTCTTTCGTTCTTTCTTTGTACATTTTTATCTTTCTTCATTTCTTGGGCCAGATACTTTATTTTGCTTTTTTTTTTCTTTCAACTTGAATGTTTTCGTTATTCCTTCTTCCTCTCTTGTTTTCTTCCTTCCCCACATCCTTCCTTCATTTATCCTTTCCTTCTTTTTCTCATACGTTTTGGATTTTCTTTGACCACTTCTATGTTTTTCGCCTCTCTTTATGCATCCTTCTTTCTTTTCTTCGTTTCCTTTCCTAGCTTTGTTTATTTAAATCTCTCTTTCTTTCTTTCTTTCTTTCTTTCTTTCGTTGTACTTTTTATCCTTCTTCATTTTTATTGATTCATTTCTTCATCCAAATTCTTTATTTTGCTTTTTTTTTCTTTCACCTTGCATATTTCCTTCCTTCCTTCCTTCCTTCCTTCCTTCCTTCCTTCCTTCCTTCCTTCCTATACGTTTTGGATTTTACTTTGTTTTTGGCCACCTCTATGTTTTTCTCCCTTTTTATACATTCTTCTTTCTTTTCTTTGTTTCCTTTTCTAGATTCGTTTATTTAAGTCTTTCTTTCTTTCTTTCTTTCTTTCTTTCTTTCTTTCTTTCTTTCTCAAAGAGTTTCATTGTTATATTTAGTCAATCATCACACAATTATTTCCCTTTGCTCTCAATGGCTACAGGATCAAATTATAGTCCCAAGATAGCAACAGTCTAGATTTTGTCTATTTAAGGGTACAATGATTTTTTTTCTTTTTTATTTCGCTTGATAATATCCATGGAAAACTTTGTCTTCATTTCGATGTTATTTTTATATATGAAATTAATTCTTTCTGTTGTCGCGTGTGTTTTGTCGACTTGCAATATTGAATGCATAAGAATTTGAAGATATTTTCATTGTAAAGTAATTCCTAAAACAGAAGTCCTTTAGGGAAGGATTTAACTTAATTTCACACAAAGAAAAAACAAGGAAAATGCGTAAGAAAATCAACCATTACAAAAAAATCTTGGGGAGAATATTTGGGTCCATAACATAAAAGATGGCTTCTCTAGACAAGCGGATGATTATAACTACTTTTTGTTGTTGCCAAATCCAATTAATTTATCATTTCTTTCTCTGCTTTATTCTAGTGCCATTGTTAATGTCTTTCAAGTTTTAAATTATAACCGTCAATTTCTTTGCCACCTTTCTTCGTGTATTTGATTATTGACTGCTGCTTACCATCGTCTTGGCAAACACTTTCTTTTCAAACATTTTAAAGCATTTTTCGAAACGAGATTACTTCGTGGATATTTTTGAAAAAGATCATATGATGCGTTTCACACAAAGGTTCACATAATATAAAATGTTCCAATAACTTGGACCGATTTTAAATGTGAATTAAGATTAAGCGTCTAACGATTTTTTTTCTTTTTTCTTCAGATTTAACAATTTAAATCTCTGGCAATTTCAACCATGGAAAAAATAAAAATCAACCGACGTGTTAAAGTTATCAAAGCTTATTACGAAAATAGACGTTCAAACAGAAATGCATTTCGCGTACTTTGCGATTTTTTTGGTCAACATAATCGACCAACCGAGTGTGTAATTGGAAACGATGTAACGTTGTTGCAGAGAGGTTCAATTCCTGAGCGCGATGACGAATAGAGGGGTCTGGATTTTCGGACATATTCTCGTGCACTGCAGCAATGTTTTCAGCTGAATAACATAAACTAGCATGCAGTGGTGTTTTCACATCTGCCATTAACCCAGTTTGTATGAATTAACGAACAATCTTTCCATTTGCACTCTTGAAATTAATCTTGTTAATCTTTCCATACTTAAAATTGCCAAAGACTTAAATTGTTAAATCTGAAAGAAAAAAAATCATTAGCTTAAACTTAGTTCACAATTAAAATCGGTCCAAGTTATTGGAATACTCTTAAGGCGCGAAAGTCACTAAAGGTAGATCGTTACATCGGAATGGTAATACTGAATCATGTTATGTGATAGGAATGAAAGAAAAGATGGTAAGAAATGGTCATTATGACAATAAGAGGGATAAGATGACGATTGACCCTTGACTTGAAGAGATTAGGATTGTGGCGATTTGGGAAGCATCCACGCGGGAGTCGGTTCCAAGAAACAGCAGTTTTCTTGCTGTAAAGACCTGAACCGCGAACAAAGCCAGTCCGATGAAGTCTTAACGGACGAAACGCGTCAGAAATAAAATTTACAATTTCCTCCATATATATATATATATATATATATATATATATATATATATATATATATATATATACACGAGTTGCAGATCAAATGTAAATAAAATAACGAACAAGCTCAATATAACATGTTTCACCTTTATAAAGGCTTCGTCTGAGATCGCGAACAGAAATGAAAAAGCAAAGAGACGGTCTTCTGGATTGTTATGATTTTTCGTTTCTTCTTATTCGTCAGGGACATATCACGTGTATTAACGCAATAGATAATATATAATTATGTATGAAAATATTTGGGAGGTTAAATTGTGTAATAGTCTAAGAGCATGTAAATAAATAAACGCTTGCGTGTCTTGTTTGTTGGACGGTAACGTTAATTGATGTAAATGTATAAGTAAGTGTGTGAGGAATGTCTATAGATGTCACCCTCGTATATGTTGGTGAAATGTAGCGATATGTTGCAATAATTTTGTATTTATTTTGTGTGTGTGCGTGTTGAAAGTCTGTGATCGTCAACACTGTGTGGGTAGGTAAAACGAAGTAAGATAATGTAATGTAATAATCAACTTTTCGTTGCATTTTTCATTAAAACATTTCCCGTGCGTATTTCTCAAAAGAATTTGTAAATTTGCATTATTTTATGTAATAGGTAGACACAAGATTCATGATTAATGGATCTGTAGAAAAATGGTGATATGATATAATGTCTTAAATGAGTGTTTATAGTCGGTAAATATGCTATGAATATATTTTCAAAATATTTTCTCCTTAAAGTATTCATTTTTAATTAGGCTGGCATTAGTAGAATGAAAGTTATGTCCAAGTCGTTTCGATGTAAGACGAGAGAGTTAGAATGGCTGTCTAAATAAAAGTCTCTCTTTTGCTCGTAGATCCACGTTTTGAGATCAGGTGATGTCCTCGTCCGCACGTAATTATTTTTTGCACTGCAGACACTTTATCTAATAAATTCTGACATTTGAAATTGGGTTTGGTTTATTGCCCCGATTGTCTTGGATGTAGTGGCAACGATCTCCGTGTACACACACACACACACACACACACACACACACACACACACACACACACACACACACACACACACATATATGTAAAAAATTACTTAAATAAATATCTATAAAAATGACGTATAAGCATAAAATATATCAAATAATTATCGGACTTAATGCATTTCACTATTTACATTATTCGGACTATTGCCATCATTTTTGTCGCCATATTTATTACAAAGTTTCGGCCGCTGTACGCTCCGGCCTTCTTCAGGTGGGTGGAATGTCAAGGACACATCGCACAGTGGATAAAAGCGTTGGTTAGATCCAGTGAGAGGACCCAAAGAGCGTGCGTTCAATAACCGATTAAGGCAGTGGAGAGGGGAATTAACAGGAGATAACTGATACCTGACATCCATTAGTCATGGCACGTGGAACTAGAACACTCTACCCCAGTGAGCGAAAAAAAAAAAGCGTTCAGTTCGATATTCTACCCACCTGAAGAAGGCCGGAGCGTACAACGGCCGAAACATTGTAATAAATATGGCGACAAAGATGAGGACAATAGTCCGAATAATGTAAATAGTGAAATGCATTAAGTCCGATAATTATTTGATATATTTTATGCTTATACGTTATTTTTATAGATATTTATTTAAGTAAATTTAATTAAACAGTATTAATTATGTTTACCGGCTTGAATGTTCGATATATATATATATATATATATATATATATATATATATTAGGTTGGTGCAAAAATAATGACGTAGTAATGTCGTTTTTTGACGTTAAAAATACGTTAAAAAACGACATTATTACGTCATTATTTTTGCACCAACCTAATATATATATATATATATATCTATGTATGTATGTAAGTATGTATATATAGTCCCATAATGATGGCATTTAAAAGCAAGTATCTTAGATTATAAAATATGACATAGAGTACTAAATATATTTATTTCATTAAAAAGAGTTCAACATATTATCTAAGATTTGAATATTGCATCTCTGAGATGGACACCATCCCGAAGTGAACATGCATGACCTCACTCTCTCATTTTTAAACACAAACCTCATAAGTGTTCACCTAAAGCAAAAGAGATGTCAGGTATCTGTAAGAAATAGAGAGGAATCTTAGATATGTTGAACTTATGTAATAAATATATTTGGTACTCTCTGTCATTTTTATAATCCAAGATACTTGCATTTAAAATGCGTCCCATCTTTATGGGGACATATCTGTATATATCACGTTGATCATAAATAATTTTCGGTTATGTTTATCAACATTATTCTTAAAAGAAATAAAGTACATTTACATTTGATTAAATTATATATTCATCATTATTGAAATGACTTGTTGCCACTTTTTAGGTAGATTTTGGACATGTTTTGAGTAAAATATCGCAGACGAATTCTTGAATTTGGTTTTGATTCGAGAAAGTTTCCCACTCAAAGCGTTTTATATCCATCTAAAGAGTTATCCGCTGTGAAAAGAGACGTTTTGCTATAGGGAAACAAACCGTTTCGTTCTTTTTGATCATATGAACTCAAAAAACACGTCTTTGCTGACTTCACTATTATTTTCTAAGTGTCAGACCATGGAAGATTGTGATGTGTTTAACATCTTTGCTAATTATACTGATTACTTTGTTGCGGGCTACTTTCTACTAATGACATTAGTGCTTCAGCATCAAAGAGCGACGAACGGCCAGGTCTGAGTTCATCTGGATACTTCAGTAAGCCAATTTCGTAATTGTCGGTCAGTTATGGCACCCAGACCATGAAAATTATGTAGTTGATGCCACCATAGCGTAATTCATGTGTTTGGACTCGCATGAAATTATACGACTTAAATGCAGTTTCAATCCCTGGGGTTAAGAAATTGATTCTTTACTCTGTTTCATGCTAAACACAACCGCCAGACTATATGCGTTGTGTTTTGCTCGAGTGTATATATATATATATATATATATATATATATATATATATATATATATATATATATATATATATATATATAAACCTAGTGAGCCAGACAAACCTACCCAAGTTTTACCTAAGCGGATCGTCAGCGGAAGCTGGCTAAAGAGGCAAAGGGAAACGCATATTCCCATTACCTGTTTAGCCAGCTTTCCCTGACGATCCGCTTAGGTGAAACCTAGGTAGGTTTGTCTGGCTCTCTAGGTTTATCTAGGTCTGCTCTACGGTTGTATTGAGCTCTTTTTAGTTAGTTGTTTACTCCTATCGGGGTTTTTTCTTTGGGCTTCAAACCTGTATCGGTGCGATTTTTTTCGACAGACTTTCATCTTTCTAGCTCTTTCTTTTTTAAAAACCTTTTTTCCCTCGAGATTGATTTGATTACTGGCAAATCAAAAATTCGAGGGTTTTTCGAAACGAGTATAGTTACCTATATTTGTATATATATATATATATATATATATATATATATATATATATATATATATATTTGTATATATATATATATATATATATATATATATATATATATATATGTATATATATATATATATGTGTGTGTGTGTGTATGTGTGTGTGTATATTTGTGTGTGTGTGTGTGTGTGCGTGTACGCGTTTGTGTGTGTGTGTGCATTTAGGCAGCATTCCTTCTTACATGCATATTTCATTGAGAAGGTGTTTTGATTTAGATTTTTATACAGTTTCTCATGTGACCTAATATTTTTTCTTTTCAGATGATAAATTATATAAAAACTGTCCGAAAGTTCTTTTTTTCCGAGCGCTTTCGGATATACATTTAGGCATTATCGAGGATGAAATATTTTAACTGTTAAATAAAAAATAGTTGCTGCATGTATTTATTTCTTATATATATATATATATATATATATATATATATATATATATGTGTGTGTGTGTGTGTGTGTATCTCTGTGTGTGTGTGTATGTGTTTAGTTGAATAATCTAGACATACTATGTCTATTTTTATTTTAGGCCTCTCAAGTTCACGAATCAATTCTTTAGTGTCCGCAAAAAATTGATCAATAGAAAAAACATAATTAGCCATATGGTCTTTATTTTCATAAGTACTATTGATCTCATGCAAGATCATCTTCAGCGAAAGAAAAAGAATTAATATAAGTTATGAGTATGTAAGCATGAACGCTGTAAAATTCGAAAAGTTTGCCGCTATGTAAAGAAGGTAAATTAATTTATCTAAATTATTATTAAAAGTTGTAATCACGTGTTTTAAAATATTGTTTTTAATTACGGTTTTAAACAATTACAATTTTGAAATTTAAAGACCTTGCTGTTATTAATATTTTAAAACTTTCTTGCTATACTTATAATTGATTTAATTTATTGTTGGCCGTAATTTTTTAATGTGAATGGCTTCCAGAATTTGAAGATTTAGTTTTTATTTTCGTGGTGGAGTATAGTTGTATTGTCGATTAATATTACTCTAAATCGTGAATGTGGACAAGAATGTTCCTTTAAATGTTGGTAAACTGAATTTTAATTATTCATATGAAATGTAAGTCTCCTTGACTATTCATAAAACCAACATATATATTTACATTTTCGTTAGAGATACAATCTCCCAAAGGACATTAAATTGATATGCGATGTTGGTTTTTTGCAAAACGCTAGTTGACGGAGAAGAGTTAATGCGGGTGATTAAGTTGGTTGCATTAAATTTAGTGTAGTATATAATTAGTTTTGTGTTTTTACTGGGATCAATGGGGGATATATTAGTACTTTTTGATTTTTCATCTTGTTTGTAGTTAGAATGTATTTGATTGCATGGTTTCATTATTAGGTTTTGTGCTTTGAGGATTTGGATTAGACTATTTAACTAAACAAGATTTAATGAAGATATGCTGCCTAAATATACATATTTTAAACTATATGTTACTAAGGTACTCAAAAATAGAAAATCAAATAGAATAAATAAAAATATACAAAATAAAAAATAAGTAAATAAATAAAAAAAACTAATAAAAATTAATCCAAATGAATAAATAAATGAACAAATTGCCCCCGCTAAAATAACCGTTAGAACTAATAAAAATAAGCATAAATAAGCAAAAACAAGTAAAAATAATCAATCCAAATAAATAAATTAAAAACTGTCCGCTCGCCAAAATAACAGAATAGACTACGGCAAGCAATCTAAACATTGGACGAATAAATAAATTTATCTTCCCAGACCAAAACAAACTATTAAATAAGCGAGCAAAGCAAATCACCACCAAATTTTTTACTACGTTAATAAAACATCAAAAAACAAAAAGAATAAATAATAGAAAATAAAAGACAAAATAAATTAACCCCAAAAAATAGATAAATAAATAAACAAACAAGTCACTACCGCAAAATAACCGCCAGAGTAGATTACCCACTAACCCATATATATAAATAACCGAGGGAAGATCTAGCATTCGTGACCTGACCATTGCGTCCAGCATGAAACAGCCTGTCGCCTCTGAGTATTGACTTCAATGTTCACTTTTATATTTATATTTACATACTCTATCTCTGATATTGAGCACTTTATCCCATAAATATAGCACACCTTAAAACTGTATTTCTTCATATATATATATATATATATATATATATATATATATATATGTGTGTGTGTGTGTGTGTGTGCAATTGCATATTTGGGAAGCAATCCCTCTTTTATACATGTTTCATTAAAGACGACCGAATGCAATTATTCTTTTTATTCAATTTTTCTTGCGTTCGTATCATTCTTTACTTTTCTGGGCATAGACTTTGTAAAAATTGTCCAAATGTTCTATATATCTGACCGATTTCGCATATTAGCTATTTTCAAGGATGTTTTTAGTCTTTTTATTTTTAATTGATTATGTAGATTTTTAGATATGTGTATCTGTAGTAATGAGAATGTTTTTTTCATTTTCAAAACACAGTCAATACGTTGTGGCCGTGTTCATAATCGATATTATTGAGTGTTGTTTTTTTCTTTTTTATTATTAATGCTTTCATTATTTTCAGCAAGCAGATTCGTTTCGTGATTTCCTTCGTGACGTCCCTTGAAAAGAAATTTTTAATCATCTTGTTCAAAAATGCGCGTCTGAGGTCTGCTCCTGGGTGAAAGCCAGTATCGATGCTTTCATTCCAGCAAGGTAATACCAAGTTAAACCGCTTTCATCTACTTGGTTCTCACCTGCATGCACGGCTGCTATAGCCCACAGGAATCTTATCTTCCGGCTATACAAGAGAGGCATGCCTAATTTGCAAAGTTACTGTTTGATGATAGAATGAAACAACGAAGTGCATCTCGCAAGTTTTAGAGATTATTAGCGTCTCTGCAAGAATGTGCTGAACAACAGCAGATCCTCAATCTCTCCTTTATTCAATCAATTCGAAGACAGGGTTGAATGCTATACTTGAAAATTCTCTTATAGCTCATTACTGGGGTACTCACACCTGATTTTCTCCCTAGAACAGACGCTCTACTACTGAGTGATATGCGCATAACCACATCACTGGTTTCACACATCATTTCTAAATTAGACTCCCATAAGTAGTGAGGTACCATCACCAAGCAGCCATCATCCCAAAGAAATGTGCCCTCGAACTAGCTTCATTCCTCTCCAAATTGTACAACTGTTGCCTCGCTGCTTCCTGTCTTCCAGCTTGTTGGAAGCCATCCTCTGTAGTTCCTGTTTTTAGGAAGACTGGAGAACCTTCGGATCCCTCTACCCTACACGCAAGCCGCTAGTGGCCCGCTGGCATGCCGCCGGTGGCAACGTCAGTTGTCCTCTGCTGGCAGCTACCAGTGGACCTCTAGCGGTCCGCCAGTGGTAACATTGCCGAGACGAATATGCCGGCGGCGCGACAGCGGGCCACCACCGGTAAACGCTAGTGTCATGCCAACCAGTGGCAGATTGGTGGCTTACTTGGTCGCCCTATTAGTGTTCTACCGCTTTTCGGTAAACTATTCGAAGCTTTAATCAATGCATTCTGACAAACATGGCTTCTGTTTTGCCAGATCTACCACTGATGTGCTAACGGACATCATTGAATATGTATACCAAGCTCTTGATAATAACGGTGAAACCCGAGCAATAGTTGTTGAGATCTCGTAGGCATTTGACAGGGTTTGGCATGCTGGTCTTCTATGTAAGCTCTAGGGCTACCGTATTACTGGACGACATTTTGATTGAATCCAATCGTCGCTATCAAATTGTGAAATGGTCATTTGAACGGAATCGCTTCCAGTTCCTTTCACACGAAACCGACTGTCCCTCAGGACTCTATTCTGGGTCCTACGCTGATTCTGATTTTCATCAATGATCTTCCTGATGTCATCATTTCCCAAGTAGGCATTTTTGTTGATGAGACTACCATTTGCTCTTGTCTCGATAGCAAATTCGCCAACAAAGTTAACCTGAACGCTTCTCTTCAAAAGGACCGCCAATCTGTGGTTAACTGCTACAGGAAAATTGCTAGTAAATTTTAATGACACGAAAACAAAACGGCCCTCATTCAACCACCATCGAGAATCTTTCCTTTCCGCCAGCAGCATAGCTTAGGCTAGACTTAAGGGCTTCTTGGTCTCACGTTTTTAACTTACTTGAAGTGGAATGGCTACATTGAATCAATAGCTGCATCTACTGCAAGGAAATTTGGGCCACTGCGTCGTGTCAGACGGTTTTTCTCGTCAGATTCTATGTTACAAATTTACAAAGCTGCCATTCGCCCGTGAAATTGAAGACTGTTGGCATATCTGGTCTCTGTGTTCCTGATATTCGTCTCATTAAATTCCTGAAGTACCAAAGAGGAAAAATTATGAGAGCAATCAAAAAATATAGAATTATTCTTTTTTGCGTCTTATATTTAAAACACTTTTGTATGAAAACTCATCTGTGGATAAAGTCAATCGAATGGAGTTCTCTCAGTCACTGTGTGTTGATCTAAAAATAAATCCGCTTAAATTCACCTTCATCCCTTCTAACGGCTTAGTAGTAGAATCCTCGACTGACGCCAATTCAGTCGGGTTTCGATCCTAGCCAGAGGCAACCGGACGTCTAGCCACACTGATGAGCTGTGATGTCTGTGGATGACAATATATATGCTCCTGAAAAATTTATTTCTGTTGAGCTCTCTGGGAAGGAAGTGTCAGTTTGTACAGCTAATAATGCAAGACTCTTCGGTAAATCGAATGGAGTTCTCTCAGTCACTGTGTGTTGATCTAAAAAATAAATACTCTTAAATTCACCTTCATCCCTGCCGTGCGCCAACGGCTTAGTGGTAGAATCCTCGACTGACGCCAGTTCAGTCAGGTTTCGATCCAACCGGACGTCTAGCCACACTGATGGCCTGTGATATCTGTGGATGACAATATATATGCTCCTGAAAAATTTATTTCGGTTACAGAGTGTGAAGGTGGGAGAACAGACTGGGTAAGGGGAGCCGAGTAAAGGATAAAAGCTGAACGGGGTTCAGGCAGATAGAAGATGGCGATTGACATTACATTTAAATTTGTGAAGATTGTAGTTATTGGGGAAGTAAGGAAACAGAAAAGAGTCCCACGGACAGGAAGTGCGAGAAATGAAACTGTTGGAGTAGAAATGTCGGTTACATTTATCTAATTCAACAGTAAAATGGTGGGACCATGATGCCGGTCTGTTAGCATATTTAAAGTCACGTAGACCGCACACAAGTGAAAGTAGCTAGTCAGAGCAGTTACCATGAAAATATTTGCAGTAAAGACAGAAGGAAGCCACGACACGTGTTTGAGAAAGTGACGGAAGTTGAGATACCAAGGCATGATCGATTATATTACAGATCCTTCCTTGCATTTTGTCAAGAAACTTGACATAGTCTGTCCTCCCACCTTTACACTCTGTGACCCCCTTCGATCCAGTGGCATTCTCGCCTTGCTTGGGGTGAAATGATATATATATATATATATATATATATATATATATATATATATGTACAAGTGTTTTCATATAAAAGTATTTTAAATATAAGACGCAAAAAAAAAAATTTCTATAAATATTTTTTGATTGTTCTCATAATTTTTAAACATTAGGAATTTAATCCCAGTACTAGATTGGCGGTAAGGTCTCATCATTTTACACTTGAAATACTACAAGTAACCGCAAGATATATGTTAACAGTTGCTTCCCGTTTCTTTGTTTTCCAGCCAATTTTGATTTTCTAAAAATTTTAACGTTATCTTCTGTTTTCTTGATTTCTGTTGATTTTTTTTTTATTGCTCTCTCATCTTAAAAATATTTACTTTTCCTCGTGTTATCTCATATTCACTAACCCTTTGCATTTTAGTGGCTTTATTGCTTTTCCTGAGGTGAAATGATTAAAAAAGTGTTTTTAATATTTTTCCCCCGGATTTTGCGACATGCGTGGAATATTTGGCGAGACATGGGAAAATTGAACATTTGATAGCTTGACAAATCTATGCAGATGACTTAATTACAAACACACTCATACTCACACACACACGTACACACGCTTAAACATATATATATATATATATATATATATATATATATATATATATATATATATACAAATAAACATGAACATTTTTTTATGTAGTGTATGCATATGTACGTACCTCCAAGAATTCGCTGAAAAAGAGGAAAACATTTCTTGACATAGCATGATGAAGAAAAGGAAAACATTGCTTAGCATTTTTGTTTTTCGTGCGTCAGTGGAGGCAGCAAAGATTAATGTAGAATTTTTTCTTTTTTGCGGTAAAAAACACATTGAGTTGGGAATTCTTGCAAAAATCAAATAATTGTCGGATCTTAATGAAACTTTCAGGACTTATTCATAAATGGATGAAATTCTGTCTATATTTCTGAGATGAGGTATTATGTACACTATTTACATTATTCGGACTATTGTCCTCATCTTTGTCGCCATATTTATTACAACGTTTCGGCTTTTCAGTATCTGTCTATATTTCTGAGATGAGGTATTATGTACATTATTTACATTATTCAGACTATTGTCCTCATCTTTGTCGCCATATTTATCACATCGTTTCCGTCGTTGTACGCTCCGGCCTTCTTCAGGTGGTTGGAATGTCGAACTGAACCCTTTATTTCGCTCACTGGGTTAGACTGTTCTAGTTCCACGTGCCATATTTAATGGATGTCAGTTATCAGTTATCTCCTGTTAATTTTCCCCCTGAAAGTTCTCCACTGCATTAACTGGGTATTGAACTCGCACTCTTTGGGTCCTGTCACTGGATCTAACCAACCCCTTTACCCACTGTGCCATGAGTCCGAACAATGCAAATAATGGATGAAATTATTTGAGAATTTTTTCTTAGAAAATCCTGTTACCTCGCACCTTAATGAAATTTCCAGAAATTAAATTTTGTTCCTCTTCATATCTATATTAGTTAAAATAATGGGAGAATGTCATTTTTTTTTTTTCAAACAGTAACTTATTTACCGAAAGTTAGCAATGGTTACCTAGTTTGGTAGAGTACCGAAGATTTGCTAGCTTAAATGACGACCTATGATTGTACCATCTACGTTTAAATGCACCTTCTGTATGTCTCAAAAACACATAGAACCGTTTGTTGGATCCAGTGACTTGACCCAAAGAGTTGTGAGTTCAGTACCTGGCTACGGTAGTGATGAACAAGAACTTCACGAGTTGGGTTAAAGGGTATCTCAACCTTCATTATTCTCATCTAAAGACTCAGTAATATTCGTTAACACATCAGCAGTAGACCTAATGAAGCGAAAGCCATATTGCTTTTCTGAAAGAAGACATAGTGATCTGAGATGCTTAAATAAGTTATTTAGAGCCTCTACGAGAAAAAGAGGTTGAAGGTCATCAGGCCGATAGTTAGAAGGGTCAGACGGAACAACAGAAGATTTTCAACTAGAACAAAAAGCAGTAAGTTATTTATTGTAGAGTTTAGGGAGAACATGAGTCGGTTCAGGGGTTTATTTCTTAAGGACTATTGCAGTGACACCATCAAGTTCACAGATTCTGTGAGAATCGATTTTTAGGGAATGATAGCAGAAAGCATGGACGGGGTTAAATGCATAACATTTATTTCTATACTTGCAAAATTAAAAAAAAAAATATGTGAACCAACAAAAATAAAATGTTTTTATTCATAAATTTGTAAGAATGTCTGTGAACAAGAAAATTTACCTTGCATTGTTTACATTATTCGGACTGTTATCCTCATCTCCATTGCCATACTCACAACGTTTCGACCGTTGTACGCTCCGGCCTTCTTCAGGTGATTGGAATTTCGAACCGGACCCTGTATTTAGTCCACCGGAGTAGACTGTTCTAGTTCCACGTGCCATGCCTCTGCAGGATGTCTCAGTTAATGTCTCTTTAACTCAAATCTCCTGTTTTTCCTCAGGGGCACATGGCCCAGTAGATAAAGACGTAGGTTAGATCCAGTGACTAGACCCAAAGCGTTTGTGAGATAATACCAGGCCACAGCAGTGGTGAACCAAAATTGGGGATGTGAGTTAAAGGGAAATAACTGAGATATCCAGAAGAGGCATGACACGTGGAAATAGAACAATCTACCGCGGTGAACGAAATAAATTTTTCGTTTCGAAATCCCAGTCTCCGGAAGAAGGTCGGAGCGTACAACTGCCGAAACGTTGTCAATATGGCAATGACAATGAGGATAACAGTCCGAATAATGTAAATAATGCAAGTAATCATAATACCTCATCTCAGAGATAAAGAGGTCGAAACATTGTGAATATGGAAATGAAGATGAGAATAACAGTCCAAATAATGTAGATAATGCAAGTAATCATAATACCTCATTTCAGAGATATAGCGACCGAAACGTTGTGAATATGGCAATGAAGATGTGGATAACAGTCCGAACAATGTAAATAATGCAATTAATCATAATACCTCATCTCAGAGATATAGAAAGATATTGAAGAAAATTTAAATAAACGAAAGATCGTCAAAAGTATAGTGGGTCAGCCAATTTGTATTGGTTATAAATAGAAATAAAAACTGACCCCCTACAATTTTTACAATATCAAATGTAACAAAGACAACAACAAGAGAAATAATCAAGTAGAAGAAATTATAAATTTGTTCAACAATAAATATTTTTTTATAAAAACAATAAATACATAATATATAGTGCAAAAGTTGATAAACACAATAGAGTTCTTTGGTGTGTGTTACTGAAAGAATTTGAGTTACTGTACTGTATGTGTGAAAATAAGATGGTGTAGTTAGCTATATTTGTTTTTATAGGAAAATTAAACAGTTGTTTTTGTTTTTTGTATTAAATAGAAAAAAGTATTGTTCTTGACTCACTGATTGTTATAGAGTTATCGCTCATTAACCAGAGATTCTTTTTGTGGAATAGAATATTTTGTGGGAGTGAGTGTTAAGCCTGGAAATGGTTGACAAGGTTTGTTGTTGTATTGAAGATAAAGTTCGGTTCCTTTGCTGTGTTGATTTCCGATGAAGTCAAGTGAATTGGTTCAATATTTTAAGTGCCCACTGACCAAGTCGCGTCGAAGTTTCGTTTTTATTAGTTCTCTTGGTCACGTGGGGAGGCTCGTGAACATGTTTACATTTTATGGCGTCAACTAGAGGTCAAAATTTGGGTCGGTACCTTCGGACGTAGTTGACGACACCTAATTAATATTTTACAACCAATCAAAATACATCAGTTGCTATATTTGGTTGGGAGCCTCTATGTGTTTAACTTGCACAAAATTTAAGATTTAAAAAATATGTAGGAATCTGATTCTACAAAAGTGTATGTTTGTAAGCAGTAATTGCTAACCGAAAAGTTCTTTGTGGTTGAATTATTAACAGCACGTCAGGATATAAGACGGTTTCCGTATGGGATACAGGTTCGATTCCTGGTGAAGAACGCATATTTTCTACGAACTTTCTCGAGCATTCAGGCTGATAAATGTAATTAATACTATTTAATTAAAGCAAAGAATTTACTGGAATAAATTGTATCCGTAAAAATAACGTATAAACAGAAAAGCTATTAAAATAAATATTTGTCGGAATTAATCAATTTATCTAATATATATATATATATATATATATATATATATATATATATATATATATATATATATATATATGAATGAGTTTGCGTTGTCCACGTAACTCCGAGTAGTGCTACTGGTGTGGAAACACGCGTACACACACACACATATATATATAAGGTTCATGAAAAATTTTTGTTTCTTCAACATGGTTCTTAAAAAATAAAGTACAATTAAGTTTTACTCAATTATATGCTCACCATTATTTGAAATTACTTCTTACATACTGCCCAAATATAAAATTTCTTTCTTTCTATCTGATTCTGTTCATATCTATCTATCTATCTATCTATCTATCTATCTATCTATCACTGTCTGTCTATTATCTATCTCAGTCTGTTCATATCTATCTATCTATCTATCTATCTATCTATCTATCTATCTATCTATCTATCTATCTATCTATCTATCGCTGTCTGTCCATTATCTATCTCAGTCTGTTCATATCTATCTATCTATCTATCTATCTATCTATCTATCTATCTATCTATCTATCTATCTATCGCTGTCTGTCCATTATCTATCTCAGTCTGTTCATATCTATCTATCTATCTATCTATCTATCTATCTATCTATCTATCTATCTATCTATCGCTGTCTGTCCATTATCTATCTCAGTCTGTTCATATCTATCTATCTATCTATCTATCTATCTATCTATCTATCTATCTATCTATCTATCTATCTATCTATCTATCACTGTCTGTTCATTATCTGTCACAAGCTGTTCATTATCTATCTATCTATCTATCTATCTATCTATCTATCTATCTATCTATCTATCTATCTGGCTATCTATCTATCTATCTCAGTCTGTTCGTATCTATCTATCTATCTATCTATCTATCTATCTATCTAAAAGAATTATATATTGCAATAAATAGGCATAAACTGCGCGTGAAACTTGAAGTAACATCGAGCCGTAACGAATAACTATATACCGTATATTCTTTCGTACAAGGCTACGTTTAGATAAGACGAGGTTAAAAATATAGCAAATTTTCATGAATTTATCCTATACTTATAATTATAAGATGACTGCTTATTGATTATATAAAGATAGTGTTATTGGAAATGTTTTTAGTGTATCCTTAGAAATTCAAAATAAACGAAATAACAACCGATTCTATATCATGATTTTCTTACACGCGTCCACTAAGAGGGAAACCATTGTCTTGCTTAGGTTTCATCACGTGATCTCTTGCGAATTCTTCTTCTTCTTCTTCTTCTTCTTCTTCTTCTTCTTTATTATGAATTCATGCCAATAATATATAAGGTAGAAATCGTTTTATTACTTTTATTATAAGTTTATTTGATAATGTGAATATACGTTTTCATGTACGTTATTGGTTATCGCACTGAGGTCGAGGTTATTCTACCGACAAACATCACTCAGAATTTAAGGTTTCTGTTTTAGAATTGTAGTATAAGACGACCTCCAATTTTTAAAGGTGATTATTGGAATTTAAAGGTTGTCTTATACGCAGAAATATACGGTAATTATTTTAATATATATTTTAGCCCTGTTATTTTACATCGAACACGTTTTTACTACTAGTAGTTACCATGCAATATATATATATATATATATATATATATATATATATATATATATATATATATATATATATATATGATAAAATATAGTTATAAGGTATGCTATATTTATGGGTTACTTATGTATTAATATTGGAGATACAGCGTAAATATAAAAGTGGACATTGAAGTCAACATCC
>OZ010600.1:16583662-16683662 GCA_963932145.1 Acanthosepion lycidas | reverse complement strand
AATTGACATTAATCACGCCCTCCTAGCTTTGATCCACGTTGAAAACCTTTTGACCAATGTCCCCTTCAAAGAAATTATTCTTCGCTGTCACCTCTTAATAGTTGACCAATTGTTCTATGTACACTTCTATCTTTCACGTCACAAGTATCTTTTTATTTCATTATGCCAATCTTTATGCATAGACTGATGGCGTAGCTATAGGTTCCCCACTCGACCCAACATTACCCAATTCCTACATGGCGTAGAAAACAAAATCTTTGATAATATTGCGAACCCTATCATATATGTTCGATATATCGATTGCATTTATACAAACGATAAAGCTACACGAAATATAAAAGCCATAAAGAAATATTCGAGTATAACTCGGTATGACTGTAAAAATATTGCTATCTCCCTGAATAATAATAATAATAATAATAATAATAATAATAATAATAATAATAATAATAATAATGAAACAAGCAAAAATCGTCTTTTCTGAATTCCAAAAGTCAGTGTTCTCACAATATAAAATAACTTTTTTTAAAAGCATTTCATCCCAAGCAAGGTGGGAGTGCCACTAGCACGCAAAGATTTACAGAGAGAGAGAGCAAGATTAGAGTCATGATTGGGGAAAGGATGAAGAGAAGGACAGGGAATAGATCAAGGCATCTGGAGATGTTGATTGGCATTGCATTTGAATAGTTGGAGATTATAGCTATCAGGGAATCAAATAAGAGGAAGGGAGTTTCCCAGACGGGAAGTGCGAGATATAAAGCTATTGGAGCAGAAGAGAAGGCTACATTTAACCGTTTCTACAGTGAAAGGGTGGGACTGAGATGCCATCCTAGTAGCATGTTTAAAATCATGCAGTTTGGGAACCAGCAAATGTAGCTCGTCGGAGCAGTTACCATGAAAATATTTGTAGACACGACAGAGGGATGCGACGGCATGTCTCTGAGAGAGCGACTGTAGACGAGATGCCAGATCAGGATCAATCAGATTGCATATTGCTCTCTGGATTTTGTCGAGGACCTTGAGACGAACAGCGGGTGCTCTAGACCATATATGGCAGCAGTATGCCATGCAAGGGCGAATGGTTGATTTATAGATTTGAAAGATGGACTCGGTCGAGAAAAACTTCCTGGCGCGACAAAGAGAACCATCTTTCCAGGCGGTAGATGAAGCTGTTGATTCAATATATATATATATATATATATATATATATATATATATGTGTGTGTGTGTGTGTGTGTGTGTGTTCAAGCGTGGTTGGTTAAATAAATTAAGACATTTTACGTCTATTTTGCTTGATCTCATTTTTACGTCTATTTTGCTTGATCTCACACTATCCAGAGGACAGTGTGAGATTAAGCAAAATATGATTGCCGGAGGAAAAAATAATTGAATTGAGTAAAGCAAGTACTTAGCAACAATAATTTTCCCAATCATGTCGACGCGCAAATAAAATTAACATTGAAGACTATAAGTAAAATAATATAAACGAGGATCCTGATATAAAAAAAATCCTATAGCTACGTCGTCAATCTATGCATAAAGATTGGCATAATGAAATAAAAAGATACTTGTGACGTGAAAGATAGAAGTGTACATAGAACAATTGGCCAACCATTAAGAGGTGACAGTGAAGAATAATTTCTTTGAAGGGGACATTGGTCAAAAGGTTTTCAACATGGGTCGAAGCTAGAGTGGCGTGATTAATGTCAATTTTAATGTCGTTTTCATGTTGCTTAGAGGTAGGAATGCATTAAAAATATAATTCGCTGGTACGTATCACTAAATGATTCCAATAGATGCGATACATTCATCATTTATTATAAAAAGTTTAAAATATCTAACCGAATAATGAAAGTATTAGGTTGGTGTAAAAATAATGTCGGTTTTTGACGTTAAAAAGTACGTCAAAAACCGACATTATTTTTGCACCAAACTAATGCAACTATTAATATCCGACAAATATGTGTAGATAATACCAAAATGTTATATAGCACTCATTGCAAAAAAAAGTTTAAAATATCTAACCGAATAATTACCAATAACTTACAAAGATCAAGACTAAATAAAAACAAAGTTGTTAATAAATTCTTGTGTTCTTTGGGAGATTGTGTCTGCGATATCTGTAATAAAAAACATTAAAATCTTTCATTGGTTACAAAAGCGCCACACTTTCTTGTTGGTGAACTTTTCATTATAGCGACACTCAATTCGTTCACATACTGATCATTACACTACAAACAATGAAAGTATTAGGTTGGTGTAAAAATAATAATAAAACCGACATTATTTTTGCACCAAACTAATACAATTATTAATATCCGACAAATATGTGTAGATAATACCAAAATGTTATATAGCACTCATTGCAAGGAAAGGCTCAAAATACTCGAATGTTATTATTAAAGAAGATATATAGAGGGCATTTTATAGATTGCTTGAAATATTTAATATTAACCTGTCTTAGCAAACCCGCTATAGACTGAGTTCATGTCAGAACTGAGTCTATACCGGGGTTGATAAGACTGATGGATAATTTTGTTTGAATATGTGATTTCATAAAAAATTCCATACACTTTGAATTGCGACATTGTTAACCAGTGTATCTATTGCCTTTTCATTTCTGTCCATATTTGAATTCTTTTCTGCAGTATAATTTCATTGGCTTAATTTGTATGAACATCTTCTCATACGTTATTTTCTAAACTTTCCTTTTCCTTTGTATCTGTGTAATTTTGAATATACTTTCTTTTTTCTCTCTTTTTTGTTTATTCTCTTGGTAGCAGGGTTTATTTCTTTTGCTTTCTTTTGCTTTTCTTTTCTTTTCTCTTCCTTTTCCTTTTGTTGATTTGTTACTTTCTTTCCCATTTTCTTTATAAAAATCCTTTTTACCGTGTATGGACAATTTTACAAAAACGGAAAATGAAGTGATGTTTCATAAATTGCAATTTTAAATAAAATCTTTTATTACCATCATTGTTAATTACCTGAAGTGACGTTTTATTTAAACATCGAAACAAAATGAACAATTTAACAGTGTATAATAAATATATCTATATACATGTATATATATATAGAGGGAGAGGCCTACATTAAGTGCCTTGAGTAGGTAGTGTTTGTCAAGTCTTTTGGCTACTAGAAGAGCCTATGTCTGGCAACAGGACGCTGCACCATGTCACACAAACAAGAGAACCCAATTATGGCTACCAGACAAAAATACTAAATTAAAATACAATTATAAAAAAAATCGAAAAAAAAAATTTATTTTTAAATCTTTTAAAAAGTCACATAAGTTATTTCCTTTGCATAGAGGCGAAAAATATATATTGAATTTACGAAATAACGTAGAACACATCCATAGATATGCAACCCCCTGAAAATGGTCTCAGATGAGATTGAAAGTACTTGGCGAAATAAAAATTATTTGAAAGAAAATTTTGGAATTTTTCTTAATCAATATTCTCCAGCCCCCAAGAAATGAATTCATGGACTGGAAAGGGTTAAAACTAAAATAAATAGACGTAAAATGTCTTAATTTATTTAACCAACCACGCTTGAACATATATATATATATATATATATATATATATATATATATACACACAAGCTGTCCATAAAGTTCATGTGCACTTTAAAAAACTTATAACCTTATTTGTACTTGCGATAGAAATAATTTGTAAAAAGGATTAGAAAGAAGTCAATCTATATTTTTTAAAGGTTTTATTGAAATTTTATTTAAGTTTCCACATGTCCTCCATCATTAGCAATACAAAGGGTAATACGATATTGCAGTTCACGGAAAAAATTTGCCAACTGATTTACAGTAATGCCTGAAATCACATTAGTTATTTTAGCTATACTTCAAACTAGGTACATTAAAATTTATATCATTTTTTTACAGATTATTTCTATCGCAAATATAAATAAAGTTATAAATTTTTTAAAGTGCACACGAACTTTATGGACACCCTGTATATATGGACACCCTGTATATATATATATATATATATATATATATATATATATATATATATATATATATATATGTAAAGAGAGCGATAGCGAGAAAGACCGAGAGATTGAATAATGAATGAGATACAAGATAGATTGATTGTTTAATACGAAAAGATTAAAATACCCCCCTTGTAGACAGAGATCAATCAGCAGCCAAAGACATTCCATAATAAACATAATATATCATATTTCAAGACATTTGTTAACCTAAAACGACTGAAAAAAACACTCGGTTGCGTTCACCAAGCAAAGAGAGAGTGAGTGAGAGAATGTGAGAGAGTGAGAGGGGGAACACAGTGCTGCTTGCTTGCGTCACAAGCCGATAAACTTATGCACCGTCAAAAGAGCGCCATCTAGCGTCGATATTTGTATCAATTCCACGATCGAGAAACCTATTGAGAACGATTATTTAAATAATTCATGCAGGACCGTAGCAGCCTGGTGGTGGTGGTTTTGGTGGTGGTGGTGGTGGGGTGTGTGTGTGGGGGGTATTTTTTAAACAATTATTGTATTTTGTGCAAGGTTTTATTTTAACAAAATACAATAAAAAAATGCAAGGAAGAAAACGTCACAGAAGCTGCTAACTCGTTTTCTGAAAGGAAATCACATCGAAGTCTCGTATTTGGGAAAATTTCAAGACACGATTTGCACAAAAACACTAAACCATGCAGTATTGGAATCCACACGGGACAATAGCTCCAAATGCTATTGTAATTCTTTTAATTTTTTCAGACCCAAATAAAAAAAAAAAAAAAAAAAGTAAATTTTTTTCCTTCATTAATGAATCTATATTTTCTTTGTAGACATTTCAAAAAAGAGGAAAAGTTTTTATTTATTTATTTGTAACACAGACGGTTCTCTATTATTTCAAAGATGATTTCTGGCAGTCGAGAGGTACTAGGAATTTAAAACGTTGTTGCAACTAACCATCTTGGCGGCCTTTGATAAATTAAAGCTAAATTATAACCCCCCCCCTGCAAAAAAATAAACCCATTTCTATCTGCTACGACCCAGTCATGTATAATAAATTGTATGATATGAAACACTATGTAACTGTATACCTTTATCGGTTACGTAGCCTGATCTCCTAAATTTAATAACTGATGTTAAAATCGTCCGCTTGTAAAAATATGACATTTTATTTGATGACTAATTTGTGTCGATTAGCATTTATTCGACGTTCTTCTACGCACGGCATTTGTCAGAATAAAAAAATATGGATATTTTATCATTTTAGAAGTGGTCCTCTTCCTGATATAAATACAGTGGAAAATCAGTCATTGACTTTTTAGACAGTTATCTGAACTTTGTTTATATTTACAAATGTCAAATCTGAAACTGTGTCCATGTCATTGATTACTGCATACTATCGATGTTGTCATTTTCCTGTTAGGGATTTTCGACATTTTTTAAAAATACACTTTTACGAAATAGATTAATGCATTGTTGTCTTGGGATTTATTACAGGGACACTTGCACAAATATTAGGCGATAAATATTTATTTCTGAAATGTATTCTAATTTTCTTCCCCTTCTAAAGTCTCAATAAATATGCTCTGAGTAAACTGGTTTACTTTCGACTTTTTTTGATATTTTATCCAAAAATAAAAAATAAAATTAAAAAATAAATGAAGAACAAACACATATATACATTTATTATGTGAATTATTTCAAGAAAAAATTTATATTTACATAATGATCAAATGACTTAAGCACTATTTTAAATTTTTCTTCTGAGTGATCCGTTTTCTACAGTTTATCAACCCTTTTCAGCTTATTTAAAGCCAGAAAATATTTTTGGGATTCTAAATTTTTTTGAGATCACTGATACAAGTGTCACTAATGAATCCGTAGCTGGAGGAGAAGAGAAGGATTCATATTTTTCCCAAGGTTATTTGCGCGTAGATGAATATAAAGAAGTCAACCGGAATTCCTATGAGTAAATTGTTAACCCACAAACTGGAGACAAGACAATATGAAAGTATAAAAATAGATTTTTATAGTAAAAATAAAAGTAAGACATTTAAAAAAAAAAAAAAAAAAAAAATTACCAGCAACAGATTTAAAACAAAATGCAATTTTTCAAAAAAAATATTGCCAGTATTACATTTTAAAAATTACCAGCAATACATTTTTGAGAAAAAAAATTAAGTGTAACCCGGATATAAGAAACCTGGATATAAGAGAAACCCGGATATAAGAGAGATTTTCTCTGGTCCCAAATTAGAGCCTGTGTTAATGTATATATAATAGACCAAACCCGGATATAAGAGAAACCAGGATATAAGAGACTTCTTCTCCGGTCCCGACAACTCTCTTCTATCCGGGTTAGCTAACATTATTGAAAAAAATACTAACAGCAATATATTTTTGAAAAAAATATTACCAGCAAAAAAATGTTTGAAAAAAATATTACCAGTAATACATTTTTCAAAAAATAAAAAAATTACTGGCAATACATTTTTGAAAAAGAAAAAAATTACCATCAATACATTTTTGAAAATGTAAAATAATTATTAGCAATACATTTTTGAAAAAAATATTACCAGCGATACATTTAAAAAAAAATTACCAGCATACCATTTTTGAAAAAAAATTACCAGCAATACATTCCAAAGGAAAACAAATATTACCATCAATACATTTAAAAAACACCAGCATTACTCTTGACAAAAAAAAAACTCTTTACAAAAATACGCCAATGAAACCTGATCTACAAACTGATTTCTTACGAAGAATACATATTATATTCTTACAAATCTATTGTAAAAAACTTGTCTGCATTAAATAACCCATTGAGGTATTGATATGCCGTAAAACAAAATAAACCAAACCAACGGGAATTGAAACTTGGCTGTTTGACTAAAAATTTCGCGCCATTATCCATTACACCACCCGCACATCCAAGCATCAGTTATTCCCAAGCGGTCACCCATCTAGGTTCGACGTTGCTTAACTTCTGTGGTCGTATAGACATTTGTAAATAAAACCAATGTAAAGATAGTGCTTTAAATACGAGGGATCAATTCGACACTGCATATTAGGTACAGACCCCAAATTCTACAATTAAAAAAAAAAAATGACCAACATGTATCTGTTTTGACAAACGACACGGTGAAAAGAGGGTCCAATAAATAATAACACAAAAATTAGCCTTAAAATATCCCAATTTTATTTTACGAGCGGACCATTCTTCCTCAGTAGTGCCACAGAGTTCATCAGCAGTTTCTGAAATTCCCCTCACGCGAATAGCATCATATACAGCATACGGCCATACCACGTTGAAACACCAGTCCCCGTGCGATCACCGATCTTAAGCAACTTAGAAACTGTTTAGTATTTAAATGGGTGAACGCTTGAATGTGTGACGCTAATATAATGAATAAGGACTCAGAATTGGAAATATGTGAGCCGAGTTTCATTTCCAGTTGGGTTTGTTATATTACCAGAAACAATTGGACTTGTATCAGACAATCATTATTATCTCACCCCTCCAAAAAAAAATAGATGAATTCTTACTATCTAACAATAATTTCTGGCTTTAAATAACCTGAAAATTATTGATAAGCAATAAAAAAAACGAATCAATTAATCAATCAAATATTGATTAGCTGGACAGGAATATATTTTAGATTTTAGCCTCTATATCTCTGAGATGAAGTATTATGATTACTTGCATTATTTAAATTATTCGGATTGTTATCCTCATTTTCATTGCCATATTCCCAACGTTTCGGCCTCTATATCTCGGAGATGAGGTATTATGGTTACTTGCATTATTTGCATTATTCAGACTGTTATCCCCATCTTTATCGCCATATTCACAACGTTTCTCTGAGATGAGGTATTATGATTACTTGCATCATTTACATTATTCGGACTGTTATCCTCATTTTCATTTCCATATTCACAATGTTTCGGCCTCTATATCTCTGAGATGAGGTATTATGATTACTTGCATTATTTATATTAATTGGACTGTTAACTTCATCTTCATTGTCTTATTCACAACGTTTCGGCCTCGATTTCTCTGAAATGAGGAATTATGATTATTTGCATTATTAACATTATTCAGACTGTTATCTTCATCTATATCGCCATATTCACAACGTTTCGGCCTCTATATATCTGAAGTGAGGTATTATGATTACTTGAATTATTTACATTATTCGGACTATTATCCTCACCTTCATTGCATTATTAACAACGTTTCGGCCTCTATATCTCTGAGATGATGTATTATGAATAATTGCATTATTTACATTATTCGGACTGTTATCCTCATCTTCATTGCCATATTCACGACGTTTATGCCTCTATATACCAGAGGTGAGGTATTATGATTACTTGCATTATTTATATTATTCGGACTGTTATCCTAATCTTCATTGCCATATTCACAACGATTCGGCCTCTATATCTCTGAGATGAGGTATTATGGTTACTTGCATTATTTGCATTATTCAGACTGTTTCCTCATCTTCATTGTCTTATTAACAACGTTTCGGCCTCTATATCTCTGAGATGAGGTATATTGTTACTTGCATTATTTACATTAATCGGACTGTTATCTTCATCTTCATTGTCTTATTCACAACGTTTCGGCCCCTATATCTATGACATGAGGTATTATGATTATTTGTATTATTTACATTATTCAGACTCTTATCCCCATCTTTATCGCCATATTCACAACGTTTCTCTGAGATGAGGTATTATGATTATTTAAATTTTTCGGACTGTTATCCTCATCTTCGTTGAATTACTCACAACGATTCGGCCACTATATCTCTGAAATGAGGTATTATGATTACTTGCATTATTTACATTATTCAGACTGTTATCCTCATCTTCATTGTCATATTCACAACGTTTTGGCCTCTATATCTATCTGAGGTGAGATATTATGATTATTTGCATTATTTACATTATTCGGACTATTATCCTTATCTTCATTGCCATATTCACAAACTTTCTCCTCTATATCTCTGAGATGAGGTATTATGGTTACTTGCATTATTTATATTATTCGGACTGTTATCCTCATCTTCATTTCCATATTCACAACGATTCGGCCTCTGTATACCTGAGATGAGGTATTATCCCCCCAAAAAAAAGATCAATTTTTACAATCTAAAAATATTTTCTCGCTTTAAATAACCTGCAAATGTTTGGTAAGCTGTAAAAAACGAATCAATCTAATATATTGATTAGCTACACAGAAATTTATTTTAGATTTGTTTGAGTTCTCTAGAATACCAGTGTACAGAAACTACCGTGTTCACAAAGTGAAAGATCAGTTTATGTATTGATTATAATATAGAATTGGTGCCCAATTTTATATCTCGAACATAATTTCTTGTTTGTTTAACAAATTCTGATTAGGTATTAATCTACCTCTTCTCTCCCCTAAATTCTGGGTTAATTGATAGGACTAAATCATTATTAACTCCAAAAGATCATTCCTACAATCTTGAAATATTTTCTTGCTTTAAATAACCAGCATAAACCTGAGAAAACGAATTAATCCATCAATAACACCGTATATGTAGATGTTTTCTCTGGACGGATTAAATCAACTTAATATATGAATGGGTAAAATTTAAAGGAATAAGTTTTATTTGGATCTATTTTCCCTTTTAAATCAGGATGGTATGTTTAAGAAGGAAAAAAAAAAAAAAGTAATACTTGTAAGGAAATAACATCTTGTCAGTCTGGGCGTGGCTGTTATTTTGAGATTTCTGTGTCATACCAATATAAGAGTGTAAAGAAAATGGCATCTAGCAAGTTAAAAAAAATAATGTAAAAGTTTTTGGTTGGCTGCTTGGAGAAAGAACTCATTTGCAATACTGAAACGTCCAATTCCATGGCAGTTCCATCCATCATTTGACATTCACCAATCAGAACCAAGCCCCGATGTTAACCGAGCCAAACTAACGCCTTTTGCATATGAAATTCTAGATGGTTACTTATGTACCAGTGACCAGGTTAAACATTGCTTAACTTCGGTGAAGAAGCCAAAGCCGATCTTTCAGCAGTCATGGTAAATAAATAAATAAATGTGGAGAATGGACAACAGTCATCGTTCCCCATTCCCCAACAGACTCACTCCCAGATACCTTATTTGTACCTCATCTGTACAGCCATCAGTCATGTTTCTTCCCTGTCTTTTTCCCCACCCCTCCCTCTTTAGCATCTCTCCTTCCACGCTCTTTACTCCTCGCTGCCAAGTCTCGTTCGTTATCTCGCCATGCCGTGACCCCGCGTGACCATTGCAAACAGCTCATGTGCTCACAGACGGGGCGCATCAATTTAGCACTGACGCTGATGGATGAGGTGTCTGTTTTCGCAATGGAAAGTAGACTGACAAATACCCTCTCCTGCTAACGCTAACTAGTTCTTCACAATTTGATTGCTTCAGTGCCTTCATTCATACTCCGAAAAGAAAAAGAAAATCTACAACCAAAGACACGTCTTATATTCACCAAAGTTTATAAGTCATATATTTTTTTTCTTACGAAGTTGAGCATAAAGTGTATAAATCTTATTAAAGGTATTAAAGAAAATTATAATACCTGTTACTTGAATTACGATCTTAGCTGCAGTCATCAAGTAATGACTTAATTCTGTCCTCCTGTGTTTATTTCAGAATTCATTCAGTGCTCTCAACAAAATAGTCATTGATATAGAGTGATTTTCTAAGCCCGGCTTAGATGTGGCACAAGGCCGAAAGAAAGGGGCACTCTGTGAGGATCAAACTCACTACTCAGTCGTAATTGTTCTAGCGAGACAAACTTGCTAATAAATGATTTCTAAGCGTAGCTTAGATGTCGCACAAGGCCGAAAGTATGGGGCACCCAGTGAAGATCGAACTCACTACTCAGTCGTAATTGTTCTAGCGAGACAAGCTTGCTAATAAATGATTTCTAAGCGTAGCTTAGATGTGACACAAGGCCGAAAGTATGGGGCACCCAGTGAAGATCGAACTCACTACTCAGTCGTAATTGTTCTAGCGAGACAAGCCTGTAAATAAACGATTTCTAAGCGTGGCTTAGATGTGACACAAAGCCAAAAGAATGGGGCACCCGGTGAGGGTCGAACTCACTACTCAGTCGTAATTGTTCTAGCGAGACAAGCTTGCTAATAAATGATTTCTAAGCGTAGCTTAAATGTGGCACAAGGCCGAAAGTATGGGGCACCCAGTGAGGATCGAACTCACTACTCAGTCGTAACTGATCTAGCAAGACACGCTTTCTAACCATTACACAACGTCGAGATGCCTTAATTTTCTAAGCGAAGCTTAGATGTAGCACAACGCCGAAAGTGTGGGGCAACTAGTAAGGATCGAAGTCACTTTTCAGTCGTAACTGGTCCAGCGAGACAAGCTTGCTAACTATTACACCGCGCTGAGGTGCCCTGGTCATTGATATAGAAACGAAATATCAGAGTTAAAGTCACCGGTTTAAAAAATAGCCGAGAATAACCCCTATTTTTATCGCAATCTGAGAAAACTGTACCTGCTAGGAATTATTATTGGTAGAACTATATCTGGCAGCAACTTTAGCTAAAGCTTTTTTGGAGGTACCTATTTTAACAT
This sequence comes from Acanthosepion lycidas, assembly GCA_963932145.1. Lineage (NCBI taxonomy): Eukaryota > Metazoa > Mollusca > Cephalopoda > Sepiida > Sepiidae > Acanthosepion > Acanthosepion lycidas. The sequence continues at coordinate 16,672,054 of OZ010600.1, read as the reverse complement.
ATTTGGACTATTTACATTGTTCGGACTTTTACATTCCTCGTCTTTGTTGCCATATCCACGACGTTTCGGCTGTTGCTTTCTTCAGGTGATTGGAATTTCAAACCGAGCCTTTTATTTTGTCCAGCGGGTTAGATTGTTCTAGTTCTACGTGCCATGCCATTTCCGGGTGTCTCAGTTATCTTCCGTGAACTCACCAAGTTTTTGTTCACCTTTGCAGTAACCAGGTATTGAACCCACAACTGTTTGAGTCAAGTCACTGGATTCTAGAGCTTTTATCCACTGTGCCATGTGTCACCAGATAAAGGGTTCAATTCGAAATTCCAATCATCTGAAGAACACCGCAGCGAACAACGGCCGAAACGTTGTGAATTTGGCAACAAAGACAAGGACAACAGTTTCTCATGCGATTTAATTTTTTTTTTCTTTTCGGATGATAAATTATATAAAAACTGTCCGAATGTTCTTTTTAGCCGAGCGCTTTCGGCTACACATTTAGCCATTTTCAAGGATTAAATATTTTAATTGTTAAATAAGAAATAGTTGTATGTGTGTTTTATAAAATGTTTTCATTTTTCAAAACACGGTCAATATATTGTGTCCATGTTCAAAGTTAATATTATTAAGTGTTTTTTTTTTGTTTTTATTAATAAGGCTTCCATTGTTTTTAGCCTATTTTGCATGTAGATGATGCTATTATATTAGTGTTGTCAACAAGTATGTTACGAATCGTGTCCGGTAGGTCTCCATGAATATTTAAATGAGATCTAATTGAGCTATGGTCAGAAAGGTGTACAGTGAGTCTGCGTGTCAAACTTGTTGTAGTGTGACCTATATAATTATTAATTAAATTAAATAGGGCAAATAATATTCATGAATTTAAATGCCTGTTAATGAATTGTATTCCTGATCAATCAAAATTTGTAAATAATAAATTCTTTAAAAGTGAAATCATTTGAAAATATTTATTCAATACAGACGACAGACAAATAAACACGCACGTCAGTTTTGTGTACACTTCTAGCAACGCTAGTTTCCTCGTTAGATTTGGCTTATTTTCATCTGAGAATAGAAAGTATAATTACTTATAAAGTTAGAACCAAGAATCGTAAGAAGGAAGTAAAATATACATTTTTTATTTGAACTAAATACAGGACATTTGATGCGTCCCTGAAAGGTCAGTACGGGACAGGGGACAAAATTATCCAGTACGGGACATGTCCAGTATATAAGGACCGTCTAGCAAATCTAGTCAGTGGGTGGCTTTTTTTCAAGAATTTTGAGGCCCAGTCTGCTTAAACGGACGCGATGGCATTCATTAGACGTTAGATCAAATTCAGTATCAACATTCTCAGGGGAATTAACATCACGTCCCTTATGAACATATCACTTGTGATTTGCATGCGCAACACGATTCGGCCCAAAGTCTTTCTTACCTCTGTGCATTGCTTTCCTTCAGGATAACATTCTAGGGCAGTCATAGGAAAACTGCGGCCTATTTGATGTTTCTGAATGGCCCAATTAATTTCATAAAGAAAATAAGGTTTCTTGAAATTTTATTTCATTCCATTCTCACTTGTTCATTCACACATTCTCTCATACATAACAGCATACATAAACAATGATTAAGTTCAATGTTTCTCAAATTTTGTAAAATTTCGGGGAAACTAACTTTGTCAGCATTTTAAACCATTGCCCATTTTCACTAAAGATCATACGTGTAAACATCGTTTGCTTTTGAAACGGTCATAATAATTTTTCTCTGAAGAAGTGTTTTCATTTTCAAATGAATAAATTAGAAATGAATCCCACGCGGCGACATTTTTAATCACACTGTCATCAGTAATAAATACCAAGACTTAAATTTTTAAATTAATAAAAAAATATTCTCTAAATAATAATAAATAGAACTACCATTTTTAAGATACATGTTTCCGCAGATAGTCTTCTGTAGTGTAAGTAGCTGAGGTACCGACTATGAAAAATTACCTTGAATCTTTTTTCCTACTGCAGCTCGCCTTGTGATGTGCCATAGATCATGCGGCCCACTGCTCGATAAAAAGGGTTGCCCATGCCTGTTCTACAACAACGTTTTCTCAGTCATTTCGTGGTGTCGATGTTCATTGAGTCCTGCAATTTGCTCGGTTCTCGCGGCTGGATGCTTTCTTCATCGACGGACGCGCTGAGTGATCCCGGTCCAGGGTTTTGCGTGTTTTTTTTTGTTTTTTTAAATATTTTTGGGTGCGGTTAAAAGATGTGTGCCAGGGGCAAGAATGTTGCGAACCAGCGCCTTGGATCCGCCCCAGACAGCGTGTCCTCCTCACTTTTGTCTCAGCGGAAGGGGTCGGTGAACTGTTGGCATCATCGGTTAGAACACCCGCGACGCAAAATGCGAGAGACTGGCACCCGGCCACCACTGTCGAGGAAAGTGACCGCGGCCCATACAGCGTGTGCAACCTACGACGTCGGAGCTGGTTGACTGACGGCGTCCATCTAGCGTGCAGTTGGCTTTTCTTTCTGGGTTCTTGATGCAATCCTTATCTCAATTTTGGGTCCTGTTACTGGATCTATCTATGGCACAGTGGATAAAGGCGTTAGTTAGATCCACTGAGAGGACACAAAGAGCGTGAGTTCAATACCCGGTTAATGCAGTGGAGAACTTAGAGAGGGGAATTAACAGGAGATAACTGATAACTGACATCCATTAAACATGGCACGTAGAACTAGAACAGTCTATCCTAGTAGACGAAATAAAGGGTTCAGTTTGACATTCCAACCAACTGAAGAAGACCGGGGCGTACAACGGTCCTCAAGGTCACAGGGGACAGTCGATAAAGGCGGTGGTTAGATTCACTGACAGGACCCAAAGAGTGTGAGTTCAATACCCGGTTAAGACAGTGGAGAACTTTCAGAGGGAAATTAACAGGAGATAACTGACAACTGACATCCATTATACATGGCACGTGGAACTAGAACAGTATACCCCAGGGAGCGAAATAAAGGGTTCAGTTCGACATTCCAAACACCTGAAGAAGGCCGGGGTGTACAACGGCCGAAACGTTGTAATAAATATGGCGACAAAGATGAGGAGAATAGTCCGAATAATGTAAATAATGTACATAATACCTCATCTCAGAAAAATCGACAGACACCCTATAACCTCTTGCGTTTTAGTGGCTGTATTGCATTGCTTGGGGTGACACCGATTAAAAAAATGTTAATATTAGCTTGTTTAAGGAAACAATCGACATTCATTGACCGAGCAGCTACTTTTGGTTAAAATTTATAATTAGGTTGGTGCAAAAATAATGACGTAATAATGTCGTTTTTTGGCGTATTTTTTAACGTCAAAAACGACATTATTACGTCATTATTTTTGCACCAATCTAATAAAAAAAGTCGTTCTTTTCTAACAATTTTTCAGGAAAAGAAACGTTACAAGCCTCTCAGTACTTTATCGCTATTTCCATGGAAAGTGCTCAGATGAACTACGTTCCTTTGTTCCACCAGTTCTAAACTTCACGGCTAAGAGCCGCCATGCTACGCACATTGTAGCAAATCACTTACATTCACTTGATATTCACTTGATGAGATGTAAATTTCTCGCGACATGCTTCTTCCCGCGAATCGCTGCTCCATGGAACCGACTTCCAAGAGGGTGGTTACGCGATCATTACAATCTTAACCTGTTCAAATCTAGATTTCCCGGTTATCTTCCCCATAGATCTGCATAAGCTGTCACTCTTACTCTGTAACACTCTACCTTAAGTGGCTCCCGGCCTTGTTCAAGGGGAACATCACTGTAAAAAAAAAAAGAATCACAATTTTCTCAAGTTCAGTAGCTTTTATTACTCTTTCTATTATTGATGGCGGTTACCTTTCTAACCTTTGTTTTAAGTAGTATGGAAAGACAACATGTTTTTTTGTCATTATTTTCTCTTCAAATTACATGTATATAAATATTTAATTATTATGTCATTTACTCTCCAAGTTACATGTGTTATAAATATTTAATTATTATGTCATTGTTTTCTATTCGATTTACATGTGCTATCTGTTTTAATTGTTGCTGCTGTTGGAAGTCCACCGGTGATGTGGTTTCTGTTAACTTCTGCAGCTATTTGTTTGTGATTCTTTAGTAGCAGTCTAGGATGTTCGAAGAAGGATTGTCTTCTCTAAGACTTACAGGACTCATTAACTGGGAACCATTTTACCATTAATCTGAAAAAGAAAAAAAAAACAGTTTTATACAGCTGACAGTTTAGATATTTCTGAACGAATTTTCCACCAGAGAAAAGGCTGACTCTTCGCCAAGGGAAGCGAAAACAAAGTGTAAACTATTAGCAATAGTAAGCAGAATGTATGGTTGTAAGAAAATGAGACAACTAGAGGTGGGTTCGACATACCTGAAACGTAAACAAATTAGCCGGAACAGCTAAATTTAAGCAACTAGCAATCTATGGAATAATTGTGACACATGAACCTAAACAGCGAAAGATGTTTTCCCGAAACTAAGCGATGTAATTCGAGATGGGAAAATATCTTTAGAAACAAAGAAAACAGTGCTATATGGCAGTGGATCCTGGACGGTCTCCTACAGTTGAAGAGACTTGAAGCGATAGACGTGGTCATAACGACGGATGTTGAAAATAGCATGCACAGAATATGTGAACCTAAACAGCGAAAGATGTTTTCCCGAAACTAAGCGATGTAATAAGAGATGGGAAAATATCTTTAGAAACAAAGAAAACAGTGCTATATGGCAGTGGATCCTGGACGGTCTCCTACAGTTGAAGAGACTTGAAGCGATAGACGTGGTCATAACGACGGATGTTGAAAATAGCATGCACAGAATATGTGAACCTAAACAGCGAAAGATGTTTTCCCGAAACTAAGCGATGTAATAAGAGATGGGAAAATATCTTTAGAAACAAAGAAAACAGTGCTATATGGCAGTGGATCCTGGACGGTCTCCTACAGTTGAAGAAACTTGAAGCGATAGACGTGGTCATAACGACGGATGTTGAAAATAGCATGCACAGAATATGTGAACCTAAACAGCGAAAGATGTTTTCCCGAAACTAAGCGATGTAATAAGAGATGGGAAAATATCTTTAGAAACAAAGAAAACAGTGCTATATGGCAGGGGATCCTGGACGGTCTCCTACAGTTGAAGAAACTTGAAGCGATAGACGTGGTCATAACGACGGATGTTGAAAATAGCATGCACAGAATATGTGAACCTAAACAGCGAAAGATGTTTTCCCGAAACTAAGCGATGTAATAAGAGATGGGAAAATATCTTTAGAAACAAAGAAAACAGTGCTATATGGCAGTGGATCCTGGACGGTCTCCTACAGTTGAAGAAACTTGAAGCGATAGACGTGGTCATAACGACGGATGTTGAAAATAGCATGCACAGAATATGTGAACCTAAACAGCGAAAGATGTTTTCCCGGAACTAAGCGATGTAATAAGAGATGGGAAAATATCTTTAGAAACAAAGAAAACAGTGCTATATGGCAGGGGATCCTGGACGGTCTCCTACAGTTGAAGAAACTTGAAGCGATAGACGTGGTCATAACGACGGATGTTGAAAATAGCATGCACAGAATATGTGAACCTAAACAGCGAAAGATGTTTTCCCGAAACTAAGCGATGTAATAAGAGATGGGAAAATATCTTTAGAAACAAAGAAAACAGTGCTATATGGCAGTGGATCCTGGACGGTCTCCTACAGTTGAAGAAACTTGAAGCGATAGACGTGGTCATAACGACGGATGTTGAAAATAGCATGCACAGAATATGTGAACCTAAACAGCGAAAGATGTTTTCCCGGAACTAAGCGATGTAATAAGAGATGGGAAAATATCTTTAGAAACAAAGAAAACAGTGCTATATGGCAGGGGATCCTGGACGGTCTCCTACAGTTGAAGAAACTTGAAGCGATAGACGTGGTCATAACGACGGATGTTGAAAATAGCATGCACAGAATATGTGAACCTAAACAGCGAAAGATGTTTTCCCGAAACTAAGCGATGTAATAAGAGATGGGAAAATATCTTTAGAAACAAAGAAAACAGTGCTATATGGCAGTGGATCCTGGACGGTCTCCTACAGTTGAAGAAACTTGAAGCGATAGACGTGGTCATAACGACGGATGTTGAAAATAGCATGCACAGAATATGTGAACCTAAACAGCGAAAGATGTTTTCCCGAAACTAAGCGATGTAATAAGAGATGGGAAAATATCTTTAGAAACAAAGAAAACAGTGCTATATGGCAGTGGATCCTGGACGGTCTCCTACAGTTGAAGAAACTTGAAGCGATAGACGTGGTCATAACGACGGATGTTGAAAATAGCATGCACAGAATATGTGAACCTAAACAGCGAAAGATGTTTTCCCGAAACTAAGCGATGTAATAAGAGATGGGAAAATATCTTTAGAAACAAAGAAAACAGTGCTATATGGCAGTGGATCCTGGACGGTCTCCTACAGTTGAAGAAACTTGAAGCGATAGACGTGGTCATAATGATGGATGTTGAAAATAGCATGCACAGAATATGTGAACCTAAACAGCGAAAGATGTTTTCCCGAAACTAAGCGATGTAATAAGAGATGGGAAAATATCTTTAGAAACAAAGAAAACAGTGCTATATGGCAGTGGATCCTGGACGGTCTCCTACAGTTGAAGAAACTTGAAGCGATAGACGTGGTCATAATGACGGATGTTGAAAATAGCATGCACAGAATATGTGAACCTAAACAGCGAAAGATGTTTTCCCGAAACTAAGCGATGTAATAAGAGATGGGAAAATATCTTTAGAAACAAAGAAAACAGTGCTATATGGCAGTGGATCCTGGACGGTCTCCTACAGTTGAAGAAACTTGAAGCGATAGACGTGGTCATAATGACGGATGTTGAAAATAGCATGCACAGAATATGTGAACCTAAACAGCGAAAGATGTTTTCCCGAAACTAAGCGATGTAATAAGAGATGGGAAAATATCTTTAGAAACAAAGAAAACAGTGCTATATGACAGTGGATCCTGGACGGTCTCCTCACAGTTGAAGAAACTTGAAGCGATAGACGTGGTCATAACGACGGATGTTGAAAATAGCATGCACAGAATATGTGAACCTAAACAGCGAAAGATGTTTTCCCGAAACTAAGCGATGTAATAAGAGATGGGAAAATATCTTTAGAAACAAAGAAAACAGTGCTATATGGCAGTGGATCCTGGACGGTCTCCTCACAGTTGAAGAAACTTGAAGCGATAGACGTGGTCATAACGACGGATGTTGAAAATACCATGCACAGAATATGTGAACCTAAACAGCGAAAGATGTTTTCCCGAAACTAAGCGATGTAATAAGAGATGGGAAAATATCTTTAGAAACAAAGAAAACAGTGCTATATGGCAGGGGATCCTGGACGGTCTCCTCACAGTTGAAGAAACTTGAAGCGATAGACGTGGTCATAACGACGGATGTTGAAAATAGCATGCACAGAATATGTGAACCTAAACAGCGAAAGATGTTTTCCCGAAACTATGAGATGTAATAAGAGATGGGAAAATATCTTTAGAAACAAAGAAAACAGTGCTATATGGCAGGGGATCCTGGACGGTCTCCTCAGTTGAAGAAACTTGAAGCGATAGACGTGGTCATAATGACGGATGTTGAAAAAAGCATGCACAGAATATGTGAACCTAAACAGTGAAAGATGTTTTCCCGAAACTAAGCGATGTAATAAGAGATGGGAAAATATCTTTAGAAACAAAGAAAACAGTGCTATATGACAGTGGATCCTGGACGGTCTCCTACAGTTGAAGAAACTTGAAGCGATAGACGTGGTCATAATGACGGATGTTGAAAATAGCATGCACAGAATATGTGAACCTAAACAGTGAAAGATGTTTTCCCGAAACTAAGCGATGTAATAAGAGATGGGAAAATATCTTTAGAAACAAAGAAAACAGTGCTATATGACAGTGGATCCTGGACGGTCTCCTACAGTTGAAGAAACTTGAAGCGATAGACGTGGTCATAACGACGGATGTTGAAAATAGCATGCACAGAATATGTGAACCTAAACAGCGAAAGATGTTTTCCCGAAACTAAGCGATGTAATAAGAGATGGGAAAATATCTTTAGAAACAAAGAAAACAGTGCTATATGACAGTGGATCCTGGACGGTCTCCTACAGTTGAAGAAACTTGAAGCGATAGACGTGGTCATAACGACGGATGTTGAAAATAGCATGCACAGAATATGTGAACCTAAACAGCGAAAGATGTTTTCCCGAAACTAAGCGATGTAATAAGAGATGGGAAAATATCTTTAGAAACAAAGAAAACAGTGCTATATGGCAGTGGATCCTGGACGGTCTCCTCACAGTTGAAGAAACTTGAAGCGATAGACGTGGTCATAATGATGGATGTTGAAAATAGCATGCACAGAATATGTGAACCTAAACAGCGAAAGATGTTTTCCCGAAACTAAGCGATGTAATAAGAGATGGGAAAATATCTTTAGAAACAAAGAAAACAGTGCTATATGACAGTGGATCCTGGACGGTCTCCTACAGTTGAAGAAACTTGAAGCGATAGACGTAGTCATAACGACGGATGTTGAAAATACCATGCACAGAATATGTGAACCTAAACAGCGAAAGATGTTTTCCCGAAACTAAGCGATGTAATAAGAGATGGGAAAATATCTTTAGAAACAAAGAAAACAGTGCTATATGGCAGGGGATCCTGGACGGTCTCCTCACAATTGAAGAAACTTGAAGCGATAGACGTGGTCATAATGACGGATGTTGAAAATAGCATGCACAGAATATGTGAACGTAAACAGCGAAAGATGTTTTCCCGAAACTAAGCGATGTAATAAGAGATGGGAAAATATCTTTAGAAACAAAGAAAACAGTGCTATATGGCAGTGGATCCTGGACGGTCTCCTACAGTTGAAGAAACTTGAAGCGATAGACGTGGTCATAATGATGGATGTTGAAAATAGCATGCACAGAATATGTGAACCTAAACAGCGAAAGATTTTTTCCCGAAACTAAGCGATGTAATAAGAGATGGGAAAATATCTTTAGAAACAAAGAAAACAGTGCTATATGGCAGGGGATCCTGGACGGTCTCCTACAGTTGAAGAAACTTGAAGCGATAGACGTAGTCATAACGACGGATGTTGAAAATAGCATGCACAGAATATGTGAACCTAAACAGCGAAAGATGTTTTCCCGAAACTAAGCGATGTAATAAGAGATGGGAAAATATCTTTATAAACAAAGAAAACAGTGCTATATGGCAGTGGATCCTGGACGGTCTCCTCACAGTTGAAGAAACTTGAAGCGATAGACGTGGTCATAACGACGGATGTTGAAAATAGCATGCACAGAATATGTGAACAACAAGGAAGTTTTAAGGGGAATAGAAAATGTAATAAACTGCTGCTAATATTCATAGAGACAGATAAAATTACTGGCACAAACAATAAGGAAAGAAGGCCTAGAGAATTTAACACCCACATGACGAAATCAAGAAGTGCAGAAGGAAATAAATAACCTACATGGCATGTTTTAAGATCAAGGACAAAGAGGGATAGTTGAGGGTTAAAAGTTACTTATAGCAACAAAAGGTAGGAAGTTGGGGAGAGCTAGTATCATCAGCTTCCTGAAAGGAGATGGACCATTAAAGCAGAAAGATGGGTGAAAATTACACCTACAAAGTTTTGTATGATAACCGGCCCGCGTATATGAAACTAAAAGGGGTTTCAAATAGACGGCCTGGGATGATTATTTTTTGGATATTCACACGTATGTTTTATACTTATTTCAAACACCTATTTCTTAAATATCCCAAATATTTCCTTCTACCTTTATAATTTTAGTCCCGAACATTAGAGGGCAAAGCGTTTCATTACTGAAAGTTAGTAATAAAAAAAAAAAAAAAATCCCGCCACCCCTTTTATTCATGTGTGTTGGAAACTCAAGTGTACGTAATAACTGATATCCAATATCAGTGTGCTCTATCAAAGGTCTTAAGCGTATTCATAAATTCCCATTTCTGTAAACGGTTTATTTATACAAGCAGCGAAAATAAAGAGAAAATAAGTCTTTTTTTTTTTTTCCCCTCCCAATCCTGGTTCGGGATTAGTAATGTAGAAAAAAAAATGACTTTTTACTTTTTCGTTTTCTTTTTAAGCGAGGAAAACGATTTAACTTTGTTAAACGTTCCTTGAAGTTGATCGAACGAATTGAATATTCTCTTTGAGAATGTTAAATAGATTTCCGACTCGGGTTGGTTTTGAGTAACGAGACAAGGAAAGAAAAAATAATTCCTCGCGAGGTTTGTTAACATTGGCAGTCAGTTGATTTTCGATGACGGCAACATATTTTGGGATCTAACAATAGTCAAGAATCTATCTATCTATCTATCTATCTATCTATCTATTTATCTATCTATCTATGTTAGTCGGTATGACAGTTTATTCATTATCTATCTATCTATCTATCTATCTATCTATCTATCTATCTATCTATCTATCTATCTATCTCAGTCTATTAATATGTATCTATCTCAGCCTGTTCATATGTATCTATCTCAACCTGTTCATATCTATCTATCTATCTATCTATCTATCTATCTATCTATCTAAACCTATTCAACAACAAGGGGGTCTTTTTGATGCCCCATGCCAATAATCTTTAATCTTTTACAATAAAGGATAAATCTTTTTATTATACTTTTGATGACTTTTCTATCTTGTTTACCGTTACGTGCATCGGTTTATGTTGAATAAATGTTTTTTTTTTTTTTTTTTTAATTTCATTTATGCAAGATTTTCTGTGTTATTTATAAAAAAAGCGAATAGTTTTGTTCGTGGACGACATGTCCGTGGATCTATTTCTGATTCATGTTAGTTTTATGTTGCGCAGTTCTTGATAGAATAATGTGTTCAAATAGGAAATTATTTTTGTTCGCTTAATCATATTTTTATAACAGCTATTTCATATATGTGAAGATATTCACACGTTGCAATAAAGACAACAAGAATAGTTGACTTATCTTTTTTTTTTACAGGTATGTAGTTAAATTATGACTCTTGGTTTTTACTGATTCGGGATTCTATTATTAATCTTTAGTTCATAAGTGTAGAATGGATCTCTAATGTTTCTTCAAGTTTAGTTTTTTTTTTAATTTTGTCTCGATTTTACGCTACTATGGATATGTTTGAACAGACTCAGACTCAGACTCAGACTTTTCGGAAAAAAACAACGCAGTAAACGGCATTATAAACTTTGTATAAATTATTTATAACACGATTAATATATAACACGTTTAATATGTTCGCATAGAGGAGTAAATAAGACACCGCGGTAACACAAATGAACTATGCAAGACGCCTTAATTAAAGAACTTCAAGGGAATCAGTGAAGTCTATTGCAGTCAGTCCCAGGATGGCGACAAAACAAGATCTCTGCCTTCGCGCGGTGGGTGACTCAGTCGGGGTTCTGTCTTCGGATAGAGACTCGGCTGAGAAAAAGTACAGGTGCTGTACTCGATCCCTCTTTTGCGGGGGCTGGGTAAATTTTGATCATTGGCCCGGGTGTAAACGCTTGGGGTCCCCACATAAAACTTGTGTCGCATCTCGTCCGCAGAGTACTTCGAGCAGAGTACGGCTCAGTCTACGGACGGAGACTCGACTGAGAAAAATAAAGTGCCCGATCTTTCGGCTGCGGATTCTAGGTAAATTTTGACTATTAGCCCGAGTGTACGCGTCCTGGTTTCCCATACGAAACTCGAACTTGTGTCATATTTCGTCTCAGTAGGGACTCTGGATAAATAACAGTCCGTTAGAGTCTATCGGAGAGAATTCTAGTGACGTCACGACGAGTGCCTAAGCAAGACAATATTATAACCGCTAGAAGTGAGTTATAACAGTTCGTTTTTCATGTTTTCGAATCAGTTGGCAAATGTTTTCCGTGAACTGCAAAATCGTATTACCTTTTGTATTGCTAATGATGGAGGACATGTGGAAACTTAAATAAAATTTCAATAAAAACTTAAAGAATATAGATTTACTTCTTTCTAACCCTTTTTACAAATTATTTCTATCGCAAATATGAATAAAGTTATAAAATTTTTTAAGTGCACACGACCTTTATGGACACCCTATATATATATATATATATATATATATATATATTTAGGGTCATGGCATTTTTGTAAATAACGGTAGAATTATCGTTGAACTTTTAAAAGATAAGCTTAAATATTATGACATTACTTAAGTAATGCCATAATATTTAAGCTTATCTTTTAAAATTACTTAAGTAATGCCATAATATTTAAGCTTATCTTTTAAAAGTTCAACGATAATTCTACCGATACTTAATTTAAAGGCAATTTGATATACGTAGGCCCTTACTTTCCGTACAAACAATTATTTTTATTTCATGGTGAATTGCGCTGGATTTCGCAATTATAATTCGATTATTCCCAAATTTATTTCGAAGTTATAAAAATTGTTATCGTACAAAATAATTCGTCGCAAAAAAAATCACGTAAAAAATCACTGAAAACCATCACAGTAATGAAAACTTCGGAATAAAAAATTTCAGGACTGCAGGTCCGAATTCGACCCGGAATGTTTTTAATTTACTCACAGAATCGGTCTGATTCCAAAATGGTATGATATGTTGGGTTATGGCCTTTAGGAGTAAAGTTGAAAATGTGTGACACAGTGATATTCTCATTTGTAATATAGAAGATCTATTTTGTGTTCATATATTATTTTATATAAATTACTCGAGGTTTCTCCTATGTATTACTTGCGGCAATCATTACAGTTGATACACTGTTTAGTATTAATTAAGTCTCTAATTTTTTAGAAGTATTTTTTACAAATTTTATATTAAGCCTAGACAAATTCTTTTCAATTGTAGTTGTGATTGAGTTAGTAGGTAGGTCAATGTAAATCCTTTCGTTAGATTTGCTTGAATTGTTCATTTTTATTCTCAAATATTTAATGAGAATTCTGTTTCATGTTGAATAGGAAATAATTAGTGTATTGAAGTAACTTAAAAGTAGTTTCAGTGCATTTCTCTTCATCACCTAAATATTGGATTATATTTAAGAGCACTCAGAATTTTGAAAAGTAATTACGTTGAAACAGTAGAGTGCTCGGAAAGTAAGATTTATTCTCCTATTATTTCCCCCATTATGGGCATTATAAAAAGTTCTCTCCTGTTACTCTGGTGACCACAACACGATCCGAACACGTCATCAAGCGGCCCGTCATATGACTCATGTGTTGTATTTCCAACAAAGGTAGATAAACGCCCTCTGTATCCTTATAACTTGATAAGGAAAAATACATGGAAAAATATTGGCAAGATGTTTTAGGAGGCTATTGAACATGTAATGAGTTCTGTTTTTCTTGGGAATTCTATTATATTAGCTTTGTGCCAGACTTAGCTAAGATTAGTAAATAACTGTCGATCGATTTGCTAATAAAGAAATATATAGATTTCTAGACAGAAATTAGAATGACAAAGAGAAGATATACAGTCAGAGTGAGAGAGAGAAATAGAGAAAGAAAAAGATTATAAAGACAGACAAATATTATTCAGACAAAGAGACGTAAGAAAATTAAACAACCAACGGAAGGAAAATTTACAGACAGAAAGATAGTTAAACATGAGAAAGACAGACATAAAGCCAGTAAGATATAAAAAAAAAGAAGAAAACAGACAAATATTATACACACAGTAAAAAAAATAACAGAAAGAAAGAAAAAAAATACAGACGGAGAGGAGGTTAAAAATTAGAATGACAGACAGAAATTATTCAGGCAGTAAGGCAGGCGAAAATTAGAAAACAAATATATAGACGTTGAGTCGGATATAAATAAAAGAAAAAAAAACAGACAGACAAATACTATACTGTTGGTGTGACGTATGAAAAGAAAATAACAGACAGAAATAAATTTTACACAGGGAGAGACAGTTAAAAATTGGAAAGGCAGATAGAAAATATACAGGCAATAAAACAGATAAGAATTAGAAACCAGGCAGAAATTTTACGGAAGCTGACACTTGTAAAAATTAGAAAAACAACTGACAACCAAATGTTATAACGAGGGAGAGATGTCTGAAAATTAAACGACAGACAAGGAGAAAAATAACAATTAGAAAACAGACAGACATAGAATATAGAGAGGGAGAAACAGAAAAAGAGATAAAAATATCTGAAATTGAAGGTATATTTGATGGAGCTTACCTTAGACTGAGTTGAGAATTTTTATATGTGAAAGTGTCAGTACTGAGGAGAGAAGTTATGATCTATAATCTCGCAATCCTGTATTGAAAACATAGAGATACAATAGCAAATAACAAACGAGAAAAGAAGCAAATCAAGGTAAAGTTTGATTTTCAATCAGTGTTTCTTATTGAAGGAACTTCGTAAAGTGACTAGAAAGGATAGTCCCAAGAGATGACGCCATTTTAAGTAAGAATGAAAAATTAAAATGATGAAAAATAAGTGCAAACAAAACCTTTCGTCTTTTCTGAAATAAAAAGACGAAATATTCTTTATAAGTTAAAAATTGATTGCCATTGTGATTCTACATTTCAAGAGCAGAATGAGGCAACCTTCTTACTTTCTTCATTGAAATTCTTTATTCTTAATCGATTTTGTTTGCTTCTTTAGTATTCCCCTTTGTCTCTCTTTTCAATTTCCTATCTTCCCCTTTGTCTCTCTTTTCAATTTCCTATCTTCCCCCTTTTCTCTCTTTTCAATTTCCTATCTCCCTTTCTAGCATTTTCTATTTTTTCATGAATTCTCCCTTTCATTAAATCATTGATTCATCCATCCATACCGCCTTTATTTCTTTCTTTCTTTCTTTCTTTCTTTCTTTCTTTCTTTCTTTCTTTCTCCGTTTGATATGTTCTCCTTTCAAGGATTGTCTATTTTCTATGAATTTTTTATTTCATTAAATCACTAATTCATACATGTATACCGTCTTTCTTTCTCCATCTGATTTATCTCCCTTTCAAGGATTGTCTGCCATATTTGATGAAGTTTTTCTTTCATTTAATCATTGATTCATCCATCCATACTTTCGCTATTTCTTTCTTCTATATTCTTTGTCCTATAATTTCTTTCTTATTTTTGTTTCTTGCAATATTTAACCTTTTGTTTTCTTTATAGATATTTATTCATTGTGCCTTTCTTTCGCTTGGTTTTCCTTGATTTTACCTGCATAATTTAAAAAAAAATAATTCTTTGATTCACATAAGTATCTGTCAGTTTCAATCCGGTAACGTAGATTGCTTAAAAGGAATATTATACAGATATTTGGCTTCGCGCCGTATACAAAAGTCGATCTCATGTCAAATTTGAACTTCGTAAATGCAGGGAAAAAAATTATCATTTCTTTTGAAAAGCGCGTAAAAGTCTATCTGGTTACAGATGAATATTCTAGAATTGCATCCGAGGATGCATAGGATTTTCTTAAGCAAAGAGTCTTTAGAAGAGTGTTCTTTTATGCGTCATGTCTTTTTCGCGACGATCATGGCTCTCCATAACTTCCCATTTGTGCATGCTTTAAGTAATTTTTTTGACCTTTTACGACCCCTCTTTGTCCTTGTTTTGCAAACATTCACTTAAACGCTGTTCCCTTTTTTTCTCCCGCTTTCAAAATGTCACGTGAGTGTTAAATTCTCTAGGTCTTCTTTTCTCATTTTGAGTTCCAGAAATTTCAGCGGTCTCTTTCTGATTGTTAGTGCCAGTTTCGTTGTAATTGCTATTTACCTTAAAACTTCCTCGTTACGTGCATGCTGTGTCTATGACATTCTCTGAAATTTGTCGGTAGAACCATATATCTATGGAGAATTTTGCACTCACACCCTTTGCCCTTGAGGACACATGGCAAAGTGGATAAAGACGTTAGTTAGATCCAGTGACAGGACCCAAAGGGTGTGAGTTCAATATCCGGTTAAGGCGGTGGAGAACTTGGAGAAAGGAATTAATAGAAGATAACTGATAACTGACATCCATTAGACATGGCACGTGGAATTAGAACAGTCTACCCTAGCGAGCGAAATAAAGGGTTCAGTTCGACATTTCAACCACCTGAAGAAGGTCGGACCGTACTACGGCCGAAACGTTGCGATAAATATGGCGACAAAGATGAGGACGATAGTCCGAATAATGTAAATAGTGTACATAATACCTCATCTCAGAAATATAGACAGATACTGAAAGGCCGAAACGTTGCGATAAATATGGCGACAAAGATGAGGACGATAGTCCGAATAATGTAAATAGTGTACATAATACCTCATCTCAGAAATATAGACAGATAATGATAACATCACTGACTCACTGTCTGTCTCTGTTTTTCTCTCTCTCTCTCCTTACAAGGAAGCATAGGACCACCTTTTCTGCAAAAAGATATCGATACATTAATGCCTGGAGAGTAATACAAAATCGAATTAAAATACAGGCATTAAAAACTTGCAGGCGATTGAAGTTTCCCTATTGTGCCCCTCAGGCAGAGCAAGTTAGAATCACTTAAACATTACAAACATGCAATGCCTGTGAGGCCTAATGCCGAAACTTAATTTAACTGCAAGTTTTTATTGCTTATATATATATATATATATATATATATATATATATATATATATATATATACAAGATGATGAGAACGAATAGAATACAATTCCAACGTTCGTAACATTTAATTTGAAAGAGGGCTCAATATTATGTATTTTAAGATATTACACCTAAAACATGTCAAAATCGCTATAGGCGATTGTAAATTACTAGCCAGTAATTTACAATGGTCTGACGAGATGCATTGATACGCATTGAAATGCAACTGCAATCGTTTTAGCAATTTTAGCATGTTTTACGTGTAATACCCTAATACATACACACACACACATATATATATTATAAACAGAGCATTTACTTATCTATATAGCTATTTGTATCTATAAAAAGTATGTATAAATATAAAAATGTCTTAAAAATAATTGTCGAACTTTGTCCATTTCATAATGTGTGACGTCATTTGTTTACATTTCGATACGCATTGAGCAGATATGAATGTACGTGAGAGAATCATGGAAGATTGTAGCTTAAAAGCAGTAAAATCGACCTTACGATCCTCTGTGGCCCAATCGGTTAAGGCACGTCAGGCTATATGACGTTTCCGTATACGGGTTTGGATCTATAAAAAGAATGTATAAACATAAAATGTCTTAAACATATATATATATATATATATATATATATATATATATATGCGTGTGTTTAAAAATTTCTGATAGAGTAGATCTGTAATATGACTAAAGACAAAGAGGAAAACCTACCATAGCAGATGCGTTTCGGCCTCTGGGGGATTTTATCAAGGCAAATGCGAGGATTTTATTTTATAACAAGTATTTATATATAAGAGAAAAATGCTATTGGTTTTTCAGAATTTGGGGGCCTAAGAACTCTCATAAATATTTATTAGCTTAGCTGAAAAGTCAGACAAGTTACGGAAGCCATGAAATGATACAATTCAATGTTTAATAAACGAAAGGGATTAAGTGATTTTTTAAAAATATGCATACTAATATTTAAATTATTTTGGTTTGGCATTAATGTAAATTTGATATATTTTAAATAACATGAGGTTATGAATTTAAGAGTTAATTTTCATTTTTTTAAATATTTTTATAGCCATGTATGTTGTCTTGGGAAAGTTGGAACTGTTTCAGGAATGGAGATATTGTAAATATCCGAGACGTAGATTTATACTTTCATAAGATTCGATAGTGGCACATTCGAGAATTTTCCTTTTAAGTAAGTTACTTTCTCCTTTAATAAGTGTGGGATTCTTTGATTTAAAGAACCAGTTATGCGCCATGCGTGATACACGCGTAAATGTTTTGTATTAAATTATCAAAATGGTTTAATTCTTTTTGATACTCTAAAGTGAATTGTTTCCATTCTCAGATAGAAAAGGAAAAAAAGCAGAATAGGTTACTAAAGATTCAGTCAGTTATGTACCATTCGATAGATGACTGACGAGGCAGGTCTTTTTCACGCAGTAGGTTGCCATTTCTTTCTGTGGTAGACCAGTTACCATTCAAAGCTATAGAATCCGGTCTGTCTTGCTATTTACCCATAGATGGGGGTGGGGGAGAAGAAGAGAATTCATACCTTTCCCAAGGGTATTAGCAGGTAAGTGAATGTAATGGATTAGACTGGAATTCGAACTCGTCACTCCGATTCCTCAATCCGAGCCGTTATCCATTTTAAAGAATGCCACACTAATTAAAAGTGAAAGTCTCTTACTTAGAACGAAATGACCTTTAGAATCTAAGCCTGAATAATATTAAATAAAAATAAGAACTAGACGAAAAATCCCGAAGCATGAGCAGTGAAACGAGAACCGTCCTTCCCACCCACCGCAAATTTAAATAAAGCATTCATTTCAGAATTCCCTATAGATTACCCAGGTCAATATACACCTGAAGAAGGCTAGAGGTTATAACGACCGAAACGCTGTTACCCATTTAGTTACTGACCAGGCTTAAATTTGCTTATCTGTTACACCACTTGCACATCGAAGCTTACAACACCTGGAATTTCAAGTTACCCATTTAGTTACTCACCAGGCTCGAAATTGCTTAATTTTGATGATCTTACGAGAACCGGTGTATCAAGGTGATATGGCCGTAAAACCTGCCTCGCCAGTCATCTATCCAATGGCACATAACTGAATGAATCTTTAGGAACCTATTCTGCTTATTTTCTTTACAATTTGAGAATGGAAACAAATCACTTTATAGTATCAAAAAGAATTAAACCATTTTGATAATTTAATACAAAATATTTACGTGTGTATCACGCATGGCACATACGATCTACACATCAAAGATTGGAGCACTTGATATTCTGAAGCGGTCACCCATCTATGTACTGACCAGTCTCGACATTGCTTAACTTCAGTGATCGTACGAGAAGCGTTGTTTCAACGTGATATGACCGTAAGCCCATTATGCCACCGACACATTCAAGCTTACAGAACCTGGTATTCTGTAGCGGTCACTCATCTATGTACCGACCAGTCTCGACGTTGCTTAACTTCAGTGATAGCACGAGAAACGTTATTTCAACGTGATATGAACTTAAGCGCACTATACCACCCGCACATCCAAGCTTACAGAACCTGGTATTCTGAAGCGGTCACCCATCTATGTAATGACCAGTCTCGACGTTGCTTAACTTCAGGGGTCGTACGAGAAACGTTGTTTCAACGTGATTTGACCTTAAACTCACTATACCACCGGCACATCCAAGCTTGCAGCACTTGGTATTCTGAAGCGGTCACCCATCTATGTAATGACCAGTCTCGACGTTGCTTAACTTCAGGGGTCGTACGAGAAACGTTGTTTCAACGTGATTTGACCTTAAACTCACTATACCACCGGCACATCCAAGCTTGCAGCACTTGGTATTCTGAAGCGGTCACCCATCTATGTAATGACCAGTCTCGACGTTGCTTAACTTCAGGGGTCGTACGAGAAACGTTGTTTCAACGTGATTTGACCTTAAACTCACTATACCACCGGCACATCCAAGCTTGCAGCACTTGGTATTCTGAAGCGGTCACCCATCTATGTAATGACCAGTCTCGACGTTGCTTAACTTCAGGGGTCGTACGAGAAACGTTGTTTCAACGTGATTTGACCTTAAACTCACTATACCACCGGCACATCCAAGCTTGCAGCACTTGGTATTCTGAAGCGGTCACCCATCTATGTAATGACCAGTCTCGACGTTGCTTAACTTCAGGGGTCGTACGAGAAACGTTGTTTCAACGTGATTTGACCTTAAACTCACTATACCACCGGCACATCCAAGCTTGCAGCACTTGGTATTCTGAAGCGGTCACCCATCTATGTAATGACCAGTCTCGACGTTGCTTAACTTCAGGGGTCGTACGAGAAGTATTGTTTTAACGTGATATGACCGGAAGCCAATGTGAGAATGTAGAACGAAGCCTATTGGCAGACTGACACAGAAGTCCGGTTACCGTTGCAAATGAACGTTAGGTCTGGACACTTTTCCTTTCAACGGCACCATCTCCGCCTTTAGAGTATAGAGACTTTCTGATAATACCTGGTAAAACAAAACCTATGTATGGATTATATAAGTAACAAGGCGATCGAAATACGATATTTAGATAGATAATAATTAAAAAAGAAAACACCTTTCTATTGATGTTGTCAGAATGAAAGAAAATGGAAGCAGAAAGAATTTATCTGATACTCGAGATGAGATCAAGCCAGGTCGATAATTTTCTCCTGATCTTAAAAGTCATCCAAGTGCGTCATTACATAACAGAAAATAAGTATTTTCCGTACTGGGTACTTTTAGAGGCATACTGTTCATCATGAGGTTATTTCGTCATCCATTTCTGTTAATAATGGTCATGGCTATAGGAATATTAACCGTTATCTTATACCAGTGGTTCCAAAACGGTGTGGTGCGCCTCATAGGTGAGTCGGAAGATGATAACAGGTGAGACGGAATGATTAAAATACAAAGATTTAGAAACAGTTTAAAAAAATTCATATGCAGAAAATAAATACGATTCCAAAATTTAAAATATTATTATGGATTACCTGTAATTGTATGCATGAGACCCAGATTAAATATTTATACAGTGCCACGCAAAGATTTACGACATATTACAAAAAAATGATATTTCAGTATTTCTAATAAAGTTACAGTAATTAAACTTTTTACTGCTCGTAGAATATATATTTAGGTATTGAGTCAAACAAACAGTTTAAAAAAAAAAAAAAACTTCTAAAAAGTTTCCCACAAAGAAAAACCAATATTTAGTAACTCAAAAGTTTACAACACATTTTTTTTTTTTATTTACAACAGCTTTTTTTTTTAATAAAAATATTCAAATTTTACCACAATGTTCCAAATTAGGATGGGGTTGTTTTTTTAGAACTTTCCAGCTTAATTTTATGGTTTTACTTTTAGAGTTATTGAGGTTTATGGCTATTTGAATAATAACCTCACACCGATTACATCTGTAATTTATGTGGAACGGATTCACGTGAATTCACGGTCCACAGTGCGACTAGATCGCCCTTTCCTTCTTTAGTTTATATCAAGAACTGCGTAGTTACGCCTGCAACCTGGGATGCCAGCAAGCCACACCCACAGTATCTACAGTGCCACGCAAATGTTTACAATACTCTGTTAAAATGTTTTTTAGGTATTCCTAACACAGTTACATTAATTAAACTTTTACTGCTCATAGAACATATATTTAAGTATTGAATCAAACAATCAGATTTTAAAAAAAAACTTTAAGAAAATATCCCACGAAGAAAAACCGCTATTTAGTAATTGAAAATTTTACAATATATATATTTTTTTTTATTTACAATAGCTTTTTTATAAAAGTGTTCAAATTTTACTAGAATGCTTGATTTTTTTTTAGAAAGTTCCAGATTAATTATAATTTTAATTTTAGGAATGACTAAAAGTATTCCGTCATTCTTTTTTCTGTTAAACGTCCTTTAAACATTGACAAAATGGAGGAAAAGCAAAATAATTGATCAAGATCTTCATAAACATAGTTTACCTTCATAAAAATGGACTCGGTTATAGGAAGATATCTTGTCAGTTAAATGTACCATTGAGTTCAGTTGGTACGGTAGTTCGTCACTGAAAGATTTGTCGTTCCATTCATCCCAAGAAAAGCTCTGGTCGTCCTAGAAAGGTAACGGAATGTACGGCAAGATTATTGACGATAAAAGTTTGCAACAAACGCCGAGTTACGCTTAATGAACTTAAGGGGGGACTATAAGTAAGTGGAGTAAAAGTGAGTACGGATACAATTAGTCGTTGATTTCATCGGTATAACATCTTTTCGAGGATTCCAAGGGAAAAAAGAACATTTATTAAACGAAAACACGTTCTTACCAGACTGGATTTTTCAAACCTGCAGCATTTTGGGAAAATGTACTTTGGTCAGGCGAAACGAAAGTTGAACTTTCTGGCAGAAATGCTGTGGCAAAGGTCTGGAGAAAAAAGGGTACTGAATATTCGTCGAAGAATACTATCCCAACAGTAAAATTTAGAGGCGTATCAATCATGATCTTGGGTTGGTTTAGTGTCCAAGGTGTAGGGAACATTGAGATAATAGAAAGCAGGATGAATGGAGCATATTATAGAGATATTTTGGAGACAAATTTACGCTAGAGTGCACATTTGCTGGGCTTGAAACCTTGTTGGGTCTTTCAGCAAGAGAACGATCCTAAATTTATTTCATGGCTTACAAAATCATGGTTAAGTTCAAATAGAATAGATGTTCTAAAATGGCCAAGTCAATCTCCAGATCTTAATCCGATTTAAAATTTATGGAGAGAGGCGAAACAAAGAATTCAAAGAAAGAACATGCAAAACCTGCATGAACTAAAGGAATTTTGTCGCGAAGTATAGAAAAAATATTAACCAAGAAAACATGTAAGAAATTCGTAAGGGACTGCTCTAAACGCCTACATGTTGTAATTAGCAATAATGTTTACGCTACGAAATATGAATAGATGATTTAATAAATGCATTGTAAACTTTTGCGTTATTAAATATTGTTTTTTCTTCGTGGGATATTTGTATTGATTATCTTTTAAATCTGATTGTTTGACTAAATGCTTAAATATATGTATTATTAGCAGTAAAAGGTTCATTAATATGTGCTAGAAATATATAAAGAAACATTTTTGTAATATGTCTGAAACTTTTACGTGACACTCTAATTATTGACTGATTTTATCATTGTAATATTTTTGCATTATATCAAGTGTTAGGATCCAAAAATTGGCGGAGAGAGTTATCAATAATAAAGTTCTAACTTCTAATTCTCGATTACCTCCCTTTAAACCTTCTTTGTCGTAGGGCTGCTTGTGCCTTTTCACCGGAACTTCCCTTCCCTTCCCCTGAGCCGGTGCCTTCGTACATTTACTTTCTATCACATAAAATCTGGTGAGACGCGAGCAGATTTTCATTCCGAAAATGCGGCCCAGAGAAAAAAAAGTTTGGCAACCACTGCCTTATACGGAAACCTTCATTATTAGTTGACCGAAGAGCCAGTGCTATTTTTATTTCAAATGAAATTTATAAAATCTTCCTATTAAAGACGAGTCCTTGCTTTCAACGGCTGGTGTGCGTGACCTATTCTGCTGATTAGGCCCAGTTTGACTATCATCTGTTCCCCAACATGACAAAACACCTGTCTAGGAACCAATATCGTACTGTTGATGACGAAATAAACGCTGCTGCTGATTTTTTGACCAACAGGAGGAAAGCTTCTTCACCAATGGCATCCAAACACTGCAACACCGATGGAAGAAGTGTGTAGACTGCAAGGGGTGGGGAATTTGTTGAAAAATAAGCCTCACTTCATCACGCTCCATGGGATTATCTTGGTCAGCTTATAATCTTTTCAGCCTACTTTCCTAGAGCTGTCATACTCCTAGACTGACTGATTAATCTTTCCGTTGATTAACGTGTATCACGTTATATCTTGCTAATGTAGCTTTTGTTGAAATAAAATTCTTTTTCTGATGACGCCGGTTAATCGGCGAAACATGCAAAAATAGAAGATTTTCCAAATTGCCATATATTTACTATTTCGTCGAATTCTCATACAAATTTACATACACACATAAAAACACATACACTCAAACTCACACACACACACTACATCTATATGCATATATCATCAACGGTAAAAAAAAACTACTACGAATATTAGAAGCCTTAACAATTAACGAAAAAACAACCCGGTATCAATAGCATTTCCTTCACTTTACGAAAAAATATATTAAATATATTTCACAGTTAAAAATGACAAGAAACCTCATTATGACGCGTTAATATGCGATACTTGAAAAAAAAGAAAGAACAAAAAGCAACCCAACATGACACACATGACACGTGAAATCACGGTATTCGAAGACAATCAAAGAATATCGACGCCTATCTACAGACAAAACTTTGTTCTCCCCCAAATCCCTTGATAACGATTCATGAAAGCCGAAAGCGTCAAGAAATATAGGAACGCTCCATGGAAACCAAGTAAATGGATCGAACTGAAGAAAAAAATTAAACCAAGAACAAACTACTTTTATTAGACTTAAATCACACACACACACACACACATACATGTATGTATATATAAAGGGTGTTTCATTAAGACGGATTATATATAAGGGTGTTTCATTAAGACGGATCAAAGTCAGCTGTAAATAAATCAGTGTTATTGTTGAAAATTCATTCATTTCTCTATTGGACCATGTTTTTTAAGTCATGGCAATTATGCGTAAAAAATAATATCGCCCAAATATCCGCCAAATCTGAAAAAAAGAAAACTTTATCAGGCGCTTAACTTAATTCACATTTAAAATCGATCCAAGTTATTGGAACACCCTTTATATATATATATATATATATATATATATATATATATATATATATATATATATGTGTGTGTGTGTGTGTGTGTGTGTGTGTCTCTGTGTGTGTGTGTGTGTGTGTGTGTGTGTGTGTGTGTAAATATATTTATTTCTCGCACCGCTAATGAAGGACACAGGCGTGCCCGAAAATTCTGGACTAATAACATTAATTTCCGTACTTCATTCCTGTCTTGTGATTAACAATTAATATATAATAAATGCTTTTCGCCCTGATCACATTGACACCTTTTCGTTTCCCCTCGTTTTATTAAGCAACCTCTCTATTTTAAATACTACAAAAAGCACACATGTACTCTTCTTCTAAATATATATATATATATATATATATATATATATATATATATATTATAGGAAATGGATTCGACAAGAGAAATATTTAATATAGTTTCTGCTTTACATTATTTTTTTACGGATACACGTATTTGAGAAAAAATCTCTGCTCTTTTAATTAAACCTAACGTAAACAATGACTAATATTTAAATATATTTTCTGTTTATACCTTATTTTTATGGAGACGACTTATTTGAGTAAATGCTCTGTTTTAATTAAAAAGTATTAATTACATTAACCGATCTGAATATTCGAGAATATATATATGTCTATTTTTATTTTAATCCTCTCAAATTCACGGAT
The DNA here is from genome assembly GCA_963932145.1 of Acanthosepion lycidas. NCBI lineage: Eukaryota > Metazoa > Mollusca > Cephalopoda > Sepiida > Sepiidae > Acanthosepion > Acanthosepion lycidas. The sequence continues at coordinate 16,646,834 of OZ010600.1, read as the reverse complement.
CAATTTCTTAGTGCTGTTACAAAACTGATTAAGCAAGATGCCGTAGTTTTGGTTATTTCTTTTAAAGAAATATCCAAAAATATGAATTATAATTGAATAATCATTTTTGAAGTGATCTAGTCTTTGAAATGAAGTTCATTCATCTTGATCCTTTCCTACCAATGCGGGTGTCCCCTTGATCCTAATCCGTTTTTAATTTTCATTAATGACCTTCCCAGTGGCATCAACTCTCAACTTGGTATCTACGCTGATGAGCCAACAAGTTACTCCTGCCTCGATAGTAAGGATCATCAGTTCGACAAGGTCAAAATGGCAGCCGATGTCGAAAATTACCTCAAGCCCGTTGTTAAGTGAGACGACAGATAGCTTGTTAATTTTAACGTCTTCAAAACTAAACTTCTCTCTCTATTAATCATCTGAGAGACCTCTCTCTGCGTTCCATCAAGACGGCTAATGCTAACCCGCAGGAAAGTGTCCCGTTGTGACTTTTCGGGCTCACGTTGTCAGCTGATATGAAGTGGAAAGATTATATTGAATAAATTGCAATATCGGCTCCTAAGAAAGTTGGTTCGTGCAAGACAATTTTTCTCTACAGAATCTACCTTACATATCTATAAGTCTACAATTCGTCCATGCTTAGAATATTTCTGCCACATATGGTCTGATACCTTTACTATTTAGCATGAGCTCCTTGATAAAATTCAAAGAAGAATCAGCAACATTATTGGTCCTGATCTGGTGGCTCGGCTTCAGTTACTTGCCGACCGCCATAAGGTTGCCTCTCTATGCCTTTTCTATAAATACCTTCATGGTAATTGTTTGAATGAGCTCTTCGCTATGGTACCTAGACTTTTTGAATTTAAGCGCAGTACAAGACTGGTGTCGAGATCTCATCAATTTACAGATGAGCTTGATAGATGTAGGCGTAAATTCTATGATAACAGTTTCTTATACTGCACTTCTCGCTCGTGGAGTTTCCTTCTGGATCCATGTTTTCCAGCCAACTTTAATCGGCAAAGATTTAAATGCAATGTCAAACGCTACTTTCCTCCTGATTACTCTTTTCTCTTGCCGCTCATTATTAATGTTTCTATTCCTAATTCTTCCTATAACCCTTTTCGTCTTAGTGGCTTTACTGCCTTGCATGATATTGATTTTAAAAATACTCTGATGATCACACCACACGTACAATATTTTCATTTTTGCATAGAACTTAGGCTTTAGGGTCGGTAGTGGAAATTTATCCTTGCCAACCCTTTTGCATAGAATGTTGTTCCCAGTTATGGCATATTTCAAAAATGGATAGTTAGGGTGATACATTATTACGTATGACTCAGTATATTTGAAAAACTTTTCTACCATTGGTAGCATAAAAGTCTTTGGCAGCGCACATATATAATAGTAAATGGATGAATTGTAGAAATACATTGTGTTTGTTTCGGAAGCTGACCACTATTGCCTTTCAAGCAACGTATGCTTCTGAAATAGGAAGAAGTACAACTGTTAACCGGGCAGATTTTAAAATAGAGTCTCTCCATGAAATCAGAATGGGCGAACCGTGTAAATGAAACTAGAAATGTGATTGCCATCCTAGAAAGCAGTTAAAGTTCCGTCTGAATCGGCCATTGTGATTAGAGAGACACGTTTTAGTGACATTTTAACTTGTAAAGGCGCTGTTTGGAGAACAGGCCAATATGTCGGCTGCTTGTTGATGCTTTGGCCCGTGGTCATCATAGCTTCCGCTTTTGAAGGCTGAATTGGCATTGAAACGAATTGGATTTCCGCCCAGACTGAAAACTTTATCTACATTTCTCTGTATACCTCTCAACTCATTTTCTATTGTACACACATACAAATGTGAATGCATACACACGCACACACATACACACACATCTATATTTATAACTCCCTCTCAATATATATATATATATATATATATATATATATATATATATATATATATATATATATGCGCGTCGCTCCAAAAGTAATGCTTACTATTGTATTATCTTGGTCTATGATAGGCTATTGGTGTATGTGGAAAAGGTTGAACTTTCACATAAATAACTCGTAATTTTGGTTGACGGCGAAACGCTGGTTCTCATACGATGACCGAATGTAAGCAACGTCCAGCCTGGTCACCACCTAGATGAGTGACCGCTTGGGAATATCAGGTGTTGTTGTAATCTTTTGTGTGCGGGTGGCATAATGAGTTTACGGCCATGTCACGTTGAAATACCGGTTCTCGTACGATAATCGAAGTTAAGCATCGTCGAACCCGATCAATATCTAGATGAGCGACCGCTTTGGAATACCAGGTGCTGTAAGCTTGTGCATATGGATGGTATAATGGCTTAAAGTGATAACCCGTATTTTATAGATAGAAATTGAGCAGCAATCTGGTAAAATGGTATATGACATGAAATAGCTTGCGAAACCCAATGATAACGCAATTAGCTGAACGTTTATGTAGAAAAATAGCAGTTGTAAGTAGAGTAATGACCAACCTGTATATTTGAAAGTGCATACATATGCAAGTTGCATATGGATCATATACACGTATGTATGTTGCGATATATATATATATATATATATAATTAAAAAATAAACACACCCTTCTCTGTGTCTCTCTGTATATCAGCCTGTTCATATCTATCTATCTATCTATCTATCTATCTATCTATCTATCTATCTATCTATCTATCTATCTGTCTGTCTGTTTATTCTGTTCATATCTATCTATCTATCTATCTATCTATCTTATTCTGTTCATATCTATCTATCTATCTATCTATCTATCTATCTATCTATCTATCTGTCTGTTTATTCTGTTCATATCTATCTATCTATCTATCTATCTGTCTGTTTATTCTGTTCATATCTATCTACCTATCTATCTATCTATCTGTCTGTTTATTCTGTTCATATCTATCTACCTATCTATCTATCTATCTATCTATCTATCTTATTCTGTTCATATCTATCTATCTATCTATCTATCTATCTATCTATCTATCTATCTTATTCTGTTCATATCTATCTATCTATCTATCTATCTATCTATCTATTCTGTTCATATCTATCTATCTATTACTATCTATCTTATTCTGTTCATATCCATCTATCTATCTATCTATCTATCTATCTATCTATCTATCTATCTATCTATCTATTCTGTTCATATCTATCTATCTATTACTATCTATCTTATTCTGTTCATATCCATCTATCTATCTATCTATCTATCTATCTATCTATCTATCTATTCTGTTCATATCTATCTATCTATTACTATCTATCTTATTCTGTTCATATCTATCTATCTATCTATCTATCTATCTATCTATCTATCTATCTATCTATCTATCTATCTATCTATCTATCTATTCTGTTCATATCTATCTATCTATTACTATCTATCTTATTCTGTTCATATCCATCTATCTATCTATCTATCTATCTATCTATCTATCTATCTATCTATCTATTCTGTTCATATCTATCTATCTATTACTATCTATCTTATTCTGTTCATATCTATCTATCTATCTATCTATCTATCTATCTATTCTGTTCATATCTATCTATCTATTACTATCTATCTTATTCTGTTCATATCTATCTATCTATCTATCTATCTATCTATCTATCTATCTATCTATCTATCTATCTATCTATCTATCTATCTATGTCAGTAGAACAGGCCAATACGTCGGATATGTCAGGATGTTAATATCTGTCTATTTATCAATCTATATAAGTCTGTTCATGTGTATCTATCTACCTATCTATTTATCTGTTTAGGTTTTGTTTGTTAAGCTGTTTTTGCTCCTATTTTCAATAGAACCACAATAGAAATTGTTATTTATCACAAGCAATCCTCTTAATGGCTATATTCATGAAATTTCCAATATATAAAAACACCCATCTGGTCGGACCCCTACAAAGAGCAGGATAGTGAATTTCTATCTATCTATCTATTCGCACTTCAAGCGCGAACATTCACGCGTACATAGGCTTGTATATGTTTCCATGTTTTTAATAAATTTACTCCAAGTATGGCAATAAAATCCACAAAAATGCAAAAGCTTACCAAGAGTGAAAAACAGTGAGGGCAATAAAAGGAAAAAATTTAGGGAGACACATGACAATTGACGTTGAATGTAATATAATTTTTTTTAAATATCATTAGACAAACAAAATTATATATATATATATATATATATATATATGTGTGTGTGTGTGTATATAATATGTATGTATATATATATAATTTCTGTGTATATATTATATATACTCGATACATAATGGAAAGCTCTCAATAGTAGCGATACAGCTAAAATACTTAGTCGTAATGATGTAAGTATGTGACCCTGGGTTTCACGCCCTTTGCGATCGTCAGACAAGTTGTTTGATGATAGCAAAGGCGTGAAACCTAGGCTCACAAACTTACATCAATACAACTAAATTTATATATATATATATATATATATATATATATATATATATATATGATTTTCTTCTTATATACTCACCCATGACGATGACTCATCTGTTTCGAAACCTAATACAAATTTTGAGTATTATTTTTTTTACATCTTCTTATATTAGAAAAATATAAATGATCTATATAAAATATCTTTTTCTTTGTAATATATATATATATTCATAATACGTTATTTTTATAAATACAATTTATTTAAATAAATACCCTGTTTTTAATTAACCAGTCTGAATGTTCGAGAAATTTCGTAGAAAATATGCGTTCTCTGACAGGGATTGAACTTGTATTCCTATACGGTAACGCTCATTTGACCTGACGTGCTGTACCATTCAGCTACAAGGAAGCGTCTGGCTAGCATAGTCCGAATTAATGTTTATAAACACACAGTCTTTTACGTTAAGATACGTTTCGTGAGCAGATATGATCGATCGAGAAAAACAGTCGAAGATAAAAACACGCGTAAGCGCGCTTTCTCTTATTAACCTAAAGTGTGCTTGCTTAACATCTCTCTCTCCCTCCCTCCCTCTCTATCCCCTCCCTCTCCCCTCCCTCCTCTCTCTCTTTCTCTCTCTATATATATTAGAAAAATATTTTAATGTTTTCTGTTGATAGTTGTATCCATAAAAATAACGTATAAACAGAAAATATATTAACACACACACACATATATATATATAAGTCTTTGGAAATGACGGAACGAATTCTTTTAAAGGAACCTTTTTCGCCCAACACGGGGTGTGGTGAATAAAGAGCTACGACGAAAATAGATATATCCATAGTTTGTTTTTTTACCCAAGTATTTTCGACCTTTCCTAAGATCATCTTCAGGAGTAGATTACGAACACAATCATGCTATTGTAACTGGTATAAAGTGAAAGACATAATTGTGTTTGTGCAGTTAGGGTAATTTAAAAAAAACAAATCTGCTTTTCGTTGTCCTAGTAATTTTAAAACGCGCTTTCTGTTATAAACCTAAAGAGTACTTCACTTAGTCTTCAGACCACAGCTGAACAGGCACCGAGTTGGATGTGATCAAGATCAAAAATAAATAAAGTTAAACAAAACCATAATCACAACACAATGCTAGTTTACCTCCTATTTACGTCATTAATAACGGTTGCTACGAAGTATTTGGGTATTTTAACAAAACCTTGAAAATTTCAGTTGCAGTTTTAAAAAGAAATCGCAAGAGATTGACTCGTCTAAAAAAACAATACCCTGTCCGGTGACAAAAGCTGCTGATGGCGCCAGGGGTGGCAGTACCTTCTTAGCCACCGAAACTGTGTTACCTCCCCTGGTTGGCGGCTGACGAGGGCAGGGTATCGCATGTCCTTTCACACGTTGTATGTAGAGAATACTTATTTTTATTAAATTTCCATCCGTTGTGGTCATTAACTAATTAGAGAACTTGAAAGGATCAGTATAAAATAAACAGTCTATGTTGTTCAACAAAACAGGTTTAAATGAAAATATGATGCACACATATATATATATATATATATATATATATATATATATATATGGAATCCTTTTTATATATTTGATATGCAAAGAAGTGTATTTTGCGATCGTAATTCTAACGGATAGCATAAACTGTGGAAGTTGTACAGTTAATTTATGGGTACCCCGTATATATATATATATATATATATATATATATATATATATATATATATGGAATCCTTTTTATATAGTATACTTTATTTTCCATATTTTTTGCTACACGAGTTTCGGTTCTTGTGACCTTCATCAGGCAAAGAATGGTTATTTACACATATTATTTAAAGGAGTTAATTTTTTCTTATGTTTTCCCATGTTTAACTATTGTCTTTTGTTTGTGGTAGTAATCCAAATTCTTTTGGGACTGGCTGAGAATATTCCTTTGTTTAAGGGATAATAAAACAATTGGTATTCATCAGAGAAAGGGGGAAAGAATGAGGTCTTTGTACTTATCTTTTTATATCGTCCATTTTTATATACTGTCTCTGTGTATTTTTGTTAGTATGTGTATATATATTCTTTCTCCATACATATATATTGTTTTATTAAATGAAGATAGTATATATACATACACACTTTATATAGTGTGTAGGATTCGTGTGTATGTGCGCGTGTGGTCCGTCTAGTGTGTTTGTTTTTGCCAGTATTTGTGTATATATTCATTCGCCATACATATATACTATTTATTATATTATTATGAAGTAATCTGTGCAGTAACTACAAGTATCTTGTATGGTGTGTTTGTGTGTGGATAGTCCAACTAGTATCTTTTGCAATTATGTGTGTATAGTGTGTGTTTATGTGTGTTGGGTTATGATTTATTTAGTGCTGGTTTAAATTTGTCTATAGCGTTATATATATATATATATATATATATATATATATATATATATATATATATATATATATATATATATATATATATATATATAATTATTTAATGAAAAACAGACCACTTTAAGGTACCATTACAATAATTTATTTCACCAAAATCCTTTTAAAGGACTCCGGATCATCAGGTAACACTTCCAACAACGAAATGAAAGGAAAAATGATATTGAAAATTGATGGGTAGTGTAATTTTTGTAATTTAATTTTAGACATCTAAATTTCTATTAAGCATTGAAATCTATCCTTTACTTAAATTTGTTAAAACGCAATTACAACCTCTTTCGATTTACTTCCCTCTCCCCCTTTCTCCTTTCCGTAACACTCATTTGTATATATCTGCATTACTGTCTTCTGTCTCCTCTTTTCCACTTTTCCTTTTTTTTTTCCCTACTCCCCTACCATTACTATATATCATTTCCGTTAAGATAACCATCAAAATAGGTCACGGTCTGGTCACTCCTCCTACCCCAATATAAAGCACGCTTAAGAGAGATATGAAATTAACCCCTCCCTATACTCTACCTTGTCTCTTTAACTACCCCCTCACAACGCCTGTTAAATTACAAAAATTACACTACCTATCAATTTTCAATATCATTTTCCCTTTCATTTCGTCGATAGAAGTGTTACCTAATGATCCGGAGTCCTTTAAAAGGATTTTGGTGAAATAAATTATTGTAATGGTACCTTAAAGTGGTCTGTTTTTCATTAAATATTAGCTCTGGATTCACATTGAGTTCTCAGGATTTCATCCTCCTTGGAATTACCCATACGGTTTACCAAGTTCTTCGTAACTTAAATATATATATATATATATATATATATATATATATATATATATATATATATATATATGTGTGTGTGTGTGTGTGTGTGTGTTTTAAAAGTAAAATATATAATGACGACAAAATTTTAAAATTTTGACAATTGGAAACGTTCATTAAAGTAGATTTGTTTAGAAATATATCCGATAATGCATTTCGCCATTTAAAGCTTCATCAGATCTGAAAACGAAATAATGAAATACGTATATGAGTATGTTTATATATTAGATAACTAAAATGTAAAGTAAAGTAAAATCAATTAACCCAAACAAATAAATAAATAAACAAGACACTCCCGCAAAAAACCCTGCCAGAATAGAGTAACTAACAATGCATCATTGACCCATATATATAAATAGTCGATGGAAAATCCAACATTCGCGGCCTGATGATTGCGTCCGGCATGAAACAGCCTGTCGCTTCTAAGTGTTGACTTAAATGTTCACTTTTATATTTATATTTACATACACTCTATCTCTGATATTGAGCACTTCATCCCATAAATATAGCACACCTTAAAATTATATTTATTCATATATATATATATATATATATATATATATATATATATATGAAGAAATATAGACTTAAGATGTGCTATATTTATGGGATAAAGTGCTCAATATCAGAGATAGAGCATGTGTAAATACAAAAGTGAACATAGAAGTGTTGACTTCTATGTTCACTTTTATATATATATATATATATATATATATATATATGTGTGTGTGTGTGTGTGTGTGTTTCATTAAAGATTGCTAATAAGGAACTGCGTTTAAGCTTTTTAGTTATACTTATGCGAATGCAATAAAATTCAATAAAAAGCGCAAATTCAGTACTTTGTCAGTCATCTTTAATGAAACCTGTATAAAAGAGGGGACTCTGCCCAAATACACAATTGTTAAATATATATATATATATATATATATATATATATATATATATATATATATGAAATAAAAGACATTAGGAAAACTGTACTTAGTTTAGGCGACGCGTTTTGTCATTCGACCGACTTTATCAAGGCAAATGTGATTGTTTTTATATTGCCACAAGTATATATTCGACAGTTACACGAAATTTCCAAAATTAAGAATACTCACAAATATTCAGTAAGTTCTTTGAAAAGATTTAGGTGTTAGATTCTAGATTACGTCATATAGCATATTGACTTTTCATTCATTTTGTCATACATATATTCTCCATCTGAGAATATTCACACACACACGCACGCACGCACACACACACATATATATGTGTGTGTGTGTATACAGTACATTAGCTTATGTGTTGATTGACTTTGTAGATAACGTAGTGTACGGGCACACATATACACCAAATTATATCTGTATAATCTTACATATTTAAAATCTTTCCTGTCCCACAAGTCCTGACCAACTTATCGTCAGCAAAGAAACCTTTTTCATTACACGCGTTCAAATGCATATTTTATAAACTGCTTTGCTTATCTGGAATAAGCACAAAAGCTTTGCCAATGATCAACACCAATCATAAATATCTCTCATATAGTCCGTCAATCCTTCATTGTTATTCGACACATGCCTACTCGGATGGTAGACCATTGTTAATCGAGGGCTTCTACTATCTGCCGGGTCCATTCACGATGTGTACAATCGTAGCTCTCTACAATTTCCTATCCTTTGTAGCTCTTTGTATCGCTTGTCTTTTCATTTTCCATCTAAAGGTAACTGTTCGTCCATCATCCGTTTTATATTCCTCCTAGGTTTTTCGAACAGGAGTAGAGGTTTGTCCCTTGTTTCCTGTTTAGAAATGGGTTTCCGGTTACTTCTAAAGTCTTCTAATTGTCTTTCATTCCTAGAAGCTCTTTGTGTCTTAGTGGCATTATCGACTTACTTGGGGTGGATTGATAAAAAAACCATTGTTCTAACATCCAAGACTATAATTTCAGTTTTTATTTTTGTCGGTTCATATCTATCTATCTATCTATCTATCTATCTATCTATCTATCTATCTATCTATCATTAAAAACAATATATATTTGATATCGATCATTTTTTCTAATATGCGAATAATAGCCGAAAATTTGTGTAAGGTCCAGACATAAGTGGGACACGTCAGCAAGGTGTTCAATGCACTAATTGATCTTTTCAATCATTATTATTGGTCTGTCTATATTTCTGAGATGAGGTATTATGTACACTATTTACATTATTCGGACTATTGTCTTCGTCTTTGTCGCCATATTTATTACAACGTTTCGGCCTTTCAATATCTGCCTATATTTCTGAGATGAGGTATTATGTACACTATTTACATTATTCGGACTATTGTCCTCATCTTTGTCGCCATATTTATTACAAGGTTTTGGCCCTCCAGTATCTGTCTATATTTCTGAGATGAGGCATTATGTACAGTATTTACATTATGCGGACTATTGTCCTCACCTTTGTCGCCATATTTATCACAACGTTTCGGCCGTTGTACACTCCGGCCTTCTTCAGGTGGTTGGAATTTCGAACTGAGCCCTTTATTTCGATCACTGGAGTAGACTGTTCTAGTTCCACATGCCATGTTTGATGGATGTCAGTTATCAGTTATCTCCTGCTAATTTTCCCTCTGAAAGTTCTTCACTGCCTTAACCGGGTATTGAACTCACACTCTTTGGACACATGGCACAGTGGATAAAGACGTTGGTTAGATCCAGTGACATTCTGCGATAACTCTCTCATAATTATACGAATGTTTTTCCTTGGTTATCATTTCGCTCTGGTGTTTTATCTTCACTAACAAGATGGAAGACAAGGATTTTATTTTATTTGTTCTTTACGGTTTATCAACCCATTTTGAGTTATTTAAAGCCGAAACATATTTCTGGTTGTAGAAAGATACTTGCAGTACCTACTGTTTCCCACATTTAGTGCTGACCAGGGTTGACACTGCTTAACTTCAAGGATCAAAAGAGAACTAGAATTTTCGGCGTGATTTGACCATAAAAAGAAAGACGATGGATGTGGAGTGATGTAGATGCTGCGTACGTCACCCACACAAATTAAATACATACGCGTATTTTATTTTAAATTATATATAGATATTTCAAACTATATATAAATTAAAACTTTAATAATATTTCTTTGATATGCAAAGAAGTGTATTTTGCGATCGTAATTCTAACGGATAGCATAAACTGTGGAAGTTGTACAGTTAATTTATGGGTACCCCATATATATATATATATATATATATATATATATATATATATATATATATGGAATCCTTTTTATATAGTATACTTTATTTTCCATATTTTTTGCTACACGAGTTTCGGTTCTTGTGACCTTCATCAGGCAAAGAATGGTTATTTACACATATTATTTAAAGGAGTTAATTTTTTCTTATGTTTTCCCATGTTTAACTATTGTCTTTTGTTTGTGGTAGTAATCCAAATTCTTTTGGGACTGGCTGAGAATATTCCTTTGTTTAAGGGATAATAAAACAATTGGTATTCATCAGAGAAAGGGGGAAAGAATGAGGTCTTTGTACTTATCTTTTTATATCGTCTGTATCTTTTTAAACCTTTCTCCGTTTTTATATACTGTCTCTGTGTATTTTTGTTAGTATGTGTATATATATTCTTTCTCCATACATATATATTGTTTTATTAAATGAAGATAGTATATATACATACACACTTTATATAGTGTGTAGGATTCGTGTGTATGTGCGCGTGTGGTCCGTCTAGTGTGTTTGTTTTTGCCAGTATTTGTGTATATATTCATTCGCCATACATATATACTATTTATTATATTATTATGAAGTAATCTGTGCAGTAACTACAAGTATCTTGTATGGTGTGTTTGTGTGTGGATAGTCCAACTAGTATCTTTTGCAATTATGTGTGTATATGAGTGTTGGGTTATGATTTGTTTAGTGCTGGTTTAAATTTGTCTATAGCGTTATATATATATATATATATATATATATATATATATATATATATATATATCCAAATGTAATGTGAACGAAAATAATATATAAATTCTAACGTTCACAGCATTAATTCAAAACAATTTGAATTTACTTTGTCTATATGAAAAATTATAATAAATAATTACACACACACACATATATATATTCAAAATTATGGTAATTTACCCACGCACGCACGGACTCTCCCAGCTATAAATAGGAGCAGGTACTGCCTTTTTGGAGGGTGAAGTTTCCTGCTGTCAGATCTGACAGTCGGACCGAACATTCTTGCCGTAACACTTCCATTTGTATTTGTTTGTATTGCTTTTTCTGTTAATATATTTATTTAATTCAATTCCTCTCTTGTGTCTTTGTTTCTTGCCCTAACAAGGCCACAACATAACATATGCATACTATAACATCATTTGTTTCAACACTACTGGTGTCTTATCAAGTGATCGTGTTGATTGCAAAATAAAGGATTATAAACAACATTGCAATTTCTGTAGTGATGTTATAACAGGCTTTTGTTATAATTTTGAATAAATATTATTTGCTTTACTCTGTACTGAGCACTCTTTTAAGAATAGTGTTTTTGGTTATCGGAATTTTATTACATCTGTACTAATCCTGTACTTGTATATATATATATATATATATATATATATATATATATATATATATATATATATATATATTGATTTCAAATTTGCGAACAAACATATTAAATATTTTTCAATAAATGTAGAAAATGTCGACACGAACAGTCCCTTAAACATAGGGAAACGCGATATGCGAAAATGGAAGAATCGATATAGCGCAAAAAATAAAAGATTTTGTATACCGATAGTCGAAAGTACTACTCAGATATTTGACAAGTTATATTTAGATATGTACAAGAACCACCCCCCGCTCAAAGAATGACCAGAAATGTAGAAAAAAGTATGTATGCACTCATACAAACACACACACACACACACACACACATATATATATATATATATATATATACATATAGGATGATAAAAATATCTATGGATATGCATTTGTGTGTATGTGACGTTACGTAAAGCGTAAATATTAGGTTGGTGCAAAAATAATGAAGTAATAATGTCGTTTTTTGACGTTAAAAATACGTCAAAAAACGACATTATTGCGTCATTATTTTTGCACCAACCTAATACTTGCATTCTGCCATGTGTCCCATCCAACATGATCGTGTGATAAATTGAGCATTCACGTACCATAATCAACAGCTGAATGCTTATAAAATCTGATTCTCAACAGCTAGTGATATCATAATAGCAGTGAGAGTAGGTATTATTCATCATTGCATCTATATTTGAAACATTCCTTTTTTTTCTTTTTTTTTTTTTTTTGCATTTTTCCTTTACGATTTCCTTCTCTGTCCATGACGTTGGATGTAAATTGTGAAGACAGTTTCGAACAATATTTGCCTGTGCCCGGTAACCAATTCCAAATTGATGGAGCCAAACTATGTGCGGCATCTTTATAACCATTCAAGTCGTAGATATGAATGGATTTTTCTGTTTCCCTTTTCCTTCTTTAATTTAGAAAGAATAAGCGAGGACGTACATCAAAAGAAAATAGAGAGAGAAAAAAAAGGAGGAAAATGAATGAAGAATGAATAAAGAAAGAAAAAAAAAGCATTGTGAGGTGAGAATCAAATAAAAAGAAGCAATGAGTGAAAAAGGAAAAAAAAAAGGAAGAAAAGAAGAAAGAAAAAAATTGAAAATTATTTTATGAAAAATTTGAACAATAATAATAAAAATAACAAAGAAAGAAATATTATTTAGATAAAAGAACGAAAAAAGCTAGAAAGACGTAAGGTTACTTAGATAAAAAAAAGTTTGAAGGAAAGAAGGAAGAAAGAAGGAAAAACAGAAAGTAGTAAGACTATTGAGATAAAAGATTGGGAAGAGAAAGCAAGAAAGACTTAATATTACTTAGCGAAAAGAAGGAAGAGAGAAAACAAGAAAGACGTTTGATTTAGATAAAAAAAAAGATGAAAGGAAGGAAAGAATGAAAGAAAAAAGAAAGAAATTAGTAAGATTACTAAGATAAAAGAATTGGAATAGAAAGCAAAAAAGATGTCAGATTACTTAGCTAAAAGAATGACGAAAGAAAAAAGAAAGTCGCTGGATTATTTAGATAAAATGATAGAAGAAAGAAAGAAAGAAAGGTAGGTAGGAAGGAAGGCAATAAGAAAAAAATCAAGAAAGAAAAGAGAAAGAAAGTAGTAAGATAAAAAAAAGCAAGAAAAACACAACGTTATTTAGATCAAAAGAATGAAGAAAAATTGCGTAAACTTATTTAGATAAGAGACACGAGGAAGAATACAAGCAAGAAAGACTGACGTATAATTATTTAGATAAGAAAGAAAAAAGTAAGAAAGAAATACACCAAATTACAGAGATAAAAATCAGTAAGAAAGAAAGATGTAATATTATTTAGGTAAAAAAAGGAAGTGAAAGAAATAGACAAAATTATTTCGTTAAAAGAAGAAAAAGAAGAAAAAACGAATGTTAACAAAGGAAGAATGCAAGCCAATAATAAACGAAGAAAACTGTAAGAATATTTAGATAAAAAGGAAGAGAAAAACGAAAAAAGTATTTAGATAAAGGAAGAAAAAAAAAAGCAAGAAAGGTGTAAAATGAAAGAGAAAGAAAGAAAACCATAAGAAAATCTATAAATAAAAAGAAAGGAAGATAGAAAATCGTAAAAGTATTTAGATAAAAGTAGAAAAAAAAGTAGAAAGACGTAAAATAAAAAAGAAAGAAAGACGTAAGATTAAGACGTAAGAAAAGGAAAAAAGAAAGCAAGAAAATAATGCGCATGAGAAAGAAACGAGATGAAGAAAGGTAAGCAACAACAACAACAAAAAAAAAAAAGCAAAAAAAGAAGCAAGGAAGACAGAGAGAAAAAGACCGAATCCGATAATGTTGAAATAATCACCAGTGTCCAACGAACATTTTTTCTTTCAACAACCAAACCCTCTCAACTACGTCAGGCCATTCATCGCAAATTCCCGCAACACATATATCCTTCTCTCTTCCCCGCATGTATATACACGATATTTTCATGATATATGCAATCCATCAATCAAACAAACAGATATTACCGTGCCAGGAAGCTTCATTACGTGGTTTTCCCGAGTTGCCTTCAGAATCGCTCTCAATGACAAACAAATCACCCATCCATCTTAGTTTCCACACATACACGCAAAAAGCTAACTTCAATCAACAAACACAAACATTAAGACACGCAAGATTATTCTTATTAATAATAATAATGGTTGATTTGTTTATTTGCCTCGTTTACGCTTTCTAACGTATTTTGAACAATTTCTTTCATTCTTTCTTTCTTTCTTTAAGTTTCGTGTCTAACATTTTTTTTTTCTTTTTCTTTGTTTCTTTATTTCTTTATTTAAGCTTCGTGTACCTTCCTTTTTTTCTTTCGTTCATTTATTATTTATTTCTGGCTTTCTTCATCTAAGCTCCGTGTGCCTGGCCCATTTTTCTTTCTTTCTTTCTTTCTTTCTTTCTTTCTTTCTTTCTTTCTTTACTTAAGATTCGTGTGTCGTCCCTTTTCTTTCTTTCATTCACTTCTTCTTTTTTTACTTAAGCTTCGTATGTCTAAAATATTTTTACTTTTTTCCCACTTCATTTAAGTTTTGTGTATCGACCTTTTTCTTTCTTTCATTCACTTCTTTTTTCTTTTTTTTCTCTTTACTTAAGCTTCGTGTGTCTAACTTCTTTCTTTCTTTCTGTAAGTTTCGTGTATCTAACTTATTTTTCTTTGCTTTTCTTTCTTTCTTTCTTTCTTTCTTTCTTTCTTTCTAACATTTTTCTTTCTTTATTTATTTAAGATTCGTGTATCTGACTTATTTTTCTTTGCTTTTCTTTTTTTCTTTCTTTCTTTCTTTCTTTCTTTCTGTAAGTTTCGTGTGTCTAACATATTTTTCTTTCTTTAAGCTTCGTGTATCTGACTTATTTTTCTTTGCTTTTCTTTCTTTCTTCTTTCTTTTTTCTTTCTTTCTTTCTTTCTTTCTTTCTTTCTTTCTTTCTTTCTTTCTTTGTGTCTAACATATTTTTCTTTATTAAGTATTTAAGCTTCGTCTATCTGACTTATTTTTCTTTGTTTTTATTTTTTCCTCCCATCTTTCTTTCTTTCTTTCTTTCTTTCTTTCTTTCTTTTCAACTAATTTTATTTTCTTTCCCTCCCCATACCTTTTCTTCATCTTTATCTATTTTTCTCACCTTCGCTCTTTTTCATTTTTTTTTGGCTCCAGTTATACTGGAATTTCGTAAGATTTGCCTTTTATGATCTGATTGTATTTGTTAGAAGAGATCGGCTTTCAATAAACAAAGTTGTATGCATGGATATGCATCCCTATTCAATCTTCATAGCTAAGTGAATAAAAATATAAAAAAAATGAATGAAAAGAAGATGACGAAAGAAAGCTATGATTGAAGAGCGGAATCATCAGGAAGTTAAAAAAATATAGACAACACTATAAATGAATTATGACAGGAATGATAAATGAATAAATTCGTGAATAAGGAGGCACGAATGAAAAAAAATATGAATATGTAAATTAAAGAAAGTAGAAGAAGAGAAGAAAACATAGAAACGAATGAAATAAGAGGATTGAAAGAGGAATGACGGAAGGCAAGACCAAAATATATGAAAAAATAAAAAAGAGAAAAACAAAGAAAATGTAGAAATGAAGGTAAATATAGTGAAGAAGATTGTCTGAAAAAGAAAAAAAGAAAGAAAGAAATGTTAAAATAATTAAAGTAAAGAATGAGTGAACCGGAATAAAACAAAAAAATAAAATAAAAAACTATATGCAGGAAGAAAGAAGAAAAAATAAAAAAATAAAAAAAGTGAATGAAGATTAGAGAAGGTAAAAGAAGTATAAAAGGAAGGGGTGTTGAAAATCAGGAAGTAAAATTAAATCTATTTATAAGTAAACGAGGTGTTAAGGCAAAAGTACCACGCATTCTCATTTCGCCTTCTCGCCTTTACAAAATAACTTTGAAAAAGAAAATTAAACGAAAGAACGCTAAGAAATTGTAATTGCAAAAACAATAGCTAAAGACAAAGTGGAATAAATAAATAGGTAAGTAAATAAATAAATAAAACTATGAAAAGAAAAGAAAAAGAAATTAACAAGGAATGGCGATAAAAAAAGAAAATTAAATAAAAAAGAAAGGAATAAAAAAAAGTAGAATGGGCAGAGAGATCGAGTGGGAGAGAGAAAAAGAGAGAGAAAGAGAAAGATCTAGAGAGAGAGAGAGTGAGTGAGAGAGAGTGGGGGGAGGTGCAAATAGAAAAAGAAAAGAAAGCGAATGTAATAAAAAGCAAACAAACGGAAATTAAGAAAAAAATTATAAAGGGGAGATAAGTGAACAGACAAATGCTTGTGTAGGGCAAGAAATACGCATGCGTAACACACGACGCTGAGAAAATACCAACGAATGAATAAGCACCGAACGAATATTAAAAGAGAAAGAAAAATCGATTAAAACGCAAAGCCGATGAAGATATTGTATAAAAATTCTCTTAGCAATAAGAAAAAAAAAATTTCTCACCTCATTCTTTTTTTTCTCTCTGTCGAAAGTAAGCCAGTTGAAGATTTAAAGTTACTCAATCGCATTTCAAACTTGACTCAAAACCCAAACAAGTAAATAGCAATTGAAGTCCTCAAAATTATGCCTACCTCCAAAGATGTATTAACAGCATAATCTAATTAGAAAGCGTATCAAGGAAGCATTTCAATACATATATACTGGTTTCCCTCTTGATGTTAGAAGATCGAACAAACGATTTACTTATTTACTACTCAGTATTTTGGGATTCCTACTTCTTTTTTTATGTGTGTTTAGTTTCAGTGGGTGTAACTTTTGATCTTGAAATTAAAATGCAGTTATTGGTTCGTTTGTTTAGCGCCATATCAACTACTTATTTCTTAGAAGCATTAGTAATTTCTATTACAAAAATGTTAAGCAATATCTAGTCTGGCCAGTACCTAGATGGGTGACCATTTGATGCCAATATGACACTGCCTAAGAATGAGGATTTTGAGTTGGTTTGTTTAGCGGCATATCAACATCTTATGGGTCATTTAATGCTGAAATTTAATTTTCTTAGGAGCATTAGTAATTTCCTTTACAAAAATGTTAAGCAATGTCTAGTCTGGTCAGTACCTAGATGGGTGACCATTTGATGACAATATGACACTGCCTAAGAATGAGGATTTTGAGTTCGTTTGTTTAGCGGCATATCAACATCTTATGGGTCATTTAATGCTGAAATTTAATTTTCTTGGGAGCATTAGTAATTTCTTTTACAAAAATGTTAAGCAATGTCTAGTCTGGTCAGTACCTAGATGGGTGACCATTTGATGCCAATATGAGACTGCCTAAAAATGAGGATTTTGAGTTGGTTTGTTTAGCGGCATATCAACATCTTATGGGTCATTTAATGCTGAAATTTAATTTTCTTAGGAGCATTAGTAATTTCTTTTACAAAAACCGTATTACTGGTAATTTTTTTCCAAAAATGTATTTCTGGTAACCTTTTTTCAGAAATGTATTTCTGGTACCTTTTTTTCAGAAATGTATGTCTGGTAACTTTTTTTCAGAAATGTATTTCTGGTACCTTTTTTTCAGAAATGTATTTCTGGTACCTTTTTTTCAGAAATGTATTTCTGGTACCTTTTTTTCAGAAATGTATTTCTGGTAATTTTTTTTCAGAAATGTATTTCTGGTAATTTTTTTTCTCAAAAAAGTTTTGCGAGTAAATTTTTTTTGCAAAAATGTATTACTGGTAATTACTTTTTTTTTTCAAAAATGTATTGCTGTTAACTTTTTTCAACTATGAAAATGTATTGCTGGTATTTTTACTGTAAAAATAAATGTTTATACTTTCATAGTGTTTTGACCCGAGTTTGGGGGTTAACTATTTGTCCATAGCTGGGACCCTAACAGGGTGGACCTGGAGGAAAAAGCAATTCAAAGGTGGTTCCACGATCCTCAAAACCTCCCGATCAGACGCCTTGATGCCGGATGTAGTTTATCGTCATACCTAGGACGTGCAGTCATTGGTAATAAACAAGTATTTTCGAATGAAAATCAAACTTAGAAACTGTAGCACGATAGCTTATTTGTCATACAGTAACAGCTATACTAATTTACCTAAAGTGGTGAAAAAGTTGCTATATGATTCCCTGAGGTTATAAAGGGTTACTATACTCTAGACCCGACATAAACTTGTAGGATTCCTTTTAAAATAAACTAGCAGCATGACCCGTAGAAACAGCATGGCCAGTAGAAAATGGCCGCAAACTACATGAAAACTGCCGTAGAAGCATGAAAAAATCGATTATTTCCACTATCGATGGGAGTTGGGAAATGCAAAGTCGGTCTTGGCCTTTCCACTAACTTGAAGCATGTGCATGTAAATTTTGGGGAAAATGCGTCAAAAATTCCGTGCATTCGTTACACACACACACACACACACACACACACACACACACACACACACACACACACACACACACACACATATATCCTACCTTTTATAGATAGAGATTCATGATGCAAAATGTTGAGATATTATTAATTACACTTATTTTAATTTGGATTTGTAATATTAAGTTGGTGCAAAAATAATGTCGTTTTCTCACATATGTTACTATGTGAGAAAACGACATTATTTTTGCACCAAACTAATACATGTTATTGTAATAATAATTATTACTCACATTACTTACATCAAATGCAATCAAAAAAAAAAAAAAATAATAAATAGAGACGATTTTTAGAATTTTTGAAAAAAATCGCTGCTTTACCTTATTTTCTTAATAAAATTCAGCTGGAAATTTAATAATAGAATTATAAAACACCAGATTTTCAGAACGAACAATAAATTGACAATACCAGAATGACATCATTGCAGGATGATAACCTTGCTAGAAGTTGAAACTTCCCTTTAATGCGTGTATTTCCCTGTAGGAAAAAAGTTTACTTTGTTTTAGAATGGAATTCAAAATTGATATCACACTAAAAGCCTTTCATTCAAGTAATAGTAGCCCTGGGGTGTCAATTTATATCAATTTTACTATTTACCAAATTATAATTTTCAAAGGTGAAGGTCATTTCAATAACAAAATAAAACAATAATCGTCTATATAGGCAGATTCATATTTATTGAGTTTCAAAAAGGATGGATACCCCTTTTTGTGTATTTACTTTCATTTTTTTCTAGGTAATTTTTAAAAAATAATAATATTTTATTGTATGTACTTGTTTCTTCCTTACATTTACTCCAAAATACATACCGGCGGCAAAACAGCGTGCATTTATTTATTTATTTACCATTAAGTCCTGTTACAGAATTTTCTAGCCATACAGAGTGCATTTTACAATGACACACCCACATAGCGTCTTCATATATCAAGTAATTTCTTAACATCCAAGTTATTTGTTTGTAAAGAAAAGTTCTAATGTAGTGTAGTGAATTGTATAAATATATGTTATGCTATGTATATTTAAATTTATTTAATGATTTTGTTATAACCTATTATACATGTTTATTATTTTTTATAAACATAATAGATGGAATGTAATATGCAAGTGTTTGTTTATATACGCGGATTGAGATAACAATGTGTATCGAAAACAAATACTGAATTTCCTATTAAAAACGCCGTAAAAACAGAGAAAACGGCCCTAGCCCAAGAACCCCATTTCTAATTTTAATGAAAATTGTCATTTCACTCGGCAGGGGTTGCTTCTTAAGCTATATCTCTGGAGCACACATACATACATACAAGCTTAGAGTTTTAGTATTATGTAGATAAACCAATTTATCTATCGAAACTGCTATTTCACCGTAACTCAAGTGCATTCTTCCTGTCGCCGACCGCACCACTTTTTGCTGATGATCTTTTAGCAGTAATATTAGAGGTAGAAGTAGTTTCTACATCTTTTATGTGCCGTGTCCCTTCAGGATGTGGTGGAGGGTCATATCTCTCTACAACTATCTATCCTTTGTTGGTTTAAATCATGTTTTACACTTTAATATCGCTCGTCCAAGTTTTGTCATCAATTGACACAAGCTCGTTAGGTATGTTTCTCGCCGTTTCCCTCTTGCTATTAAAATGTTCTGTGAGTATCAAATTCTCCAAACCTCCTTTCCTTATCATACGTCTCTTCTGATTCCTATTTTCCTTAAAGTTTCCTAGTATGTTACATCTATAGAATTCCCAGCATTCCTTTACAGAACCATATCTCTTCCGTCTCAACTCTCCTCCTCTTCCGTGAGGAAATTATTCAACTTTGAGGATTTATATTTACACAACAGTTGGACACTCTTATCTTTGTAATGAAATTTTCCTGTCTCTTAATACTTTGCTTAGCTTCTGGTAGGCATCTTTTGCTATAGCAATTCGCTTTCGGATTTCGGTGTCACTTTTCCCGTCTTCTTAAATTCTTTTTTTTTAAGCTTGTCACCCCAAGCAAGGCGGGAGTACCTCTAGCACGTAAGGGGTTACAGAGAATGGGAGCAAGAGTAAAGAAGCGTGAAAGAGGAAAGAATGAAGAGAAAGACGGGGAATAGATCAAGGCATCTAGAGATGTCGACTGACATTGCATTTGAATAGTTGGAAATTATTGCTATTAGGGAAGCAAGTAAGAGGAAGGGAGCTCCACAGTCGGGAAGTGCGAGATATAAAGCTACTAGAGTAGAAGAGACAGCTATATTAAACATTTCGACAGTGAAAGGGTGGGTGAGATGATCACCTTTTTGCACGTTTAAATTTATACATTTTTGGAACTAGTGAAAATAGCTCCTCAGAGCAGTTACCGTGAAAATATTTATAGAAAAGACAGAGGGAGGCGACGGCACGTCTGTGAGAGAGCGACTGTTAACGACATACCAGATATCTAAATTTCCATTCATGTTAGGGCTTTATCTCTTACTGACAACCATGCATTATGTCTGCTTACAATTGAAAGTTAGTCCTTTCTTCACCTTTTCTTTTACTACATTTTCTATGGTGTTTATGCAGTCTTCTCTCTGTGTCTGCTACCAACACGGAGTCTGCAGATATTATGTTGTTAAGACGTTGCCCATCTATTCCTAACCGTATGAGGGCGGTTTGTTCCCATTAAATATTCTTGGTATCAACTTATTTCTTGTCAGATAAATTATTCATAAAGGGTTGTGTGACTTCGAGCAAGAGGCTAACCGGAAGTGTACACTTCTACCGCGATGTGAGACGTGTGTCTTCTCTAGCCTCAGGACAGTAATTCTGTTGACATTAAAATTCGAATAATGGAAAACAATAGCAGGGCCAGACGTCGTTCCTATGTTTCTGAAAAACATCACGATTTGATTAAATCACAATCTGCAAGATGGTCTTAATCAGCCTGCAGAGAGACGAAGAAAAATCCCGAGATAGGTCTAACTAAAAGCTTCAATTTGAGAAGCGAACGCCTAGCAATCGAATTAAAATTCAGGTTCCTTATTCATCTATAAACATCCACAACATTTGCTATTCATCAATCCGAGAGGAGATAACAAAGCCGTAATTTATTTTTATACTAACCTTTAGAGACCACTGCATATATATATATATATATATATATATATATATATATATATATATATATATATATATATATATATATATATATTAGTGGTCAATATATATAGAGAGAGTATAGAATCTAGATAAAAATCAATGTCCGGGACAGAGTAAGAATTTTGAATTTGTATGTCTGATGAATTGGATCGTGATTACGATTCCAATGTAATAAATTATAACGATGGAATATTAGTGTTTGAGCCTTTTATATTATATTATATTATATTATATTATATATTATATTATATGCAAAACTAGGTAATCCGTATGGGTAGATCCAAGGAGGATGATATCCGGAGAGCTCAATGTAAATTCAAAGCAAATAATTTAAATAAAAACAGACTACTTTAAGGTTCCATGTAATAAATTATTTCACCACAGCTCTTTTAAAGGGCTCTGGGTCATCAGACTTTACTTCCAAAGGTTGAAATGAAAAATGAACAGAAATTTACGCATTTTTGACGGGCCGTATTAAGCATATGTAAATTAACGAAGGATCTATCTATCTATCTATCTATCTATCTATCTATCTATCTTCTCCCTCTCTCTATATATAGAGAGAGATAGATAGATAGATAGATACTATATACTATACTCTGCAGGAAATATATATATATTGTGTGTATTTAGGCAGCAATCCTTCTTTCATGCACATTTCATTGAAAACAACAGACAAGGTGCTTTTATTTACTTTTTTATACAATTTCTCATGCGATCTAATAATTTTTTTCTTTTCGGATGATAAATTCTATAAAACCTGTCCGAATGTTCTTTTTATCTGAGCGGTTTCAGCTATACATTTAGCCATTTTCAAGGATTATATTTTAACTGTTAAAATAAGAAATAGTTTGTTGTATGTATGTTTTATAAAAAGTTTTCATTTTTCAAAACACGGTCAAGATATTGTGTCCATGTTCAAAGTTAATATTATTAAGTGTTGGTTTGTTTTTTATTAATAAGGCTTCCATTATTTTTAGCCTTTTTTTTGCATGTAGATGATGCTATTATGTTAGTGTTGTCAACAAGTATGTTAGAAATAGGGTCCGGGAGGTCTGCATGAATATTTAAATGCAATTTAATTGAGCTATGGTCAGAAATGTGCATATATATATATATATATATATATATATATATATATATATGTATCTATGTGTGTGTGTGTGTGTGTATGTAAGAAATAATTTTGATTGTTATCAAGCCGCCCATGACTACATCACTGAAAGGTAATCCGGAAAACACATTCCAATAATGTTTTCAGCAATGGCGCTATCATCTCAAGAATGGTATATCTTCAAATTTGAAATAATTTCAAGACGACAGGAACCAAGTTTGTTTACACAGGATTATTACAGAAATTGTCAGATTTTATCTATCTATCTATCTATCTATCTATCTATCTATCTATCTATCTATCTATCTATCTATCTATATATATATATATATATATATAGAGAGAGAGAGAGATCAAGAGAGAGAGAGTGAGAGATAGATAGATAGATAGATAGATAGATACTATATACTACACTCTGCAGGAAATTCATCTCTTTGATGCTTTGGCACACATCATCAGTGATGTTTTTAGCCGTGGTTCATTCGTGTCTTTCAACACCTACTCAACAGTGACCCCGCCGGTACTTATCGGGTAGCAACTTGTATTCCATCCGTCAATTAGAACATTCCTCATTTTTAATCACACACCGCAATTCCTCTTGGCAATTTACAGTCCGTCAAGGATAACTTCTGGTTCACCAGCAATCTACGCTCTTCCATAAAAAAGGAAGCAAATGCAGTAACGGTTTCGATCTGGTAAGGAATATCCAAGGCGCTCGGCTTGAACTGGTAAATAATGATCTTTGTTCCCACCCACTGAGATACATACTTGTACACACCCGAAAACAGACAAGTGGAACTGATTCTACTATTCTGATTCCGTTTACGTTAATCATTCAACCATAAAAAGAAAAAAAGTAAGACTATATGGCGATTTAGGCCGCAAATATTAACCAATACAGAAAGAACATGGCATGCAAATTGAAAGTTTAAAGAAATATTATCAGTTTATACAAATACTGTTTGAAATAATAGTTCTTGTCGTAAATAAATTATTATGTTTGCGACTGTATATTACATAATGAACAAATATAAGTATACTTAACTGTTGAAGTAGAATGTTTTACGTAGTCGTAATACGGCTCTCATGTCATAACTACTGGTAGTGAAGCAGAGGCAATTTTAACGTCCTGTCCCTTGCAGATCTCGGCAGAAAAAAAAAGAAGTAGTGTTCTTTGATAATTGGCGCCAACATATTCTGGCTCGTGATTGGTTGGTTTGAAAGCTGTATTGACCAAGCAAATACGCTATAGGTGATCTCTAGAGAATGCAGTTAACCAAGGGACATAACTCACTTATCTAATATATGTATTTTCTTATAACCATCCCCCATGTGTCCATTGCATATGTACACACACACACACACACACACACACGCACACATATATATATGAAGAAATATAGTTTTAAGGTATGCTATATTTATGGGATAAAGTGCTCAATATCAGAGATAGAGCATATGTAAATATAAATATAAAAGTGAACATTGAAGTCAACTCTCAGAGGCGACAAGCTGTTTTATGCTAGACACAATCATCAAGCCGCCTGACGATTGCGTCTAGCATGAAACAGCCTGCATTCTACTGATGATTCTTCTAGGCTCGATGAATTACTCTATCTCTCTCTCTCTATATATATATATTTATTAGATGATGCTACCAGTGCTTTTGGAAAACTTCGCCATCGCTTGTGGAATGAGCGGGGTATTCGACTGGATACGAAAATTCGTGTTTACAGAGCTGTTGTACTTGCCATCCTTTTGTATGGCTCAGAGCTGTGGACTCTATATAGGTACCATATGCTAGATGTTTTCCATAAAAGCTGTCTGCGTGCAGGCTGTGGAGTCAAGCTTCAAGATAGGACATCTAACGTAGACCTGTTTAACAGGTGTAATATTGGAGGAATCGAGACTTTTATCATAGAGTCTCAGTTACGGTGGACTGGTCATGTCTTGAGAATGTCTGATGACAGGATACCCAAGATCCTAATGTACAGCCAGTTAGATCAGGGCTACAGAAATGTAGGACGCCCGTGGCTAAGATACAAAGACAAACTGAAAAGCAATTTGTCAGGAGTCAATATACCACATAACACCCTTGAGCGCTTAGCCTTGGAGCGGGTAGAATGGAGATCAACGTGTTTTAGTGGACTCAGTAATTTTCAATCTGCTTGTCTGAATCATCTTCAAGAAGCGAGAGCAAGATCTAAAAGCTCAGCCAATCTAACAGTGATCTCATCTCACAATCCTCACACCTGCTCCATATGTGGCCTCCTTTGTAAATCACTGGCGGGTCTTAAATGCCACTTAAGATTAGCGCACAAACTTTCATAACTGAATCAATAAGTTGTCAGATCCTCATACGTCGAAACCGACTGTAGAGTCCATTATATATATATATATATATATATATATATATAAGCAGTCATAATTAAAAAGATCGCTCGGTGTCTATACATTGACTGACAAGTGTTAAAACCTTTTAAAAAGAAAAAATCACACGGAAAAGTTATTTAATTAGTAACTCATGTTCATTTTTCATCTACAAACATTCTGAACGAGTCAAACTAGCATATGAATAACTTAAATTTTCATATTTATATTTGTAGATTTCTAACAATCATTTACCCTGACCAGCGAACTTAACTGTATGTAATTTCTCTTACAAGCACAAGTGACCTGTTTTGACCCCTCCATGCAGGAAAACAGCTATTGTCCCGAATTTCCACCTCACTTCAGTTCTTCGTTCACATTTTTCATTCTGTTCCAATATATATCTCTACAGTGTTGTACTATTTGTTCTGTACTATTTTGCACCACCTTCGCTTAAGAAGGAGATCTTATGATTTGAAAATCCTTGCTGCCAATGTCACTTAGTAGTTCCAATACTCACCATATCAGGCCAGGCATCCGCTTTTACTGTAGCTTGGTACACATCACCCTGCGTCGAATATTCGCACTACAAAGGACAACTTTCTTTATTCGTAGGTGTTAGAATTAAATTTATAATGAGCAGCACAGACTTTCAATTTTTTTTACTGTGCTTCTTCAACAACTGAAAAATGTTCTCTATGCAACAATAGATGATTTCAAGTGAGAAATATCTGATGCAGTTTGCAGCATTTTTGGAAGTACTTATCAATTAAAAACATCCTTCTCTTAATTAATTAATTAAGTACTTATCAATTATAAACTTCCTTCTCTTCGTCTTTACAGCCTGGTTAAATAAAGGATTAAGCAATAATATGTCATGGCCACTTTGGGACTTCAATCTTGAGACTTCTTGCTTGTATTTCAGATCAGATATTCGGCCACTTTTTTTCAATACAATAGCATATTCAAGTTTCGTTAGAAAAAAAATTAATGGAATTTTAGGAGTACCCTGAAAACTTGTACCAATTTCAAGATTTGTTTAAAAATGGGCAGATGGTTGATGAGACCAGGAGTTTGAATAATTTACGTGGTTATCATTCTTTCTGAAAGGCCGTTAAACACAACTCTCAAGGTTAAATATGACATCGAAGGAAATAACTTCCTTCAAGTTAGTTTTGATGTTGCAACTTGATTACCTGGAAAACTTAAGATGTTTCTTTATGATATGGTCACTCTTCATACCATTAGATCGATAAGGAATATCACTCCTTAAATCCAGTATGATATAGTAAAATTTCGCTCAACTTCAAGAGCAAGTAAATCCCAATAAACTCGGAAGCCCAGCACTATCATCGCTACCCATAGTGACATCATTATATACATAAAAGGTGCTGAAAAACTCTGCGCTTGAGCAAGAAACCTTTTAAACAATGTCAGATAAATTTTGTGAAGTTCGTGCTGTGGACATTATATCTATCTATCTATCTATCTATCTATCTATCTATCTCTAATGTATTGAAAACTGATTGACATATTTAGATAACTGAAGAATTTTCCTTTGGATGCCGCCTTGTTTTATACAAAATAAATAAATCTCAACAACCCAAAAAGTTCTTTTGTTAAATTTAAACTCGTCCATTTCCACCAGGCCAAACACTATAATGCTATGTTAAAAAAAGTATTCAAAATTCAAAAATGTTTGTGTGTGTGTGTGTGTGAGAGTGAATGTGTGTGTGTGTGTGTATGTTTAAATTGTTTTTCCAGAAAGATGGAATGCAGATTCTACTAAGAGCTACATATCTCTATCTATAAAAGGCAGGATGCGTGTGTGTGTGTAACGAATGCACAGCCGCAATTTTAGACGGATTTGCACCAAAATTTACATGCACATGCTCCAAGTTAGCGGGAAGGCCAAGACCGACTTTGCATTTCCAAAATACCATCGATAGTGGAAATAATCGATTTTTTCCTGCTTCTACGGCAGTTTTCATGTAGTTTGCGGCCATTTTCTACTGGCCAGAGTGAGAGCCTATAGCTGGTTGCCACGAATAGGCAGGAAGATTCTATTGGCCAGCGTGAGAGCCAACAGCTGACTGACACGAAGGTTAACTAGCATGCTAGCATGCAAAAAAAATCGATAGCTGCATTCGTCACAAGTGGGAAAAATTTAAATCTGCATGGCACTTTACTCCAATTGACTCATTCGCTTGCTTAAACTCAACGTTGATTCTGATTCCGCAAAACTGGGTTGGGTTTGAAAAAGTATATGTTGTTAACATAATTTTTTCATTCGGTTTTTCCAGTTACGAGTCCTTTTTTAAAGGTGATCGTTTTGTGTTCATTTTGTTTAGTTCTTTTTTCGTAACAGATTTAATGTTTAGTATAGAGCTTAGAAAAAATTCGCAGTGTGAGGTAGGCAAGAAGTACGGCATGTAGCAACATCAGCATCGCAAAGGGCACTCCTTTAAAGGCAAGGAAGGGCAAAAATATTTTAAGTCAAGTGATAGCGATTGCTGTATGAGTCGTACGATTTTGGAATCAAGCACGGGCAACGCCGGGCCATGCTGCTAGTTCTTTAATAGGCTTTTCTTGATATGTCTGGAACGACGTATAACCAAATGCCAGTGATTTCAGCATCAGTTAATAAGTGAACGAATTTGGATGATGCCAGTCAAGAGGTAACGGTGGCCCTACATTACGAAAGAGAGAATGTAGAATCTATTCAATTCCGTTATTTTTAGTATAACGCTAGTATACATTCCAATTGTAAATTGACATTAAACTATTTCCTCATGGAGTTTAGACGTCTGCGAGTTGTAATAGCAAATATAAATAAATGATACTGCCTTCTAAAGATTGAACCATTGAAACATCGAAAAGGTAACAAAATCAGACATAGCCGATCCTATATGGAAGAAAAAAGTGTGCACTGTAGAATTAAGGGAAAATAATAAAAAATTTAAAAAATGAAATTTCGCAAAATTTCTTTTACAAAATTACTATTACTTTTACGCACTACTTTTAACTTGGGTCGAAAACCTGTTTCTAGAGCTGTTATGAAATATTATATTCAATTGAAGATTACCCTGTCACAATGTCAGTACACTGCTGCCATATATGGTCATGTGCCCTCGCTATTCATCTCGGGGTCCCCGACAAAATCTAGAGACAGAAATGATATCACATCTGGTATATCGTATACAGTCACTTTTTCACAGACGTGCTGTGGCTTCCCTCTGTCTTTTCTACAAATATTTTCACGTGAACTCTATACAGCTACTGACGAGCTACTTGGTTTCATGGTTTCCAAACTTCTTGAATTTAGCATCCCAGTCCCACCCTTTCATTGTCGAAACGGTTAAATGTAGCCATCTTTTCTATTCCAACAGCTTCTTACATCGTATTTCCCTTCCTCTTACTTGCTTCTCTGATAGCTCTAATCTTCAAATATATAAATGTAATGTCAATCGACATCTTCTAATGCTTTGATCTTGATCCCCGTCTTTTTCTTTATCCTTTTCTGAAACACCAATCTTTATTCTTGCTTTCATTCTCTTTAACTCCTTGCGTGCTAGTGGCACTCCCGCCTTGTTTGGAGTGATATGCTTAATATATATATATATATATATATATATATATATATATATATAATATGTATCAATATTATTCTTAAATGCCTATAATTGATAACAGAAGCCATTGGTTTATACTTTTTATATTTTGGCTTCCAATACTTAATACTTCTCGTTTTCACTCTCGCGTGGTAATGTGTGAGGTCATGAGCTGCTATGCGATTTTCGTTTCCAGCATATAATATGCACGAGTTTGTCATGTAAACAAAAAAGGACTATCATTATTGTTTTGTTCGTGTATTGTTTAATATATATATATATTATTTCAGTCTAGTAACACTTGTCATTATCATCGTACTAGGAAGTGTGACGAACATGGCGTCTTTAATGTAATGGTTAAATATGATCTGGTTAAATGAAGTTAATTCATAATTATTGTGACACTATTTAGGTCGCTAGAAGGAAAGAAGAAAAAAAGGCGAGAATTAAATTTAGGTGATAAGAAGCCACCACGAAAAGGACACTAAGCGATGTTATTCTTTTTTAACAAATGCTAAAGGCTAAAGGCTTTATTCTCATTAGCGAGGAAGGTAAGGTATCGGATGTGTCGCATTTGATTTGATTCATGACGGCGCACCGAATGGTTAAAATTTCAGATTGTTCAGGTGACCTACAGGGCAGAATTCTAAATAGATAAAAATTAATTGGGTCGCAGAAAAATGTCCGATTGGATCAATCGCAGAATTACAAAAACAAAAGACTGAGCCATTGGCTATCTACGAATATCTTTGAAAAAGGCATCTGTTTTGTTCCAGGAGCTGGCTATGATAAGAAAATTATTTTATCAGGAATAATTAACGCCAGAATGCGATCTCATCAGATGACCACCCACTTGATGCTGACAAAAAGTCTCGATTGATAAAGTCCAGGTAATTCGGTTAAGATAAGAGTCTAAGGTTTGTTGTCGGGCAGAATAAAGGGAAGAAAGGAAAAAGAAAAAAAAGGAAGATAATTTTTTTTTCTTTGAGCAAGATTTTTTAAACCGAGGCTAGTCTGGCCACACCCACGCCGCTGAGCGCCCATTGGCTGAATGGTGGCATGAGCATTAGGCGGAGGTAATCATGTGAAGAAGAAGAGGAGGCCTGTTGCGCCCCCTGAAGGGATGGGTGTGAGATGCCACTGTGAGAGAGAGGGGAAACTCCTTGACACCCTCTGAGGGCATGCTGAGATACCAATATGAGAACAGGAGAAGGTGGGAAGACGAAAGACTTCCAAAAATGGAAAATAATAACATTTTCCTGACCGAAAACAAAGAAGTGGATTGTGGGTTTAGAATTATCAAGGAACTTCAAACCCCGACAAGCCCGCCCCGGTTTTGGTCGGCGTCCATACAAGCAGAGTCGCAACGAGTGAAAAACAGTTCAGTTTGAGTTCGAGTTCGAGTTCAAGTTGGCAGTTGGAGTTGCACCCGCCTCGCAGATAGCTGACTTGAAAGATTCCAAGCATCACGACCTCAACTTCTAGCCAAGAACAGTTTATTTTTTAAGAAAGACTTAGACTCATACCAACAAAACAAGTTTTACGAATATCGCCTGAAGATACACCAAGAACCAGTTTCTTAAAGAACAAACAACTTAAGATGTTAAGACTCGCCTAACAAACACAAAGTGTCACGAATCTATATATCGGGTTGGGAAGAAGACGCAGTCCTGTATTCAGCAACCAGATATAAAATATTGTTATCCTTTTTAACACATTTGAACTTTTCGAGTTATTATTTTATTTTCTTTTACATATACTTGTGCGGTGTTACCCTTGATCGAACTCGGCTTGCATTACGGCCCGGCGACTGATTGATTTCGTCTGCCTAAGATCAATTCACAACGTTGGTAGGTTAGACTGGAAATCAAAACAGTTACTTCGGTAACCAGACGTTGGAGGTGAGCTGGGAACGACAAGGCTGATACCGAATCTAACCAGATTCCCATCCGAATCACCAAAAGGTTAGAACGTCACATTTGGTGCCGCGACCAATACCAAGCCAGTTGGTCGTCACAGGACAGGATAGCACGACGGACGCAGCTAGGCAGACGTTACATTTGGCGCAGCGACACCGGGGGGGGGGACGTCACAATTGACAAAAACGATATTCAGTCCAAGTTGAACATTAAAACTAAGGACATTAACTCTAACTGGAAATCTTTTTAAAGCCTTTTTTATTCTTTTTCCTTCTAATGGCGAAGTTTACGAAAAAAAAAAAAAAACACATACTGATACTAGTATAATGGAAAACGCATATAACATCTGGAAAGCGATTTATTCGACTTAGAAAGAAAGGCCATCATTCCAATAGATATTTTCGTGTTGGCGACTGTAGGGCGGTAGTGGCTGGGGTAAAGTATATGTCGCTCGTTTCGTCGACTGAATTTTCCAGTACGCTACACCAAACTGAATTGATTTTCACAGACAGAAGGCACTTGTGCAAAACAAACTATCAACAAAATATTTGTCTTTAGGCAAACACCACTATATTAGTGGAAATAATTTTTGTAAACAGCCAAGCAAAAAATAATTGTTAGGAAACAAAACGTAAAAAAAACCTTAATACTTTTTCAATGAAATTGTTTAAGTTTTCTACCAAGAAAATCCTTCGACTTCAACAAATCGATAATGAAAATCATTGTTCACCAATAAAATTGAAGTTTTATTCAAAATAATTCATGAAGATCGATTGTTTTGATCATGCGCATCGTGAGGGGAAACATATTTCGATGGGTTTGACATCGTTATTGCAACTTAGTTATACTAATAAGAATAACAAGACAATAAATATAACATTTTCCACTGACGGTGGAAAGATGATATTGAATCAATTGCTAGTTCTGCTGCAAGGAAAGTAAGTACGCTGTGTCGAGGTTAGAATGAGAAAGAGACGGTTAAAACTTTTGGGATGCATAATAAGAAAAAAAGGTTTGGAGAATTTAACGCACACTGAAGGCAATAAGAACAGTGAAAAGCAATGAGTAACTTTTATTTAGCAGAATTGGGATCAAGAGGAACATTCAGCCAATTATATGCCATGCATGATACACGTTTAGGCGATCATGTATCTTTCGATTTTTCCTGCAGTAGGTTGCCAATTCTTTCACGGTAGGCCAATTGCCATCCCAGGCTATAGAACCCAGGCTGTCCTGCTATTTGACCATAGCTGCGGGCAGAAGAAGAGGATTTATACCTTTCCCAAGTGTATTAGCGTCTAAGTAAATATGAGTCAGTTATGTACCCTGCGTGATACACACGTAGGTGATGATGTATCTTTCGACACATGACTGACGAGGCAGATTTTTTTTCCTGCAGTAGGTTGCCATTTCTTTCACGGTAGACCAATTGCTATCCAAGGCTGTAGAACCCAGGCTGTCCTGCTATTTGACCATAGCTGCGGGCAGAAGAAGAGGATTTATACCTTTCCCAAGGGTATTAGCGCCTAATATGAGTCAGTTATGTACCCTGCGCGATACACGCGTAGGTGATAATGTTTCTTTCGATACATGACTTACGAGGCAGATTTTTCCCCCCGCAGTAAGGTTGCCATTTGTCATCCAAAGCTATAGAACCCTGTCCTGCTATTTTCCCATAGCTGGGGGAGAAGAAGAAGAGGATTCATACCTTTTCCGAAGGGTATTAGCACGTATTGGATTCGACTGGAATTCGAACTCGGCTCTCTGATTCCTCAATCCGAGCCGATATCCATTACTCCACCGTGCCTCCTAGAGCAACAACTGATTGATTGTTGATACAGAGGATTGAAAGTTGCTGAGGGTCAAGATAGCCCACATCCCAGAGAGACATGGCAGATAAAAGAAGCTGCGGATTTCATTGCTAACAATATGAATATCTAAAAAGGAAACCTAACTGCTCTAGATGACTTCTTCGTTTAAAAAAAGAGTGATTCTTGAAGGAAACATTTTCTTTCCACTATTACTATAGATGTGATACTACTAAAGTTAATCGTAAAAGATTGCAAAGGATACCGATTCTTCATCCCCAAAGGGAAAAATCAGGCGCCTTATGTGTATGGATTGCAGGTGACAGTTTGCCAAGAATAAGTATGAAATCAAAACCCTTCCCCAAAAAATCGAAGGTCTTCAGGAGCGACAGTAGAATGGAAATTTGGAATAAAAAATTGCATGGCATTAGTGATACAAGAAGACGTGTGACAACACTTCAAACTAAAATACCGAGTAAAAATACAATAAAAATAGATACAGTTAATATGACAATGATGAAAATCTAAATCTTGCCAAATTTTCATTTAAATCCATTAAATTGCCATATATATATATATATATATATATATATATAAATATATATATATATATATATATATATATATATATATATATATATATAAATATATATATATATATATATATATATATATATATATGTGAAGGGCACCTCGCTAGAACAATTACGACTGAGTAGTGAGTAGTGAGTTCGATCCTCACTGAGTGCCTCATTATTTCGGCCTTGTGCCACATCTAAGGTACGCTTGGAAAATCACTATATATAAATATATATATATATATATATATATATATATATATATATATATATATATATGAAGAAATATAGTTTTAAGGTGTGCTATATTTATGGGATAAAGTGCTCAATATCAGAGATAGAGCATATGTAAATATAAAAGTGAACATTGCCAACACTCAGAGACCACAGGCTGTTTCATGCTAGACGCAATCAGCCTGACGATGAAACAGCCTGTGTTGACTTCAATGTTCACTTATTATATATATATATATATATATATATATATATATATATATATATATATATATATATATATATATATGTGTGTGTGTGTGTGTGTGTGTGTAATTAAGTTACAAAAATCTTGGTAATCTGTATGGATAATACCAAGGAGGATGAAATACTGAGAACTCAATGTTAAATCAGAGCGAATAATTTAATTTAAAGAAAAACAGACCACTTTAAGGCTCCATCAGTTATAATTTATTTCACCAGAGAATTTTTTTTCTCTGGACCTTCAGACTTCACTTTCAAAGGTGAAACGAAAAAAAGTGAAGTCTAAAGAGCCAGAGAAAAATAATATTCTCTGGTGAAATAAATTATAACTAATTGAGCCTTAAAGTGGTCTGTTTTTCTTTAAATTAAATTAAATTAATATATATATATATATATATATATATATATATATATATATATGACATAAGAAGTTACGTTCGTTTACTGATCCCGAGTAACAGGTTAGAATCTCCCTTGGTCAGAGAGGCGACTTTTTGATGTTATTGGAAAGGCGATCTCAGCGTACGGCATCGTTAGAATGTAACTGGAATTAATACCATCGTGAGTGAAATTGGATAGACGAAACTCTTCAATGGTTGTACTTGTAGGAAGTCACAAGTTAAAGGTTTGAGCATATTGGCTTTGTTCATAAAATATTGATAGCGCCAGATGATGGGCGATTTTCAAGAAACTGTAACTAAGTTCCGCACTGCATAGTTGAAATATAAACCACAGGTAGGCACTATTCATGTTGAACAAGCGCAAATATGCCTGATGAGGTGTTTGCAACCGGGGTTGGCTACTCGCCCTAACGTCCCGTTGTGGTCATAAACAAGTTGGCTACAATCATACACACACACACACACACATATATACACACACACACACATATATATATATATGTATGTATGTATATTTTAAAAAAAAATAGATCAACCAATCACACTCCCTTAGTTTCAAACTTTCGTAATCCTCAGGTGATATGGGAAAAATACCAGGGATATCGAAAGGTTGAAACCAAAATGGCGCCATTGGCTGATCTAATTTATTTTTAAAATTTAAAAGCTCTGCATGTTAAATTTTTATTTTCTTTATACGTGTACTGAGCACTTTTTAGTACAACTGTTTTATATCTATCTATCTATCTATCTATCTATCTATCTATCTATCTATCTTAGTCCTTTTACTATCTATCTATCTATCTAGAGAGGGAAGGAGAGAGAATAATGGTACTAATGTCTCTATACAGATACTTATAATAAAAAATCAAATCACTGAAGTATGTGGCTTACTGTTCGAACAGTATTGATAATTAGTAGTGTTTACTATAGCATTTTAAGATTAACCATTTTAATAAATTTCTAGACTGTTGATCAATTGCTTTGTCTTACTTGTTACTGAGACTTTGTTGCCACCTTATATATATATATATATATATATGACTTTATATATACATACATACATATATATATATATATGTATGTATATATATATATATATATCTTTGACTTTATATATATATATATATGTATATATAAAGTCAAAGATATAAAATATAATGTATATATAAAGTCAAAGGTATAATAAATAGCAAGGGGAGTAAGACAAGAATGTGTCTTTTCACCTGATTTATTAAACTTATACAGCAAGGCAATTCTGAGAGGTATAGAAGTCATACTAGAATTCGTTATTGGCGGCCACAATGTTAACAATATAAGATATGCAGATGCCACAGTACTGATAGCAGACACGGAAATGAAAGTGCAAAAACCTCCACTGAAGGTAGTCAAGGAAAGCGAAAAGAAATGACTAAGCATAAGAAAATGGAATACATGATTATCAGAAAAAAAGCTGAGCTCAAAATGCAAATTACAGGTCGAGGATACTAAACTCAAGTAGGTACAGATGTTTAAATAGAAATGTTTTAACAGAGGACAGGAAGTTCGATACTGAGACTATTAAGAGACAGGAAAGTTTCGTTGGACCCTCCCCGCCCACAAAAAAAAGTACTGAACTGTTACATGATATCTTCCCTCTTGTATGGCAGCGAATGCTGGACAATCTCCTCAAAGATGAAACTTGAAGCGACAGAAATGCGGTTCTACAGAAATATGCTGAGGATATAATGGGCCGAACATGCGAACATGAACGAGGTTTGAGAAAAAATGGAAACAAAGAGGAAACTTATACTTAACATCAGGAAGAGGCAGTTGAAATTTCTGTGGCACGTAATGAGGAAAGAGGGCTTGGAAAATCTGATACTCACAGGACAGATAGAGGGAAAGAGGGACTGAGGAAAGCAGCACGTTACATACTTGATGGGCTTGAGCAAATGGATGGCGAAACAGTGTCTCGGAGAAATAACAAAAAAGGCAAAACTTATTAAGAACTACAAAGGACAGGAAGATGTGGAGGGCCATGATCGCCTACGTCATGAAAGGACACGACACGTAAAAGAAGAAAAACGTAGTCTCCCTCAGCACACTTTTATTTTCTCCTAATCCTAAATGCCAGACTTGGCTAGCTTAGTATATATCTATAAAATATCATGTCGCTGGTTGGCTGATCTTTACTTAACTTTTTAGCTGTTCAAAAAAATCGATACGAAGTCAATCGATAAAAACAGAAAGAGTGGAAGAGTGGAAGACTACGTATGGTGACTGTATGACTAGATTCCAGCTCAAACTGTTAATGTTATTGGATAATAACTGACACACAACAAACCAAACCGAGGTAGGACTTTATGAATTACTCATGAGCAACGCCTAAAATTGTTTTCCTTTTTTAAAAAATGTAATATATAGTGGGTCGAAATGCAACTTGAGCCCACATCCTACCCTCACTCGAGCCAAAAGAGACGGAAAACAATATGGTCGATTGTAATTAGCATTTCTAAATTAGTCTGGCCTGAAGAAACGTAATTTGAATAATTTCAGGGAACTGTATAGTTTCTGCATGGGAAGAAGAAAATTGTAATCTTTAGCAGTTCGTTAAACCTCTTTGGGTATTGATTTTAGCGAGTACAAGTAAGACGTCATGCATAAAAAAAAACGGACACAAGGCTACAAGCTACTTAGAATATATAAAAATATTAACCAGTCACACACCTCAATGTAAATCTGATTAATTAATTTGTTTGTTTAGTGACATATCAACTCTTTATGGGTCATTTAATGCCGAAATTTAATTTTCTTGGCAGCATTAGTAATTTCTTTTACAAAAATGTTAAGCAATGTCTAGTTTGGTCAGTACCTAGATGGGTGACCGTTTGATGACAATATGACACTGCCTAAGAATGAGGATTTTGAGTTTGTTTGTTTAGCGGCATGTCAACTCCTTACGGGTCATTTAATACCAAAATTTGATTGAAATATTTTGAACAAAATTTTATGCATTTAACTACAGATAAAATGTATTGTTGGTCATTTTGTTTTAAAATTGTATTGCTGGTATTTTTTACTATAGAAATGTATACTATTATATTGTTTTGTCTTTGTTTGAAGGGTGTTCATTATTTGCTCATAGCTGGGACCCTAACTGGTGCTACCACCCCGGGTCAGAGTGGACCAGGGAACAACAGCAATTAAGCGGTAGTTCCACGCTCCTCAAAACCTCCATTTCCCGATCTTAGGCTTTGCTACTCGATGTAGTTTATAGTCATACCCAAGACTATCAGTGCAAATCCCAGTACTCGACGATCAACTCTTTCAGCATATCTGCAATAACTCCTATATATTGTTCAAATATATCGATACACATATACAAATATGTATATATTTTGTGATGTCAACAAACACTCGTTGCCACTTTTGTAATGTCAACGAATGCTCGTTGTCACTTTCGTAATGCTCGTTGTAGTAGAGACTTTGTAATCGCAGATGCAACTATAGTACCGCCATTGAACAATTATGGTGTCAGATGCCTTCGAGTAACACTCGCACTAATAGTACTTGCTCGATATTACTCTATCGAATAGTAATCCGTATGGTGATATTAGTATAGAGAATAGCGGTCCGTATAGTAATAGAGGATAGATTAGAGATAGAGATCGTTAGTCGTCAGCTACTTCCTACATCTATGCATTTCTCCCATGGTCACGTGATGTGACCATGGGAGAAATGCATAGATGTAGGAAGTAGCTGACGACTAACGATCTCTATCTCTAATCTATCCTCTATTACTATAGCGACTGGAATTCAATAATGGGATCGCCTGTGTTTGCTCACTGACGATCTATGTTCAAACTTAAGTGTCGGCAGCGGCACATTGTTCCTATGTAACAATATATTATGTTGATATTCATTTTTTTGCGTATATATGATTGGTTGATTCGTTTTTTACGGCTTATCAACCCTTTGCAGGTTATTTAAAGCCAGAAAATATCTTTAGATTGTTAGAATTCTTTTGAGGAGATAATGGTTTAGTGATACATGTTTTACTAATTAACCCATAGCTGGAAGGAGAAGAAGTGGATTCTTACCTTTCCCAATGGTATTTGTGCGTAAATGACTATAACAAGCTCAACGGGAATTGGAACTCGGCTGTCCGATTAAAAATTCCAAGCCGTTATCAATTACACCGGCCTTGTATCCAAGCTTACATCTCCCGGTATTCCCAAGCGGTCACTTATCTAGATAATGACCAAGTTCTACGTTGCTTAACTTTGGTGGTCGTATTGAAACCGATATTTTAATGTGACGTCTCAGTAAGCCTTACGTTTATAAGTGTACTCTCTTTTAAATTTTGTTAAAAGAGCTTTTTAATATATTATAGAATCTACGAACGGAAATAAAGACATAAAAGGAAATAAATTATTTCGAACTGTCAAAGCTGATGGATTCCTTTTAAAAGGCCCCAAAGAACAATAGATGTCGGGAGCGGTATTAAAAACTACCACCCTGTTTGGAAATAATAATAATAACAATAATAATAATAATAATAATAATAATAATAAGTAAT
Source organism: Acanthosepion lycidas (assembly GCA_963932145.1). Taxonomy (NCBI): domain Eukaryota; kingdom Metazoa; phylum Mollusca; class Cephalopoda; order Sepiida; family Sepiidae; genus Acanthosepion; species Acanthosepion lycidas. The sequence goes on along the minus strand of OZ010600.1, from coordinate 16,607,656 downwards.
TATAATAATAATAAAAATAATAATAATAAATAATAATAATAATAATAATAAAAAATAATAACAATAATAATAATAAAAATAATAACAATAAATAATAATAATAATAATAATAATAATAATAATAATAATAATAATAATGCAGTGAAAACTGTTACTCTAAAGTAATTCTGGGGAAACATATTATTACTATTATATTAACAAAAAACCAACAAAAAACAAAAAAACGAACACCCACTTTATGGTCAGTAGAATAGTAAAAATACCTCCCCAAAAAGTAAGTAAAATATTAAGAAACAGGAAAATTTCGTTAGAAACAAAGAAAAAAAAGCTATACTGCTGTGTAAGATCATTCCTCCTAATATGGCAGTAAATTCTAGACAATTTCTGCACAGATGAAGAGAAGTCATGAGGCAACAAGAATGTAGTTCTACAGAAGGATGCTGAGGGAAATATGGGCGCAACCTGTGACCAATGAGGAAGATTTAAGGAGCTAAACAGGAAAATAGTTGAAATTTCTGTGACATTTTGAAAAGGGACATATTTAAGTCAAGAGTTATGAATTATAATAATCATTATATTATATGAGGACGTTTGGAAATTAATAAGGCATTTCCGTTATGGATTATATCAATAATTATATTATAGTACTGTGTTCGGAAAATAATTACGTATTTCACCACTAGGAATTGAGTCAAGCGAAGCAAAACCAAGATTAAATTGGAAGAAACAGCATCCAGAATTTGTCATCACTTTTATCAGATAGAGTAGCTTTTTTAGCGCATTTCAGAGTTTAGTTGGGGGAAACTGTCAAAGTGGAAATTTGGATTCTGCATAAACTTCCGCTTGAGAACAGTATATAACATCTTACCACCGGCAGCTGTCTTTTAACCAGAAATCCCAAAATTTAATCTTTTTATCGGATTGTTAAAGGTGATGAAAAATGGGTTTTGCATGTCAGCATGAAAACGAAAAAGAAAACGGTTATCACAAAATGAGAAACAAATTCCAACGCCCAAACTAGGACTCTATTTTCAGAAGATATTGGTTCTTGTTTGTTTGAATATGAATAATGTTGTCTATTATTAGCGACTGGAATCACTACAGATGTTTATTGCCAGTAACTTGATCAGGTAAATAAAAAATTAGGAATTTTCCTGCTTTCACAAAGAGAAAAGGGTTTATTCTCCAGCAAGTGGAATAACACAAGGAGAATACTACCTGAAAAACAAGCCCAAGAAATGGAGAATAGCATAAGGAGAATAACACCTGAAAAACAAGCCCAAGAACACGAGAATAGCACAAGGAGAATAACACCAGCAAGACAAGACCAAGAATACGAGAATAGCACAAGAACAAGACCTGCAAAACAAGACCAAGAACTCGATAATAACACAAGGAGAATAACACCTGCAAGACAAGACCAAGAACACGAGAATAGCACAAGGAGAATAACACCTGCAAGACAAGACCAAGAATACGAGAATAGCACAAGGAGAATAACACCTGCAAGACAAGACCAAGAATACGAGAATAGCACAAGGAGAATAACACTTGCAAGACAAGACCAAGAACACGAGAATAGCACAAGAGGAATAACACCTGCAAGACAAGCCCAAGAACACGAGAATAGCACAAGGAGAATAACCCCTGCAAGACAAGACCAAGAACACGAGGATAGCACAAGGAGAATAACACCTTCAAAACATGACCAAGAACACGAGAATAGCACAAGGAGAATAATACCTGCAAAACAAGGTTAAGAACACGAGAATAGCATAAGGAGAATAACACCTGCAAGACAAGCCCAAGAACACGAGAATAGCACAAGGAGAATAACCCCTGCAAGACAAGACCAAGAACACGAGGATAGCACAAGGAGAATAACACCTGCAAGACAAGACCAAGAACACGAGGATAGCACAAGGAGAATAACACCCGCAAAACAAGCCCAGGAACACGTCTAAGTAAACTGGACCTATCCTCAGTTTCCACTAGAGTTAACCTAACATTTTGAAAAAGGCTGACGGACTAAAGTCTATATTTATTACTCTAGCGTGTTTAATTTTTTTTACTCTACTTTAAACCAAGCAGATGTTTGGCTCTATTTGTAAACTGGAACTGCGTTTATTTTATATTCTAGTTTAAACCAGACGTATGTCTTTTATTTTACATCTCGTGCAAACTGGAAATATGTCAATATTTTAAATTCTAGTGTAAACTGAACCCTTGTTTAATTTTATTCTAGTTTAAACCAGGCCTATGTTTACCATTTTAAATCTAGTGCAAATCGGACCTGAGTCTATATTTATAACTCTCTTGTAAACGGGATATACCAATGTTGTCTTAATTCCAGTTTTTTTTATTCTATCCCTTGACTAATGTTTTTTCTCATATTCTGTCACACTTAATAACCTCTTCCATCTTAGTGGCTTTGTTGCCTTGCTTAGTATGAAATAATAAAAAAAAACATTTATTTTCTTATTTTTTCAAAACAGTCATCCGACTCTCAGCAGTATCCTTACAATTCACGTCAGAAAATGGCTAGCCATTTTATTAGGTTGGCGCAAAAATAATGTCGTTTTTGACGTTCAACTTTATGTGAGAAAACGACATTATTTTTGCACCAACCTAATAGGTCGGCGGAGTCGAGGGTATGTAGTTTCGGGTCATTCTCGAACGTTCTATCTTTTTCAAGTGATTATTTTTTCCCGCATTCTTTAAAATGTTTAAAAGAATAGATTTCTGTACCTAGTTCATTTTGACGCTCCCAATACATGGCTCTAAACTTGAGCTACGTTTTTTTTTTTTGCTGATGATCAGGCATTCTACTTTCTACTCTATAGATAAGAGTCCTTTCTTTTTGCTGACGTACAGATAAGAGTCCTTTCTTTTTGATTTTTTCTACTACCTTTTGCATATCAGAATAAAAACTGTCAAAATGATTGGTTAGTGAAACCAGACGCAGAAGTGTTGACTTTCCTAAGACCATGAGTTCAAAAAATACCACAGAAATTATTAACCGAAAAGCGACTTCTATTTTTTCGGAGAGACGCCATTTGCACGATCCTAGACGCTATCAGCACGATTCAATAATGTCGCACAATACGACAGTTGCACCTGCAGAAAAAAAACTGTTAATGAGAGGACGCTGAAAAGTCCTTTGCCTGACCAAGAAGGGATATAAAATATCCTTTCTAACACTCTTGGGGCATCGGTATCATCTTGGTATGAAGTAATAGTAATTACTACATGACTTGGTGTGCTGAAGAATTCTCGGCGCAACAAAGAAGGGATTTAAGAATACCCAGATAATTTATCCTTTTGGAAACTGGACGAAACTCAGACCCCCACCCCACTCCTTTGTATTAATGTATAATCCTACTGAATATAAAGTGGAGAATCAATTTTATATTGTTCTCATGTAATAAACTGATCCCCTACTATTAGGTCGGTGCAAAAATAATGTCGGTTTTTGACGTATTTTTAACGTCAAAAACCGACATTATTTTTGAACGAACGTAATATTATATTCCAGGTTGTGCTGAAAAGTTCTCGGCCGGACCAAGTAGGTATTTAAAAAAACTGATTATTTGGTCAGGTTGTGAGCAGTGGGTGGTGCCGAGAATACTAAATCGTTCTCTTGTCTTGTTAATATATATAATAGATATAAAGTGGGGGATCGGTTTTATATTGTTATTAAGTAATATATTGATCCGCGAATTATTATTACATGCCAGGGTGTTTAAAACTTCTCGGCACTATCAAGAAGGATTCCAAAAACAATTTTGATATTCGGTCATTTTATCAGATTTTCAGAAGTGCGTCGGATCGAGAACTTTTCATTATTCGTTTGTTGTATTAGAATATTTTCACGTTAGAAAATGGTTATCCACTTTAAAACTCCGTCAAATTAGGATCAGTGGAGTCGAGGGTATGTAGTTTCGGGTCATTTTTGAACGTTCGATCTTTTTCAAGCGATTATTTTTTCACACATTCTTTAAAATGTTTAAAAGAATAGATTTCTGTACCTAGTTCATTTTGACACTCTCCTGGATATAAAGTCGAGGATCGGTTCCATATTTTTATTTTGTAATTTCTATCTATAAAAGGCAGGATGTGTGTGTGTGGTTGTGTGTGTGTGTGTTTGTGTGTGTGTGTGTTTGTGTGTGTGTGTGTGTGTATTTGTGTGTGTATTTGTGTGTGTTTGTGTGTGTGTGTGTGTGCGTGTTTGTGTGTAACGAATGCAATTTTCGACCGATTTGCACCAAAATTTACATGCACATGCTCCAAGTTAGCGGGAAGAGCAAGACTGACTTTGCATTTCCCAACTCCCATCGATGGTGGAAATAATCTATTTTTTCATGCTTCTACGGCAGTTTTCATGTAGTTTGCGGCCATTTTCTACAGGCAAGAGTGAGAGCCTATACCTGGCTGCCATGAAGGCAGGAATATTCTACTGGTCAGCGTGAGAGCCAACAGCTGACTGACACGAATGTTAACTAGCATGCTAGCATGCAAAAAAAATCAATAGCTGCATTCGTCACAAGTGGGAAAAATTTAAATCTGCATGGCACTTTACTCCAATTGACTCAATTGCTTGCTTAAACTCAACGTTGATTCTGATTCCGCAGAACTGGGTTGGCTGTGAAAAAGTATTTGTTGTTAATATTCTTTTTTCATTCGGTTTTTCCAGTTACGAGTTCTTTGTTAAAGTTGATCGTTTTGTGTTCATTTTGTTTAGTTCTTTTTTCATAACAGATTTAATGTTTAGTATAGAGCTTAGAAAAAATTCTCAGTGTGAGATAAGCAAGAAGTAAGGCATGTAGCAACTTCAGCACGGCAAAGGGCACTCTTTTAAAGGCAAGGAAGGGCAAAAATATTTTAAGTCAAGTGATAGCGATTTCTGTATGAGTCGTACGATTTTTGAATCAAGCACGGGCAACGCCGGGCCATGCTGCTAGTTGTGACGTCCCCCCGGTGTCGCTGCGCCAAATGTGACGTCTGCCTAACCGCGTCCGTCGTGCTATCCTGTCCTGTGACGACCAACTGGCTTGGTATTGGTCGCGGCACCAAATGTGACGTTCTAACCTTTTGGTGATTCGGATGGGAATCTGGTTAGATTCGGTATCAGCCTTGTCGTTCCCAGCTCGCCTCCAACGTCTGGTTACCGAAGTAACTGTTTTGATTTCCAGTCTAACCTACCCACGTTGTGAATTGATCTTAGGCAGACGAAATCAATCAGTTGCCGGGCCGTAATGCAAGCCGAGTTCGATCAAGGGTAACACCGCACAAGTATATGTAAAAGAAAATAAAATAATAACTCGAAAAGTTCAAATGTGTTAAAAAAGGCTAACAATATTTTATATATGGTTGCTGAATACAGGACTGCGTCTTCTTCCCAACCCGCTATATGGATTCGTGACACTTTGTTTTTGTTAGGCGAGTCTTAACATCTTAAGTTGTTCTTTAAGAAACTGGTTCTTGGTGTATCTTCAGGCGAGATTTGTAAAACTTGTTTTGGTGGTGTGAGTCTAAGTCGTTCTTCAAAAATAAATTGTTCTTGGCTAGAAGTTGAGTTCGGAATTGCGTGAATCTTAATCAGCTTCTGCGAGGCGGGTCTTCAGAGCTCTCAGCTCACTGCAACTGCTTGCCTGTCTGTCTCCAACCCGAACTGCGAACTTAACTGGAACTCGAACTGAACTTAACTCGCTGTGACTCTGCTTATATGGACGCCGACCAAAACCGGGGTGGGCTTATCGGGGTTTGAGGTTCCTTGATAATTCTAAACCCACAATCCACTTCTTTGTTTTTGGTCAGGAAAATTTTATTATTTTCCATTTTTGGAAGTCTTTCGTCTTCCCACCTTCTTCTGTTCTCATATTGGTATCTCACCATGCCCTCAGAGGGTGTCAACGGATTTTCCCTCTCTCTCACAGTGGCATCTCACACCTATCCCTTCAGGGGGCGCAACAGGCCTCCTCTCCTTCTTCACATGATTACCTACGCCTAACTCTCATGCCACCATTCAGCCAATGGGCGCTCAGCAGCGTGGGTGTGGCCAGACTAGCCTCGGTTTAAAAAATCTTGCTCAAAGAAAAAAAAATTATCTACCTTTTTTTTTTCTTCTTTTCTTTCCTTTCTTCGAGGTGACCTCACACCCTAGACTTTTATCTTAACCGAATCACCTGAAATTCGTCAATCAGATTTTCGCCAGCATCAAGTGGGTGGCGATTTGGACGTATTTGCATTCTGGGTGCCAATTACTGATCCGATAAAATAGTTTCGCTATCATAGCCAGCCCTGACGATAAACAGATGCTCCTTTCAATGATATTCTGCATATAGACAAAGGCTTAACCTTTCCTTCATGGTGGTCAGCGGACACTTTTGTTTTTCTCGGACAGTGCGTGCTTAATTAATTTTTATTTTTATCTCTTTAGAATTCTGCGGTAGGTAACTTCTCCAACTTGAAAATTCCCTTTACCATTGCCATGGGCAGATTGGACATATCTTACTCTCCGCCCCGTAACATAAATCAGATTAAATTCTGTGTTTCACCTTCTCGACAATGGAAATAAAAATCTTACCACTTTCCCTGTCAGAAAAATAACACCACATAGTGTCCTTTTCGTGATGGCTTCTCATCACCTAAATTTAATTCTCGCCTTTTTTTTTCTTTCTTTCTAGCGACGTCAATAGTGTCACATAGTTAAGTAATAAAAGGCCTGCAATAATTATTACATGCCAAGTCTTGGTGACAATTTCTCAGTCCGGTCAAGACGGATTCTACAAAAGAATATTGATCTTCGGGCAGATTTTGGAAGGTGGAATTTTTCAGCACCACTTTGAATTTGTCTGAAAACAAGCAATTAACATCAAGGGGATATATATATATATATATATATATATATATATATATATATATATTCCTGATTCTTTTATTTTAAGCTCAGCTTGTTAGACTCTCTGCTTTCGGGTGGAGAGGGACTCAGACGAGCCCGTGCCTATGGCCAGTGTCACATCTGGGGAGAAGTAGACACCAACCCGATCCCGTACGCGCTCGGAAATCCTCACGTTAAAAACCGACCTTGTGCCAGATTCCGCCTTGTGTGGAGGTCTCGGGTAACTGCGCAGTACTCATTCACTTTTGTGTCGCTTGTCCGTTTCTCCCATTTAAGAAGGCTATGTGAATTTTAAGCCCTCCCAGATTGAACCCGCAATTTTCAGAGAAATACATTAAGTCATACGTATGGGAAGCGGAATGAGAACACTCTACTTCAGTGAATTGAATAAAGTGTTCTTTTTGAAATTTCAAGAAGCTATCGAATACGAAGTGAAACGCCTGAAGTAGGCCGGAGAGTACAACGGCTGAAACGTTGTGAGTATAACAATGAGAATGCAAGTTCGAATTGTTACTAGTCCTTAGTGAACCACATGCACTGCAAATATAGAAGCAATGTCTTGGGAAAGCTAACCTGACGGAGCTTATTCCTCTGTAGACTTGTTTTTTGTTTTCTCAGTTTTCCTTCTCCTAAATTGGTTGCCATCTAGTGACAAAAAAGTCTAGTTTCCTTTACTATTTAAGGCATTTACACTATTTACATCATTCAGACCGCTGTCCTCATCTTTGTTGCCATATTCACGGCCTTCTTTCAGGTGATTGGAAATTCGAAGGCTCTGTGTGCCACCTTCTGAGTTGCTTCCTTGTAGATACAGTTGACCCATTAATAGGAAAGTAATTTTCATATGCCCGAAACTCCGCCCACTTCGTGGACCAGTTGATAAAATCTTTGGTTGAGTGATCCATATAGTGCCTAAAGAATTGTGAGTTCAATACCTAGCCACAGCAGAGGAAACAAAAACTTGGAGAGTTGAGTTACTAAATGGAATTAACTGGAACTGAGATATCAAGAAAAGGCGCGGCACGGGGAATTAGAATAATCTACCCCCACCCCACCCCGTGGAATAAATCAAGACTTCGGTTCTAAATTCCGACGTGTTTCACCTGAAGAGACCCGGAGTGTACAACGACGTCGTGAAAAGTAATTATTCTTATGAGCTTTCCGAAATTTTAACTCAGTTTCATGGATTTAAGCGTGATGTATGATTGGCAGCAAGTTCTCACTCATCATTTTACTTTTGAAATAATGATATAAACGCAGGTTCTATTCTAATACTTCTTCTGTTGCATGTGGAACTCTCTTCCGGTTTCTTGAACTCTCTTCCGGTTTCTTTGAACTCTCTTCCGATTTCTTGAACTCTATTCCAGTTTCCTGAACTCTCTTCCGGTTTCTTTGCACTCTCTTCCGATTTCTCTGAACTCTCTTCCGGTTTCTTTGAACTCTCTTTCGGTTTCTTTGAACTCTCTTCCGATTTCTCTGAACTCTCTTCCAGTTCCTTGAACTCTCTTCCGGTTTCTTTGCACTCTCTTCCAGTTTCTTAAATTCTCTTCCGGTTTCTTTGCACTCTCTTCCGGTTTCTTGAACTCTCTTCTGGCTTCTTTGAACTCCTTTTGGGTTTCTTTGAACTCTCTTCCGGCTTCTTGTTTCCATGTCTACTACGATCTTCAATCATTTACATGGAACGTTAATCCCCCTTTTCCATCCCCTTGAATCCTGTTCTTTTTATAATCTCTTAGTATCTTTATTGCCTTGCTTGGGGTGACTTTTTTTTTTTTTTTTTTTTTTTAACAAAGTAGAGATGCGGAATAATCATTTTAATGCATTAGATAGATTTTGAAAAATTAGTATCCGTGTTTTCACCATCCATTCAAATATTTGTAAAATCTTCAGGTAGTTCATATAAACCAACTCATCACACACACACAGAGGCACACACACCTGAACACAGCATTTCCACTTAAAAATATTCGATTTTTATTCCATATAACGAGAGAGTAAAAAGAGGAGAAACGTGATATCTTCGAAGAATCCTGTAAAATGTCTTCGAGACAAAAGTTCTTGACTATGCTTTTTAGCGTTGTCATTTGTGTTAATAGGAAATCAAGAAGAATAGATAAAAAAAAGAGAATGTTAAAAATTCTATGGGCAAAGAGGCTTTCTTAAGGAACTCAATATACGACATAACGCTAGTTTCTTTCAACGACACTAAATCTTTATCTCATGTCGCTCCTTCCTTACTATCTATCTATCTAGCTAGCTAGATACATAATAAACAGACATCATAAATAGACTATCTATCTAGCTAGATACATATAAACAGACTGAGCTAGCTCGCTCAGTCTGTTTATTATGTATGTATGTATCTATCCATATATCAATCTATTACTACTTGTTCATATGTAATGTAATGTAATCTATCTATCTATCTATCTATCTATCTATCTATCTATCTCAGTTTGTTTATCATCTCTTAGTAGAATTGTAAAACAAAATTTGTCACAATTAAGTCTAAAATAATAAAAGGGTTAATTAACCCTAGAACACTAACCATAGGTATATAGTACCCAGCGCAAATTTTCCTATTTTTAATTACAATTTTCAGTACCTGATTTTCTTACCTAAATAATATGTTTTTCAGTTCTTCTGAATTTTAACTCAAAGTACAAAGTTTGAAGTGCCTGAATGTAAACTATTTCAAATAAAGATTTATATTTAATATTTTTTTTGATGTTTTCCAAATCGGGTATCATATACCCATGGTTAGTAGTGGTATAACTTTAATTGATGGTTAGTGTTCTAGGGTTAATACAAAACATAATAACAAGCCAAAATTTGAAGGAGGAATTTACTCTATTTCTTTTAATAATTGCCACAAGGAATACATAGGAGAAACCTAAAGAAATTTAAATAAAAGATTGTATAGACAAACAGAAAATGGAACTTTTACAAAACCCTACACTAAAAGCATAATTGTAACAGAACCAACAGCAATTTTGATTTAAATAGCACCAGCCTAACAAAACAACAAAAAACAAATACAATGAATAAAATTAATATTTAAATTAAATATCTCAGCTTCCCTTCTCCTTCATGTGCATGTGTGTTTGCATCAACGTAAACATCAAATTGCGATAACACTGTTTACTGTATTAGTATATTTTCTCGACAGATGACATCACCGTCATGCCTGTTGCATGAACAAGTCGTAAAGAATGTTATGTATAGAAGAAAACCGACTAAACTGGAGCTTAAAGGTCACCATTTTTAGCATCTTTTTCATTGTTGAGTCCAAAGGTAACTTGTTTTAATCTAATAATGCCTGAAAAAAATTAGTATTCCTATTTTCAAGTGTTACCTTTCCTGGTGTATCTGTCTATATTTCTGAGATGAGGTATTATGTATACTATTTACATTGTTCGGACTATTGTCCTCATTTTTGTTGCCATATTTATCACAACGCTTCGGCCGTTGTACGCTCCGGCCTTCTTCAGGTGGTTGGAATGTCGAACTGAAACCTTTATTTCGCCCACTGGGGTAGACTGTTCTAGTTCCACATGCCATGTCTAATGGATATCAGTTATCCTCTGTTAATTCCCCTTTCCAAGTTCTCCACCGCCTTAACCAGGTATTGAACTCACACTCTTTGGGTCCTGTCACTGGATCTAACTAACGCCTTTATCCACTGTGCCATGTGTCCTCAATAAAAGGGGAATCAACAGGAAATAACTGATAACTGACACCCATTAGACATGGCGCGTGTAAGTAGAACAGTCTACCCCAGCGAGCGAAAGAAAGTGTTCAGTTCAACATTCCAACTTTTCTGGTGTGTAGACATTTTTTGCTGCCTCTCTCTCTCTCTCTCTCTCTCTATCTATCTATCTATCTATCTATCTATCTATCTAGGTAGTTGTAGGCATTCATTTATCTCGTGAGATAATATTAGCGCCTTTTTTGGTCAAACATTTTTTTGTGAAAAGCGTTTGGGGTGGCTTAGCAGACCAATCCTTGCATGGCACGATCTTCCGCGGGTGTGGCAGAGGAAGCTGGGATGTGGAATGGAGGTCTTTGTTCTCTTCCTATCTCCAATAGTTGGTTTCATCATCTTCCGGCCTTCATGAAACCTCCATGAAGAGCATGGTGCCAGCCGGTGCAATCGATTACTACCTGTTCCCAGCTACCAGAGTCGAGAGTTTCAGGTAGCCTATTGTAGTGTGGGGCAGACTATCGAACGGTGTTCCGAGACCATCTTCCCTTACATGATGTTTTTTTGGTATACAGCCATCGAAGAAAACGTGTCAAAGTGAAAGTAAGATATAAGCACCGTATTTGAAACCGGCTCCGTTTTCGCGCCGATAACCGTTAAATTACCCGAATATCGCCCCCAGAAGCATAAGGATACCATTGCATAGAGCAAGATTTCAGGTAAAAAATCACACCATTTTACACTTATTCATCACATCTGGCTATGCATTTTATAAATGCTCTCTGACCTTATTGCATCAATTTACGCTTAAACGTTTAGCAAGTTCGATCTATTTTATCCACATAGAGGAATTCAATAATATAACTCTATTCGTATACACTTTCTTGTCAGAATACATTTTACCAGACTCTAGCTCAGCTTATACCTGTATTAACGCGAAAAAACAGTAAAATATGTTATTGACCGAAATAGTCGATTTCTACTGCCATATCAACTGTATCCGCCACTGACGTCACGGGCAATAATATGAATCAAGGCGGTATTACTTTTGGAGCGTATTTGAACGTTTCTGCTGTTATTGCGCATGCGCACTTGGTAAACGTGAATATATATATATATATATATATATATATATATATATATATATATATATATATATATGCGCAATAACAACAAAATACAATACTTGTTCCTCATCTCATATCACCGACCTGTCTTTGTCTTCCCATTAACCCCAGTAAACGCCGGAAGTCACTTTTGCGAAAACCAGCAGATTCCATTTTATATCTTTCAGTTTTCTTTTTGTTTCAAATTTCTTTGCAGTGTATATTTGATCGTACACACACACATACATACATACATATATGTTTCACGTAGGTTTATATATACGCATACATACGTACAAACATTCATGTTTGCCTTCATTCAAACGTATGTTGATATATGCGTATACATATTCCTATATCAATATATGTTTCTTTCACACTGCAGTAATTTTCTCAAAAATCATTTTTTTTCTCCTTGGCACGGAAGTTAAAATTAATGGACCATTTCACACAGCAGGCTAATATCTTCTTTTTGTTTTCACGTTTCATCTTTTTTTATAGAGACAAAAAAAGAATCCTACTTATTCTTGGCAATTTACTTCCAGCAGACTAAGCAGGGTTTTCACGGGGAAAAAAGACGATGTTCCCTAAGATCAACGAACAATCGAGAAACTATTGAACTGATTAACAACGCAGGTGTCGATGTAAATTATTTCCTGTCAAACGTAACAACATTACGAATTTCTTATTTCTGATCAACATGAGAAAATGGAAAAGAAGAAAAAAACCGGAATTAGTAAAAAGAATGAACAAGAAAAAATAAAAGAAGCAACAATAAAGATAGTGGAGCAGAAAAAATGGCGGAAAAATGATGAAATGAAGAAGAAATAATAGGAATTATTAGAAGAAGAGTAAAAGGGTGAAATGTAATAAAAAGATGACTGACAAAGTTATAAAAAGAAGAGATTGGAGGCGGGGAAGGTTCAGAAGATGTATTAGAAGGAGGAGGAAAACTCGAAAGAAAGAGAGAAGCAGAATAAAAAAGGTTTATGACAAGGGAGAAAGACAAAAGGAAAATTGATTGGCTCTTTTTTTCTTGAAAGCGAAGGAGGAGGTTGAACAGAAAGAGAGGAGGAGTAGGAGAAAAGTTTGAAGAAACAAGAGCTAGAGGAATAAAATAAAGAGGGAAAAAAAAAGAAAGGACTGCGAACAGAAGAGAACAAAGAAATGTTAAAAAACGAAGGAAAAAATAATAAAGAGTGAAGGAACATATGAAAAACAAATATAAACATGGAGTAGAAGAGAAATAATAAGAATTAAGAAAAAAGTTAGAATTTAAAGGAGAAAAAGAAGAAAAAAAAACAAAAACCGAAAGAGTGAAATATAAGAAAGAAAAAAAAACCCAAAAAGGCGAGGGACAAGCGATAAATAAATTAAAAAGATGAAAGAAAAAGAAAGAAACAAAGGAAGAAAGCATAATTAAATGTAAGTAAAAAAGAAAGGGGGAAGCGTTAAATAAACAAATTAATTAAAAAGGTGAAAGAAGGAGGAAGACAAAGAAAGAAAGAAAGAAAGAAACAAGAAATATAGAAAGTAAAAGAAAAAAGAAAGAAAAAGAAAGACTAGAGAAATGGAAGAACAATCAAAATATAAGCGATAAATAAATTTAAAAATAAAGAAAAATAAAAAAAAATGGAAAAAGTATCGTAAGGAAACAAAGAAAGAAATAAAGAATGAAAGAAAGAAAAGGGAATAAGAATAGGAATAAGCGTAAGAATAATAATATCATTAAGAAGGCTAAGAAAAAACTGGGAAAGAAAAAGAAAACCGAGAGAAAGAGAAAGAAAGAAAGAAAAAAAAGAAAGAAATAACTACAGTTAAGACGAAAAAGGGAGAATATATTAGGTTGGTGCAAAAATAATGACGTAATAATGTCGTTTTTTGACGTATTTTTTAACGTCAAAAAACGACATTATTACGTCATTATTTTTGCACCAACCTAATATAATGAAAGAAAGAATGAAGATTTAGAATAAAATAAAAAGGAAAAAGAAAAAAAAAAAAAGAGGAAAGCGTGAAAGAGGACAAAAAAAAGAAAAGAAAAATAAAGATACAAAGAAAGACAGAAAGGAGAAGGGGAAAAAAGAAATATGTGCGAAAGAACAGGAAATAGGTGGGAAGATATAGGGGAAGGATAAGAAATCAGGGAGAACATGAGAAAAAAGAAAAAAAAAGAAAAAAAGAAGGAAATAAAGAAAAAGAGAAGGAAAGAAAGAAAAAAGAAAAAAAGAAAGGTAAAGAAAGAATGAAAGCAAGCAAGCAAGAAAGAAAGAAAAAAATTAACAAACCGAAACCAAGAATGTCAAGAGATGCAAAGTAAAAGACAATAAAGAGAATTAGCCAGAATTAAAAATGTGGTCAGAAAAAAAAAATGTCGGAAATCGGAAATAAGAATAAAAAAAAAAAAATAGAATTAAGAATTAAAAAAAAGGAAAAATCAAAAAAAAACAATAAAAACTAAAAACAAAATGTCTGGTGTTAAATGCTGTAAGGAAAATCCGGTAAAAAAAAAAACCCAGTTAAGAATAGAATAATCGCGAAAAAGTCGATTTCCTCGGATTTCAAATTACTTTCTTTCTATACGAGTCACTACAGCTAGCAATGTCATTCATCAGAATTCTTTGTTCTACTTAGAATTATTACTTACGTTTTATTAGCTTATTGTTAAAGCTCGGAATATATTCACAAAGCTGGACGCATATAGAGAGACAAATGTGGAGAGACATTTTGTTAGGTCAGTTTCTTTTGGCATTAAGAGTCGAGTAATTAGACAATTACAAACATTATATAAAACCAATGAGTTTTGTTGCTTAAGGGCGCTGAATGATTTCAATCTGTTAAAGATAATAAATATATTTTTAGAAGCAGTTTTGATCACAGAAGAATGATTAATACTTTCAAACAGAAAAAAAAACAAAAAAAAAAGTCACATTTTACTGATATCAAAGTATAAGGACTTCAGCAAATTATTTGAAAATAGCCGTGAAAATTCCTTGGTTTCCACATCTGAATTTTCTGATAAGTTGAAATTTAGGAACAAATTAGAATTTATTTACAAATCGCAGTCGGCAATGTGGCTTTGAAGAACCTCAAAGAATGATAAAAATTCAAAGATCTTGAAGTGGAAATTTGAAGAATGCGGCACATGATGACATGATTCATTTCTGTTGTGTTTGGGTCTTCGGTTTGATTGACGGGAACCCTGGTGACCCATGTCTTACGGAAATGCAAAATATTGTTCTCGCAACCACAGGTCACACTCTACGAAGAGGTTTTAACTGTGTAAAATGTATATGCGTTTGTTGGTTTTCTTTTTTTTTGTTATACAAATGTGCAGTGGATAATGTCATCATTTAATCTTAGGTCCTTGTGAGGAAATAAGCGTGCAAAATAAATCAGAGGAAATAATAATAACAACAACAACAACAACAACAATAATAATAATAATAATAATAATAATAATAATAATAATAATAATAATTAAGTGCCTCTTTATTGATATGGCAGTACCCACAGACTGCAATATATCTTTAGAGATTTTCAAAAAGCTGTCAAAATACAAGGACCTTGAAATCGAAATCTCAAAAATGTGGCACATGGGAACATCAACAATCCCCGTTGTAGTTGGAGCCCTAGGATTAGCTGGAAAAGATTCCAGTAGACTAATTGAAGGGATTCCTGGACGTCCATGCCTCAAAGAGATACAAAAATTGTTCTGACAAGTACAGCCCACACTTACGAAGGTCTTTATGTATGTAAAATATTTTTTTGTCAGTGGAAAGTGTCCTGATGCCATTTCTAACCTTAGGTCTCTGGACGGGACCCGGAAAGAAATGTGTAAACGCCAGAAATCAAAGGAAATAAAAATAATAATAATAATAATGGATCAATATAGGAAAGATGTTATTAGAAGAAGAGATTGGTGGGGGAGGTTCAAAAGATGCATTAGAAGGAGAAGGAAAACTCGAAGGAAACAGAGAAGTAGAATAAAAAAAAGGTTTATAATAAGGGAGAAAGATAGAAGGTTTATAACAAAGGAGAAAGACAGAAGGAAAATTGATGGGCTCTTTTTTTTCTTGAAAAAAAGAGGTTGAGTAAAAAGAGAGGAGGAGTAGAAGATATCTCATGCCAAAAACGAGTGAAACAGATGATCCGAAAAATTATAGGCCAATAACATGTCTCTCCACAACGTATAAATTGATCACGTCTGTCCTGACGAACCGTACTCACACTTTTCTCAAAGCAAAAAAACAACATAAGGGATACAGGAGAGGTTCATATAGTTGCAAAAATCAACTACTGATAAGCAGAATGATGCTGGAAAATTGCAGGAGACGATCTAGAAATCTTAGCGAAGCATGGATAGATTATCGTAAAACCTTTGATAGTGTATCGCACTCTCGGATATTTAAGTCTTTGGAAATGTACAGAGTCTCTCTCATGATAGTAAATTTCCTTAACCACAGCATGGAAATGTGGAAAACCACATTATACCCCAATCACACAAGAAGCACTGCCACCTCCAACTGCTTGAATATCCGACGAGGAATCTTTCAAGGGGACTCGCTGTCACCTATTTTGTTTTGTATGTCCTTATCCCTCCTTACATATGAACTAAACAATAATAGCTATGGATACAAACTAAACAAGAAAGTATTCAATCACCTACTATATATGAATGATCTGAAACTATTTGACGACAATGAGTTGAAGGGTCTCATACTGTAAAATGTTTTGGTGACGACATAGCTATGGACTTCGGATTAGATAAATGTACAAAAGTAACATTCAAGAAAGGGAGAATTACAAAAACACACTCAATAGATTTAGATTTTGTCACAAAGATTAGTAAACTGGAGCATGATGAAGCATATAAGTACCTAAGAATTAGCGAAGGAGATGGAATACAGCATACCTAAATGGATGAGAAGGTAAGAAAGTAGTACTAAAGGCGTGTGCATCTGGTACTGATTACTGAACTGTATTAAAAAAAGATCAGTCATAAACACCTTGGCTATCCTTGTGGTGCAATACACTTTCAACATCCTTAACTGGACCGTAGCTGACATTAAGCGAATGGACGCCAAAACGAGAAACCTTCTTCCCTGCCACCGCATCTATCATCCGAAGGCTGATGTTGATCGTCTGTATGTGCCCAGATCCGAAGGAGGCAGAGGATTAGTTCAACTAGAACTGTCATACAAAACTTCAACAACTGGCCTTCAAAGATAGCAGGAGACTACAGAACACTAGATGATGATCTGTGTCGAAGAACATGATAGAAGTAAGAAACTTTATTTAATAATAAAGGAAGCCAACAAGTTAAAAATGGAGTTTCAAATGGGTAAAAAAATGCAAGTAAAGCATAATTCACAAACCGCGGCTGCAAAATACTTAAAAAAGACAAATGCAATTGACCAGATACAGAAACGATGGCAAGATAAACCGCTTCACGGCCAATACTCTCCCCTTACCAAACAAACGGATGTAGACAAACTCCTTACCTATCAGTGGCTACGTAGTGCAGGGTTGAAAGCTGAAACCGAAAGTTTTTATTCCTGCTGCACAGGACCAATACATGCTAACTTGAAATTACCAAGTACACATACTGAAAAATTCCGTGAGTCCCAAATGCCGATTCTGAGATAATTATCCAGAAACAATTAATCATCTTGTCTCATGTTGCGCGGTATTGGCACCTACTGAATATAAAACACATCACGATAGAGGGGGCCAATATCTGCACTGGAAAATCTGCAATACTTACGGAAAGGAAACTGCTAGAAATTGGTATGAACACCACCCAAACCCGGTTGCAGAGATAGGACCTGTAACAATTTTATGGGACTTTACAATTCACACAGACAGAACAATCAAATCAAATCACCCTGACGTGATTAGAGACCGTAAATAAGAATAAATACATGAGGGTTGAAGCTCTATCTCGAGAAATGGCTTCGCTTTATCGAACCTCAAATATGGGAAGCTAGGACGTGGCTGTTTAATCGCGTTAAGGCTTTACATGATTTTGTGCACATGTGGTACCAATGGCCGTTACATTAATGATTGATTATTTATATGGCATAAATCGACATCTCAAAAATATGGCGAATGAGGACATTAACAAATTCAGTTGTAGTTGGAGCCCTCGTGTTGATTGGAAGTAATTCCAATAGACTCGTTGAAGGAATCCCTGGTAGCCCATGCCTTAAAGATATACAAAAAAATGTAAAATATGTGTGTTGTTCTTTTTTTTTTTCATTGCTCAGTAGAAAATGTTATGATGCCATTACTAACCTAAAGTCTCTGGGCGGGACCCGGAAAGAAAACACCATAAATCAAAGGAAATAATAATAATAATAATAATAATAATAATAATAATAATAATAATAATAATAATAATTGGCTAAGTAGGGCATGGTTAAAAGCTGAAATCGAAGGTTTTATTCTTGCTGCACAGGACCAATGCTTAATAACTTTACTGAAAGCACACTTAATTTCTGGCACACGTCTTTGGTTTCTAAAGGTTTGTTTGGTTTGTTTTACGGCATATCAAAACCTCAATGGGTCATTTAATGTCGACAACTTTTTTTTTCTTGTAATATTTTTGTTTTGTCAAAAATTTATTTCTGGTAATGTTTTTTTATCAAAATTGTATGGCTGGTAATATTTTTTTTTCAAAACGTATTGCTTCTAATAGTTTTTTTTCTTCAAAGATTTATTTCTGGTAATAATTTTTTACAAGGTATTTCTGGTATTAAAACCTATTTTTACATTTTCATAATGCTTTTTAGTTTCGCGGTTAACTATTTGCCGATTGCTGGAACCCTAACAGGTGCTACCACCCCGGGTCAGGGTGGACCTGAGAGCACCAGCGATTAAGAGGTGTTTCCATGCTCCTCAAAGCCTTCTGATCAGAGGCCTTGCTGTTTGACGTAGTTTATCGTCTTACCCTGGACGCGGATGTAGTTTATTGTCATACCCAGGACGGTTTTAAAGGTTTAAACAAACAACGTGTGAATTAATAACAGTGATAATAATAATAATGATAATAATAATAATAATAATAATAATAATAATAATAATGACATTGATGGATCGAGCAGAAAGATCGAACGACAAATGAAATGACAAGAATTACATGAATGCCATAAGATCATCGAAAATGATTCAAGGTATATTCATACGAAGCGCACCTATCAGCATCAAAAACTTCGTTAATGTGATCACAGGAACCAGGAAAAAAAAAGCAAAAAACGAACGTAAAAACAAAACAGAGACAAGAAGCGGAAACAGCTGCCATTACTGACAAGGGGTAGAACCAACCAAGCAGAAATACTATTAGGTTGGTGCAAAAATAATGACGTAATGATGTCGTTTTTTGACGTTAAAAAATACGTCAAAAAACGACATTATTACGTCATTATGTTTGCACCAACCTAATAAATCAATTTTTGTCGGAAAAAGAGGAACATCTTACGATCCGTTAGCGGCAAAAAAAAAAAAAAAAAAAAGGGTAAGAGCGCCAAATGAACGCATCAATAAACTTTTAGAATATATCAAAACTAATCCTAGCACGGGGTTCAATGACTTCATCTATGCTTGAGAATAAAATGATTAGTGAAGTGCAATATAAAGCAAAGAAAGGACTAACAATAAAAAAAAGTTTGGAATTAGAAAGATATTTCCATGCTACAAAGTCAGCATTTCACGATATTTCCGTTCTTGCTTAGTCTGTGATATATATATATATATATATATATATATATATGTATATATATATATATATATATATATATATATATATATATATATATATATATATATATATGTATATTTGTATGTGTGTATGTGTGTGTGTGTGTAAAAATATATAGAAAACAGGAAAGTACTCGTTAGGTAAATAATCCAAAGTTCTTTAGTATTTTTGTTATCATTAAAAAAAAAACAGTGCTCAATACAAAAGTAGAGTTTAAATATAATTATTTATTTAAAAATATGATTCCTGTGAGCCTGGTTTTCAAAGGTCGGGAAACTCACATCAACTATATATTAGGGTCCCAGCTAAATTGTTGTACATAGAACTCAGCGTACTTCCTGCTCTTCATATATATATATATATATATATATATATATATATATATATATATATATATAACGGGATACATTATGAAATGGACAATTCCGACAATTATTTTAAGACATTTTTTGTTTATAAATTGTTTTAAAAGATATAAATGTTCAAGTAAATGCTCTGTTTATAATAAACAGTATTTACCGGCCTGAATGTCTGAGAGATTTTCATACAAAATATTCGTCCTCCGAACCTGTATCCAATACGGAACCATCACATAGGCTGACGTGCCTTAACCAATTCGGCCACAGAGGAGCGGTCATTTAGCAAGGTCGATTTTACTTCTTTTAAACTGCAATCTTCCATGATTCGGAGGACGAATATTTTCCATGAAAATTTCTCGGACATTCAGGCCAGTAAATGTTGTTTAATACTGTTTATTATAAACAGACCATTTACTTAAATATTTGTATTCGAAAAAAGCATACCCGCTCGGCCCGGTGGCTAGGATCAAAGTGTAGTATCTGCGCTTTGTGAGCTACCGGGTCGGGTGTCTGTCGAACTCTCTGCTTGCAGGGAGGAATCCGGACGAAGCTCCGCCGAAAGGTAGGGTTTCGTTGGGGGAGGTTGACGGAACTGGCCCGCCTCGGCGGGTTGTGATGGTTATTTATTTTTGGCTGGGCCTCCGGGCTCGGAGATACCCACATTAAAAAGGCCTTGTTCCCCATTCGTTCCCCGTGGGTGGATTGATAAATACCATCCATAAAAAGAATACCCGCTCGGCCCGTTGGCTAGGTTCAAAGTGTAGTATCTGCGCTTTGTGAGCTGCCGGGTCGGGAGTCTGTCGAACTCTCTGCTTGCAGAGAGGACCCTTGACGAAGCTCCGCCGAAGGGTAGGGTTTCGTTGGGGGAGGTTGACGGAACTGGCCCTCGGCGGGTTTGGATGGTCATTTATTTTTGGCTGGGCCTACGGGCTCAGAGTACCCACATTAAGAAGGCCTTGTTCCCCATTCGTTCCCCGTGGGTGGATTGATAAATACCTTCTATAAAAAGAATGTATAAACATAATATATATATATGTGTGTGTGTGTGTGTGTATATATATATATATATATATATAGTTAAATCCAGAATTAAATATATAGGGAAAAAACCATAATCGATTAGTCTTTCTATATGAATTACTGTAGAAAACATCTCAATGCGTCATTGCAAGTGAAGACTGATTCTCGTCGGAGCTGGTGGATGACATCTACTGATCGAACGGTCAGGAAGACGGTATCGTTAACTGCCGTGGCATACATCAATGCATGGACCTAGCATGTAGAAGTCCGTGGTTCATCAATTGCATCATGGAAATCTCCAGTTGTAATGGTTCCTAGTGCCACCAGATAGAGACTCCCCAGGGAGAGTGGGATGACCTCGGTGCAACGACCCCACATAAATCCTTCTGACAGGCGTCTGTTTTGAAAATTCATCACTGGATCACTGATCTGGAGGCAAAAGGTCGATGCACTGGCCATGTTATCTGCGTGGAGCAACATCTCATTCCCAGATGCCTGTTGTACAGATTGCTTCTCTATAGCAGAAGACATCAAGGCTGACCCCCCCCCCAAAAAAAAAAACAAACAAAAAAAAAACAACAAACAAACAAAAAAAAAAAACGGTACAAAGACGTGATCAAAAACTGGCCTCCTCTGGTGCAAGATCGGACCAATATAGCAAGCGCAGTCGACCGACGGCGTCGGCTTGCCATTGTCCACCAAAAAACAATGTTCGAAGATAACAGCGCCACCCTTCAGCTTTGGCATTGGTCACAGCCACCGATACCTAGTCTCCACACTGCTCCAGATACAGCGCGAGCAGATTTGCTATGTGGAGTCACCTCCAGATACACTGTTGAATTGCAAGAGGAAGTTTTAATGGGATCAGAAGGCCGACGTTGATAATTTATAGTACTAATACTATATCGTTACATCATCATATTTTGGAGTATATATCCGCTTCTATTGTGAAGGATAGTAGGTCATCTACATCGACGTTTTGAATTGATCCCTCCTGATGTTGTTGTTATAAAATCGCTCTCTGTTGAAAGCGAAATCGACGCACTTGTTCAGGAATAACTTCTTTCCTCCGGTTATCGTACCACGAATGCGGCACGCATTGAATGTTCCTTCTAAGAGCATTTTTTGTATGGTTGATAGGAACAAGGTAAACTGTTATTTTTTCGTCTTCGCAAGTCCTTTTTTCTCGCTTTTCTCGAGTGGGATTCATTTTGAAGAACTTGTTCTTTATGTTGCACCTCCAACGATGTTTCTTTATTTAAAAAAAAACCCAATGAAAATAAAACAGAATTTCTTAATTTTGCTTCTAAAATTCATTCATGGTATCAAAGACAAACGGAGCTACAGAGTCGTCTTTGTGGTTCTTCTTAATTTGCATATAGTGTGGGATTCAATGTAAGTCCAATGTTTCTTGACTTACATATGAAATTTAATTCGCCTATGGGTTGAACAATTAAACGGGTTTCCTTTGTGCTGTTTCGCTAAGATAATAACACAGTTTGAGCAGATAATCTTTTGAAGTTGTTCTCGGAAATGACGTTGAGTGTTACATCAATTCTTAGCACAAAAAATGACGTCTTTTGAAAGTAGTTTCCTTGGAATTGTTTGATTGATTTTCTTTAGCAGTTTATCAACGTCTATGAGTTATTTAATGCCGAAATCTAAATATTTTGTAGGCAGTTTTTTTTCTGTTTAGGATAATAATGGCTTTAGTAATACAAGTTTTAGTAATTAACCCATAGATCGGAGGAAAAGACGTGGATTCACGCCTTTCCCAAGTGTATTTGCGTGTAAGTGAATGTAACGAACACAATGGGAATTAAAACTCAGCTCCACGATTCTTAATTTCGAGCTGTTACAACAATTGCACGCCTAAGCTTATAGCAACTGGTATTCACAAGCAGTCATCCATCTAGGTACTAACCAGGATCAGCATTGCTTAGCTTCAGTGATTCAACGTGATGTGGGCGTAAGCATTGTTATTGTTTTATTAAAAACGGCTACGTAGAGAATTCTCTCATTGACTTTGGAGCACAACTTCATAGTCTTCCGAGACTGATGAATGATCAATGTCTGTATGTATGAGAAATAGAATCTGTCCCAGAGCTATTGGGACACCAACAAACTTGCAGTATTTGTGGAAAAGTCACCCTTTCGGTGGCTGGTCTCCTGAGATCACACCTTAGAGGTCAGGTGAAAATTCGTGTGAATGCAACCCTACTAAAAAGACCTGCAGGTTACTTGTGCGAGTTTTGTGACAAAGTTTGCAAGTCTGTTGCGCGACTCAAACATCGCATGATTATATACAAAGACAAGGAAGTTTCCAACATAGGCAACACACATAAGCTTTATGTTATCGCGTGTCTAAGAGGTCGTAAAAGTAAAGTTGGCCTTAAGAATGACTTAGAGGCCCATAGTAGAATGTTAGCTCGGGTAAAAATGATGGAAATAATTAAAATTCTGAATAAAAAACACTAAAAGCTACCAAGAGATGATCTGTAAAAAAATTGACAATCATCATCCATATATATATATATATATATATATATATATATATATATATATATATATATATATATGCATGTTTCATTAAAAACGACAGACAAGGTACTACGATTAAGCTTTTTATTCAATTTTTCTTGTGATCGAACAAGAGCTTTCTTTTCTGGACAAAAGGTGTGTAAGAACTGTCCAAATGTTTTATATTTCCGAGCGCTTTCGGCTATACCTTTAATACACAAACTAAGTCAAAATTAAAAAGGACCAACATTATCTATCAGTTCAAATGCCCCTTAAGGAACTGTGTTCCTGATCAAACCGGACTCATAAATAAGTACATCGGTCACACAACCACATGCTTATCCAGACGGCTTACGTTACACCTATCTGATAACAGCTCCATTAGAACCCATTTGAACACACACACAGATTTACCAGACTCCATTAGGAACATACTAGTAGAACACACAAATATATTAACTGCATCCACCTGTAAAAAAAAGTTTAAAAATAATGGAAGCTTTAATAATAAAAAGAAAAAAAAAACAACTCTTAACAATATTAACTACGGGACTCAAGCATCACATGATTGTACACAGGGATAGGAAAGTTTCCAACATAGGCAACAAAGACCAACTTTGTTTTCC